>CM052552.1:64277630-64298125 GCA_028533065.1 Trachops cirrhosus
CCCCCCCCCCCCCCCCCCCCCCCCCCGCTTCTTTTTCTGTCCTGAAATCTCTGAACCAGCACTTCTGGGGGCAGAGGCACTCCTGGGGGCAGGGCACTTTCCATTAGCCACTCAGCTATTCCCTATTCGTTTAGGGGCACTTTCCATTAGCCATTCGGCTATTCATTTAGATTGCATTTATGGGGTACTATGCTCCAGTGACAAGAAAATCACAAGGAGCTTACAGCCTAAAGTTACCCCCACTTGAGTTTGGATGGGACAAGAATTGATGAGACAGTTAAAGAAGGTGTGGTACAGAAGGGTTGGTTAATAGATGGAAAAGGACTTGGTAAGTGCCGTTTTTTTTTAAAAAAATGAGGTATAATAGACATATAACATTAGTTTCAGGTGTACAACATAATGATTCAGTACTTGTGTATATGTAGAAATGATCACATTAAGTCTAGTTAATATATGTCACATCATAGTTACAGATTCTTTTTTCTTGTGATGAGAACTTTTAAGATTAAATCTCCTAGTAACTTTCTAATCTACAATACAGTGTAATTAACCATAGTTGCTGTGCTGTACATTACATCATGTGGCTTATTTATTTTATAAATAGAATTAGCTTTTGACCTCCTCCACCCATTTTACCCCCACCCCTCACCCTGCCTCTGGCAACCCACCAATCTGTTCTGTGTCTATGAGTTTTTCTTTTCTTTTTTTTTTTGTTAGTGTTTTTTAGATTCCACATATAAGTGAGATCATATGTTATTTGTCTCTGTCTTATTTCTGTTAGCATACTACCCTCCAGGTCCATGTTTGTTTGTTTTTGAGAAGCACAGTTTTTTTGTGTGTGACTTGTAGTGAAATCCTGATTCTTTATCATGATGCTGTGAATGAAACAGGAAACAAAGTACTGTAAGAAGTTTTATATAGATATCCTCCATGGAAATTGTTGCCACAATCACAACTGCACCCACACTCCCTTTGCATTTGAGATCACAGGCTTTATTTGGGGCAGCATTTAGATCACCATTCCCCGTGATGGCAACTAAGTCTCAACCCACATGTCATCTGGTTTAATAACTGCCTGTGGAGGATTTGTGGCTGAGTCCACGCTGAGAAGGAAAAAGTTCTGTAAGAGAGTAACAAGGCCTGTGGTGGGTGCAGGATGGATGAGTGACTGCAACAACCTATCTGACATTTCAGATTTGTAGTAATAGAAGTCTAGCATGCACGTCTTTTAGGCAGTCCTCAAAAACAACTTTTCTTAACTGTAAGCTTTTGATGATTTTCAGACAATAGAAGAATGAAGGTCGTTATTGCTGGCCAAAGCTTAAGGGCAGAAACTTCAATATGTTGATTCATTCATATGCTTTGTATATCAACTGGAACGAGGTTAGTTTAAGATTCTGTTATGAAAACAGGAGTATCTAACCTAAACCATACCTGGCCCAATGGCCTCTCCACCTCTTTATAGAGGCTGGCAAAGGAAATACCTACAGGCAAGGCTATCCGTGACTGGGCGACACTAACTGTCAGCCAAATAGAAGATCAAGGATGACAAATGCTACTCCATAGAGCATGGCTGCAATGATTTTAGCCTAGAAGAAAATCGTGTCTTACCAAAACTGCGAGAATACTCTTTGTGTAACAATCAAGCAACATTGGAAAGAGTTAAACATCTAGGAAGAAATGTCAGTAAACTCTTGCTTTCACTACATGGGACTCATTTTAATGTGTTGGTCTTCACGCACAAGATGAAGCATGCAGACAGGCACACATGCATTCTGTTTAAGACAGTCTCCTTTAAATTCCTACTTTAAGAATGTTAAGTTGGCAGGATTACACTCACTCAGTTTGTCTGAATTAATCTTTATTTCCACACAGTAGTGATTAACTTTCTCTGAACCAGCAAAATGTCACCCTGTGAAAAAAAGAGACAAAGTGCACAATGGTCGTGGCTTTTGATTAACCTACAAAATTTGATGAGCTGTCTGAGTATTGTGTGTTCAGGTGGTTTTTTTTTTCATCTCAGAAAGGGCATACGGTATGAAAACAGAGACAAAAACATTCCAAAGCCCAGGGTTGTTTATCAAAGATAGTGAAGTTGTTTATCTCTGGCTAGGAATGGAAAAAAAATTGCAATGATGTCTCATGATACTTCATTTCCACAGCCTTGAGCTTCTTAGAATGCCAGTTTATAATTCATGTAGGTCAGTTCAGTTTTATGAAATTATCAAATATTCGTGAGCCATGAGAAATGCAGAATTGAACCAGTCCCGGCCCTCCGGGAATTAAAGTTTGTAGGATAGAAAAGTTAAGTCATGTTAGCAATAGATGCTTGTATGAATGTGAACATAGTGCTATGGGCATGCAGGAGAAGGAGAGGATAGAAAGTGAGTAGATTGGACAAGTTTAAAACAAATAAAAAGCTATGATAAAAACAAAATTTCTCAAAGGAGGTGATATTGAGATAGGCCTGTAACAATGGCTAATATGTTTCAAGGTGAAAAAGGGGAAAGCGCACAGTATTGAAGTTAAGGAAATAGTGTGAAAACAAACACACACAAAGAGCAGAGGTAGGACCTGGCCCACTTGCACGGACTAGCTGGCAGAATGGCTCAGAGGAAGATGGGGCAGTGGCATTAGTGTTGATACATCTGGAAAGCCCAAGTTAGGTTCAGATCTTACAGGTTCAAGAGTTTAGATTCTCTGACATAGGCACTGAGGTCTAAATGAAGATTTTAATGTGGACTTCAATGTAAATGACACAGAGAAGAGGGACCATGGAATGTAGAAACATCATTCAGTGAGAGTGAGTTTTAGATGTGTTTATGCTTATTAATCATGGGCTGTTGGGCTGGGTCCCGCAACCAGGCTTATTTTTTCTTATAGCTGTCTTAATAAAAAGATAAATGAGTCCATTTTACTAATATCAGAATATGGAGCAAATGATGTTAAAAGCTTACAGTATGCTTGATTTTACACACATACACACAAATTTGGTTCCCTTTGTCTCCTGCTGTGCCTTTCGTGAGTTATTTCCATTAACTCAAATACATGGAGAAAAAAGGTACCATATGAAGGCCTAAATGATGTTTCTAAAGTTTGTGGGATGTTTGGCACCAACCCCGACCTCTACCCACTAGATGCCAGTAGCACACCTCCCCCATTTGCGACAACCAAAAATGTCTCCAGCCGTTGCCAAAATGTCTTCTGGAAGAAAAAATCCACCCCCATTGAGAACCACTGAGTTAAAATATAGTTATTTTTCATAATAGACAAAATACTTTATCTTGTCATGCATCTTAACACTGACAATTTAGAGAGAATAGAATAATTTTTTATCTACTAATTAATTATACTGAAAATACTAGACTAATTACTATAAACATCTTGATATTGTTTACTTTATAGAATATCAGTTTCATTTCAGTTTAAATGAGGAATAATCACATTTAATTAAAATTCTACAACCTCTATTTTAGAAAATACCGTAAATGAGTAGAACCATTAGTTTAAAAAGTACAAGGTTATAAAATCTTATAAAATGTACATGTTCAGCCATTAAAGGTTTGATTTCCTTTAATGTCATAACTAGATACATTTCTCAAAACCCAATAAAAATTTTACAGAGGAAAGTTATATTTGAAATGGTTTCACAGTTTACTAGTTTTAGGTGTTACAGGTTTATGAAATACCTGTATGTGACAATAAAACAATACTCAGGGTCAAGATTTAAAAGCAATACTGGTTCTTCCTACCTCTTGTTTTATTGAAGGTACTAGATGGAGCATGCATAGCCCCACGTGCTTATACAGCTCTGATGAACTTGAAAAAGACATCTCGCATGAATCAAAAGAACGACTCACATGTTTTCATGTGATCTCACATTTACCCTCCAGAGCAGTAGATCAATAGTTATGTGCCAACAAACTGCTTTTTAATACTGTTGTGGAGTATGTAAAAACATGGAAAAATCAATTTCTTTTTCCTGTCTCAGGAGACTCGGTGCCTATTTTATTGCTCAGGGCAACAGTAATCTCAACCCTTTATTTACATTCTCTCAACTAGGAACAGAAGTCAATAGTAACATATTCAGAATGATTGAAACTGCTTTGTTTGTCACCATTACCACTGCTACTAATAAGTTATTAGGCTCCCATGTGTGGAGTTGCTGAAATGAGCCTTGTGTGAAACAAGTTGGATACGAATTCTCTGGAGATTTAATACTTAAAATTGTGCATGAAAATGAAGACTAAATTGATACAATATTTTGAAAAGTATAAGAAAGTAAAGATAGTATGTGAAGAGGGAAAAACAATAGTATCTAGTTCTGTGTTCCACCTATTTTATTGAGCTATCAAGTTCTTTGTTAAATCATTTTTAGCATGTTCAAAGTGATCCATACCTTGTAAGAGTCTTCATATTTTAAGTGAATGTCTTACTTTATAGTTACACTTTTTCTCTAACTATTCACCTGACAGGACCTATAAAACTGATATTTTTAATCATTTCGTTTTGGGCTGGTGTTTCTTTTGTGATTGTCAAATACGTTTCTAAGCAAATACTGGAGTACAGAAAAATTAAAACTGTAATTATAGACTTTTTAGAAAAGAATGAGATCACTGTACATCTATACTTCTTTTTTTAAAAGATTTTATTTATTTTTAGAGAGAGGGTAAGGGAGGGAAACATCAATGTGTGGTTGCCTCTCGAGCGCCCCCTACTGGGGACCTGGCCGGGAACTCAGGCATGTGCCCTGACTGGGAATCGAACCTGCTGACTTTTGGTTTGTAGGCTGGCACTCAGTCCACTGAGCCACACCATCCAGAGCACATCTGTACTTCTTATGTCATGTGCTAGAAGAATATTCCAAGGAAAATTAATAGTCACAGATATTTTCATTATTAACTGAGAAACATTAAAAATAAATAAGCCTATTAGCCGGTTTAAGAGTTATAAAAAGAACAAGAAAGCCACTGTACTGACAACAGGAGTAAAGACTTAATAAATGGAAATGAGACTGACAATTCACAAAGCAGTAAAAAAAGAATTGAAAATTTAATTCAAGATGTTCTTTTATTAAACAACAACACTAGATGAACCTCTGGCAAGATAATGGAAAATGAGAAAGAATGTACACAATAGAAAATATAAAGGGGATATAAGCAATGGTAGATATTTTGTGGAAAGTATATAAAATCCACAAGAATAGTTGAAAACCTTAATGAAATGAATGGTTTTCTTGGAAATTGTCAGTAGCCAAAAAGGACTCAGAAAAAAATATGAAACCTGCAATAAATAACAGTGCAAGAAATTAAAATTTTGAAAGGAAATTTTAAAATTCCTCCAAAATGTATATGGTTCACATTCTTCAACTCTGAGTTTTGTGGGGTTTTTTTGCATTTTTAAGTATTTGTAAATGTAGACAATGTTAGAAATCTTTCTATAACATTTTCAAGATGGTAATATAAGAGCAGGAAAAAAATAAACTTCAAGAATCAGCACTTGCCCTGGCTGGTGTGGCTCAGTGGATTAAGTGCTGGCCTGCGAACCAAAGGGTCTCGGTTTGATTCCCAGTCAGGGCACGTGCCTGGGTTGCAGGTCAGGTCCCCAGTAGGGGGTGTGTGAGAGGCAACCACACATTGATGTTTTTCTCCCTCTCTTTCTCCTTCTCTTCCCTTGTGTCTAAAAATAAATAAATAAAATATTTTAAAAAAGAATCAGCTCTTGAAAAGGGCCTACATGATATTCTTCTATGAAAATAGATTTAAAAAACTAAGAATGCAGCAATTAAGTCTTGAAGTATGTTAAAAATCATCAAAATGAGTATTTCTAACAGAGTAATGTAAAGAAATTTATTAATTCAATGCACCAAATGGTAAAAAGTCTAGGATCATGTTAAGAGATGCTGAAAAGATGGTTGATAAAATTCAACATCAATTATTGCTAAAAGAAATTTTTAGTAAACTAAAAGTAAGAGGAGACTTTAGCTTACGGCACATCAAATTTAGCGTGACTCACCGGATCCTGTGGAAGAGCAGCGATCCCATTAGAGTCAGGAAGGCGACAAGGTCCATGTTACTCCCATTACCTCACCTGGTTCTGATAGTGCTGCTACAGTGAGACAGAATGACAGCAGGGTCACACAGGAAGAACCAAGGCTAAGGAAGGCGTGTTTCAACTATTTAAATATTATTCACATCGGTCATCTGTGCTGGTGGCATTATGGGTGTTTTGTACTTTTCTGTTTTGCTTCTTTGTATTTTCTGTACAGAACTTCTATTGCTCTTTTTGGATTGTTTTTAAAATGAGACAGCAAACATGGAAAAATCATTACTGAAAAGGTACAAGAGTTTCTTCTCTTTTCACATGAATGGCTTGCACTACAATTCAGCATTTCACTGTCTTCAATCCTAGTCGCATAGGTGATTAAGTAAAAGCAAAAGGGAGATATTTGATACTTTTATGAAGTTTAAGGCCAAAGGAAAGCTGATTCAGGTTTCCGTCTCTAACATGGCTTTGTTCCTTGATGCCAATAATCCGTTTTGTTACAGTCTATCTACTGGCTTTCCTTCCTGTGATGACTTCATCTTGTCTAACAAGGTTATTTCATCTAGTCTGACTTTGTTTGCAGGGGTTTGTTATGTGAGCTCTTCCTTCTAGGAAATTTCCATTTTACCTAATAGTGAAATTTCTACAGGGGGTTCAAGTACCTACTGTTCCACTCCTCCCGTAGCCACCAATGGGATAACTTTGGGCTGTCTCTCCCTGTGGCACAACTTTTCCTGACTTTGCGCCCTTGCCACCAAGGTGAAGGAGACGTGGGAAAGCTTCCTCAGTTGGTGTTAGTGAACAGCAGTGGGTCCTCTATGATAAAGTAGCACCCTAACTAGGAGGGGGAAATGACATGACTGTCAAAGTATGGCAAAACTATCGCTGCTGACATTTTTCTCATTGTTGCTTTAAAACTCCAAACTTTCTATTTAGCACCAGGGTCACCCAACCTAATTTTTGCACTCACAGTTTTCAAGCACCCATCACAATCTGGGGGCCAAATTCATGAGGAGGCAGCATGGTAGGAAAAATAAACTAAAGAGGAAGGCCCCAACATCAACCCACTGTGGGGGCTTCTGTTGGCCTCTAGAGGGAGTGCCCACTAGGGAAAGATTCTTTTTTTTTTTTTTTTTATGATTTTATTTGTTTATTTATTTTCAGAGAGAGGGGAAGGGAAGGAGAAGAAAAAGGAGAGAAACATCAGTGTGTGGTTGCCTCTCACACGCCCCCTACCGGGGACCTGGCCTGCAACCCAGGCATGTGCCCTGACTGGGAATCAAACCAGTGACCCTTTGGATCGCAAGCCAGCACTCAGTCCACTGAGCCACACCAGCCAGGTCGGGAAAGATTCTTCTTCACTATATTACTCAAGCATCTCTGAGGCTTGGCTGCAATTTTAAGTTTTACCAGTGATGACCCGAGATGCAGTGTGACTCAGCGTGGTGGAGAGAGCGTTCAAGTGACACCTATTCCACTCCTCCCATGGCCACCAATGCCTGGAGCGCCAGCTCCTTGATTTCCTCACTGTACGATAATGATAACAACAGCACCTGTGAGTTGCTCTTTGGAGGATTACAGAAAGAACCCAGCAGGCCTACTTCATGGTAAGTAGGTAACTCTGAATTACTGCTCCATAGCGTCACTGACCAATGTACTCCCTAGCCACATGCGGCTACTTGAATTAGTCAAAAATCCCATTTCACAATAGCACTAGCCCCATTGCAAGAGCTCAACAGCCACCAAGTCTACCAGCTACCTTCTGGCATAGTGCAGCTGTGGAACGTTTCCATCACCAGAGAATGTTCCATTGGACAGCACTGCCGTGTATCATCAGCTGTGATGTTACACAACCGCCACACCTGAGGGCTGAGCAGAACCATTCCCTTTGGATTGGAAGCTCTGCTAGGTTGCTTATCTGCAGAAGTGTGTCAGGTAAGGCCATTCTTGCAAGGCCTTTGTTCACCGGACATAGAAAGGAGTGATATTAGCTTGCCAAATTAAGAGAGCTTATCTGTCAGCCAGATACTTTAGGCCTGAAAAGATGGAGAGTTCGTGCCAAGGAAAACTTCCAGAGAGGACTCGATTCTTTCCACCCTACGCTGAACCAGACGAGAAAGGGGGCGGGGGCGGATTTGGCCTTTGAGTCAGCAGAGGAGACATTCTTTCAAGGTAGTTTGCAAAAGACAACTAACCTGTTTTTCAAGGAGGTTTTTGTAAATAACTGACAGGAGATGGGCCGCTTCTGTCAGAGTATTAACCGAAGCAGTGGGGGTTAATCATTAAACCTCCTCGCTGGTGGCTTGCTTTTTTTTCCGATGCTCTAATCCGGATCACAGAATGGCCAAGGCAACTTTCAGTGCAGGGTGGGTTATTTCTCCCTTGGTTTGCCTGGCGGTTGCCTCTCTGAGAGAATGTTGTGGCTGCTCTTTTTTCTGGTGACTGCTGTTCACGCTGAACTCTGTCAGCCAGGTATGTAGCCTTGAAACTGAAAAAATAGATTAATAGTTTTCTAATGTTTGATAAGTATTTAACTGAAAGGCTTCTTTATTTTTCCAAATCTGTAGTCATGTTGTGGCTTAAAAGTTGAGTCTGTGATTGTTTTATGAATTTGAAAGAAAACTTTAACCACCTAAGGTGATTGCAGTTAAAGTTTCAGGAATTTGGGGGGCAGAATAATTGCAGTTATGTGTTTTGTTGATTTGATTTGCATTAAATATTAGGATTTATTAGGCTCTGTTTTGGCAGACTTTGTCATATACTGCTCTTTTTTCTTCCTGGCAGATGCAAAAAATGCTTTTAAAGTGAGACTTAGTATCAAAACAGCTCTGGGAGACAAAGCGGTAAGTGGAGATCCTGCATGTTCATTTTAAATTTTGTTTACTAATAACACTGTGCTTTGTGTAATTATAACTCTCTCTGCATAGTTACCTTGAAGTTGTATAGGTTGCTTCTAAAGACCTCACATCGGATATTTTCTCAAAGTAAAAAGTTGTAGTTAAAATAGAAATTGTTAATAAAATGATTTTGCCTAAAATATTTTATCTGCAGTATATGCTGGAAAATGTGAAGTTCTGTATTACACAGAACAATTTTGCATCCTTGAACATCGCAGCCCTGCATAGTAGAGCAGAGGGGCCTGAGTCAGGCAGTCAGGTTTGGGGTGGGCTGTGTCTCACCACTGTGGTCACTTGAATGTTGTTAGCCCCACTTTTGTAGTCGCTGAAAAGAGGTCGTATTACACCCACATGAGATGTTTCATAGCACAAAATCGTCAAATTCTAATGTGAATTTCTTGAATTCTTCTTAAATATCAAAATAACAACATGAGCCCTGGCCAGGTGGCTCACTTGGTTGGAGCGTTGTCCTGTACACCAGGAAGCTGTGGGTTTGATTCCCAGGCAGGGCGCACACGGGAGGCAATCCGTTGGTGTTTCTCTTTCACATTGATGATTCTCTCTCTCCCCCTTCCTCTCCGTCTAAAATCAATAAAGATAGCTTGGGTGGGGATTAAAAAATAACAATGTGAAATATGTGCTTATGAAATTGAAATTAAAAAAATTCTCATGGAGCTCATGTTGTTATAGGAACAGGATAGTGTGTTAAATTAATAAGAAGGTATTTTGTAATTCTAGTTTCAGTTTTCCAGTCTGTGAAAAGCTTCCCCAATAGAGTGTGTTATTAAGGTGCACTGGGCTACAAACAGTAAAGGAGCACTAAAGAGACTTAGAGGTATTCTGTTTGGAGGCCAGTCTACCAATGTCTGATTTTATTCACTCAATGAGTAATAATTATTATGTTAGCCAACACTTAATTGAGAAGCTACTTTACTTTCTAGCTGGGCCGCTTCCAAGCATTTTGCTCAACCAGCTCATTTAACCCTCACAACAACCCTTTCAGAAAGTAGTTCAGGTATTCTTATTCTCATCAGATGGATGAGAGTACAAAGAAATGAAGTGACCTGCTCAAGATCTCAAGTCAGCAAGTGGCAGAGGCGAGATTTGAACCTGGTCTGGCTGCCGAATCCACTCTGTCTACCAGTGCATACGATTGGTTATCCCAGGATCCTCTGAGAGCAGGCACCAAGCTGGATTTGGGGGATGCAGAGCAGCTTAAAATCAGGCTCGTCCTTGCCATTGTGGAGCTTATAGTAGTGGGAGAGTTGGTGGTCCAGTAAATATTTAGTGAGCCAAATGCAAGTGTGCAGTCTGGACAAGTATTGCAGGAAAGAGAAATGCAAGGGGGCTTTGGCCTTGTCAGGGGCCTCAATACCTGGCGTTTACTGTGAGGCCTGAAGCGTAAGAAGTGAACTAAGCATTAAGAGAAAAAAAGGCAGAAGGAACAGAACGTTCAAAGAGTTATTACATGAAGGATCTTGGCGAGAGCGGGGGTGGAGGGAAGACTGAGGTGTCTGGAACAGGAGCAGTGAGGAGGAACAGGGCACACGATGAGTTTAGAGAGAAAGGAGGGGTCAGGCCGAAGAATATGTGGACCGTGTCACGGGGGGTGGGGGTTGGTATTGTCTTTAAAGCGAGTGGGGGTTTTACAGAAGCGGTGTCATGACAGAATTAGTGTTGGAAGAGAGTTTAACTGCAGTGCAAGACAGATCGGAGGGTACGAGAGTAGAAAGGCAGCAGTTAGGAGGTGATAGGGATAGTGTAGGGGAGAGGTGACGTCCATTTGAAAAACTGTGTTGGCGGACAGGGGTAGTAAAGGGATTCGACAGCAACAGGGATGGTATGACAAAGAAGGGACGAGGGGTCAAGGATGAAGCTTTCGTTTCTAATTCTGCAGCTGGATGGGTGATGTCCAATTTATGAGCCAGGCAACCAGGTACAGATAAGACTAGACTTCAGTTTGGGACTTGCATTTGAGCTGTTATTGACAAAGAGGCAAGGACAGAGCTGGCTTAAGATGTACATTCCTGCGTCATTTGTTCGAAGGAAATAATGGAAGGCTTGAGGAAATAACAGCACTGAGGGGGAAAGTACAGAGTGCCAAGAGGAGGGGGCCTAGCAGAGAGCTTAGAGCTCCCCGCAAACTTGCAGCCCTTGCGGAAGAGGGTGATCCTGCAAGTGGGGCAGGGGCAGGGAGAGAACCAGGGAACTCATGTATCACAGCGGGGAAGAGAGTGCGTCAGGATGAAGGGGGTTTTCAAGAGTGGCAAATGCTGTGGAGAGGCCCAGCCAGATGAGACTGAAGCATGCTCATTGTGTGAAGCAACGCGGAGGTCACTGGTGACTTTAGAGAGAGCCGTTTCTGTAGAAGGGCAGAATCAGAAGGCAGATAGCGAAGGGGGTTAAGAAGAAGTGGGCGGTGAACATAGGAGGACAGAAGTATGGACAGATCCTTTGAGAATTTTGGCTGTGGAGGACCGGAGAGAGACAGAAGTAGGTAGAAGAAGGAGGGCTGAGTAAATGATTTGGTTTTGTTGTCATTTTAGTGGGAAAGACTTGAGTGTGGCTGAAAGTCAATGGACAGGCTCAAGTCAGCATTGAACAGCAGGGCGGTGGAAACTGATATTGTCGGGACCCTGAGAAGGGTAGATGGAAGTCTTCCTAATGGAGGTGGGTGGGACAGCCATTGTCAGGGCGGGAGGGACCACAGCTGGCCCTTCAGGGAAGGGTGTGGATAGGGTGTGGATAGGAAGTTTTGTATTTGGACAGGAGGAGGGCGGAGTGTGAATTGATGACTGGAGATGTATCTATACGTTGTGAAACAAGAGCATCTCGTGAGAGTGAGATGTGGGGGAAAGCACTGAGATTCAGGGGGCCTGAAGGGGCCATGCAGTAGTCATTGTGAACCATGAGGGACAGAGAAAACTGATGGAGAAACCTAAGGGATTCGCAGGCAATTTGAAAGTCAGTCAGCATGAATTTAGAGTTAAACCAACAAACCCTGTTTTGTGACTTTCTCCAGTAATACTTGACCACTCACTTGTAATGTCAGGTCAGCCATGTTACTTTACTAGTGACCACAGAGTAGGTCACTGAAACAACAGCAGTTTATTTTCTCTCAGTTCTGGCGGCTAGAAATTGAAGACGGGGCGGGTGGGGGGGTGGTCATCAGTGTTGGCTCCTCCTGAGTTCCCAAGGGAAGGATCTGTTCCAGGCCCCTCTCCTTGGCTTGTACATGGTTGTCTCCTCCCTGTGTCTTCACATGTCTTCCCTCAGTGTGTGTCTATATCCAAGTTTCATCTTCTTATAAGTACACAAGTCATATTGGAGTAGGGCCCACCCTATTGATCTCATATTAACGTAATCACTTCCATAGCGCCACTGTCTCCAAATATGGTTACATCCCGAGGTTCTGGGATAAGACTTCAGCATATAAATTTTGGGGAGGGGGGCAATTCAGCCCATAACAGGCACATACACTCAAGTTTCCAGCTAAGACAATAAAAAGAAAAATTGTACTGCTGTTAATAAAGGAAAGGAAGCTGAGAGGGGGAATCAGATTCTGAAGGAAGGGAGAAAGGGAGGAAGGGAACTGACTATAGTTGTCCAGAATGAGATGTCCAAACGGGCTATTTGTTGACTGGCTACTAATACTGCAGATTCTGAAGAAGAGGATGCAAAGGGAAACATACCATACTTGGAAGGATAGACTATCCAAGAAACTGTCCTGAACATTATGCATCATGGAGACATAATTCATCATAGTCTCCAGTCTGCGATGTACGCGAAGGATGAGAAGGAGAGCGAGAGGACAAACTATGCCACAATGAGAACCCAGTGCGTCATTTTTACCTCATGGCTCTTCATTTCACGTTTTCTCTTTTACTTCTCTTTCAGTACGCCTGGGATGCAAATGAAGAATATCTCTTCAAAGCAATGATAGCTTTCTCCATGAGAAAAGTTCCCAACAGAGGAACTACAGAGTAAGTAAACAGTGAAAAATCTTAACGGGCAATTTGCAGTATTATTTGAGATAGCGCAATAATTGAAAACATGATCTTGAAAATAATTTATTCATCTAATTTATAGGAATCTACATGTTTGTTTAACATTTTAAAAATACTTGTGTCATCTAGCTCAGTTTACAGTTTCTATCATGTTTTAACAATATTCTTCATTCAGTGAACACTATGAAAATGAATATTAAAACAATGTAATCATGTGTCATAAGCTTTCTACATTTCTGTTGTATACATATATCTTTTGCTGATGAATAGATAGATAGGATAGGTAAGTACTCTCATTGTATCAGTCAGCTTGGGCTGCTATAGCAAAATATCACAGACTGGGTGGCTGAAACAACAAAAGTTTATTCCTCACAGTTCTGGATGCTGGGAAGTCCAAGATCAAGCCGCTGCTAAGGTAGGTTTCACTCTGAGGGCTCTTCCTTTGGCTTGCAGGTGCCGCCAGATCATTGTGTGGTCATGTGACCTCTTCTTCATTAAGGGGGAAGTGGAGGGGGACAGAGTGACTTCTCTGGTGTCTCTTCTTATGAAGACACTAATCCTATATTATCAGAGCTCCACCTTATGACCTAATTTGGCCATAATTACCTCCCACAGGCCCTGTCTCTAAATACAGTTACATTGGGGGTTAGGGCTTCAACATATGGGGGCAAATAGGGAGGGGGACAAATAAGTCCATAGCACTCATTTTGAAAATACCTTAAATACGTATAGGTTTGTCCCACCGTTGGTATCTGTCATAGCACCTTGTTTATTTTCTTCAAAGCTTTAGTACAATTTTTAATAGTTTTGTATTTTTATCTGTTCTTCCAGAGGAATTTTCTGTACTTGTGATGTTTCTTACCATCTCTATCTGTGATTAGGGTAGTGCGCCTGGTTTCTGTCTCCTCCATCCCTCACTGTTCCCCTTGAGAGGCAAAATGACTGATCTGATCGGTGGGCTGGAAGGAAAGATTGGGCATAGGTTCCCTCCTCTTTCAGAGCCGTCCTGCCCTCGGATTGCAGCCATTTTTCTGTGCTGCTCCCTACAGCAAGTCTCGAATCTGGCCCTGCGCAGGCAAGCACACACACCTGAAAGGCTGTGTGTGCTGGTTACAGCTGAGGACTGTTTAGATTGGTAGGTGCACGTCGGAAGGTGTTCAACATCTTGCGTACTACTCCGTTCCTCATGGGACACTGTAGAGGAATTGATCTCATTTTATGGTTTTTTTTTTAAATTAGAAAGGAAATTTGTTTGCTGATTAAAGTCCTATTCTCCAGCCCAGCCTTCATTCTTTTGTCTTAATTTTATAATGCTTCAGAAGCTTGCAAAGAGGATTGCTATTTACTGATCTCCCTCAAACCCACAACATAGGACACATGGGCTGTGCCTATACTTATAAATATATAAATAAAGAAGTAAGAAGAGTGGAATTTGGGGGAGCAAAGTAAACATACAGTCCATATAATTGTGTATACACATGTATATATATATGTACGTATCTTTTAAAAATAGGTAATATATTCACATGACTCAGAAAATCAAAATAATGAGGTCTGTAGTAAAATAAAGTTATGCCCTAAGTGAGCTCTACTTCTATTTTGTAGATTTTTTAGAAAAAATATATTTACTTTTATCTTACACATTCTTTCCACAACTATTTGTAATAACTTTTTTCATTAAAAATTAGATAATAGTATTACAAAAAATTCGAAATAAAAAGATAAGAAAGCTAGTGGTCATCTCACAGTGCCAATCCCTCAGCTGGTCTCTTTCATCTTCTCGTCCTTCTTGCTCAGCAGGTTTTATAAGTTGCTGAGTTCGTTGTACAGTTATTTCCTCCAAGTGCCTAAATTTCACCTTGTAAGTGACTATGTTAAGTCAGGTGGTTCCATTCTTAGGAAAAGTTCATTTAAACATTTCACATTAATTTTGACGAATTCATTTTAGAAATTTTTTTTTTTCCGGAATCTGGGTCATTGTAGGAATCTGGGAATATCTGACCTGATTTACTTACAAAAACATTTTCCTTGGAATTGGGTGCACAAGCTACATAGAGGGTTTTGTTGCCAACATCAGTGGAAAGAATCAAAACGTGCAGGACTAGATCAGAGTCAACAAACTTTTTTCTTTAGAGGCCGAGGCAGGATGAGTCCTAGCCACACTGCTGTCAGGGGCTGAGTGATGGAATCTGCTTAATGAATCGGGATGTGTTTAAAATGCAGTTCAAATGCTGGGCCCACTTCTACAAGCGCTGCCAGAGGTCCTTAGGTGCCAGTGTGGGGCAGAGTGAATTCTGGAGGGTGGGAAACATCTCTTTCTGGGATGGCCTCAGGGATTCCCATCTGGGACATATGCTGTCTGTTGTTTTGTCCACCCCATTATTGCTTATTCTATGAATGTTACGGAAAACCTGACGATCCTGAGATGCACTGAGTTGAAAATGTGAGATGAACTCACTGCAGATAGTCAAGAAATAAACAGAATACTGAATCCTCTCATTTTTATCCCACCTTTTGTCTGCTCCTTACTACAGTATCTCTTCTATTGAGCTTGATCACCCTCAGTGACAGAGAGCTCAGTATCTGCTGAGGATGTCCTCGCATATATAGAAACTTACAACTGGCGTATTCTTGATCCAGTGTAACCGTGACTGATGATCAAGGAGAAGAGCCTCTCTAAGGAGAGCGGAACTGGTTCAGTCACCACTACCCCAGGCAGGCAGAGGGTGTGGGCTGGCAGAGAGGCTGCGGCGTTTACCCCCTTCCCCATAGCACAGGGGCAGGCAGGGGTTCTGGTGCATAGACACCATGCAGCCAGGCAGGGTGCTTACAGTTGGGTCCGTGCGGATGAGTTGGTGCCCGTGCCACACCACGGGTTGTGTACAAGAGTGACAACCTTGCTCTTTTCCCTGCCAGCCTGAAGTCAGGCGGAGAACCACTCACAGAGAGTAGTATTGTCTGTGAGGGGAGAGACTGGCATCTTATCTCCTTATTGGATCCTTCCCAACTTGCAGGCATTGTCAGCACACTTCAAGCTGCCACCAGAGTAGCAGCACCTGCAGTTCTGGAGATTATGAGGCTGTCCGCAGTCATTGAGAGTGTGCTGTGGGGTGGAACCTGGTGTCTGTCTCTAAGCCAGACCAGTCTAAAGGTGCAAGGCTGGCTTCAGCCTCCTAGGATTGGGGCGAGAGAGGACAGCTTTGTAAACAGTCTGCACTTAAGGTGTCCCTGGGGCCAAGGGGAGGCTGCTCACGGGAGCTGGGTGGAGTCACTGCCTGTTGGGGCCGAGAACCCACTGCAGGGCAGAGAGGAGGTGGGAGAGCCAGGCTGGAAGTCACCTTGGAGGCAGAGCAGAGGGTGAGATGGGGCAGATTGGCCAGAGTGCCTCGCCCACGTCAGGGGAAGATGCAGTGCAGAGGTCCCCAACGAGTCCCCCAAGGCCCCACAAGTGCACTCTGGATGGAGAACATGAGGACACCCACCAAGTCAGAGGATATAACAGTGAGAGGGGCCATACTGGGCCCCGGCTAGAAAAAGAACTTGGCCTTTTTCTTCTCTGATGCCCACTCTGTCCCTCTCCATTTCCCTTTTCCATCCCTAAATGAGCAAGAATGAGGGGGGGTGGTGGTGAGGGGCGATGCGCAGAAGGACATGGAGCACCGAGAGTAAAAGAATGGAGCAGACCCTCAGGCCAGCACCCCTGAAGAGAAGCTGTGTGTCCGAGGCAGGAAGACAGTTTTGATCTGACTTTCGATCAGACTGACCTGAACTTTTTAATAGCCAGAAGTGACAGGAAAGCTCCCCAGCTGCACCAGATGCCATGAAGGAATGGCGGGACCAGGGCTGACACAGCGCCCAAAGGCATTGGTGTGAGAAACGGGGAGCCCTTTCTTTATTGCGGTCTACTGAGGCCGGCCTATTCGACTGCATTGCTGTGGTTGTGGCCACAGAATTCAGTGACCTTTACTGAAAGCCTGCTGTGTGCAGGTTTTCAGTAAAACTGAAATTTAAATCTCATGGGCCCTGAGATTTAAATGGTGGCTAAAAGCACGTTCCGCAAAGCGCAGGGCCCACACCCAAGAAGCTGGCCCTGGTAGAAGTTATAGGAGGATGGACTAAATGTGGTTTTTACAAATCTTCACATCAAGTGGTTTTCACGCTATTTTTGGAAAATCTTAAAAGCAGAATAGAAGATGGATAAAAAATTTTAAATGACAGAAAGTTTCAGTTTCATTATGTCAGGTTACTTGAAATTGGAACTTCAATTGAAAACAGCAACCACAGGTTTTCAAGATTTTAGAATAAGATTTAGGCCATGTGGTTTTAATTTGCATCTGACTGATAGCTAGCAATATTGAGCATCTTTTCATGTGTCTCTGGATCCTCTGTATGTCCTCCTTGGAGAAGTGTCTCTCACCTTTAATAGGAACCTAATCAACAAAACAAACAAAACAAGCAAAATATAATCAAAGACACTGAGATTGAGAACAGGCTGACAGTGACCAGAGGGGAGAGGGGAGGGAATTTCAGGGGAAAAGGGGAAGGGTTTGCAGGAACAAGTATAAAGGACACATGGACTATAACAAGGGGTGGGGTGGAAATGGGAGGGAGTAGGGGAGGGCTGGGGGGATGGGCTGGGATGGGGGTAAAAGGCAGAAACTGTACTTGAACAACAATTAAAATAAAAAAAAAGATTTAGACCATGTTTACTAAAATAGCTTCCCAGGAATTTTAAAATGTTGAAAGTCATTTCTATGGAAAATATAATCTAAGTTTAAATTTTAGTGTATTTCACAGATAAACTGGGAAATTTATCTGCCTAATTTACTCAAATATTATAAGGTAATCTGTCATTTTTTAGCAAGAGAAGTAGAAGTCTAATTGGGGCATGACATTTTGTCTGAGTGAAATGGTGGCGGGCAGAGAATGGATTTCCTCCTCCGCCGAGTTATTCAGGGATAAGTCCTGTGATCTGTGAAGGAACAAGGTAGCCTGTATCCACCGTAAGGGGATTAACAGTCTGTGCTGGAGAGACACAGTCCAGCTCCTGCTTAGTCCTTTTCATTTCCAGAAAGAAGAGCCCGTTCTTAGTGCCTGGCTGTGCTAGCCGGGCTGTGGGCACTTGTTCCTTTTCAGTGACTGGCTGAAAGAAGTCGCTCAAGTATGTATTGGAATCACTTTTTTTGAGTAAAAACGATTGGCCAAAATGGTCATTGAAGTACATTTAAAGAACTCCAGCAGCCATCTCTATTTACAGCCTGAAAGCGTAGATTTTCTACTGAGCTGTGCTAATGGCATTTTGGTTTATTTTTTTGAGGTGTAACTGCCATACCTCATTGTACTAGCTTCGGGTATACAGCATAATGGTTCACCATTTGCGTATACTGGGGAACGACCACCACAATAAGTCTAGTTAGCATTTGTCACCATACACAGTCACAGGAGTTTTTCCTGTGCTGAGATCTTTTAAGACTGAGAATGGCCATAGTTGAAGTAGCTCCCCCCGCCTGGGTTTTCTCCCTCCTTGAGCCTCACTTTCATACTCTTGGGGCGGACAAGACTCCAGTTGATTTCTCAGAGCGTCAAGCAAAGCAGGAGGAAGCCCCAGTCCCTGAGTGTGTCCCCATCTTCTTCTATGGCCTTGGTCTTGCAGCCGCCTCCAGAAGCCAGGGTGTGCTTCCCCTGGCTCTTCCCCTCCCCATTGCTATGTTAGCAGGTGTGCTTACTCATCGCCAGTTCAACTGCCCGCATCTGAACAAAAAATAAACACATGTCTGCAGTTAGATTTCTGTGGTTGCTGTTTGTTGAGCACAAGTGACTTTTGTTTGTTTAATGTCCTAGATTAACTTTTGTTTGTTTAATGTCTTAGACTGACTTTTCCTAAGCATCATGCAGGAGGGATGCTTAGTTTCTTCTGTTGAAGAAGAGCCGAAGCAGCTAAAACTATTCCCTTTTTTGCCAATGTCAGTCTTGGGTAAATGATGGGAATGGTGCTTCCTAAGACACTAGTACAGTGGGAGGTATTGTAACAAATACTTGGTACAGTTGAAGATACAACAGAACCAATTTTTAGAAAGTTTTAATAAGTATTAAAAGCACCCTTATATTGACAGTCCCCATTTGCATTTGAGCTCAGCTTTTCCTTATTGTTCCAAGGGCATGTGTATTTGTCCTATCTTTATCATTGAAGCCAGTAAGAACCATTATTCATCATTGCCTGGTTTCATTCTTGTAGATCATTTTAGTGTGCCCTAAACTTTAAAAATAACTGCCCTGCTCCTGTATTTGTGTTTGTATTTAATTTGAAAAAAAAATGTATTTACAAAAGAGTTGCAAAGATAATACAGAGAGATTCTGTGTACCGATAGTCCTCCACCTGGGGCCATTTTGTACTTCCGCTGCTCCCAGGGATATTTGGAAATGTCTGGACGCATCTAGTGTGTACAGCCTAGGGATGCTGCCATACATCCTTCAAAAGAATGGGCAGCTTCTCACAAGCAAGAGTTTGCCAGCCTAAAATGTAGTAGTGCTGAGGTTGAGAAATTCTCCTGTAGAACCTTCACCCATTTTCCTAATGTTGCTATGTGAAATAACCATGAGAGATATATGAAAATTAAGAAATTGCCATTGGCTGAATAATGTTAAACTGTAGCATTTTCAGATTTCCCTTTTTTTTTTTCACACTCATGTTGTTTTTCTGTTCTAGAACCCATTCCTCTTTAGGCTGATCCAATCTGGCAGTCTCTCCATCTTCCCTCGTTTTTCACGCCCCTGACACATCTGAAGAGATTTATCAGTGTTTCTCGCCCGGGTATGGCACTGACCCAGGCCGTGTATTGCAGCAAACGGAAATGTGTATGTTGCCGGGTTATATCTGACTGGAGACTGTTCTGGCATTTAAAGGGGGGGGTCCGAGATAATCAAGGTGGCGCCAGTCTCAGGACATTTCCACATAAGGAGGAATTTCCTACTCAGAACACCGGCAGTGCCTTCACTGACACGCTGAGATCTCAGCCCCTTTCTAGTAACTCATGTAGAATGAAATGCCCTGTCTCATGTCTAGCAAATGACAAGAAGTAATGTTCAAAATCAAAGCTTCATTTGCAGAGTTTCAGTCCAAGGCTTTTTGTATCTAACAGGAACGGTTTCATTGAAAATGTTGGGTTCAGTGTTTCCAGCAACATTTTAATCTTTTGAAAATCTTCATCCCCAAGTTGAGAAGATATTTATAGTTCATGATTTTATTTGCCGAGGTGCTCCATGGAAGCATGAGTTGGCACGCTGAAGAAACCCTGAGTAAAGCATCTGAATTCCTGGTGAGGGGCAGGGTAGTGCCACGCTGAGGGCAAGACAGGGGAGCACCGGGGCCCCTGTGGTGCCCAGGGAGTGCGTGCATTCCTCCTCCGGTTTTGTTTGTCTTCATCTCACGTCTGCCCACTCGACAGTGTGCACATCATTTACTTGGTTGTCTTCTGTCTCCGCTCCTGTAGAAATCAGGCTCCAGGGGACAAGGGACTTTGCTTGGCTTACGGCACATTCTCTGACT
>CM052552.1:64298625-64349144 GCA_028533065.1 Trachops cirrhosus
TACATTTAGACCAGTAATAATCAGTACAACCTCCCTAGATTTCAGTTCTCATAAATTTGAACTCTGTTGGAAATATCTGTCAGTTTGTTTAATAAAGATAATCTTCTCTTTATCTATAGGAAAAAATGACTGCTATGCAACTAGAGATGTCAACAGGAAAGAGCTTTAGCTTTTTCTTTGGACTTAAAAGTCAATTTGTTATTTATTTTCTGCAAAGTACTTATAAATTCACTTTGTATAGTAAATATGTGGTCAAAACCAATTATACTAAATTTAAGTAATTCTTGGCCATGCAAGTTTTAAATTCTTCTGGCTTTATATTCCTGATATCCATTCTTATTTCCGTCAGAAGCATTACTCTATCAATTTTAAGATAAAAAGTTGCTGAAAACATCCTTTTTTCCCCCTCTGAAGTTTGCTGAAGTTGTCCTTTCAACTTCAGGAACTAGAGGAGGTTTTTGCTATAGCTATTTGGCAACCTCCCCATTTATGACCGTTGGAAGTATGTGAAAAGGTGAGCAATAAGGGAAATATGGATCTCAAAGTCTATGTACTTTGCTCCAGCAGAGTGGAGACCCACCCTCAGGTCTGAGCCTATGAAGAGGGAATTTTCTGATTGAACTCGATGGTTATCTAGTTTCCCTTTAGGTTTTAGCAGGTAGCATATCATAAATAGGAAGGGGATTTGTGGTGGGCAGGGCTACTACAAGTACATACTTCAAGAAGTGACAGCGAATTCAGAGCCTGCATAGACAGCAGAGTTAAGAGCAGCAAAGCTGTTTGGAGCCATTTAATGTAAAGCCTTGATGACATCGTCACATTATAGCCTGGTCAGTAAACAATGTTCAAGATAATGACAGTGAGTCAGTACAAAAAAGAAAGATGTGCAAAGTATTGCACAGTCAACCTCCTGATTAGGATGGAGTATATTTTCGAAACATTTCTACCTTAAGTGGTTTAAATATGCAAAACTGGTTTAATCCAAATAGTACATTTTAGTTTTGTTTATGTGAACCTTCTTATTCTTAGACTATAATAGTATCCTACAGAACGACTGTGGACAATTCTCCTATTTCCCTTCTGAAAGTTCCCTAATGATTACACAGCTCCTCTCATTTTGGGTGGCTTTTATTATTAATAGGCTCCTAGCACTCTTCTCTGTGTTCTCAAGTAGTAGTTCATATAGTACTTACAACATCCTTATGAGGTGGGTATAAGACTGCCATCAGCTTTGAACATAGGGAATTAGGTGTGGGGGGATATTGCCTGCCTAAAGTCACACAGCTAGTAAGTGGAGGAGTGAATCTGTTATGTTACCTAAGTCTTCTTTTAACTGACAGGCCCATGATGGAGGAGAGCTGCCCTAAGTCTTCTCTTCCATGTCTGAACTGTGCTTCAAATGACAATATTTTAGATGCATTTACCGTGTTTTTTGGACCATAAGACGCACCCCCACCCCGGCGATTTGGGAGGAATAATGGTTGTTAATGCTGCTGTTGAGTTCTGTTTACATTTATATTGGTGAAATATTATGTTATTAAATATTTTACCACATTTTTTTTGCTTCAAAATTTCCCCCTTATTTTCCTCCTCTAAAACCTGGGTGCGTCTTATGGTCCAAAAAATGCAGTATTTATTTTTCTCTGGATATTCTCCTGTGTCTCTCTACAATGGTGGTTGTCAGAAATGAGTGTGGTGCTCTAAATTATTTTGCATCTAATACTTGTGTTAACAAAGTCTAAGGGAGTCTAAGATGGATTTACCTTCTGTTGAGCAGCCAAGTTGGATTTACAGCTCATATGAATCTTTTATTCAATCTGCTTGACTGGACTGCTGTGGTAACTCCCTGGCTGACTCTCTACGTCTACCCTTACCTCTTACTGTCTGCTTGCTACTTGGCAGTGAGAATGATCCCATTAAAACTTTTGCCAGATCACTTTTCTGCTCGAAGCCTTCCAAGGTCTTCCCGCGTTACTCAGAGTAAAACTCAAATTCCTACAATTGTCTATATAGCGCTCCTTGTGTGGCCTCCAGCCTGGGCTCTGGACACAAAGGCTTCTCGTGTTCTCGAGGTCTGCCTACATGGTTCGCACTTGCTGTTCCTTCTACCTAGAGCAGTCTTCCGTTAGATGCCCGCGTAGCTTTCATCCTTTCCTTCATGTCTTTGTTCAAATGTCACCCCTCTCATCCCCACCCCATCAGTCACCATCCTCCTTTCTTGCTTATTGCAAAGTCATAGCATTCATCATCAACTATTTTGTTTCTTCCCTCTACCCCACCTTATATAATATGATATCCACAGGAGCATTTCCTGTCTTATTTATTAGTGTACATCCAACATCTAAAATTGTGCCTGGCATATAATAGGTAGACAATACATAATTGTTGAATGAAGACCCGTTGTTTTGGACACGAACTGTTGTTGATCAGAGGACCACTTAATCCTATAGTGTGTGGTTGTTTCTGGGACATTTAGATCTATCTGGCCATAGAACTTTACGCTTTGTTAAATCCCCCATATGGAAAAGGAAGATACACTGTGTCTTTGTTTGTTTGTTTACTATTCCATTCTTTTTTTCAAAAAGGAAATGAGGCAGGCAGCATCTGACTTGTTCCTAGTGAATTCCTAGATATATATTTATGGATATATATATTTTTTCCAAGTGCAAAACACATTTTACAAATTGTATTTTATAGTTTTTTGAGATGTCAAGAACAAGAGCTCTTCCCTCTACCCTTTATGAAATTCACCCTCCAGTCCTTTTGAAAAGTAAAACAGGTTTCCTGCATCTCCAGTCTCCTAATATTTTCTGACTCCATTATTTCTCAAGACAATCCATTCCTGTAGGCCAATTGTTTATATGTGTCCTGTCCCTGGGTCTTCAGTGGATTCTTTTCATTCTCAGAACGGGCTCAGAGAGAATGCATCTGGGTAGCTATCAGAAAAGCGACATCTTCTCAATGGAGGGTGAACAAAAATTGCACCAATATAGTCACTGCTTGTAGTTGTCCGTCATTGACCTGGTTTTCCTACAGAATTATGGTGGATAGCTTACCGATTTCCCTCGCTTCTCAAAATTTCTTGGCTTCCAGAATTTTCCTGCCTCACTGTTATCTCAGGTTCCTTGTCCATCTATTTTTAGCCTTCAGATTTTGCATCCTGCTTTCTCCATTTTAATTTGATCATGTTGATCTTATTTTCTGCCTCAATGAATTGAAGTTGGACTACTCCCATGTTTTTCTAAACCCAAGAGCTTCATTCAGGAAGTGACCTCAGTAGAGCTCTGTTTCAGCTGTTATTATAGTAACATTGCAGCTCTTTGTTCAGAGCGTCATGCCATGTTCCCCTTCTTTTGACTGGTTTTCTCCTAATGCCTGTGAGAAGTGAGTGGATCTCAGCTTTCTCCTATGTGGGAGGAGACCTACTTAAATTTCACTGATTCCCCCATCTCACTTTCTTTAACATTAGTTATCATAATGACTTATATTTGTCAATTACTTTATTTCTTAAAAGATTTGTGTATCACAAGTCACATCAAGGAGAGTAAGAATCCACCTCTTTTTGATGTGGCAGAACCAAAATCCATCACCTTCGCAGAGGGACAGCATCAGCAGTGTCCCTCTGCTGCTCTAGATCTACACTTCCATCATTGCTTTCAGACTACTGACTACAGCAAGTTAGAAGCCTGTACTCTGCAGTCAAGCTGCAGGCATTTGTGTCCAGGCTCTACCACTTACTAGTCGGTGAGGTTTGGCAATCTGTTTAAGTTCTCTGCATCTCAGTTTCAAATCTGTATAATGGCAATAAAAACTATTTACCTCTGGGTTTTTGGTAATGCTTAAATGAGATATTATAATGGAAACACTTTCTTATAATCATTTTTCCTATTCTATACTGGTATGCACAACTTTGTAACAAGGGGAAGTTGTGAAAACTTGTTTAAAAAGGTTGGTTACTGACATTTCACCTGGACCTGGAAGACTCGTTTTTCTAGGTGAAGAAATGTTTTCCCTGTCTCAGGGTTTCATAATCACAGTCAACCAGGCCCATGAGCCTTGCCATTTAAAGTGGCTCCTCTCTTTTATCTACGACATGAATACCTACAGCCTGGGAATAAGGACACTGATCCAGCTCCTGAGATTCAACAGGATTACCACTAAAGTCTCTTTAAATTCTATATTGCCATGATCCTATGGCTAAGGATGACCAGAGCTTGACATGGACTCTCCTTGAACTTCATAGCATGCAGAGGCGTTCTCACTTCCTTGTGACCTTCACTGAGGTTTGAACAGGTAAGTGAAAGGGTAGGAGGCACACAATGAAGTCAGCCATAGAACCAGTGCTTAACATGGTCATCTGAGAAATAGAAAATGAACATTTTTATGTTTTCCCAAGCTACATCGGGAGAGTTAACCTGTGAAATCTTATTGTTTTAAAAATGATCATGAAAATTAGAATTTATCAGAAAGAAATGAATTCCATAAAGATGAGGGTGAAGTAATTTATTAGGAAGGGAAAAATGTTACCAAAGTAGAGATTTTCTGTGAATATGAGCTTGAAATAAAGTGAAAGCAGGGATAACTTACTATGGAATTGTCTGAAAAAACATATAAGTAACAACATCACCCCCATGATCCCTAATTCTAGGCTTCTTTGGTCACTCTAAAATTATAACACTTTCAGTGTATTTTTAACAGATTTCAAGGAATTTGGTTTATAAATTATTAACCAAATGTACAAGTTTTGATTTGATCATAAAAGCTAGAAGAGCTATGATTCTCTGGGATTAATGAATAACATTTTTTTATGTGACTTACTTAAAAAAAATCACTCTAAAATATGCTTACATATCTGTCCTCTCCAGGATGGGTTTTATACTGGTTCATCAGATTGTTTACTGTTTTTTTTTCTTCTGGGTTTTTTTTATCTTCCCTGCTCAGTGCCCAACCCAAGTTCAAAGGCTGATGAGAGAGAAAAACTCATGAGGAGGTTTTACTCCAGGGAGAGTTGTTCAGTGAATGGGATCTTGGCGCACAGGGAAAGATGTCAGGCTCTTCCTGGCTCCTTCTCAGCCTTGTTGCTGTAGCTGCTGCTCAGACTCCCACTGAGGAAGAGGCCAGGATATTTTTGGAGACTTTTAACACTGAAGCTGAAGAACTGTATCATCAAAGTTCACTTGCTTCTTGGAATTATAACACCAATATTACCGACGAGAATGTGCAAAAAATGGTGAGTGCTCGTGGATCTATAGGAGGATTTGTTGCTTCTTAAAGGTTAGATTACTGCACATACAACTGAAAGGGGAAATCAAAGAAGGGCTCTCAGCTGGGAGGCTGGATGTTTGCTTCAGTATTTCTGATTCTGGAGTCCCAGATGACTAACCTTAATTGACCTTGGGGCTCTTTTGGAAAATTGTTATAAAATAATTCACTGGTCTCAGGCCAGATTCTTGGAAACCAGTGAATATACCTCATACATTTGCCGCCATTATTCTTATCATAGTCAGTGTTTCAATGCATTTCATGGAAATACTATAAGTTAGTGAGTTAATAACTCCCTCCAAACCCACAATGCCAATAGGAAGATCTAACAACTCTCTAAAATAATATATTAAACAAAAAATGCAACTGGAGGGTTAGTGAAAGAGCTAGCTGCATGGATTGGATGAGACTGGATTTGGGGTTTTCTTCCTTCATTGTCACAGAGCTCTAAGGGATTTATAAAGGTCACAGAATTCATCTGGAGCCTTCCAAGAAAAACCATAATTAAAACAGTTCTGACAAATCTCAGAACGTTCTGGGAAAGAAAGATGCTTTGTTTGACAAGTGCAAGGGTTTAGGGCTTCTTCTCTTACAGGTCCCAGAGTATTATCCTTCCACATTTGGTATTGGAAATTGAGCAACATTATTTAAGAAAAGATTTTTTGTGGCATTTGTACAGCAATATATTCCTTCAAAAATGTAGTTCAGAAGCTTGTTTTTTCAAATGATTAGTAGCTTGCATGTTTAAATTAAATAACGGCCACTTACTGGACAGATCAAATCTCAGACACACTGTCTCATTCGAAATCTGCCAACAGTGTTCTTCTTATATTTTTCTAAAGCTCAAAAAATCCAGGGGATTTTGACAGCCCAGTGTTGTCATAGAAGATCATGTTTTTCTTGTCTCATGTTTTTGCCTTACCTCTTTTATCTCTTCATTGTTGCTTTTTCCTCACTTTTTATTTGATCTCTGCTGGAGGTGCCTGTAGTGTATTGTGTATTTGTTCTCATGCTCAGCTGAATGGTCCTGTGATGAAGGTGTACCAGCATCATGCCTAAGAGCTCTGGAACCGGACTGCCAAAATCCAAATCCTGACCCCACTACTTTCTAGCTGGGTGAACTTGAGTTAGTTAATCAACTTCTCTGCATTTTAGTTTTTCGTCTGTAAAAAACTAACATAACATTCATGTCTGCCTCATAGGGTCACTGTGAAGACTGAATTAATACACAAAACCACCAGCATAGGGCTTAATGCTTATAAGCATGGGAGAATAATAAGATACCATTGTCATTAGTGTGAGAGGGAGTTATAATTACTGAAGAGACTTGTAATAGTTCTGTTGAGTGCCCAGAGGTTGAGAAGGCCTGTTATAGAATGGTATGTAGTGATGTTTACTAAAATCATCTCTGGATCATTAAGTGCTATTACTTTTGGGTATTTTTGTGTGTTTTTGTTGTTTTTCTTTTTTATTGGATTTATTGGGGTGACATTGATTAATAAAATTATATAGGTTCCAGGTGTACAGTTCTTTAATACATCATCTGTATATTGTATTGTGCGTTCGCCACCACAAGTCAAGTCTCCATGTATCACTTTTGTATTGGACTGGTTGATCAGAGCAAAGGTTGGAAATGAAAGAACATAAATCATGAAGTGCGGCCAAACTGCATAAAGTTTGGGTCTTTTAAAGGAAAGTGAAAATATTTGAATGAAGGGGTGAAGGGTGCATTAGTGCACTTAGGTGCACTTGTGTCAGTTTAGTTGGGGAGAGGGGCAATGGGGCAGGGAGGGAAATGGGTTCTCCTTCTATTCTCTTGTATGTCAATATTCCGCTAATGAAATAGGCACCAGTCACCGTGGCAGGTACATTGAGAGGTACCGAGACGAGCGGGATGCTTAGAAATTGTATGTTGCTGATGGCCATTTTAGAAATGGAGAATGTTTCCCAAAAGAGAGCACCTAGAATGACTTAAGGGTATCAGAGAGCTAGTCAGAATCAGCTGTACAAAGCCTGACTCAAAAAGAAAATAAATTAGTCTGAAGTGGAACAAGAAAGGATAGTGTGTTCACAACTGTATTGGCCAAATCTCTTCATACTAGAAAGGTGGTGCCTTTAAAAGCTCAAAAGATAAATGTGCAACAAATAGAAGGAGGTGGTAAAACTGGTACGACTTGTAAAACCAGGCCATTCATTCCTCACCCCCCCACCTCACACCTCCCTCCCCTTTGGCAAACGTTTGCTTGTTCTCCGTATCTATGGGTCTGTTTTTGTTTTGTTCTGTTTAGATTTCACATATAAGTAAAATCATACAATATTTCTCTTTCTCTGTCTGACTTATTTCACTTGGCTTAACACCCTCTGGGTCCATCCATGTTATTGCAAATGGCAAGATTTCTTCTTTTTTTTATAAAAAAATATAAAATATAATCCTAGTAATATAAAATCTAGGCCATTCTTTAATCGGAAAAAGTAAGACATCAAAAACTATAAATAGATTCTTGAAGTATTTAAGCAGATGTAAGGATTATAGATCAAGCCTGGGTAAGGAAGTATGGTCAAGTACACTTATGGACCCAGTTCTTTACCGTTCCCTATGTCCATGCTCAAGGTTATGTTACTTTGCAGCACTACCCACAGAAGACGATGTGACTGTGTTCTTCATCATGTGACTTTCTTTGACCAGTGGGGTGTTAGCAGACATGATGCAAGTGGAGGCTTGGGGTGCATTTTAACAATGGGGTTTGTCCTTCGCTCTTTGCCTTTGCTATGAGAGCATGCCTGGGCTAGCGAGCTAAAGCACGAGAGACATGTGCAGTAGCTGTTCCAGCGGAAACCAACCCCCCAAAGCTGTGAGCCAATGCAGTCAAGGTCAGCAGAGATACCTGGCAATCTCCAGCGATTCCAGGCATGTAAATAATAAACACTTATGCCATTAAGGTTTTTGGTGGGTTGTTATGTAGTACTACTGTAGCAATAGGTCATATGGTAAGGGAAATTTGGGCCATATTTCAGAGTCAGAATATTGGACGTGTCAGCCTATGGATATGACCTAGCATGGCGATTTTTAGAGCAAGTTGTATGACATACCTTAAAATAATAGAAAGCATCAAAACTTGATCAGTGTAGTAACCCAAAACTCCTCTTAGGAGTGGTCCATCTGATAGACATAAGAAGAGAAGCTTGGTTCAAAACAGGTTTCAAAATCATTCAGAAATTCAGTGAAAATTAATTACCAAACACTTGTCATGTATTATATAAAATAAATTGCCCCCTTACTTTATAGCAAATACGGTTGTCAGGTTTGAGACTGAATAGTCACAATTAAACTGTAATTATTTTCTCAGTAAAATGATAATACTCTTTTTTTTTTTACATCGCCCCTTCTTCGTGATTTTATTTTTGGATTGATTTTTAAAATGGGGTCCTTTGTAAATCAAAAGGATTTTTTTTTTTGCACAGTCAAGCTCTGCAGCAGCATAGGAGGTCCCTGGACGGTTTTATTCCTGGAAGAGAGCTAACGGGTCCTACTGAGGTAGAGGTATACGGGTTCATTGTTCCAGTGTTTGTCAGTAACTACTACAGCTGCCCCAAACTCCTGTCCATGCAACAGAAGTGTTGAAGAATGTCCTGTTAGAGCCTTGAAGATCTCTGAGAACATTTCATTAATATTTCTTGGCGAGTCGTAAGAAACTGCGAAGAGAGAGCAGGAGGCCTTTGGGTTCTCTCTAGAGCTTCTATCTGATTCCTCTGCTTTTAGGGCTGGAGTCATAGTGAACTCAGAACAAAGTAATTTTAAACTGCTATTATGGACCCAAGGGAAGAATGTAGAATTCACCCCTTTCTAATGAGTATGTCCCACCCTCAGTGAATCTTTCCCACCTTCTCTGACATACACAAATATGCACACACAGCTACAGGGTAGAGAAAGATCACTGTGCTGGAAATATAATGGAATTCAGAAAAGCCAATGTTCTCTTGACTCTTCTGAGCTGCCTGTGATGCCTTGGGCAAGTCACTTATTTTCTTGTCTCTTGAAATGTAGGGATGTAGATGGGCACAGCTAAGATTTTCAGTAGATAACAATTGTGAATGGGTAAGTTCCTCGTGTAGACAATTCACCTGGGTCAAATGTAGTAGAGGCCTTGTTCATATGAGTCTCCTTTTGTCATGAAAAGTTGATAATGTCCCAGTTTAGTGAGGTAATTTGGGTGAAATTAAGCTTGAGCAACTCAAAATGACATGTGTAAATACACCCAAACTTGACACAATTATTCACTGATCTAAGCACTCTGACAGCATGCCAGGCTACCACCAGCTACACGGAGGAAGGGTAGTCCGGTGGTCAGAAACTGCCGCTGCTTCTTAGCGTGTGCCAGGTAACTGGGTGAAAGGGCATTACAGTAATTGGGCTAAATCCTTTGGTTTAGAGCACCTCCACGGGGATTTCAGACCTTGTTATAGGACTTTGGGAATGAGGTGCCTTTTTTCTTTGTGCTTATTATTGCAGGCTTTAAACAATAGCTTTATTGAGATATAACTTATGCACCATAAAATCCACCAATTGAAAGCCTACCATTCAGTGTTTTTGAGTATATTCACAGAATTGTCCAATCGTTACCAATATGTAATTTTAGAATATTTTTGTCATTCCAAAAAGAAACCACCTGCCCAGTAGCAATCACTCTTCCTCCCATCCCCAGCCTTAGGCAACCACTAATGTACTTTCTGTCTGCAGATTTACCCACTTCCGAGCATTTCCTATCAATGGAATCATACAATTGATGGTCTTTGTGACTGGCTTCTTTTACCTTGCATGTTTGTAGCATTGCTTTGTTCCTTTTAATTGCCAAATAGTATTCCATTGTATGGATTTTTCTTTACTTTTCATCATAAAAATTTTGAGACATGTAAAAGAAGAAAGTCTAGTATATTGAATCTCCTAATACTCATCGCCCAGATTCACCAATTATCAATCAGCACTTTGGCCCACATTGTTTTATTTTTCTCCCCAAATATCGTATAGTTTTATGTGTAAATATTTCATCTTATGACCCTCAAAGTAAGAATTTTTACAACCTTAATATCAGTACTATGTGAAAACTTAACAATCATTCCTCAGTATCATCAAATAGCTTGCTAATATTCAAACGCACCCTGCTGTTTCATTAAAAACATTTCAGGTAGTTTATTTGAATCAAAATCTAGCAAGGTCCTGTCCTTCCAATAGTTTTGATGGATGTACTCTAAGTCCCTTTTAATCGATAGAGTCTATCCCCCCTCTCTTTTTGCAATTTATTCATGGAGAAATTGAATTGTTGGCCTTACAGAAACTCCCGCTTTCTGGATTCACTGATGGTGCCCCTTTAATGTTGCTTTACATGTTCTTTTGCTCCCTGTGTTTCCTGTAAATGTACATATCTAGGACAGATGTCAGAACAATTTTTCTGTAACAGACAAGATAGTAATATTTCAGGTTTTGTGGGCCCTCCCACCTCTATTCAACTCTGCTATTGCAGTGTGGAAGCAGCCATAGGTAATATATAAATGGGTCTGGCTATGTTCCAATAAAACTTAATTTATAAAATAGATGGTGGGCAGAGTCCTCATGTAGATACTTTATTGGATTCAGTTTTCACCTGTGAGTTATTTAATAGGTGTGCAAGTTGAATTTATACTACTAGCATGGTGCAAGAATATTGAACCAAGAAATTAACCAAAAGATGGTTAAGGTCCTTAGAGCTCTGGAAAAAAGAATATCTTGGGATGGAACAGTATTTCCTCAGGGGTCAAAATTCAAGGCAACACAATGTAAATTTTTTTTTTTACGAATTAAAGTATAACACTTGTAGTATGGTGCTGATAAAAAGAATAAAGCAGATATCTTCAAAGTTCCCATTGCAGTATAATAAAAAATGTACTCCTTGGAGAAGTGTCTGTTCAAGTCCTTTGCCCATTTTTTAATTGGGGTGCTTGTCCTCTTAGAGTGGAGTCATGTGAGTTCTTGATATATTTTGGAGATTAAACCCTTGTCTGAAGTATCATTGGCAAATATGTTTTCCCATACAGTTGGTTCTCTTTTCATTTTAGTACTGTTACTTGAACAACAATTTAAAAAGTGTTGTAAGGCTGAGGCATTTTGAGGACTGTGAATTGTTCCCAAAGTAGATCAAGAATAAAATCATTCCTATAATTTGTTATGAAAATTTTACCAGAAATTTTGCTTAACAGTAAATCATCCTGGATTGAGTGAATAAGGGTAAGGATTGAGAGGGTTGCGTAGATGAATCTGTGCTGTAGACAAAATTCTTCTTTCTATAGCTCACTCCTTCCAACTCATCATGCATGTTACACAGAAAACTAGAATATGTCAAATACAATCTATAGTCAATGGTTAGAGAGCATTAGCTTTGGAGGTAAATATATCAGAGTTGACACCCTGGTTCTTTTAATTACTAGCTGTGTGACCTGGGGAAAATTACTTACCCTCTCTGTGCCTCATTTCCCTCATTTGTGAAATGGAGACAATTAGAACTATCTCACAATATTGTTTGTGGAGATTAATTGAGAAGTATTTCCTGAGGGGTTGTGTGAGCCCAGTAAAGAGGGAAATCAGCCCTGACCAGTGCAGCTTGGTTGGTTGGGAATTGTCCTGCAAAGCGAAATGTCACTGGTTTGATTTCCCGTCAGGGCACATGCCTGGTTGCAGGTTCAGAGGCAACTGATTGATGTTCCTCTCTCACATCAATGTTTCTGTCCCTCTCTTTCTCCATCCCTTCCCCTCTAAAAATAAATAAATAAAATCTTTTTAAAAAGAGAGAGAAATCATTTTTCATTTCTACTGCCACTGTTCTCTTCATTTCTTGTCTGATCCATTGTTTTCACTTCATGCAAAACTTCCATCATGTCACAGGTCTGCTTAGAACCCCTAAGTGACTCCCTAGCATTCACAAGGTAAAGGTAAAATTCCTTGGCCTGGAAAGTGCAGTCATGCCCATAACCTGTACTTGTTATGTACTCTGTAAAAAATTTTTTACCAGAAGCTTAGCAGCTTAAAGCATCGCACATTTATTAACTCATAGCTCCTGTGGGTCAGGAGTCCAAGCTTAGCTATATCTCCTGCTTCTGAGTCTCTAGTTGCAATCAAGGTCTTGGCAATAGCTGTGGTCTCACCTGAGGCTTGACAGGGAATCTACCCCCAAGCTAATGTGTTTAGTGATAGCATTCAGATCCCTGTATGCTGCTATACTGAGGTTCTTAGTTTCTTGCAGGATGTCAGCCAGAAGCCATCCTCAATTCCTTGCCATGTCGGTGGTTCCACAGGGTAACTCACAACATGGCATCTTGCTGCATCAAAGTAAGCATGGGAGACAGTCCTCCAGCAAGATAAAAATTACCATCTTACATAACATAACCATGTACATACTGTCCTCTTTGGTATATTCTACTGGTTAGAGGTGGGTCCTGCTCACTCACACTCAAGGGGAGGATATCACACAAATGTGTACCAATAAGAAGTAGGGATTGTGGGAATCATCTTAGAGTCTGTCCACACAAGATCCAAGATGCAGATGCTGGCAGTTCATTGCCAGCTCCACTATTTATTTCTCTCAGCCCCTTAATGCACATATGGAAATGGAGACAGAATGATTTTCTATCTCATGTGGTTCTTAAGAAGGTCAAATGAGGTACATGATTTTGCACAGAACCCAACACACATACAACTCCTACCCACTTCAAGGTCTGTCTTAAGTCCTACTTTCTCCATGAGGGGTTAGCTAAATCTAATTATCTGAATGAATCTCTCTTTTCCTATAACAGAAACTGCTTGGCTTACTCATAGTTTCTATGTTATTATATGCTGTCATGTGTCATTAATGAAACATTCATGATGCATATCTTATCTGTCTGACAAAACTGCCAGAAACTTAAGAACAAGAATTTTTTCCTGTAAATAAAAAACAGAAAATATTTGCATGCATAGGCTGCATTGAGCACTCTGATAAGCATTTTCTTATTTGTTCATTCTTCATATCCTTAAACAACCCTTTGAAGTAAGTTCTATTATTACTCTCATTTTACAGATAAGGTAACTGCAGCTCAGAGAGGTTAAGTAATTTGCCCAAGGTTACACAGCAAGTTGAGGTCACACAGCTAGTCAGAGATGTCTGACTCTAGGAATGGGGCTCTTACTTGCCTTGTATGCTACCTCTTTTATATGGTCTAGAGAAGTACAGTGTACAAAGTAGTTGCTCATTTTAGTGTTTGATAAGTGAAAATTGGTGCACTAAGGGAAGACTGCACTAGAGAAGTCTGGAGGAGTCCACTTGCCTGCTGATGTTCAAGATGGGGGACATGTGAGTTCTGGCATCGTCACCTGCTTGCTGATTTCTTCTGATGGTAAAAAAAAAAAAAAATCACCATGGCTACCAAATGGCCATATTCTGGGCAACCTTCTTTGGGGAACATAATTTAAGATCACAATCTCTGGTAAGACATGGTACCATGGAGCTTACTGCAAACTGGTGCTTGTTTCTCATGATTCTCATAGTCATGAGGGGCTGTATTCCCATGAAGTTCATGCTGAGCTCTACTAAGCTCTCCCTTTGGAACGTTCATCCTCGCTTCCTGATCAACTCACCCATGTCGCAGGGCTAAGGCAATAAATTCCAGGGCTCTACAATGTGAATCATCTGTGAGAATTCACTTCCAGTTCTGGGAACAGGACCCTTGGGAAAACTAGGCACTGGGCCAGACGGAGTGACCAAGAGTGGCCTGGTCACTCTTAACCTAAGCCTCGACCTTCAGCAAAGTAGAGAACTAAACCACTTAGGAAATATTAGATGTTCCACCAGATGTTCTTTGGACACTATCTTCTGTTCTATCTGTTCAAGCAATGTCGTTCTGACTTGAATTTTATTTTTTGTCATTCCAGAATGAGGCCGAAGGGAACTGGTCTACCTTTTATGAAGAAAAGTCCAAGCTTGCCAAAGCTTACCCACTAGAAACAATTACGGATGTTCACGTCAAGCAACAATTGCAGGCCCTTCAGCAAAATGGATTATTAGAAGACAAGGACAAACGAGTATGTGAACATTCTGGTACAGATCCCAAGAGTTGAAATACTGTGGAATATTAAACATTAATATCACCCACAGCTGCTTCCTTTACCTGCAAAGAGTGGCATGCTAACATTAAAAAGAGCTCTGGGCTTAGGTGGGGTGACCCCATAATTTGTCATCCAAACTAGACTCCTTTTGAGAATGAAAGAAGACACGTAATAATTATGTTAGGGACACAGAGTTAAACTGGGATTGCCTGGGCACTGTAGTCACCTTCCTGAGGACCAGGCTGCTTGAAGAATGCACCTAGTCTATGTCCATGGTTCTCCGCTGGAGGTGATTTTGCCTCCCAGGGACATTTAACAATGTCTGGAGACATTTTTGGTAGTCACAATTTAGGAGGGGTGCTACTGGCACCTAGTGGGTACGAATGCTGCTAAACATTCTGCAATGTGCAAGACAGACCCAAGAACAAGAATCATCTGGTCCAAAATGTCGGTGCCAAGCTTGAGAAGGCTCACATTGTAGTCTAATTCTTCCCCCTTTCATTCCTGGTTCTCCTTTGCAACCTGTTTTACAAGTGGCTAACAACCTTAGCTCAAACTGGGTTAGGCATGGGTGATTCACCTCTTTCTAAGACATCAGTTCCATATATTGGTTCCTCTAATTGATGGAAAGCTACGCTCTCCATTGAGTAGTAAGTGTTTACCTCCAATTTGTTCCACATTCTAAAGCCACATTGCTCTTTCCTATAAAAGTCTTTAATGAATTCTTTACTCTGTCGATTTTCCCCTATGCAATGGCTTTGAGTCCACTAACCAGTCTTAGTTACTGTCTTCACTTTGTCCATGTCCTTGAACTGAACACAGCACTCTGAGTTGCTTCTGGTCTGCATGGAGGAGCAGCAAAGTGACATTCTACACCCTGTGCTCTATGTCTAGTAAGACAGTCTAGGACTATATTAGCTTTTGGGGTGAGTGTGTGTGTGTGTGTGTGTGTGTGTGTGTGTGTGTGAGACTGTCAAATTCACAATGAGTCAATTCTGCTGTTGTGGTGGGAAATCAGCTGTGTTCCAATAAAACCTTTTAAAAAATAGGAAGCACTCAGAATTTGGTCTGCAGATCATAGTTTACAGACCCTTGATCTGATCTAATGAAATATTTTTATCTAAAATAGTTGGCTGCTTTGGCTGGTGTGCCTCAGTGGATTGAGTGCTGGCCTGAAAACCAATAGGTCACCAGTTTGATTCCTAGTCAGGGCACATGCTTGGGTTGGGGGCTAGGATTCCAGTTGGGGGTGTATGAAAGGTAGCTGACTGAGGTTTCTCTCACACATTGATGTTTCTTTCCCCTCTCACTCCCTCACTTCCCCTCTCTCTAAAAATAAATAAAAAAAATTTAAAAATATTTAGCTATTTAACATCAAAGGCTTCTTTCTTTGTTGCTTATCCTCTGGAACTCTGTTTTCTAATCTGCATCTATAAAGAAAAAATGCACGATAAGAAGAAAGATGAAACCATATGGCCCATATCTTCCTACAAGTTGATATTTGTTTTTCTGCATTCTTTGGATCTAATTATCTAACTAGTTACTAATCCACATTATCTTATCCATCCCATGCTTTCCGTCTTTCCCACAAAGACATCATGTGAAACTTTGCCCATTGGCTTGGTCTGGCTTAGGTGGAACACGAACATTTTTTTTTAAAAGATCCCAGATAATTTTAATGTGCAGCCAGGATTGAACACCACGGAAATGCATGTAAGAGCTTGAAGTGTTTGGGAAGGGGGAGACTCAAAAATTCATGAATTCAGTGTGGAGGAAGAAGGGGGAGATTGAAAAAGCGTGTAGAGAAGGAGATGATGAGGGGCTTTGTGCCATGGGCTGATTCCTTTGCACAATGGGATGTTGCTGTAGTTTTAGGCATGGAATCGATTTTATGTTTTAGGATAATGTCTCTTGTAGCAGAGTGAAAGAGTAGTGGAAGAGGGAAGTCAGGGAAGGGGAAATAGGGCCTTTCGTCTGGTGTTTCTTAAATCATCTATGGGAGAGAACCAGCCCTTCCTCCCTTCTTCCCTCCCTTCCTTTCTCCTTTTCTTCTTTATTGCCAGTCCATCACAGATCAATACTTGGTTAAGTCCATTGATCACATGCCTAGATGTCATGGAAATATTACGTGATTTTAAAGTTTATAAACATGTGTTCTCTCAACCCATTTGCTAACTTGCACTGATCCATGGACCTTACTTTGAGTACTACTACTTTACTCTGTTACTGATGCAGACTCAGCTCGTGGGGTCCGCGACACTGTGTATGAGATACGAGAAATTCACACAGACTACCGAGTCCTGTGGAAGAAAAGGTACCTGTGCGGCTTCTCTCTCAAGAGGAGAAAAGCCTCAGAGCGCCTCGGCCACTCTCTCAAGGGGAGAGCACCCTGACCCTTGCCTTGATAAGCTTTTATTGCTTTTCTGGGTGTAAATGATGGTTCTCATTTACTAGGCAGAGGTTCGCTTTGGGTGGTTACCTTTTACAGAAAACAAAGAAGAGGATGCTGCTAATCACATCACAGAAGAAGGATATTTGCAAATGCAAAGGGAAAAGTGGTTGAACTGGTTATACTCATCCTTGGAAGGTTTAGCATAGATTTTAGGAAGTCACTTTAAAGATATGCAGTAAACATTTGCTGTCTCAATTGAGGGTGGGGGAGTTTTAGCAAAAAGCAAGTCTCAAAGCGACCTAGGTACAATGCAGGCCTGATTCCCCACAGAAGAACCTATCCGTGGGCATGGGTCCTGTGCATCTCCCAGTGGGAGCTGGACCCACACCATGCAGAACGACCTCCTATATATTACCTTTGCTGTTTTGAACTGTACCTACAGGGTAAAGTTTAAACTTTTCAGTATGGCATAGAAGGTCCCTCATGATCTGGCCTCTGCTTCGCTCTCCATTCCCACATCTTCCAGCTCTCTCAGTCAGCATATTAGGCTCTGCCCTCCATCTCTCTTTTCTACTTCACCAATTTCTGCTTCTCTTCCAAGACACAGTTCTAATATCTCCTCCTTTTTGAAGCCATTCCTGAATCTCCAGGTTATTAATTTATCCACTCCTCTCCATACTGCCACATTACTTTTTGGTGACATTTACAGCCCTTGTTACTCCGTTATGTAATTATTGATGTCATGGCTGTCTCACTGTCCCATGGCTGTGGGGTCGTTGAGGACCAGTGATTTGTTCATGTCACGTATGTCAGAGTGTAGGACATAATAGATGTTCAATAAATGTGCACTCAATGAATACTGAATGAAACAACAATGGCACTTCTCTGTGCACGGGTAAGTGAGAAATGGTTTGGGGATTTTGATAGATCTGTTTATTCCAGTCACTCTACATATATTTATTACATGTTCATAAGGCTCCGTGCTAGTTGGTAGTGGGGAGATTGAACTGAGCTCTTTCTGCCCTACATAAAAGAAGGTACTTGACAAACACGATGTGAACTGTTATTATTTTGAGGCATAAAAAAAATTACATGGCCAAAAGGTCATTAGCATTTTCTTTAGCATGTTTTCCACTTTAACACTGTTTGTTATATTTAAGTTGCAGTTGAACACAATTCTAAATACAATGAGCACCATCTACAGTACTGGAAAAGTTTGTAAACCAAATAATCCACAGGACTGCTTATTACTTGCAACCGGTAAGCTGTTAATTTTGAGCAGTGATTGTGAAATTCACTTTTTTATTCCAAGTTTTAAAAATGAAATTGATGGTAGATAATAACATTGTGCCTTTCAAACAGATAATCCAAAGATGAGAAGATTCCAAATATGTGTGTCTCAGTACATAGATGAACTTTTATCATTTAACAAAACTACATTTGTAAAGTCTGTCACATTCAAATAATTTAAATAAGTTAATAGTTAAATGATGTCAGTGGTTTATTTTCTCTGAAAAATATTTTGAAACTATAAGAAGGAAATTCATGAATCATGAGATTTCATTTAGTAACTTTGTGACCTTAAATGTCTGCCAGTCTCATTTTTAATTCTTGAAAGTTCATGCAAGTGTTTACACATAAAAATTTTACAAATGAATATTTATTTCCCTTTGGGTGGTTTGCAATAACAGGCTTGGAAGACATAATGCACAACAGCAAAGATTACAATGAAAGGCTCTGGGCTTGGGAAGGCTGGAGGTCTAAGGTTGGCAAGCAGCTGAGGCCATTATATGAAGACTATGTGGTCCTGAAAAATGAGATGGCAAAAGAAAAGAGTAAGTTTGCTGGTCTGTAGTGGTCCTGGGGCTGTCTTTGGGGCTGTGGGGCTATTTCTGATGAATCACTAAGGCTGCCCTTTGATACAAGGTATATCCCTAAGTTAATGATCATCTGCCAAACAGTTCATGTTACCTGTCTCAGAGAAACTACTAGGGAATAAGGAAAGGTGAACTGATATTCTACAGTTTAAACGGCTTAGGAGTGAGACTCAACTACAGGGCCTCAAACAAATCTGTTGTCTGGGAAGGTCGCAGGCCCCTGAGATTCCTGACGTTGTCTCAGGATTGAGTGGGGTTTCTATATCTCAGAAAGAATAAGGGACAGAAACACCATCTCTCACCTAAACTCCCATCTAGCTAAAGTTCGTTCTCAAAGGTCATTTGTGTGTTTACTTCAGGGTGGTGCCACAGAAAGAAAAAAATCAGATTAATTCAGACTGTAAACCCATTATTTTCTGCAATTGTAATCATAACTCAAATCGTGTGGTCATAAAAATGTTAATTTACATGGGCAGAAATTTTCATATCTCTTAACTTACCCTCCTGCCTGAATAATGAGCTGGAGCCATGGCATTATGAATAACTTTATGCTCTGGCGATTCACTACCTCCTGGGGTTGAGCAAGGAAGAATTTGTTTCATTTGTTGTTTCTAAATGTCTTTCATGGCCACTTAAACTCGTATTTTCTAGCTGGAGGTAAGCTGGAGACAGTAGGTCTTCACCATATCCTTGCATCCAAATATTGATTTCTCTCCTCATCTTCATGATCATCCATTGCCAATGTGCCTGTAAACATAGAATTATTATTTTTTAGTTCTAGAGTACATTCTTTCTTTTTTTTAATTATTTACTTATTTATTTTTAGAGAGAGGGGAAGGGAAGGAGAAAGAGAGGAAGAGAAACATCATGTGTGGTTGCCTCTCACGTGGCCCCCACTAGGGACCTGGCCTGCAACCCAGGCATGTGCCCTGACTGGGAATCGAACCGGCGACCCTTTGGTTCACAGCCCATGCTCAATCCACTGAGCTACACCAGCCAGGGCAGAAATTATTAATATATACTTGCAAACTTCATTAGCTAATACCCTGAACACAAGCTCCTGTTTCCTGATGATGAGACACTACATTGCACAGAGATGTACTGCATATACATATGATTTGCAAATAAACACAGGCCCACTGTGGCAATGTCTAAGATGCCATGAATTTGAAAATTTAAGGCCCTAAACAAAATAAGAACTTAAAAACTCAGATCCAATCACATCTTGTAACCAGAGGGAAGGTGGGAGGGAATAATGAGGGGAAAGGGGTGAAGGGTTTTCAGGAGCAACTATAAAGGACACAGGGACAAAACCAAGGGGGGGATGTGGATTCAGGGGATGGAGGTGGGGATGGCTGGGGTTAGGGGGAGTAGTGGGGGTGAAATTCAGACAACTGTACTTGAACAACAATAAAATTTTTAAAAAATTAAAAGAATAAAGCAAACGATGCAAATTGACCTATGGAGACAGTAAAGAGACCCAGGGTTAGGACACTAGGAGTATGCCTTTGCATCTTACCAGTTGTGTGACCTTGGAAAAATGATTTAACCATCTAAAATCTACACAGTGGAGATTATAATAATGTCAATCTTGTAGAGTGTTTGAGCTTATGAGATGAGACAGTGAATTTAAATTTCTGGCACACAGCAGATGTTTAACAGACATTAGCTGGTGTTGTTATTCACTTGCATTCTTTTGAGGTGATATTTAGAAGGGCAATAAAAATGTGACAGATCTTTGGATTTTTGTTTTTGAACTTTGGGGCAAGGCTAATCCATGTATATACTGTATTTTATCTTTTCCTGTCCCTTATGTTCTTCTCTTTCTTCTTTTTCAAAACAGATTACGAGGACTATGGGGATTATTGGAGAGGAAATTATGAAACAGTGGGGAAAAGTGGCTATGAATATAGCCGCAACCAGTTGATGGATGATGTGGAAAATACTTTTGCAGAGGTAACCAAGGAATTGTACCCAGAGACAGATGTAGAGCAGTGCACGGAAAGAAAGGACAGTGACCAAAGGCATTCTGGCTTGTTCTTAATGCACCGGTCAGCCGTTCCCAGGCCTCATAGTTATGGAATATCAGAACTTGAAAAGATTTTTTAAAATAACAGGGCAACTCCTACAGATAATCAGCATTGCTCAACCCTCCTCCCCTTTTCAGCCACTTACCAGCAATTACCAGCAACAAAATTATAAGAAGGAAAGATTATAGGAAGGAACCATCTTTTAGATTATAAGAAGAAATGATCTTGGTGAGCTACCTGGAGCTGGCATTCTATTCCATTGTTAGCAGAGCCATTGGTTTTGTTTCCTTCTTCAGGGCAATTGATACTATTTTTTTCTTTATATTTGACTAACGAAGGCTTTATAGGAAAGGGAGAGTCCTATGAGTAAAAGTGTCCCATGGACATTTCTTAATGTCTCTATCTTCCTTCATTTTGGTCCCTATATCTCCCCTCCCCCCTCACCCCTGTGCCTTCAAACTTCTTACGTGTGGCTACTCTGTCATAGACATAGTTTGGGGCACAGTTATCAAAAATGAAAGCAGGACAAATGCCCTCCCCCAAAAAGAAATGGGCAGAAGATTTGGAAAAGTACCTCATCAAAGAAATGGCAAATAAGCAAGTAAAACATTATTAGGAAAATTCAAATTAAAACCATGATTATAGATACAGAGAACAGAGTGACAGCTGTCAGAGAGGAGAGGATAGAGAGGTTGGGTGAAAAAGGGGAAGGGATTAAGAAAAACAAAAACCTCATAGATGTGGACAACAGTATGGTGACTACCCGAGGGGAAGTGGGTGGTGAAGGGAAGTAGAAGAGGGTAAAAGGGGTATAAATGGTGACAGAACGTGGTAGGTGTACAATACAGTGTACAGATGATGTATTATAGACTTGTACCCCTGAAACCTGTATAATTTTAGTAACCAATGTCATCTCAATGCATTTTAAAAAAAACATCAGAATATCTGTGACTAAAAACGACTAAAAATACCAAGTGTTGGTGAGGGTATGTTGATACTTGGGCCCTTATACACTGCTGACAGAAATGTCAAGTGGTACAGCCACTTTGAAAAGTAATTTGACAATTTCTTAAAAGTGAAGCACACCATACGACTAAGGTATTCCACTCTTACGTGTCTATATGAAAGAAATGAAAATGTATATCCATACAAAGGCTTATACATGAATGTTCATGGAAGCATTATTCATAAGAGCCCCAAATTGGAAACAACTGGTGAATTTTATCCATGAGATACTAAATAAAGCAAACTCTGATGTATTCATACAATGAAATGCTACTCAGCAACAAGAAAGAATGAAGTATTGATACATGCAGTAACATGGATAAACCTAAAAAGCATTATGCTAAGTGAAAGAAGCCAGAGACAAAAGGTTATATATTGTATGATTTCATTTATATGAAATGTCCAGAATAAGAAAAAGTATACAGACTTCAATCAGTTCAGTGATTACCTGGGGCTGAGAGTGGCAGTGGAATAGACTGCTAATGGGCACACGGAAACTTTCAGGGGTAAGGACATGTTATAAAACTGTGTGGCAGTAATGGTTGCCCAACAATATAAATGAAACTACACTTAAAGCTGAGTGAATTTCATGGTATATAAGTGACATTTCAAATTAAAAACAAAGGAAGTAGGTAGCATCTTAGAAATGAAGATTTTTTGCATCTGCTTTCATTTTGGGACATGTATTCCTCCAGGTGTGTGTATTGGTTTATGCGGTGGAGCTGAGTATCATCAACATCTGGAAAGAAGGAGTGCTTTCAAACTCTCCAGAACATTTGAGAAGAAAAAGAATTAGAATTTAGGGAAATTCTGCTTGTCTAAAGAAGCTTCTATTTTTAGTGTCAAGGATTGAAAATGCCAGGAGCAGGTTTCTCTTGGTCTTAAACTTTCTTCCTGGTCTTTCAGATTAAACCGTTATATGAACATCTTCATGCTTATGTGAGGGCAAAGTTGATGGACACCTACCCTTCCCATATCAGTCCAACTGGATGCCTCCCTGCCCATTTGCTTGGTAAGAAACTCCACAAATCTTTTGCATACTTTGCCCTATGTGATTTCCACCAATAACATTGTTTTTTCAATAGAAAATTTTAAATCATTCTCTATTACATTACTTTGTTTTGTACATAACCAGTTATTATGTTGCCTACAACCCAAAGGATAAACAGGTTATTTAAGATAGCTAGAGAGAAAACCCCAAGTTCAAATAAGAGTGGAAATGAGGGAAAATGTCTTACTCTTCAAACTGGTTGTCTAAGCTTTTGAGTTGGAATTTGAGATTTTAGTATCACGTTGTCAGAGGAAGGAAGCTTGGTAGGCTGGAGGTAGTCAGCCATGAGAGAAAGTGCTAGAATTAAGGTATAGCCTAAATTAAAGCTTCATACACTCATTCTAAACTGTAGCAATTACTTTTGCTGAAAAGTACTTGGTTTGGAATCATATGAGTAATGAATGACATCTTCATCATGAAGGAAGATGCCCAACTTAGCAGGAAAATCAATCTTCCAAGAACTCTGGATTGTGCCACAGGGCCTTTGTAAACCATGCAAGACCTGGGGCCCTTTATCGAACCTCCTAATTCTCCTCCAGAGAGGGGCTGTTCTCCACTTCCCTCTATCACCCCAGAAGCTGAGGTCGAATACAATCTATGTGTTTGAAAACTTCATGTCATGTATACATAACATTCCCACTACAGTCAAGCTAAATTACTGGAAGCTAATTCTTCTCCAAGGCCAACTCTCTCTCAGCAGAAGAAAATATGGACAAAGGACCTGTGGAGACTTTGTACTTTAAGGCAATATAGAAATACGCTCTACAATGTCTTTGGCAGGCATTCCTCAGTAATTCAGTTTCTGTTTAAACCTGCCTGGTATGGTGTGGCTTTTCTTCCTTCCAAGGTAAACTATTTTATTGCCTCATGGCACTAATTATAAGAAAGTTCTGCCTTGTGTGGGACTGACTTAACACCCCTCTAATGCCTTTCATTCATTATGCCTAATTCTATGTTATAAAATGTCTCCGGGTATATCCATTATTTTACAAGATGGCCTTCCAGATATTTGTAAATAACCACCATAGAAGACATAACATAGCACCTGGCACAAGAATATGTATTCAATATATTTTAGTGACTATTATTGCTATCACCATGTATACACTGTTTTCTTATTTTAAGGTAAATATCCTACCCAGATTTATAACCAGTCTTTAAAATGTCACCATTCTAATTGTTCTCCTTTGCACAAGCTATCCTTTGTTGATGTCCCTCTTCAAACATCATGCCCGCAACTGAACAGTTATGCCAGATGAGGTTTGACCAACATAGAGTAAAAATGGTACTATGGTTTCCTTTGTTCTAGACAGTATATTCATTTATGTTAAGGTCCCATTTGTGTTTTGGAAGCCATGCCATACTGTTTGTTGTGTCCCTTTCAGTCTTCTTCATGGGGACTATACTTCAGCCCAATGTCATGTATCACATATTTCTATAGTGGGTACTTAGACTTTTCTTTAAAGCATGATTTCATTGGAGTATTCTTCACGTAGTTATGTTGCCCAATTTCTTTGGTGTCAGGATTCTGGTCCTGCTATTAAACTGACTTTTTCTAGATACATTTTTCCTTTTAGGGTGTCTGGCCTTGAAATGCAATTTAACACTTATTTGAGATGTTTTAAAAAATTACCAAGTTAAGTGCACTACTATATTATAATAATAAAAGTGAAAGTCACTAGTTAGAGATTCCTCAATGATGATCTTATATGATCTCGCTTGAAACCAGCATTAGGGATTACCAGTAGTTTAATTTGTAGTATTTTGTCCCTTGGATGATGGATTATAGGAATATGTTTCTAATCTATAGTAGCTATGATGTTATATATATTAATAAAACATGCCTTTGAACTTTAATTTTAAAGGAGAGAAACTAGAATGATTCCCTAATGAGTTTTGCCTAACCACATAATCTGCCATTTAAAACTTTGAGGGCAGAGATAAAAAGAAGGGAGTACTGAGAATTTAAGAGAAGAGAAAAAGAGATAGAGAAAAGGAAGTACAGAAACTAGATTAAATCGAGATTACTATGTGGCCTGTGTATCAATCTCACCTCATGCACTATGTAAATATCAGGTCTATACTTCTGCTGTCTTTGTCACATATTAACAAAATGTTTTTTTAATAGGTGATATGTGGGGTAGATTTTGGACAAATCTGTATGATTTGACAGCCCCCTTTCCAGAAAAACCAACCATAGATGTTACTGCTGCAATGGTTGCCCAGGTAGGAAGAAGAGACCTTGAAAACGAAATCTAAATTCTCAACTTCATTTCTTTACAAGCCATCTTTTTCTTCCCATCTGTAGTATATGAAACCGTATAATAAACATTTCAGGCTAATTTCAGTTTATGTCTTATGCTGCTATCTCTTCATGGAAAAGTGGTTTACTATGTCAATGACATCAAGTACTTTGAATAACAGATAGGGTATTGATCTTACTGAGAGATATTAAAAATGGAGATGATCTGAGATTTCCACTAAGCAGTAAGATGTGGAATTATCAGCTGGTTGGCCACATTCTTTCCAAAGTTAGTCCTTACTAAGAAATCAGTCAGTAATACCTATGAATAGTGAAAAAAGAATATCATTAGATTTTTGCATATTTAAAATTTATTATTGTTTTTTATTTTTTAATTTTAACTTTATTTGTATTGTTAGCACTATTACAGATGTCCTCATCATCCCTACCCCCTTGCCCACCTCCACCCAGTCTCCACTTCCTCTTTTCTCAGACCATCACCACACTGTTGCCTGTGTCTATGGGTTATGCATAGGTGTTCTGTGGCTAATCCCTTCACCTTCTTTCATCCAGTGTCTCCTTCTCCCTGCCCTCTGACAGCTGTCAGTCTGTCCCATGTATCCATGCCTTATTGTTAAAAATATTATGAAAGTCTTTAAAATAATTTTTAAGTCACCTTTCTGTTGTCATCTTGGTATAATTGTTTAAATTCTCTGTGGTCCTTTCCAATGATGAAATCAATTATCATTATATACTTTTATATAATTATATAGTTTTACGAAAGTTATAAAGTTATAATTATATATCTTTAAATTCATGTAATACAGCCTACATTTTTAAGTAGAATTCACAGTCCTACCTCTATTGGCTGTATACAATTTCTTCAGACAGTTGCATCATAATTTACTTTCCATTTTAGGCATTGCTGGACTGTTTTGCTTGTTAACAGTTTTAAATCCGTAAGCAGCAATGCAGTGAACATCTTCACATACATAACATACTCCTGGGAAAAGTCCACAGCTGAATAAAAACACAGAACTGTAAGGGCTTCCAGACTCCTGTAGCTGTTGTAACCCCATTTTGTAGTTGAGCATCGGCAGAGGCCCATCTTTATATCTCCCCTTAGCCTATTTACAGTGTTTTTATGCCCACCATATCTCCTAATGTTGTCTCTACAGTAAACCAATGAGACTATCAGGACAGGTGCTATGATAGTTCATGTTGTAGGTGAGAAAACCGAGGCTCAGGTAAACAACTCGCCTAAGTCACAAAGACAGTCAGTGGCTACAAAGGTTTGAACTGAGAACACCTAGTATTTCTAGTATGGTTTTCTATTTATTCATTCTTTATTTAACAGATGTTAACTGTTCTTAGTAGTCTATACTGTTGTGGTATACATTCGTTCTGCTCAAGAAAGGCATACTCATTAATACCAATATTGCCTGACATTAAGCCTTTATAGGTCAATAATTTTAAAAAGCCATAGTGTCATATCCTGTTTCATATCCCCAGGGCTGACATAGGAGAAAAACCAGACTCAACTGGTCTTCAAGATCAGAGGAAGTTTTCTGTGTCACTAGAAGTGATTCATGAAGTATCTGCCAGTTACACAAACTTAGTTCGCCTGATGTAGGTCTTATCTCCAAAGAAATGTCAGCTCCAGGGACAGTGGCTCCCAGAAGAGTTTGCTGGATGGGAAACATCTACTGACGCCCCTCTCTCCTTCCAGAATATTCTGAAGTTTAGATTCCCATAGAGAGTATGAAGTCAAGACCCAACTACACATTGGCTACTGGGTCACATGTAGGCCTTTTTGGTTCCAAAGTTCGTGACTTCATGTTCACGTTAATGTTTGGGTCTTCCAACCACTGAGCCTAATATCAGGGCCTTACTCCTTGAAGGAGCTCAATCAATAATTGTTGGCTTGCGTTAGATAGCTTTTAGCAAAGAGGTCGTTGTTTATGTTTATACTTAGAATACAAAGAATAAAGACAAAAAGGCCATCACATATGATGTTACCCAGTCTGTGAATATTTTCATGCATTTCCTCATTAAGATTGTATACTATATAAGTGGTTTGCATATTCTGCTTTTCACTTGCTAATTTGTTATATTTTCCATTTCACAGTCATCATTTTTTTATTTAACCATTCTAGTGGTCGTTTCTACTTCTCTTATTAAAATCATTTTACATGCTTTATACCTTAAATTTACACAATGTTATATGTCAAATATGTTTTAATTAAAAACAATAATAAACAAACATCACTTTAAATTTAATTCTTTGACCTAATTTCTGAGAAGTTCCTAGGTTAGTTTTCTAGAGACAGGACCACTGAGACAAAGAATATAAATACTATGAAAACTGCCCATACATGTTGTCCAATAGCCACCCAGAAAGGTTACGCCTATGTACATATCCAACAGAAAGAATGCTGTTATTTTTAATGCTAGAATTAAATGCTGTTCTTTTTTTTTCCAGTCCTGGGATGCACAGAGGATATTCAAGGAGGCTGAGAAGTTCTTTGTGTCTGTGGGCCTTTTTAATATGACTCAAGGATTCTGGGATAACTCCATGCTAACTAAGCCAGATGATGGCCGGGAAGTGGTCTGCCACCCCACAGCTTGGGATCTGGGGAAAAAAGACTTCAGGTAACGAGGCTGATACACAGATGATACTAAAATGGGAGTCAATGGAGGAAGGGAAGAGGATGAATTGGAATTCCTTCTCTGCTTCTCTGAGCACAGAAGAGGTGAATGAACTTGCCTTTAACGAAGGCTGAGAGTCCATGAGAGCACATCTGGGCTTTCTCAGGAAAGTGGGGTTGTCAGCAGGCCCTAACTTGAACCTTTGGACAGTTTGCCTCATATGAAATAATAGGTACCCATTAGAGTTGCATGGTCATGGGTATGGTGGTACCCCCATTAGGAAAGTTTTGGTGCTAAGATTTATGTGAGACGGATGCGTGAATCAGGCATTGATCTTCCCCTCCACATGAGTGAGGTGGGACAGGTGGATAAATAAGCTGGGATAAAAGAAAGTGTTGGTGTTATAAGAGAAACAGAGAATACTCAGTGGAGGTATTGGAAGAGAACTGAGCACACCTGATATAGCAGATAGGCTCAGACAGGGCTTTTCAGGTGGCATTTGAATCAGGCTTGAAAGACAAGAAGTGTTCAGGCAGACAGAGCTAGGAGGAGTACTCTGGGCTGGAAGAATAGCAGGACTAAATGCAGAGAGGCAGGGCATGGCATTGTATCCCAGAGTCAGCAGATTAGGCTAGAAAAAAGGGCTGTGAAGAAGGGTCTGTGTGATAGGGCATAAGGGGCACAGGCTTTCAAATCCCAGGTGCCACTTAATGATTAGGCAACCTTGGGCAAGGTATGTAACCTTCTTGGGTTTCAGTTTCCTTACTTATAAAGTGGAATAGCAATTCCTCAAGTTTGGAGGTTTGTGAGCTTCTTAGGTTGGATTCTGAGCTTGAGACAAAGATTCTTTACAAGTTCTGCATTGAGGAACAGCTCTCAAGCAAAGGGGAGTGAGGTAAGCAGGATGGGGCAGGTGAAAATTTTAAGTGAGGATGTGGTCTGAGCTGGACACTTGCCTCAGCTTCATCCCACAGGGCTCTCTGGAGCAAGATTTGTACCAGAGTTTGTCATACCTTGAGACAAAGTGTATGAAACCGACTAGTATATAGCCCCACATTAGTCAGTCATTGACTGTGGACTGCCGGAGTGGGGAGAACATGACCTCCTTGTTAAGGAACCTCACATTTAGCCGAAGACAGCGAAGAAGGAAGCAGCTATTGGCCTTTAAGGGCTATGCCTCAGGCAACTGGGTGAATTTACTTGGTAAAGTAGATCTGGGCAGGACTCCAGCACCATCCACTAGAGTAGCAGTTGGCAATCCTTTTCTGTAAATGGTCAGATAATAAACACTGGGTTGGCCAAAAAGTCCATTACATTTTTTCCATATGGTGGCACTCATAGTGCTTAGTTGTCTTCAACTTCATTTGAAACAATTGTGTTAGATTGTATTGTGACAGGTCTCATATCAGTGTGCATTTAAAAAAAACTTATCAAAATAGGTAAATTTTTGTACAGCCATTTTAGTATTGAAGATGGAAGAAGATATGCAACATTTTTGGCATATTATGCTTTATTATACCTAGAAAGGTAAAAGAGCAATAGAAACGCAAAAAAAAATTTGTGCAGTGTGTGGAGAAGGTGCTGTGACTGATCGAACATATCAAACGTGGTTTGTGAAGTTTCTTGGTACTTTTGACATTTTGGCCAAATAATTCTTTGCTGTGGGGCCGTCTTATGCACTGGAAGATGTTTAGCAGCACCCCTGGCCTCTACCCACTAGAAGCCAATAGTGAGAGATAGCCGACATACTCAAAATACCCAAGTCAATAAAGTGATTGGTGAAAATGAAAAAAAAACGTATCTTTTATTTTATGGAAAAGACATAATGGAGTTTTAGGCCAACCCAGTAGGTTAGGCTTTGCAGGTCTCTGCGGCAACTACTTAGCTCTGCCGTCGAGGCATGAAAATAGCCGTAGAAAACACACAAACAGATGAGTGTGGCTGTGCTCTAATAAAGCCTTATTTATCAAAACAGGTGGTCAGCCGCAGGCCATAGTTTACTGACTCCAGTATTGAGTGAGTCTTACAAATAAATATATGTAAGTTTCCTAGCACAGGATCTTACATACCGTAGACATTACATATATAGTAGCTATTATTATAATTGATTTCAAAAGAGAAAGGAGAAAAACCAAGTTGGAAAAGCAGGTCATGTTGGGGTATGTGAAGGAGATTGAGTTTATTCAGAAGCAGTGGGGAGTCCAAAGGGTATTTATCAGGGAGATGACATGGTCAGAGTGGTAGTAAAATTAATTTGGGAACCTACTGAAATATGACCTCCTGCAATTCACCTGAATGAAGTTGTTCTCGCCATGTTGAGAAGGACCACTCCCTAACTGCAAAATGCAGTCCTTATTTCACTGGGCCACGGCAGCATTAGGTAACATTTACAAGTTGTCTTTGAAACGCTATTTTTCATTGGCCTCTGCGTTGTCATCCTCTTCCGGACTTCTTTGACTTCTCTCTCCATCTCCTCTGAACCAACTTCGTCTCCCACTCTGTACATACTGGGACCTCCTAGAGCTTTGTCTTTGGCCCTCTTTTCTTGCCATTCTACCTATACCTGCTTCCTGGACCACCACATCCACCGCCTGACTTACAGGCTAATGATTACCAACTGTCCATTTCCAGCCCCTGCTCCTACTACTTCTCTATTCTGGCTATACCAAACTGCTCAGTGTCCTGAACAGAACATTCCTTTCTTAAGTCTTTCTCACTGAGCACTCCGGGAATGTAAACCTCTTGCCCTTCCCTGCCCTCTACCTTGCAAATTTCTGCATGCTGTTCAAGGTCCAGATTGCTCATTGCATCCTCAGTTATGCCCTTCTTGGTGCTTCTAGGAGATTGTGCCTACAATCACTAGTTGTTATACCCAAAGCCATGCCTACTAATCATTTACAGAGTACTTGTCTCATAGTTTTTATAGTAGAGGTCTCTATTTATATTTCTTTCTGTTAGTCTGTGAGAAGGAGAAAAGGATTCAGCTATGCCCATCACTTTATATTGAGCACCTAGTATCATTTCTAAGATCTAAAAGGTTGGTCCTCCTGAGTCATTGGTGAGTGAATCTTGGAAAGATGATTCATGCTACCAAAATCCCATACAACTCTACTGTGATTATTAAATGAAATTCATTGAAATTCATTTTAATCTTGTCCATTTATGTGTAGGATCAAGATGTGCACAAAGGTGACAATGGACGACTTCCTGACAGCTCATCATGAGATGGGACACATCCAGTATGACATGGCATATTCTAACCAACCCTTCCTACTAAGAAATGGAGCAAATGAAGGGTTCCATGAAGCTGTTGGGGAAATCATGTCACTTTCTGCAGCTACACCTAAGCATTTGAAAGTTCTGGGTCTTCTGCCATCTGATTTTCGTGAAGACAATGGTACAGACATTTTTTTTCATGGCTTGTTTTGGAGATGCTTTAGTCTGATGTGGGCAAAGGTGTTTATTATCATGCATAGGACATATTAGATTTTTGCCACATAAAGGTATTTATAGGTAACTGGGAATTGCTACTACTTAAAAAATTAAGTATTTATCATGGCCTGCCAATTCACAGTGTTGCATCTTTGTAAAGGACATAAGAAAGGTAACTGAATGAATGATGTTGGCACTCTGAGAAACATCTAATGGTCGATTTTTAAAATGATGCGTAAACAGGTCCACAGAAGTGAAATGGCTTATCCAAGGTCACCTAGCTTATTAGTGTCAGAATTCTAACTAGGTCCCTCTGCTTCTAGGTAAAAACTCCCCAAAATATTAGAGGGAACAGATTCTAAAAACCATTTTGCAGAGGAAGCAAAGTGGAGAAAAGAGAGGGAAAGTAAGCAGCCCAAGGTCAAATAGCACTGTGGCCAAACCAGAATCAGGACCTTAATCTAAAGCTTTTCCCATAACCGTTATGCAAAATAAAGGGTAATTTGAAATTTGGGAACTCTAAAGAACAGGTGGTAAAATATCAAGATTGGAAGGGACTGAAATATTTTGTTCGTCCAGCAGAAGCATGAATTTGCCCTCATAACATATCCTCAGGTCCGTGCTATTTTTCAACATCTGTGCCTGAGGTCGCCTGTTTCTCTTTGGACGGCTTAGACGTGATAGAACACAGCACATGTTCACAAGGTCTCGATTCTTCAATGAGGATACCATGCTTGTGATTCTTCCTTGTAAAAAGACACTAAGAGCTAAATCTGTTCTTCTCTTTTGAGTATTTCTGTCCCCTCGTTTTAGTTACGTGGGACATAAACATCAGCTCCGCTGACTGGAAGTTTTGGTCAATGAGGTCAGGGTCATGAGCTCCGTTCTTATGTGGGCAATTCACTTTGCCTTGATTTCTGACTCCAGACTTTACTGAGCTCGTGAGAGCCTGGGAGTAGGTCAATGTAAAGCTATCGTCATCTCTGAGAAAGTTACTGTGAGCAGACCCAGTGGGTAATAGACAAGCAGCCACATCCTCCCATGAAGGGAAGGACAAAGAGAAGAGAGTTCACAATTGCTACATCTGCTTATTAATTTTAAAATATCATTCTCAAGTCAATTAATAGACCATTATTTGTTTTATCATTTTTTAAAAATATTCCTTGACAGCAGGAAAAGATGGTTGAATCACAAGGCTATACTACACATGGTTGGGGAAACCACTGGTTTGAAAAACTCCTTTTCTTGGCTACGTCCCTGATTAGTACGTGATGTTAAATAAATTCCTTTGTTCTATCTCTCCCTCCCTCCCTCTTTCTCTCCCTTTCTTCTTCCATAAATATTTATTAAGCAATGCCATGTGCGAGGCATATTTCTCGACACTAGAGATAGAGTGGTATGTCAAGTAGAGAATACCCCCGGCTTACATTTCAGTGAGCTTCCTTTGTACACTGGAGTGAGTTCTACTGTCTTTTTACATCACTAATAAAGGATCTATGAAATACCATAATTTCTTAAAGCATTTTAAGCTCACGTGAGGAAGATGTCAGTACATTTAAAGTACATTGTACTTCCAACTATCCACTAAATGGTTTCTTCTTCCAGGGAGGTTCTTTTTGATTGTTTGTTTGTTTGCTTGTTTTACTGTGCGGTTTGCTGGCTTTGGGGCCACCTGTTTATTATTTGTTTATTTAACAAAGACACAGAGGGCATCATGTGGCAGACACCAGGCAAGGTACACAGTCTTGAATGGAACATTACCAGTCACTGCCTTCGTGGAACTTAACAAAAATGAACAGTATGATTGTGAAAGTCAATAAAATAGCTGTAATAAGTTCTGATAAGAAATATTCAAAGGAGACAATTGAAACTAATTTAAAAAATGAGTATTGGGGGTTACTTGTGGACTTATTTTATCTGTTCTGTCCAAGACTTCACTTTACTCCAAATCCCTTAGCTGAGAAAATGAATATATACATATTATTATGTCATCTGTCAATATTTCTCATGTAACCATCCTTATAGTAAGTATATCTTGAGGAACATTTTGGGGTTGGGAAATTATCCAACACAGAACATCTGCCGTCCTCATCTTAATATTTATCCTTTTCCTTTTCCTTTCAGAAACAGATATAAACTTCCTACTCAAACAAGCACTTACTATTGTTGGAACTCTGCCGTTCACCTACATGTTAGAAAAGTGGAGGTGGTTGGTCTTTAAGGGTGAAATTCCCAAAGAGCAGTGGATGCAAAAGTGGTGGGAGATGAAGTAAGTCAATGAATGTGCAATCAGTAAAACATTTTCTCATGAGTTTGCTGTTTATTTGAAAGGGATTGACTAGTAACTTGCTTGATGACATGTCTTTTAAGAGCTGCTTTTCTCTTCCTGTCCCACCTCCTCGCTCCTTTACCAATGTTTCCTGGGGTCATTTCTCAGGACCTTGTCTCAGAGTTTGCTTCTGTGATAACCCAGTCTAAGACAACTAGGATTGGGGTTCTCAGAAAATTCCTTATAGTAAGAATAACTCGGATTTCAACAGCTGTCTTCAAATCTGCTGAGGTGGGGCTAAGTATGTGAAAGTGAGAGAGAAGTGTGTTTGGGCCATGGGAATGCCGTCACCAGGCACAGCACCCACCAGCACCACCACAAGACATTACGCGCTTCCATTTTTGTAAGACTTTATTTGGGTGTCCTCTCCTCGGATAACATATTTGTGGTTCTGCCCCCACCCAAGCATGGTCAGGTGACACAAGTTCTCAAACTCCATCTTCTTGAGTGTTCGGTCCCCCATTAAAATATGATATTATTTAGGAAGCGATCCATTATTTCATTGTATTTACTCTTGTAAACAAAAATATATTGATTCTACATTTTAGGCAAAGCCCTGGGGATCCAATGCTTAGCATTTCAGCTGTTGTCCTTTACTTCAAAGAACGTTAGTCTATGGAGGGAAGTGGGAAATAAAACCACTGCAACCTATTGTATTGTGATATAGGAGGGAATGGGGATCCATGAAAAGCCAAGGAGAGAGGCAAGGCCAAATCCAATGGGTCAGATGAGGAAAGGCATCCAAGCTGAGCTCTGAGAAAGGTGTGGGAGGTAACCAGGTGTGTGTAGAGGGGAACAGAGAGAGTTTCAAGCTAGAGAGAGCCTGGCACATTTGGGTAGCAGACAATGATCCCTTTCAGTAGTTTCAGCAATACATTGTTTGTCACTGTTTTCTAAGTGCCTTGGACAGTACCGGACACATGTGGATATGAAATAAATGGGTTTTAGATGAAAGATTACAAAAGAATACAGGATAGAAGGAAGGAGGGAGTGAAGAAGCAAGGGTGGGAGGAAGGAAGGAAAGAAGTAAGGAAGGGAGGAAGGGAGGAAGGGAAATCTTTTCCTCACCGTCTATTAGATGCCTGTTAATTTGTTTTTCTTATTTTTGCTTTTGGTAGTGAAGACCTACCTATGTAACATTCAGCCCCATATCCATAAGTTTAAGTCAGTGCCACTTTTTTTTTTTTGCCAGTGTTGCATTTGTTAACATACATACTGCTTGGGATTTCTAGTGTCGGAGTATTAATAAAATTGTGTCTATAATGATCCCACACTCAGATAGTACAAATGTATTCAGTTTAAATGATGCCAAACGCATGATTGCCCTACCCTTTTTTTCTAAATGAATCATTTTTTGTTCCCTTCTAGTTTATTTCTAAAGGTACATGGAATCAGACCCTTAAGATGGTTCATTAATGCATTCATTACTCTGCTCATTTAACAAATACACATGACATTTTTCCTTAGCATTAGACACCACGTTTGACACTGGAACTGTAGAAATGACCAAGACACAGCCCTGCCCTCCAGGAGCTTGTCTCCAAGGGGAGAAGGACATGTACATGAATAATTATAAAATGGAGAGAGAAATGACAAAGAAGGTGCAACTTGAGAAGGCTAACGGAGCTGGGGAGGTTCACTGTGCTGGCAGGTGGGGGGGAACAGGGGCGGGCCTCACAGAAAGACCCATTTGAGCTAGCCTTGAAGAAAAAGTAAGATTTCAATTTTACAAAATTCTGTCTGCCAGGAGCACATATACTGTGGTGCCAGAGAGGAATTATTAGGACTTTCACCGTGTGTTTTTGGCCGTGCAATGCACTTTATTAAATCCTTGTTTTGAAGACACAGCTATTTTCCAAAGGTATACTGTGGCTGACTTTAAAAAGGAAGAGTTAACCACATAATGAGCGATAGTTTATAATTTTGGGCACTGTTTCTATTTCACCTAACGACCAATTCTAGTACCATCGGCTGATGAAACTGCGCTAACTACACCCAACTCTCCCTTCTCATGGTGAGTGACCCACAGCTAACGTATCTTCTTTTCTCCCCAAAGGCGAGAAATAGTTGGTGTGGTGGAACCTATGCCCCATGATGAAACATACTGTGATCCGGCGTCTCTGTTCCATGTTGCTAATGATTACTCATTCATCCGGTAAATGACAGTTTCTTCTCACTGTTTAACTTGTAGGGTTTGTGGATAGCTGTGCTAATGGTAGAGAAATAGGGGTCTATGAAGCGATGGCTATAATTTCTCCTTCTATCTCTACCCACCTCCCCCCCTAAAATCTCAAAATAGATGATCAATTTCTATTGAATTTAGCTCAACAGAATGTATTGTGTTAAATAAAACTGTGTGGGATCGTTTCTCTACCATCAAGGAATTTATAGTATCCTTGCAAGATTACTATAAAAGCAAGTGTTTTTGTTTGTCTTCTTGTTACTGGTCGAGTTCAGAACGACTGTAATAGAAAGAGCATTTTTAACGTGAAGTGCAGAAACCTACGCTCTTCACCTATTAGCCCCAGATGTTGAATTTGCTGAGCCTCAGTTTTTTATTTGTACAGAGGAAATAATATTATTCACCTGCTATAAGGACTGATTAGTATCATTTATATGAAAGGGCTATAAATCTGTGAAACACAATACAAATGTGAGCTAGCATTAAAAAAATAATACTGCATTTTTATCAACTGCTACGGAAATGCAAGTAGGTTATGATGAGTCTGTAAGGATTGCTGTTTAGGACTTTCTGGAGAAAGAGGTTTGATGAGTATGTCTTTGATTACTAGGGTCTCAGAATTGAAATATGTGCCCCAATCTATGACTCTACTACAGTAACTAAACATGGGCCTGCTTCTTTTGTTTCTTTGTCTCTTTCACAGTTATTACACAAGGACCATTTTTCAATTCCAGTTTCAAGAAGCCCTTTGCCGAATAGCTCAACATGAAGGTCCCCTGCATAAATGTGACATCTCAAATTCCATTGCAGCTGGGGAGAAGCTGCTGTAAGAAATGCTTCAAAACGTCGCACTTCTACTACTACCCAAAATTATTCACTTCCATGCCTAGCTTCAAATTTGACTTCTTTTTTTAAAAGATTTTATTTATTTATTTTTAGAGAGAGGAGGAGGGTGGGAGGAGGGGGAGTGAAACATCAATGTGTGGTTGCCTCTAGCGCACCCCCTACTGGGGACCTGGCCCGCAACCCAGGCATGTGCCCTGACTGGGAATCGAACAGGTGATGGTTTGGTTCGCAGGCCTGCGCTCAATCCACTGAGCTGCACCAGCCAGGAGGTTCCTTTTTCTAAAAAGAAAAATTTTGGCCCCCAAATGTCGTAACCACTAATTACATTTTTATTTTGTGGTCACACAGGAACCTAGACCATGTGGTGGCTGGACAGGCCACCTCCTTTCTTCATGTCATTACTACAGAGTTTTCTTTGTAGTACTTGGAAGGGAGAAGAGATCAAAGTATGAATTCTTCCATTAACATGCATTAGTTTCTTATGTGCCAGGAGCAAACTTACCAAAGCCAAAGAGGAGAAACCATAGATCATACATGTAAATATTATGTACATCTGAAATCCCTCACAAGGCCCTGAACCTACCCCTCTTTTTTCATGTAGCGAAATGCTGAAACTTGGCAATTCGGAACCCTGGACCTATGCATTGGAAACTTTTGTAGGAAAAAAGCAAATGGATGTAAGACCACTGCTCAACTACTTCGAGCCTTTGCTTACCTGGCTGAAAGACCAGAACAAGAATTCTTTTGTGGGATGGCGCACTGACTGGAGTCCATGTAAGTGCACTGAGTTAACACATTTCAGATCGCTCCCTTTCTGCTTCCCCTAGTTCTCTCTATCCCCAGTCTCATGGGGCTGAGACATAGCAGAGTATGTTTGCACTCTGAGTAGACCCTGCTTCTGACTGCTATGACGGCGACCGTCATTTTATTGGGGAGGAAACAATGTTGTTTGAATACCTACTATGTGCAGGGAAAACTACCCCCGTCCTGATTTGTTAGCCTGATATTTAAAATAAAAGAGTCTTAACAGTTCGCAACCCACTAGACTCAAATCCTGCTCTGAAAAGATGATAAAGCTTAACACTGATTTTTAGTGAAGAAATTATCAATATTTATGTCATTATGTCTACAAAGCCAAGAAATATACTATTTTATATCCTTTATTTTGTGGGGTTTTTTTTGTGACAAAGAGAGGCGGAAGGGTAGGCAGAAGTACGTGTCTAAAACTAACCAAAAAAGAAATAACAATGTAAACAAACTGTTTAGAAATATGAAAGTAACTGCCAGAAAGAAGAGTTAATTCAAGAAAAAAGACATACAACCGAGGAAGCAGTGGATTTCATGCAGAAAAGCAGCAAAGGGATGAGAATGAAAAGAATAGATACATCGGAATAATTGGTATCTTCTACCCACCTCCAGCTGTGCCTGAATCCCAAGCCGCTCCAGGATTTTCTGGGACTTTGAGGTCTGCAGCCTCTGTGTACACATTAGGCCATTGCATCCTGCCCGTTGAGAAAGCAGTTACCACTCCTCCATTACTTCTCATTTTCCAAAAAGTGTATTTATACATTTTGAAAAATTCCTTTACTATCATTTAGTGGGGTCTTGGGATGGGAAGGAAATAAACACACATGGTCACTGTCATTTGTAACAACAGCCCGTGATCTCTCTTTCATCAGACGCTGCACAAAGCATCAAAGTGAGGATAAGCCTAAAATCAGCTCTCGGAGACAAAGCAGTGAGTATTCGGGACAGCGCGCCCAAGACTTTTCAGTGCCCTCCCTTAACTGGGACACAGCAAGCCCATCCCAGTGAGGCCTAAACGATGAGAGCCCACGTGGTTCTCTTGGGAACTACAAGTCCCAGGTTTGGGCCTTTGCCTTCTTTTTGTTTTCGGTAACACGTTCCTTACGGGAGGGGCTTTGTCTGCTTTTTCCTCGTTACCTTGAAGGTATTTTGAAGACCAGTGAGAAAACATCCACATTGAAATACCAAATCCCCACCCTTACAATTCACTCTTAACACCATTACTGGTATTTGAGGAGACCATGGTTATATTTTGATAGATTGTTTGTTTTTAGAAGTTATGTAGGGAGCTTTGCTTTGTTTTGTTTTAGTCAATTATCTATATCCTGGAAACTGGTTAAAATGCAGAATCTTAGACCCCAGCCCGGGACCTGCCTAATCACAACCTGCATTTGAACAACCCCCCCAGGTCATTTATATACATGATAAGTACTGACTTAGAACAGTTTCTTACATCTGGCTGCACATTGGCGTCATATAGGATGGTTTAAAAATATAATGCTTGAGTCCCACTCCCAGAGATTTTGATTTTATGGCTCTGGAGTGTGCCATCAAGACTTTCAAAGCTTTCCATGTGCATTCTGGGATACCAAAATGTTTTACAGACAATGCTGTTGCATATACCTTCTTGTGCATTACTTTAATCAGCTAGTGCTTTCTTCTCAACACCTGTTTCACGTCATTGAGTCTGAAGAAGTAGTGGCTTTGGTCGGGAAAGAGGAGAGTGCTGTCTCCTTTGACAGTGCTGCCTCCCTGATGGGGATCAAAGGCCTGGGTGGGGGCACGGCACCCTGAAGGCTCTGCAGGATTAGAGGACAATCTGGGACTATAGGATAAAACAACCCGAAGTGCTACAGTAAATTGGTATTTGCACTGGATAGATCCAAAGGTTACATTTCTATCCCCTTACTTTTCTTGGGAGGTTAAATATTATCCAAGACTCCACAGCAGTTGTAGTGTAATTTTCATAAATAAGACATCTGAATATAAATTACACAGAAGTAAAAGTGAACATGGAAGAAATAAATAATAAAAATAGAGCTGCAGCACTTCCCAAACCCGAAAAGTTCAACTTCCTATTTTCTTAACAATCATTGAGTGTCTGCGGGATTATTTCTCTCTCCGTCATTATTAGTTGTCCCTTGACCTAATACATTTTAATTCCTTTAAAGTATCCAGCAGATCAGCTGCCTTTTCAATTATCTTCTTTTTTGCTTGACGTTTGTCCCATGTGCTCTTTCCATGCAGCGAGGGATTGGTAAATAGTCTTCACAGGTTTTGAGCATTCTGAGGCCGATTCACTGAGCAAAAGTCTCCTTTAATGAGACCAGAACCATCCTTCTAGCACATCTACTACACACCAGGGTCAGGTCTGTTCAGCTCATACTATTTCATGGAAAAGTCCAATTGTATCTTTTGAGAACTCAAGCTTTATTTTTTAAAACATGTAGAAATAATAACCAGACCAGGCTACGGTCATCAAGAAATCATCAGATATTGCCCAGGCCTGTGTCAACAGCTGTTAAGTCTTTGATTTCACCTGGTAGTTGTTGGGATTTCTTCGCTTTGTTTTGTTGTTTGTATTTTAGTTTTCTCTCTGACACCTATTTTGGGCAAATGGAAGGAAAAGGCCTTGGCAATAGAACATTGATTGTTCTATCAGAAAGAAAGAAAGAAAGAATCAGAATATTATTGGTAGCAAATATTAATAATGTTATTACTATTAAAGCAACTTTTTCCAGAACCTGAGTGATATCAAGCTGAAACTAATGATGTAGCAATTCTTTTGTGAAATCTTGTCTAATTGTTTTTCTTAAAGAGACAGGAGAGACACAAGATTTGTGCCATTCGTTAATCTCTACTGCCACCTACTGGAGGAAAGAGTGAATGGTTTTTCCTTCTGTTTTAACAAGTTTTCACAGACTACGCCAATACACAAACCATTTGTTCAGCACTGAAAAACAAGAACAAATAAATTACCTGGTTTACAAAGAATTTTTTTCTTTTGAACCTCGAGTTTCTTTTTTTTACATTTACACATATTTGAGAACTTACTATAAAAATAGTAAAAACTCGGCATATTTGTCTGCAATATATGGACATGTGAACCAAAACCCACGACTCCTGTGGCTCCCATCTATAGACCTGTCTTCAGAGTGTTTATTTCCTGTTACAATAAACTAAAGTAAAAGAATCAGTGAATCCAGTGGCTCTTAAAGTGTGCTTGCCTGATCAGCACCATCAGTACTACCTGGGAACTCATTAGAGATACGAATTCTCGGGTTTCATCACTTTCTGAATTAGAAACTGTGAGGGTGGGGCCCAATATGTGGTGGTTTAACAAGGCCTCCAGGTGATGCTGCCGGACCCTCAAGTTGGAAGTCACTGACTTAATGAATAGCAAGAATCTTTGAAATATTGGAAAATTTAAAAATAATGCTTGTGGGCTATCAAGCCTTGCCTGTGTCCTATGATCCCCACTGAGCAGTGATTTTCCTGTTGAATTTGCAGTATGAATGGAACGACAGTGAAATGTACTTCTTCCAGTCATCTATTGCATATGCCATGAGGGAGTATTTTTCAGATTTCAAAAACAAGACGATTCCTTTCAGGTGAGTTGATTTGCCATGTTTTCAGGTCACTCCACCCAGTACTACTCTTATTCTTGGGCCAGAAGATATGCTTAACGTTTTATTCGAGTGAAATTAAGGAAACCTTCCTAATAACTTTTAAACTTCTTTGATATCCTGAAATGTGGGCCACTCTATTTAGGGATGACTGTGACTTATTTGACATGTAGATTGCAAGAGCATTGTTCTGATTCAATGCCCTCTCCTCTGCGCCCCATCCCCTTCCCTTCCCTCCTCTCTTCTTTTTCTTCTTTCCTTCCCTCCCCTGAGTGCTCTCATCCACCCCTAACACTGAAAGAAAAAGGCAGAAACCTCCCCTCATGGAGCTTGTACTGGTATTCTAATGGATATTTGTGTGTGTGTGTGTGTGTGTGTGTGTGTGTTATAGACAATCAACAAAATATGTAAGTGAAATATAATAGAATTAGATGGTGATAAGTGCTAGGGAAAAAATACAACAGGAAAGGGGCCAGGGAATGCTGGCGCGTGTGTGTGTGTGTGTGTGTGAGTGTGAGTGTGAGTGTATAGAGTACAGTTTTAACTAAAATGGTCAGAAAAGATCTCATTAATATTTGAGCAAATATATGAAGCAGGAGAGAAAGCCTGTAGTGCAGACACTGGGGGGAAATGGTTCAGTCAGGGAAACTAGCAGGTGGAAAGATCCTGAGGAATGACTATCCTTCACCTGTTGAAGGGTCAGCAAGGAGGCCAGTGTGGCTGGAAAAGAGTGAGATAATAGAAGACGTACTCTAGTTAGGGCGGCACTGGGGCATGGGGGTTGGGGGGGAGAAGAAAGTTCATACGGGCCTCACAAGTCATTCTAAGGACTTAGGCTTTTATTTTATTCTGAGTGAGAAGGGCTATGAGCTACACGATTTGCCTTAGATTTTATTAGTCTCACTCTGGCAGCTGTGAGAGCACAGTCTCATCAGTTTGTACCATAAACCCCACTCCTTACCCACGCCAGTGGGTATAACAGGACAGTTCTGCAGAGACGGGCAGGACTGCAGGATGTAAACGCACCTCTGTCCATGTTACTAAGCCGGTGCAGCCCACCATGTTGTTTATCACTGTCCTGACTCACCAGTGACTCCTCGCTGATTCTTCTGTTGCTGTTAGTTTGAAATTTTTCTGTGGTTTTTATATAGTGGCAGCGCAAATAGTGCCAAGACATGCTATCACAACTTAGTAGCCGAGTCATTTGCTTTGGGTAGTGTTAAGCTTTTATGCACAATTACATCCTTCCATTGTTTGCCCTGCCCCTTATTTCTCTACTTAACCCCCCGTGGCCCTCCACCAATCTCCTTTTTACCAGAGGAAGTCTTCATTCACTTCATTGTGTCCTGTGTGCTACAAAGGAAGATGTTTCTTTTGCTTCTCCACAGGGCAGAGGACGTGCGGGTGAGTGATTTGAAACCAAGAGTCTCCTTCAACTTCTTTGTCACTTTACCTAATACGTTGGACCCCATTCCCAGAAGTGAAGTTGAAGAGGCCATCAGGTGATATTTTCCTTTCAAACTGCAAGGTTGAGGGGCTTAACAGATGCAATATTGAGCATCTCTTACTGTGTGCCAGGCACTGGCCTGAGTCATTTATGTGTTTTACCTTATCTTAAAAACTTGGCTTTTAATTCTGAAGGGATCTCATAGCAAGGGAATTGTTTTGATTTGGCTTCCTCAAGATTCAGGCTCTTAGACAAGGATTTGAGTGTAAGTAGTTTGTTTAGGAGGTGATCTCAAGAAGCGCTGATAGAGAAATGTGGACAGGAGACGGAGAATGGAAGGAAGATAATGCATAACATACTACTGAGCAAGTTACCGCTGTGGGCAACTAGAGTGGCATTTTGCTGGGGAATTCTAAAAGACATGTGTAGAATATGCACCTAGATTGCCCCAGTACAGCTTGGGTGTTTATTTGCCATCTTTCACCAGTCATTGGTTGAGAACCTTTTACACGTGACATGGATTCCCCAGCATTTCTGGCCTGCATGCAGGGCAGAATCTTGTGGGCTGAGAATGCTCTCAAGCAAGTGCAGCAGGTACTGGCTGAAGAAAGTCTGGCCAGCACTCATGGAAAACGGTTTAAATGCAGAGGGCATGGACAGGTATCACCATCATTAGCCATGGGGTCTTGGATGTAGGACCCATTTGACTAACCAAAGTCTGAAACAAAGTAGGCAAGCATAGGTTAGCCTCTACACAAGGAGAGGGACTCGCTGTGGGCAGTGTGCATTTAGAAGAAACAGCTTGCCCAACTTGCCTCAGCTGTTTCCCAAAGCAGCGAAAGTGAAGAATGGGTAGATGACGGTGGTTCCCCTTGTATTAAAAAGCTTAGAATACCCTGACGTAAGGAAGCTCAGTAGGTGGCCCTCTTGAGCTGTGAACTAAGACCTGCTGGGCACTGTGTGCCTGTAAAATCTGGCTTGGGTGGGTGTACGACCTACCCACACCCAGAGACTCACTACTTCCAAATGATTTGTCTCCCTTTTGGGGAAAAGTACCAACTGAGATCATCGTTAAAAAACACAACCCTCCTGAAAGCTGCAGGGAATCTCAAATTTCCTGTTTCCAGAATGACTTGAAACACTTTCAGGCTAAGGTTGCTCAGGGTTAAATGACTAATTCTGCTTTGACCTCTTTCCCTCCCTGGGTGGGCTCTGACCTCTTGACCTCAAGGGTACTCAAGGGTAGGAAGATGGGATACCAGGCATTTCGGTTTTTGATCCGGAATAGTTTCCATTTCACGATCTTTTTGTTTTGTTTTAAAAATAATCTTCATTGTTACCCATACAATTCTACCATGCCCCATCCCAGTGCTGGAGAAGTTGGCAAAGGCCCCTTTCCTGTGTTCCTCCCCAGCGCTGCTTCCAAATGTCAACACCTTTTATTTGGAAAATACAACTGGGTCCAGGACCCACTTCATTTGTGGAAGAGGTGCATTCGATTGTTCTTTTCCATTATTTGATATAAAGTCATTGCAGACGTGCTCTGACAGAAGGGAAGTTCTTGCCAAGTATGGTAACTTTGCCGTTGCAACACACACATCACAAGTGAACAAATGCTGTCCATTTGCATGTTTCTACACCTGCAACCAGTTATCCCATGAAACTGTTGCCAAATCTAATCCAGGCTTGCAAGATATTAAAGGTGCATCACTATTAAAGCATATCTTTCCTTGAACCTGGTGATATACTTTGATTATTTATTTTTAGAGCGAGGGAAAGGGAGGGAGAAAGAGAGAGAAACATCAATGTGTGGTTGCCTCTCATGTGCCCCCTACTGGGGACCGGGCCCACAAACCAGGCACGTGCCCTGACTGGGAATCGAACCGTCAGCTGTTTGGTTTGCAGGCCAGCGCTCAATCCACTGAGCCACACAAGCCAGGGCTGGTGATCTACTTCGATTTCATTGCCATTTAATGTGTACATTCTTAGGATAAGCCTTATCAAATTCTTTCAGAAGCAGCAATATAAGGAGTAAATAATTACACTTTGGAATAAATGGAATAAATTCCATTTGGAATAAATTCCATTTTATTTTGCCCAAGTGTTCCTTTTGCCTAAGTGTTTTGCTTTTGTGAATAGGAAGTCCCGGAGCCGCATCAATGATGCTTTTCGCCTGGATGACAACAGCCTGGAGTTTCTGGGTATTCACCCTACACTGGAACCCCCTTACCAGCCAGCTGTCACCATTTGGCTGATTGTTTTTGGGGTTGTGATGGGAGTGGTAGTGGTTGGTATTGCCGTGCTCATCTTCACTGGGATCAGAGACCGAAGGAAGTAAGTGACCTTTCCTAGACTTACCTATCCTAAAACAAAGGTTTAGGGAAAAACAACTGGAAATTTTGCAGTAGGTGGTAGGTTGTCCAAGACAATTAGCACATTTCCTCAGTGCTTTGCCTTCCTGGCAAGCCCTACCACACTGTGGAGGCCCAGCCTGGGGTTTACCAGCATGCCCTGGTGAACTCCATCCTGGCCACAGCATCATTTCCCTACTGCCAGTGGGCACTTTAAACTGAGCAGTGGGCTGGCTCAGGGGGCTGTCATTCCTGATGAGCTCTCCTGGGTCTAGACATGGCCCTAGAGACAGCAAGGGCAATGTGTTTGGAGTGTGAAACATTTACGAATGAGCTCTGACATTAGCTTCAAACTGCTACTCTTTAATTATCTTCATTCTTCCTTGGGTAGTGCAGACTTACTGTCATCTCCCTAGTTCCTGGGTCAAGCACCCTCTAATTTGTTCTTGAGCTGAAGATCCAAGTTCATTGATTTTAATCACTAGAGACATGGTTTATAATCTTGTTCTGTCACTAGATTTTTTTCACCTGGTCTTGACAAATCAGTTACTTCCATTGGGCTTATGTAATAGTATGTTATAGCACCTAAAGAACTCTATGCGCACTTAGGTTGTTTACATATGTTCTTGATGGAATTTTTACATGTACTAAAAAACTCTAGTTGTTTAGTTCCCCCAAAGTAGCTTCATTTTAAAAACTAGGTATTGAATAGAATGCATCCATGTGGTTGAAAATTTAAAAGCACAAAAGGATATATAGAGTTTCTCTGTCACTCTTTGCCTCCAAGTTCCCCTCAGAAAGCCAACCAAAGTTATCAATTTCCTGTAGACCTGTTGAATCAGAATTTTCATTTTGTTAGTCACCCCTCAGGTGACTCACATGCACATTACAGTTTGAGAAGCACTCTTCTACGTACTAAAAATTTGCCCATGAGATACTGTCCCAAAGTTAACTCATTAAATACATTATTTGGGGACATCTCCTTCATGCTACACACTATGTTAATGGACCGTACATATAAAAATAAGCCTGGCTACCCTGCTCAGTACTTGCATACATTAATGTTCTCAGCAAACCTGTCATGTAACTGTGAATTACCTGCATGTATCTGTAAAACTGAGATTTGGAGAGGCCAAGTAACTTACACAGCTAATGAGTAACAGACGGGAATATACAGCCCGTTTTCGAAGCTGGTTGTTATACTACAAAGCTGCCTTACCGTGATTTTTATACTTCGAAAGATGGTGATATAGTAGGGAGTTCTTTAATGGGAGGCAATAGGCTAAATGACCACCGAGTCCCTAAAAATAATAATGGTTAATATTTATTGAGGATTACGTGCCAGGTACTGTCAGAGCTCTGCCAGCATTATTTCATGGGCTCCACATAATTGCTATAATTTTCTGAATAGGCAAACTGAGGCACAGAGATCCCCTTTCTCTGACTCCAGAGCTCATATCCCATTAGGATATGACTCTCACACTCTGCCAGCCATGTTGACAGCCAAAGCTAAAGAAGTGAACCTAATGCCCTGCAGGTGTTTATAGTCCATTAATAGGAGACATACACAAATACAGCAGTGATTAGACGTTGCCACGTGAAATTGCCTGGGCCCAGTGGAGTCCAAGGGAGGTGGTGTCATTCTAACACCACTATATTAAGGTGACTTCCTTTTATTTAACAGGAAAAATCAACCGAGCAGCGAAGAAAATCCTTATTCTTCCGTGAATTTGAATAAAGGAGAAAGTAATCCAGGATTCCAAAATGGCGATGACGTACAAACTTCCTTCTAGAAAAATCATTTTTATTTCCTCTCGAGGTGATTTTATTATACATAAATGCTAATTTCACAGCACAGAACATATGAGATCACAAAGATGTCAGTAAACAGCAACACCAGGGCTCTGTTCAGGAGATTTGTCCAAAGAAGACATGCCAAGGAGAGGGCCTCTTCCCTTGCATTGCTTTTACTACTTATTTCTGCCTCAACATTTGACTTGCCCTGTTTCCTAAAAGAAATGTTTATCTTTGAGAATAATAGAGAAAGTGTGTCTTTGGCAGGCTGTTCACGGGTAATGGAAATGCAAATGTCCGTTGTGTTCCCGGAGCTGGGGTAGAAACGCCTATGGGGCGGGATCCAGTGTAGGAGCCTAGCACGGAATCTGGATGGATAGCTTTTAAGAAGGGTGCACGAGAACTGATGGAGCTGCAGGGATTAAGAATGACACACATTGCTCACTTCATTCTAATTCAAGTGTACAGGGTGACACACTGCCTTCACATGAACCTCATCTGAGGACTATAGTGATTTGCCCAGTGATGATTGGACAAGACCATGCCTTCCTCTGGCTGACAATTCTAAAGAACAGAGAAGAATCCAGAGAGTGTCAGAAGATGTAGCCTTCTTACTTCAAGCTGTTTAGCTCCTGAGGCCCCCATGATGCCTTGCACACGGCACACCTGGTAGAAACTGACATCCGTTGTTCTCTAACTGTGGAGTGAATGGAAATCCTCCCCCCCCCCATTGCATGTCACCCTCTGAAATGGGCACCCAATCTTTTAAACCTTTTGTATTTACCCACAATGTCTGAGCCGTGCTGAGCACAAAGCAGACACTCAATAAATACTATATTTGCACACTCCTGTGGTCTCATGGGTACTTATGTACTGGGGCTTCTGTGGATTCTGTCCTCTTTTCACCTGTAGGGATGACTAGGTTGCTGTTTGAGTGCCTGGGACTCTTGACCTCTCAAGTGTTTGGGAATCTGTTTGAATTTCTTACGTTTCTTTACTGTATGAAGCAATTGTAAATTCAGCCTCAAAAGAGTTGTGTTAAAGATAATGTATACACTCAGGTTAGGAACCAAACGTGATGCTGCTTTTGTATATATCGCAGAGCCTCCAGGCCAGTTCTGAGCCCAGCATCCACTACATACCTGAAGTCTGATTTAAAATAGATGAAATAGATGGAAATATCCAAACTCTACCCATCAACCCACTCTATGTGGTGACCAACATAATGTTAGATACCTTAATAAATTCTATAGAGATAATGATGACGGTGGCTCAGTTAGCCAAGTCAGGGGAGGATGAACTTCTTCTTCGCTTCCAAGAAGTGTAAGCAGTCCCCTGGTTTACAACAACAATAAATGCCAGGTGTCACCACTAAACACAGTTGAACAGCATTAAAACATATTATGCATGTTTTAAATAGTATGCATATTGTTCCTTTATCTGGCTATCCCTAGCATCACTGGACTTATTTTCTGATAAACCTCTGCTAGTACATTAAAATCTTGCTTGACTTGATTTTTGGAGCCAGGCCTCTGAGCCAGGTTTTGCCTTCTTTTCGTAGTAGACAACTCTGTATTGTTTGAATTTTTGCAACAAGCAGGTATTACTTTAATTATAAAGATGAATAAGAAGAAAGGAAAGCAACCTTCACTGGGAGGAGCAGAAAGACATAGTTTGGGCGTGGGAAATATTTTCTTGGGGGGGTCACAGTCTGTGCTGCAGTCCCCGGTAGACAGGATTGGAGAGCTGACTGCGACCCACTGAGAAGAAAGAGCTGTGTTCTTCCTTCTTTCCACTCAGGTAGGAAAGCACCTGGCACACAGTGCATGCTAAATAAATGCTGGGTGAATGTATAAATACCCTGGTGGCTATTTTTACAATTTCATTTCAATATTACCTGAGATTTGTGTACCTCTGTAAAAGATACAAGACTATTAGCATAAGTCAATTGTGTTGAAAAGAATCATTTAAATATCAAGAAACAAGTAACAAAGAGGGATCATTGAAAACAGCTGGGAGGAGTGAGGGGTGAATGGGATGAGAAAGGGCATGAATGTCTGTTAAGGGAGATCATTAACTTAAAGCTGCAACATAGTAGCAGGGCTTAATTGGGGTGTCTTTTCATTGTAATAGTGTCCTCCACATAACCCCTCTCTTCCCTTCTTGACATTATAGAAATGGCAATGAAAGACTCCAAAAATAAACTAACAAGCAAAATAGAACCAGAGGCATGGAAACGTGGAAATGACTCACAGCAACCAGAGGGGTAGGGTGGGGATAATGGTGGAAAGAAGGGGAAGGGGCTAGACAGAGAACATGTGTGAATGACCCACGGACATGGACAACAGGGTGGGGATTGACTGTGGGAGCAAGCAGATGGCCGGAGGAGGGCAAAGGGAGAAAATTGGGACAACAGTAATAGAACAACAATACATTTTTAAAAATAAATACAATTAGAAAAGATTCCAGATGAGATGAAAACTATGGGTTCAGCAGCAGGCTGTGAAGAAGGGCATTCCCAGGAAGAGTTTTAAAGCGAGAGTATGTTTTAGTAAGAGCCGTCAGAAACTAAGGGCACATTTCTGCACCTTTCTGTCAAGATAGGAGACTGAAATAGAAACTTTAGTTATCAAACTGGCCAGAAGCCTCAGAGCCCCAAATTCAGGGATTTAAAAGGAATAGAAAGCAACAATCTAATCAATTCTAGATATAAGATCAGGGTTACAATTGAGTCGAGATTGATAATGCATAATGGTAAGGAAAAAGGCACCAAGTTATACCTTAGCATCTTTTAAAACTTGCTCTATGTGAAACATAGTTAATATATCATGGAACGATATTATTCCCCTTTAATTTTCTATTTTATGTACATGGTGACATAAAGAGTCGTTGTTCTACTCTGGATATCAGATGAGAATTGTGTTAGTTGGATTCAGTTACGGAGCACCTACAATGCCCACTTCATAATGAGGTCTCCCTAGGACAGTTCTGACTTGACTACACAGTAACATCCGGGTGCTTGTTAAAGGCTTTATTCAGACCCCAGAATCTCTGGGGTAGTTCCTAGGAATCTGTGTTTTAATAAACTCTCCATGGATTCTCATGTATGCTAAAGACTGACGACATTAAAACATGAAGACAAATGTCCACATTTCTGTACTTATTAATAGCATATTTAATTAGTATCATGAGAGTGACAATATAAAGAAAAGAACAAATACCCAACAAATAATTCTTCAGTTCTGCTCAACCTTTACCCATGGTACATGCCTCCTCTCTACTGCAATCAGAAAATGTGCTTCTGCTATAGGCTTGGAAGTATAATATTAAGAGCAGCATAAACAAAATTACTAATTTGACCTAAATTTCAAGGACATCTTTTGTTTCCTACCTTCTTCATTTCTAGATAATAAAACAATCAGCACACGGAACACCATTAGGAAGAAGTAGCTAAATTATGTTATGTGTGCCTTGTTACTCTCCTTAAAAAGAATGAAGATGTTGGCTAAGATTTATATTCATTCCCATCAGATCTAGTTTCTTCTTCAAGGCTTGTCTTTTTCCCGAAGTGGTTCAATGGAAGACAGGAGTTGCTGAAATGTGGGACGCTTTTCAGGAAGCTAAGTAAAAGAAAAAAAAATCCGTTGGTTTAGTTTATGAAAGTCGTGATTAAAAATGAAATATATAAATATTTATACCTGAGTCCTAAAGCTAGCAACTTTTAAAATGTGGAGACACTGCAGACATTTTTACTAAAGAAAACACAATTAGAGCCCTAAGAATTGAAAGGAAAAAGTAATCTTTGTTTGCATAAGATATGATTGTATACCTGGAAAAACCAAGAGACTCAATGATCAAACTAAGCCAAATAATAAAAGAATTCACCAGGACAGTGGTATATAAAATTAACATACAAAATCGATATATATGCACAATATATGTGTAGTATATATGTACAATCATATATATGTACAATAACCAATGAGAAGATATAATGAAAGAGAAATCCCCACTTACAGTAGCAACGACACCAAAATAAAATACTCACAAAAATGTAACCCCCAAATAAGGAAAATTTTAAAACATTG
>CM052552.1:64349644-64362046 GCA_028533065.1 Trachops cirrhosus
GTTTAAATCCTATACCTTTAATTGGAAAAAAAAATTGGTGCACTCTGTACACATACCCACATGTACAATTGCTGCTGATTGCTACATTATGTGAGTCATAAAGTACTCTCACAAATAGAAAAGTTAAGAAAATAGGATTATAAAAACAAGTCTAAAACATGTTTTCTTCTTATACTCTGTGGGGTTGCTTGTGCATGCTCTGCAGTGGAATCGTCCCACCTGGAGATGTCTATTTATACAATTTCTTTCCAAGGGGCACTTTTGAAGCACCACAGGTTAAAAAAAACAATTGAGGAAATTGGGACAAAGGAAAAATACAAGTAGGAGCCACAATCAAAGCAAGAAGTGAGGCCAATTCACTAATGAGCATGTAATCAGGTTAGGTAGAGTTGCACGAATTTGACGATGAGCCCAGAGCATATTTTTACTCAGTGTTGGAAATTCATCCAGTCACAGCCTGTAAGTGGCACTAGTCTGGAAAAGACGTTTAGAGGGGATTTCTTTTCAACTTCTTTCTACATTTATTGAGATGATATTGGTATATAGCATATGTAACTTTAAGGTGTATAATGTGGTGATTTGGTATACGTATATATTGTGAGATGTTTACCACAATAAGATCTGTTAACACTTGCATTAGGAAGGATTTCTATATACAGTTTCACAAGTCAAGTAGGCAAAATTTAAAAAGAGTAATAGTACCCAGTGTTAATGAGGATGAAGAGTATTGCTGTTGGTGGGAATGTATATTTCTGAAAAGCATTTGACAATGTCTAAGTTTGAAATGTTCTTAACCATTATTTCAGAAATTTCCTCATATAGATGCATAGACCTATGTGTACAGGACTGCATTAAAACAGTAATTGCAATGGGAAAATATTGTATATGATCCAACTGCTAATCAATATAGGATTAGGTGAATAAATTATGGAGTAATTCTGTAACAGAATTCTCTGTAGCTGTTAAATAAACCAAAGCAAGCTGTTTGTATTTGTATGGAAAGACTTCTAAACATACTGAGTAAAGAAAGCAGCTGAAAAGTGGTATGTGTAGAATGATCTCATCTCAGTAAAAATATAATATATATATTTAGTATACATATATATAAATAATGAATAATAAGTGTTAGTATCAGCACAGAAAAAATTCTGTTAGAAAGACACCAACTTGTATATCATTGGAGAGATAACCTCCATGGACATATGTTTGATTTCTGCAATCAAGTTGCATAGGCAGAAAAAACTGCAGATATTTTTTTTACAAAGATAATCTCTATTCCTAAATCACTCAGCTTACTCAATTAAATTTTTTCCCGGCATTAGAAAGTGTATAATGTTATATTCCAGAGGATGTAGGTTAAAAATCACAGCAGGTATAAGACTTGAGAACATTTTTTTTCTTACTTTCATGGTTCCATATGTATTTAAGAATATTAGGATCAGTAGTATCCAAGAAAATTGATATTTATCAACAAGGATATATAAAAGAAAAACTGAAATAAATTACCTGCTGAATTGTGTTGATGATAGTGAATAAGATTTGGAATGGAATCAAAACAGTAATTTTCTGCCAAGTACAATTTGTTTTCAGCATTTGTATGCACATGGTAATGTTTGACGGTTCCTTTTTTATCACTAGGAAGAAGGAAAGATTGTTAGAATGTTTTTAATAAACAATGGAAGATTGATTACACAATAGTTAAATAATTATTTTAGGTGCATCTGCAAATTTTGGAGACAGAAGTCAGAGAGGATTTCTCAGTCTTGACATCTGGTGTTTTTCCGGAGGTATCCACGACAATCAGTAATTATGGAAGAGGGCTCCTCCCTGAACTCAACACATCCTTTGTGCTCATACAGAATTCACATACAATAAAATTCGAACTCTCTAGACTATTCTCCCTTAGTAAGTATAAGGCTACAATCTCCCTTTGATGATTGAAAGCCCTTCAGTTCTTCAGGATCACTATCCTGAACATCAATCCTCTTTTAGGATAATAATGAAGATTAAAATGTGGGAGGCAATGGTGCTTAGGCCATAGGCATTCTCGCTCAGAGTATGGGTTAGCAGGCTCTTTGGAGACTGGAACAGGCAGGATGGAATGGGTGGGGATGTCCTTTAATTCCTCATGTGAACTTGTACCTTTTCTACGTAAAACATTTTTTTTTTTCCCTTTTGCTCTACTTTTAGAAAATAGTGGTGAATTGGTATGTACACTGATTTAGGCTAATCAGGAATAATATGTCTGTCTTAGACTTGAGAGTATGTCATAGTGGATAAGAAGTGGGCTTTGAATCCAGTTCTACAGCTTGCTGACTACCTTATCTGGTTGTTATAAAGACTGGATGAAATTATACACATATCAATCTGCACGATGCTCGGCACATAAGAAACTGTTAATAAATTGTTGTTGCTGTAATACCAGCCTAGTTGAAACTGCAATTACAAAAGGGAGAAAGGATACTTTCTTGTTGCTAATGGCTATTCAGTTCTTGGTCTCAGCACAAAAGTCACTCAAGCCCATTGATGGTGTTTTCATAAAAGGCTTCTATATCCATTGATTTGGATTATTTTCATTTGATTTGTTATCTATTTCCAGTTTTTTCTATCTTACCACCTTCAAAAATAAATGTGGTGTCAAGAAACTTGGCTGGGTAGGCTTATGATATCAGGTTTGGCTAAAACTGCAGGGCCAGAGGGCCACAGAGTTTTTGATATTCAGTGAACCAAGTCTTCTCCCAGTTCTTCATAGGTTGGCTTCAGCCAGCATGTAGACATGCAATCTGGTACATGAGATGCATCACAGACATGGCTTCTGGCATTGGAAAAATGTCAGATGACTGCTTAGAATACATGCTATTCTCTTAAATTGGAGATAGGTGTTCTGTAAAGAAATTCTCAAAATATGAGAGTGGGGTGGGCAGAAAATACAGACAACTGTAATTGAACAACAATAAAATAATTTAAATTAAAAGAAAAACATTTTTAAAAATTCTCAAAATAAAATAACTTTCTAATCACAAAAATATGTATATGTGGTACATATATGTACCACAGGGCAGGGCACATGGAGAAGGCACCAAGGCAGAGGGTTATTCAATCCAACCATGAAAAGAAGGTTGCACATGTAGAAATATTTTTTTTTTCAAATGGATCTAATCCAAATTTGGCCAGATTCTTATTTCAAAACTTTGGGAGTTTTAGTGTAGAAATAGTGTGGTTGAAGGAACATGATTTGGCTTTTGAAGGTCCAGTTTCAAGTTGGTCATTTATTAGCTTTGTGGGTGGGTCTTCATAAGCTGTCTTTGAACCTCAGTTCTCTCATCTGTAAAATGGCACTAATAAAAACAGCCTTCCTATTTGCTTCATAGGATGGTTAGAAGGAAAAAAGAGCTAACAACAAATGGAAAAGTAGCTTGTGAAACTCTAAAGTGGGATCCTGATGTTGATAATGATGACTTGCATGAGATAACTATGGGGGTCTTTTATGCCTAAGCATTGGGATGGGGGTAGAGGAGCAGGTAGAATTATTTTTTCCCAGCAACAGCAATAACAGTAATTGCTGTTAGTTTATTGAGTGTTTACTATATACCGGCCACTGTTCTGATTCAATACATGAATTAACTCACTTCATCCATAGAACATAATAATCATTATTATGTCACCTTTTCAGATGAAGAGGTCGAGGCACACAGTTTAAGAAATTTGCTCAATGTCATAAAACTTTGTAGTGGGTGGAGTCACTATCTGGACCCAGAAGAGTGGCTTCAAATCAGAACTCTTAATCACATAGAGAGAGGCCAGCACCCTGGAAAGAAGCTATCTGGGGAACAGAGCTACACTGATTCAACCTTTTGATAACTCTGCACCCACTGGAAAGACTTAACTAAATTCAGACACTGGAGTAGGTTTTTCAGCTCAGCAGTTGGCTAGGACCAACAGTGTGTAAAGACTCCAATGCTATTTTTCTTTCTTTCTACACTTAGGACCAAATTGAGGGGAATAACGCAGGATTCCTTTGACAAAAGTTTACTGAGGCATGCTGTGCACTGGGCACTCTGCTGTCCCCTGGGATGGGCAGGAGGGGATCCCAGAGAGCAGCTTCTTGGAAGTAAGGGGGAAAAGACCATTATAAATGGTCCCATTCAACAGAAATGCTTTGATATAAAATTTCAGACTTTAAAGATGGTGTATTATCCCAAAGTGTGACTAAATAATCAGCATGTTCAAAGAATATACAAGATAAAATAAATAAATCCATGCCATACTTACTTCACAGCCTTACTAAATAAGGACACTGTGTACATTCCCACCTGGCTGGAATTTCGAACCATAAATGCTCCTTCTTTTCCCTGGAAAGGAAGTAAAGTGTAGAAGGAACAGAAAAAAATTTATTATCCTTGAAAATGATTTTTCCTGATAGGCAGTAAGTAAATAGATAATTTAGAGTCACTTTAAATTTCACTGATGGCACAAATTATCCAACACTTGGCACAGAAGGGGACCCATACTTTAGCTTTCTTCCTTTTCTCACTCAGTTTCTTTATTGACCTACCCAGTGTGCTTTGAATTTTCCTTTCCAGTTAATTTTTAACACCCTCTGAGAATTTTGTTTTGTGTTTATATAAGCCTAATGTTTTAATTTTTCAGAATTAAAATTTAAAACCACATATCATCATATCATGCTCTCAGAAGGTTATAGAAAACCAAAGATGTAGAATAAGTCTTTCTTAATGACTTGTGCTAATTCTAAACAGATCCACTTCCAGTCAAGATGGAGGCACAGGTAAACACAGCTCACCTCCTTGCACAACCACAGCAAAAATTACAAATAGACTACAAAACAAATGTCACCCAGAATCATGAGAAAATTGAGGTGTATGGAAGTCTGACAACCAAGAAATTAAAGAAGTTACATTCAACCAGATGGGTAGGAGGGGCAAGAATGCATGGAGAGGCACAGAAGCGCTGAGATGTGGAACAGATGGTCTCACATCCACATGTGGTATATAAAAATCAGGAGGAATACCTTGAGAGTGAGGGATCCCAGCCCCACACCAGTCCACCCAGCCCAGGATTCCAGTGCCAGGATGATAAGTCATCATAACTTCTGGCTGTAAAAAACAATGAGGGTTGGTACAGCAAAAGAAACTGGGGGTTTCTCAGGAGTCTCCTATTAAAGGGCTTACAAAGGACTTAGATCTTACACAGACTCACTCCCTCTGGGCTCCAGCACTGGGGTGGCAGGTGGAAGGGCACCAGTGGCATATGAGGAGAAACTGAAGTGTCTGGCATCGGGGTGAATGCTGGGGAACAGCTTCCTCCAGGACAAAACTTCAGAGGCCAGGCAGTGGCCATCGTCCCCTTTCTGAGCCCTCCCCCATACAGAGCCAGAGAGTGGGGATACCATATCAGAGATTCCCATCAACCTCGTTCACACAGGTGTCCCCACCCTAGCAATTACCTAAGGCTCCACCCCATCCAACTTACTGGTGCACTTTTCTACAATAGGCCATGCTACTAAGACAGGGAGTCAAAGTAGCTCTACCTAATACATGGAAACAGACACAAGGAGGCTACCAAAATGAGGAGATAAAGAAATATGGCCCAAATGAAAAAACAGAACAAAACTCCAGAACTAAACAAACTCCAGAACTCCAGAACTAAACAAATAGAGATAAGCAATCTATCAGATGCAGAGTTGAAAACACTGATGATTAAGATGCTCAAGGAACTCACTGGGTACTCCGACAGCATAAAAAAAGACCCAGGCAGAGATGAAGGTTACACTAAGTGAAATGAAGAAAAATTTACAGGGAACCAACAGTGGAGTGGATGAAGCCAAGAATCAAGTCAATGATTTGCAATGTGAAGAAGAAAAAAACATTCAATCAGAGCAGCAAGAAGAAAGAAGAATCCAAAAAGAAAAGGATAGGCTATGGAGCCTCTGGGACAACTTCAAACATGCCGACATTCAAATCATAGAGTTGCTGGAAGGAGAAGAGAAAGAGCAAGAAATTGAAAATTTATTTGAAAAAATAATGAAAGAAAACTTCCCTAGTTTGGTGAGGGAAATAGACATACAAGTCCAGGAAGCACAGAGAGTCCCAAACAAGATGGACCCAAAGAGGACCACACCAAGACACATCATAATTAAAATGCCAAAGGTTAAAGATAAAGAGAGAATCTTAAAAGCAGCAAGAGAGTGAGAGTTACCTACAAAGGAGTTTCCATAAGACTGTCAGCTGATTTCTCAAAAGAAACTTGGCAGGCTAGAAGGGAGTAGCAAAAAGTGTTCAAAGTGATGAACAGCAAGGAACTACAACCTGGATTACTCTATGCAGCTAAGCTATCATTTAGAATGGAGGGCAGATAAAGTGCTTCCCAGACAAGGTGAAGCTAAAGGAGCTCATCATCACCAAGCCCTTATTATACGAAATGTTAAAGGGACTTATTTAAGAAAAAGAAGATCAAAACTATGAACATTAAAATGGCAACAGATTCACAACTATCAACAACTGAATCTAAAAAAACAACAAGAATCTAAGCAAACAACAAGAACAAGAACAGAATCATAGGTATGGAGATCATTTGGAAGGTTATCAGCTGGGAAGGGGAAGGGAGAAAATGGGGGGAAAGGTGCAGGGATTAAGAAGCACAAAATGGTAGGTACAGAATAGACAGGGGATGTTAAAAACAGTATAGGAAATGGAGTAGCCAAAGAACTTATATGCATGGATATGAACAATGGTGTGGGGATGGCTGGAGGGAATGGGGGTACTGGGTGGAGGGGAGCAAAGGGAGAAAAATTTGGACTACTATAATAGCGTAATCAATAAAATATATTAAAAAATAAACAGATCCAGATTCAGAAAGAGCAGATAATAAACTGGGAATGTGACACAATACCACGTTAGATAGTGAAGTTATTACATTCTCATCAGTACCTCAAAGAGATAATTGGTGTGTTATATAAGGTTGAACTATATCAAAATGTCATTTTGTAGGTCAAAAGAGTTTGCTATTGGTAATTCCATACCAGTTAGCAACAAAATCATGTAGATATATTCCTTGTTATAGCTGCTTTATCGTGGTTTAGGTGCTAATGAGAAGTGACAGAGCTGAGGTTAACTGTTACATAGATGGCTCCCAATAAATCATTCTGCATTTATGCCCTGCATATTCCCCTCCAACACTGACTCTGGGCTGGGCCACGTAACTTGTTTTGGCCTGTGGGACATTAGCAAATATGATAAAAACAGACACTATATGGTGCATGCACTGAACTGTGAGGCTCATTGTCTTCAACCACTGCCTTGAGATCACCATGCTGTAAGGGAGCCCAAGTTAGCCACATGGAGAACTATGGCATCCAGATTGACTGCCTCAGCTAACCTCAACCTCCCAGGGACTACATCCACCAGCTAAATGCAGCCAGAGGAGTGGCCCTAAACCAGACCTGCAGAAGAACTGCTGGCCCAGCTGAATCACTGACAGAATTGTGAGATATCCTAAATCTGCTTGTCTCAGGCCACTGAATTCCGAACTGGTTCATTACACAGAAGTATATAGTGGAAACACAGTAAATGGCGATGTGTGAAGGGCCTGGTAAACTGTAGGCTGGACAACTAACGCTATGATGATGTGACTGTATAATTAGCACTAAGGTTTCTGTAAGAAGTGCGTTACCCACTGGACCCAACATTAGAAAGAGATTCTTAGGGGCTATTTTAAAGACCAGACCATTTACCTTTTGTCTCAGTAACTGTTCAGATTGTGACCTGGAGATGTTACCTGCAAACCAGCTGCAATAGGACAGAATTCCAATTTTAATAGATAATAATATTTAATTGCATAACTTGTTACTCAGCTTTCTAACTGTATCCTTATATAATATATAATTAACACTGTGGATGTTAAGTTATAGTTTTATTACTAATATTTTAAGCTAGTCATAGTTAATGAAAAGACTGTTCAGGGAATATGATTCAGTATATATGCCTATGAGAGACAGAAGAAAGAGATGATCAGGAATAAGGAGAGAGGCCTGGAGAGGTGAAGTGAGACTGTGTGTGAGACCCCCATATGCACACTTACATATATACACATACTCACAGGCATACACACGTTGCTTGTGTCAGTAATTTTCCTGAGACCTGTCTTTGTTTTAAAAAGTATTTTAGCATTTTCAATGTCAGAGCAGCAGAAGCTTAGGCCTAGTCCTGCCACATAATTTTGCATTTAAACCTTGGCACCTTAGTCTTTAATAGAATGGAGTAGAGATGCTCATGAACTTGTGGCCATAAAACAGATGCTTCTGTGATACTGATAGAGCAGGAAGCTGGTGGCACCAAGCACAGTGTGAGAAAGCAAAGCCCCAGATCATATTGCCCTCTGGTCCTCATCTCCTTCTGGCATCTCTTTGACTTTGAAGAGGGCATGTCTCTCCTGATCATTTCCCATAATGCACACCCCTCACAAAACATTTGAATCTAGAAATGGTGGTGATATAGACTCTATAAGGTCAGATCTGGGTTTTCTGAATCAAAGAAAGACTCCCAATTCATCTCAATACTAAAATCCATAATTAGAGATTCAGTCACATTGGTTTAAGTGTTTGTCATCTGTTAAAGTGCAGTCCTGTTTGGATAGTTTTGGTGCCCTTCTTTCTCAGTCTTTTATGTCGTAGTTTGAATTATTACATCAGATGTGTTTCTGAGTATAAATGTTGGGGAAGAAAGTAGGGCTAAGAGGAAGTTTGAGGGTAGTAAAGAGACCACAATGCAAAGGGGTGGAGGATACAGCGTTTCTACTCCAATGTGACACGTATGAGTAGGACAAGGCTGGATTAGAGGGAAAGAGGAAGAGTTGAAACAGTGAAATATACTTTATAAAGGCTCTCACTACACTTAGGGTCTTGCTTGACCTTATTTGTACAATGATAGAATCTTAGATTTTGGAAAGGACTTTAACAGCCACTCTGACCTACTGGTCTCAGTATAGTTGGGATGATCACACATTTTTATTTGCCCAAAGAGCCCAGTTGTAATATTTAATAGTGATTTTTTCTATCTCTCTAAAGTACCCTGATTTGGATGTTAAATAATAGGGCTACTCTAGGAATAGGAATCTCTCAACATAAATGGTGTCATGAGTAAGTCTCAGTTGTGTTAACTTGTAAAATGACTGCATCATAAGTAACTTCAAAAATGGGACTCAATGCTAAAAAGATCCTTTAAACATCATCCTTGTGAGAGGCCTCTAGGGAAGAAATAATCAGCAGAAATGTCATATGCTGTATCTATGAAGATAAAGTGAAATGCCAGGGAATGAATATGTGCAGCCAATTTACATAATCTAGATTGGGAAAAATATTTTCATTACTAAAATCCCATCTTACTGTCACCCATCAACCAGATAAATGGCTCAGATTCTCACATGAGTTTACCTATGTAAACACAGCCTCTTTAGCAAGTCTGAACCATATGTTTTAATGCCTTTTGGAAAGAATACGTATAAACATCTAAGTCTAGTTTTAGAGAAAAACAAGAGGACTTTCAAAACTCACTCATAGTCTTCCAGGTTTTCTTCTTCTTCAGATGAATCTGACTCAGGAAATCCCCTTAAGAAGAGAGGAATCAACATGAATAGAAAAGAACCACCAAGAAATAATCCAAGGACGTAGTAGTACACTATCAAATCCCACCCTGCTTTCATCCATGTAAATAAAATGTAGACTGCTAGGTTTCCCTTTTTGCACTTGGGAAGGTATCAGCAAAGTGAACAGAGAGTGAGTAAAAAGTCAAGTTCATGCTCACTTTAATGGGAAAGTGGATGTTTGATACAAGAAGACCCCAGGAGGCACACAGGAATGTGGATTTCTTTTAGAAAAGTGGGCTCATGAAATAGATGAGGATGCCTTCAGGGACCGCTGTAGTATGAAGTTAAAAAAAATCTCAGGTTGTGCCCTGGCTGGTGTGGTTCAGTGAGTTGGGCATTGTCCCGCAAACTGAAATGTTTCTGGTTTGATTCCCAGTCAGGGCACATGCCTGGGTTGCAGACTAGGTCCCTGGTAGGAGGCGTTTGAGAGGCAATTGATGTTTCTCTCACACTTTGATGTTTCTCTCCCTCTCTTTCTCCCTCCCTTCCCCTCTCTCTAAAAATAAATAAATAAATAAAGTCTTTAATAAAACTCAGGTTGTATATAGAGTTATTCTTAAAGAGTTATTCAACTCTAGGTAGTTTCCCCCCTGCTCAGGATGCCTGAACCAGGTGTATTAGAGTTCATGCTAACACCAGTGTATATCATAAATGATGGATGGGAAAAATCAGTGTCAAGGAAACAGAAACCCACAAGTTATAAATTCAGACCAACTTAAGGGTTCAGAGAGCAAAGTACATAGATTTTTGGGGTTTATATTTACTTCAAATGTAAAGTCTAGTTGCAAAATTATTGCAAATTTGGTTAGTTTTCCTGCAAATGGTAGCAAATCCTGGGTGGAAAGGACTATCTATATTTGATATACCATGACATCTTTGAGGTGCTGTGATCCACAACATTTCTTTCTCTTTGGTTACTGCCTGCAAAGTCTTCACTGCTATTAAAAAAGAGAGAGAGATACATTCCATAAAATTATACTTATTTATAAATGTTAAATGACAAAGAAAATTTGTTAGATATGTTTTAGCTTTATTGAACATTTTGACACATGAGTTTTACTTGATTTGGAAATTTAAGCTAATGAGCCATTTTCACATTTTTGTCCTTGCAGGGACTCCAATAAAATGCTGTAGTTTGACAGTATTCACAAACACATAAGTAAATTGTTAATAATGGCTTATAATAGCCCCAAACAATAGAAAACTTGGATTAATAAATCATCTTGACTGGGTTTGCCCTGATATTCTTGTAGCTGTGCAAGCATTCTGTCACATACATATTTAAATTAGGTTATTTTCTTCTTTACTGTTTTGATTGCGATTAAAAGCCTTGAAAATACTGAACTTTTAACTCCACATGGACACAGGCAGATCAGCAGGATTTTCATAATCCTCTGTCACCCAACATTTTCTCTTTTATTTTGGGTGGTTAGCAGAGCATGAGGAAGTACCTACCTCTCCAAGTTCAAAGGCTGTTTTATTTGGAATGTAAACCCTATTTCCTGTTTCCCTTCATATCCCAGGCTCTTATTCAAAACCACACTTCATAGCGACAAGTTTCCTTAATAAGGAAATGCTCCTCTGGCTGCATTTCCAGGGGTGCCTACTCCTTCGCCTTCCCGAACAGCCTTGCTCACTAGCATAGTTTTTTCACTTCATCTCTTCATGAGAAAGTACTTACTGAAAATGCTAAAAAATGTAGTTACAATTTTTCAACTAAAATTTTAATTAAAAGTTTGTCCATATACACATTTAAAATAATTAAGTAGGTTGCACAACAATGTGAATGCATTTAACACTAGTGAACTGTATGCCTAAAATGATCAGAAGGGTACATTTGATTTGAGTTATGTTTTACCACAGTTAAAAATTTTTAACTAAAAACTAAGTACCCATATATCTTCATGTATTCAAATGGGGTAAATGTCCAAGATGTTAAGTGAAGAGACCAAATGGCAAAGAAGACTGTATGGTGAGAATCTGATTTCTAAAATTCTATATATAAGGTAACATGTACATAGAAAACATTTTAGAGGAATGCACATCAAAGATTCTACAATATTTGAATGTGTTTGTTAGAACATGGATTATTTTACTAGCCAGAAAAAATAAAGATTAAAAAGCAGCTCAGGCAAAGATAGTATAAAGGACAGAAAGTTAGTAAAAAGTATTATGTACTTACATGAGCTGCGAATCATGACTGAGCTTTTTAAATTCAAGCTCCATGAAAATCTTTTAGCAATTATTGTAAATCACTCATATAGGTGATGTAATGCTGCTCATGAAAAGAAGTGATTAATCAATCTTTTGTTCAGATAACTAGCTTTCCAAAGCTCTAGGGAAAAACCCAGGGTTGGGACTAAATTTTTGGTGCAAAACCTAAGAGTGTGTCAAAAAACTCAGTAACCAAGACAGTGTTCTAATAAAATATTTTTAAAATAAACATGAACACAATGGAATTCTATGCAGCAGAAAGAAAGAAGGAGCTCCTACCCTTTGTGACAGCATGAATGGAACTGGAAAGCGTTATGCTAAGCAAAATAAGCCAGGTGGTAAAAGACAAATACCATATGATCTCACCTTTAACAGGAACCTAATCAATACAACAAACAAACAAGCAAAATATAACCAAAGACACTAAAACTGAGAACAGGCTGACAGTGACCAGAGGGAAGAAGGGAGTGAATTTCAGGGGAAAAGGGGAAGGGTTTGCAGGAACAAGTATAAAGGACACATGGACAA
>CM052552.1:64362146-64419602 GCA_028533065.1 Trachops cirrhosus
TGAATCACTCGGATTTCTGGCAGGGAGGGGTCCTGGCACAAAGTTGGCATGACATCTATTGTCCTTGAATCTGAGTTTATTGTCTCCTTCTACAAGAACAGTGGGTTTCGGGCAAATAAATGTAACTCCTGCCCTCAGGCACCAGCTATGGAATGAATCCACTTGGATTCTGTCTTCATTTTGGAATGAAAGGTACCACCACTTGTTATGCTGAAGGCAGTAAATAGCAAGAATACATTCACATTTTTCAAGTTCTGTATAGACCTGTGGCTGTATCATTGGTACAGTGAGACATTTGTTTTGGGTAAAACTGATGAGGATGGAAAGAATAAAACAATAAGAGGACAAGGGAGGAAACAAAGAAAAGAGATACATGGTGAGTCAGAGAGATGCTCTGCATGCTTTGTGGGGAAAGACAGACTTCTGTTCCCTGGAGGAATGCTAATAACTAGATGAGAAGATGTCAGACAGTGAACAGCATGATGGGGAGGAAGTAGGAGGCAACAAATAGGGAAGGATAGTCAGTTGACCCTTTTATTGCCATCTTGCAATTTGATTTCATATTTATTGAGCATCAAATATGGGGCCGACTTGGTTCCAGACCATAGAGATATTCACAATTTAAGCACTGCCTTAAAAACATAAGGAGACTAATAACATCCTGAGAGGGCAAGCTTGAAATGCTACTTGTCATTTGGCCAGTAATGCCCAAGCACTTTACAAAAGTTAGCCCACTCTAAGCTGGCTCATATAAAAGATATAGCTTAAATATTCACAGTTCTGCAATATGATATTATTAGGGGGGAAGGGGAGAGAAAGAAGATGGAATAAGATGCTCAAATATTACTTAGATCATTGGCTTGGATAGTCTAAATGCAAATAAATACTGTGCTGCTCAGTCCCAGTGGGGCCACTGCTTCTGGCTTCCGGCTCAAACAGTGAACATTTTCTGACAAGACAGCCCTATCTCGGCTAAGTCATGTGTGGACAGCTTTGAGACTGAAGTGCAAGGCAGTGGTGTAAGGTTTAGTCTACATGCTGGGCAGCCAGACTGCCCAGCACGTAGACTAAAAAAGCTGAAGTTTACCTTTTCAGTTTTCTTACTTGCCACCAGTCAGGGCAGTCTTCTCTTGGAACGTGTCGCATATTGATGTTTGGCTGGGAGCCATAGTTTTTCTTTGAGTCACTGTCATACTGGGCTAGAGTGGTACTTGAAGATGGTTCTTCCATTCTGAAAATAGGAACTGCTCGAGGAATCTTCAGCTTTGGAGGACAAGATATTTTAATAAATCACAGGGAGGCACATGCACGGATTCATGTACTGGGAACTAACAACCAAGGTATATCAGCTCTTAAATTAAAAAGGAAGGAAGGCGGGAGGGAGAGAGGGAGAAAGAGAGGGGGAGGGGAACAGAAAGATTGAGAGAGAGTAGGAAAGAAAGAAAGAAAGTAAAAAAGGAAGAAAGAAGGAGAGAAAGAAAGAAAGAAAGAAAGAAAAGGAAGAAAAAGGAAGGAAGGAAGGAAGGGTAAGGAAGGAAGTAAAGAAGGAAGGAAGCAATACTAAGCATTGGCAAAGATAGGCAGCAACAGGAACTCTCAACTTTGCTGGTTGGAGTTTGAAGTGGTAGAACCATAGAGAATAGCTGTTTATGGAACCTACTAATGTTAGACATGCACATACCCTATGATCTAAAAAGTCTATATACATATCCAACAGAGAAATCAAAAGGAGTGTAGAAGAATGTTCATAGCAGAATTATTTCAATTAGATAAAAACTGGAAACTACCTAAATGCCCATTATAAGGATAAAATATTAAACATATTGTGATTGTAGTAGGCTAAATAATGCCCCCACCCAAAATGTTCATGTCCTCATTCTGAGAATCTGTGAATATGTTACCTTACATGTAAGAGGGACTTTACAGATGTGATTAAGTTAAGGATCTTGTGATGGGAAGATTATCCTGGATTATTGGGATAGGCCCAATGTAACCAAGAGGGCCCTTTTGATTTTGTCAAAAGGGAGACAATGAAAAGGTCAGACATCAGAGAGAAGATGTAAGGATGGTAGCAGAGATCAGTGAGGAAAGAAAATGCTACACTATTAGCCTTGAAGATGGAGGAATGGGCTAGCAACTAAGGAGCACAGGTAGCCCCTAGAAGCTGGAAATAGATTTTCTTTTTCTTTTTTAAAAATCCTTTATTTATTTTTAGAGAGAGGGGAAGGAAAGGAGTAAGAGAGGAAGAGAAACATCAATGTGTGGTTGTGTCTTGTGCACCCCTTGCTGGGGACCTGGCCCACAACCCAGGCATGTACCCTGACTGGGAATTGAACCGCAACCCTTTGATTCACAGGCCCACACTCAATCCACTGAGCTACACCACCCAGACCTGGAAATAGATTTTCCCCTAAAACCTCCAGAGGGAACACAGCCTTGTGAACCCATTTTAGACTTCTGATCTTCAGAACTATAAAAGAATAACTTTGCGTTAAGTCACTAAATTTGTTAAATTTGCTGTTAAACGGCAATAAGAAACTAATACAGTGGCATAATTAATATGCTGGGATTCTATATGGCAGTGAGAATAAACTATAATCCCATACTAAAAAACTGGCAAATCTCATAAATTGAACAAAAAAAGGCAGTCAATGATTCCACTTATATAAAGGTCAAAAGCAGGCAAATAATTTACAGTCTACTGAATGCTCTGGTAAAAACAAAACATGGAAAACATACTTTTCATAATAGTCTCTCTGATCTCTGATCTCTTAGGGCAGCTAATAATCAAAACAGACTTTGGCCATTATTGATTTGCATGATTAATAATTTTCAACACATTTCCCAAAGAATTCCTTGTGCTAGACTAGATGCAGTAGTTTCCAGCTCCTAAATTATCCTCTGCTCTTAGATTTGTTTGAAACAAACTTTATTGGAGTACAATTTACATGTTAAAATTCACATGTTATAAAAATTCAGTGACTTTTAGTAAATTTATTAAGTTGGGCAACTATCACCACAACTCAGTCTGAGTAGGTTTCTATCAGCCCTATAAGGTCCCTGGTGTCCATTTGTATCCAATCTTCATTCCCATCCTGGCCTCAGGCAACCACTAATTGACCTTTTTTCTCTATAGATTAGCTTAGCTTGAACATTGCTTTTAGGTGTGTCACAGGGCCATACTTTTCAAGCCTTAGGACTGGAGCATGCATCCAAACCCAAACAGCAATGGTGCTGATAACAAAACAAACAAACAAACACAAAACCCTCAAACCTTAATAATTATATTAATATCCTGAGGGTTGCCATAACAAATTAGTACATATTTGGTGGATTTGTGCAACTGTCTGTCACAGTTCTGGAGGCTAGAAGTCCAAAATCAAGGTTTCAGCCTGACCATGTTCCCTTGAAAAGCTCTAAGGGAGAATCTTACTTGCCTCTTTCAGCTTTTGGTGGTTCTAGGCATTCTTTGGCTTGTGATATTCTTTTCTGTGTGTCTCTGTGTCCTTTCATCTCCTTGTAAAACACCAGCAGTTGGGTTTTATGGCCCATCCTAATCCAGTATAATCTCAACTCAGTCCTCAACTAATTACATCTGCAAAGACCCTGTTTAAGTCATAATCTGATATTCTGGGTGAACATGAAATTTGGGGGACATAATTCAATATACTATAACAAGGGATTTCTTTTTATCCTTCGTGTTGGTTCACAAAATTATATTCTTTTTTACTTAGAAACATAGAATTGTGTGTGGATGTGTGTAACTGAAAATAAGTACCCAAGATAACATAGAACTGATGGATGGGTGGAAATGCTTCCTAAATTTCAGGTGACCTTCCAGAAAACCACTGGGAGCCCATTTTATGTGTCTTCTGGCACTTGAAGAGGCTGACACTTGCCTAGAAAGTCTAAAAGCAGGAGACTATGGCTATGAACCTAAGAAAGCAAAGACAAGGAGATCAGCAGCCTGTACTGTAGTACCAAGCGACGTACAGTTTTATTAACCAAAGTGGTCAAGGTTTTGATTGTTTTCCTGGAGGCCAACTCCACCCTTGGGAGAGGGTTGACTGGGAGCCATCTTGAAAACTCTGCCCAAGATTGGTGAATTGACCAAGCAGAAAAGTTGATGGCTAAAAACCCAAGAACTAAGAGTCGAGACATTTCCTCTGTCATAAAACTACATTTGGATGTGCACCCCAGTGTGAAACTCGTAAAAGTCTCCTGTAAGATAAAGAATCAGCACTGGAAAACTGTCTTACCAAGAAGCCACCACAACCAAGTCATGATGGGACCAACCATATATGACTCTCTTTTTCATTAGACTTGTTCTGCCTGGGCCTCAACCCTTCCCCCTAAGCAGGCTGTTCTTTGATACATACTTGAGCTAGCTGAAGGGGACTAGTTTTAATCTGGAAAGATGTTAGAAGTTGTGTGATTATAGCATTGGATGGGACAATTAGAAGCTGTTCTCATGACTGCCGGTAATTGGGAAAATTTATGTCATCTGAGAGGGACTAGAAGAAAGCCTACCGAGTGGCTTTGAAAAGGTAACAGAGGAAAAGAATTAGGTTGTTTTCTGCTAGTGCCCTATGGGGTTCCATTCCTCCACCAGGATACTTACATGAGGCAGTCTCGGCCATGCTGGTGGTAGGAGAGGAATGACAGCTAGTAACAACTGCCTATTATATGTGATGCTATCTCCCACATGCATCATTTTTAGCACTATTTATGTGCTTACAGGTTAGAAAAAGGCCCAGTTATGAAATATAAAAGTGTAAAATGGTTCTGTATTTGAATTTATTATTTGATATTGCCATTGCTATTGGTGATAGCTCATAGTTTTTCTCTCTTTGCTGATAGTCTGAAGGAAGCCCATATTTTTTAGTCTTGAATTTGGCAACTCTTGATTTGTTTAATATATCCTGATTATGAAAAAATTAAATGTTGACTTGCCATTCTGTCTGGGAAGATGGGAACTCTTAGTTTCTCTTCCTTTGTTGCAATGTGAAGATCAGCATCTGAAAAGTAAAACCAAGGAATTTCAGAAGGAACTTTACATAAAACAAAGCAAAATATCCAATGCTATGAATCAAAAGAACTAGCTTATATAAACAGTACTGAAGATTAAATGAATTTAGACACAACATCTTGAGTGATTGTTGTTTTCCTATGTAACACCCACATAAAACACTACTCCTCCACCATTATCAATATCCTCTCAAAGTAGATAAAATATCCAAGTTCCTCTAAATCCATAAAGCTATTAATTTGTACCACATTTCCACCTTGTATTTGAGTACTAATATATCTAATCCCTTGGGGTAGGACCTAGAATTCAGAATCCATGTCTGATTCATCTTTGATAGGCCATACAAAATGCTTATAAATAGATGATTTATAAACAAACAAACCTATTTCATGCTTTGTTTCTAGTTCTTATGATAATTGTTGGTTTCTCTTTCCACCCACACATGTAGATCGATGTGTAGGCTGTGAGTGTGAGCCATTATATGCCTTACAAATTGGGTGGACATATGGTTTATTGACCAAACTGGAACATTCCTGACAGTAATAGATAGACTTTTAATATAATTATGCCAGGTCACCAGTTGCAGAATGAGACTGTCTCAAAGTAGGGTGTATGCTTAACTTGCTTGTAGGACACATATCCTGGAAAGAGGGTGGTACAGGGCATTTTGTAGACAAAAGGAAGTAAAAACACTGAACTGTTTCCTTTCTGTGCCCACAGGCTTTCCTGTAGCTCAACAAAGGAGGCCAAGGGAGTAAATTATACTTGGGCAGTTAGACAATATCATAGCTGCTTGTGAGCCATAATACCTCTATATTTTGTCATTTTCTTCAGAGGATGGCAAAGAGCCTGTGGCACCTAGGACACGTGGCAGGTGGCAACCAACCAGAGCCTAGGAACATAACTCAAAAACAGTGATCTCTCTGGCTTTTCTCCTGCTCTTTCCCCGGGAGTTAGGGCAAGGTCAGAGCTAAAACCTGGCCTGCTGGGTAATGATGCCAGACCATGGATGGAGTATTTGGGGGAAATGATTAGTGCAGTAAGGAGACATTACTTTTCAGCACCTCACAGTTGAGGGAAGATCCAGTAAATTCCGTGTAGTTCATTGAATCACTATACTTCAAGCATATAAAGGGTAGTGATCAAATTAAGATTAATAAATAAATATTCATTGTGTAGTCTAATTGAAATGGAAAACACAATGAATATTCATTCTTTTTGTTGTAAAGTGACCGGCAGTAACATTAAAATAATTGTCAGGTGTCAAGACTGTTATGGAGTGCACTTGGATAACATTACCTACATCTCTGTGTTTTACAGTTTATGAAGTGTTATCACACAGCTGATCTTATTCAATTCTTTCATTCAATTCTTTAAAGTCATTGTAATCCAAGCAAATTTTGTCCAGGCTACAAAACTGTTACCAAAGTCAGTTCTCCTTTTTATTTATTGGCAAGTTCATGTTGTTAAATAATGATGCACTAAAATATATAAGACTGTCTCATATAAGTATCCTGGTGAAGGAATGGGACTCAATGGCACAAGAAGAAAATGACATGATTCTCTCCCTCCATTATCCCTTCAAAACCACTCCATAGGCTTTCTTTTCTGTCCCTGGATAAAGTCTCAGGCAGATTTCCCTGGGACTATAACATTGCATAAAACCCTTTGCTACCTTCTCTGATGTTATTAAAAAATCAAAAAACACATAGAGAATGGCAAACCACTTTAAATATATCTCTTAAAACTTAGGCATTCATCATTTTGTTATATATGGTGATTAAAAGTGTTGCTTAAATTTTATTTTTTGACATATTTTTAAAAGAATATTGTTTTTTTCAGTTTATGATTTAATTTATGAACCATAGTGATATGTTCACCACATTCTACCTATTTGGAGTCTGTTTTAAACAGGAAGAATTATGGGGGACAGGGATAAACAGCTCCTTGCTTGATTTATGATTCAAATGTAAAAAATATTTCTCATGGAATGAAAGAATTGCAGATGTTAATATTGTTATTATTTTAGTCAACATGACTCAGTTGACTCTAGAATTAGACTTTATTTGCCAGATTGCATCTTTAAGGCTGAAATTTCATGATGCCAATCAATCTGGTACATCTTGTTTTCCTGAACTGGTGAGCTGTTCTGGCATGGGTCAGATTTGCCTAATTGGGCACCATCCACTCAGGGTCCACCCAATACAGGGGTCACATTACATGCTTCCCAGAGAGTACATCCCGGGGCGGCTTTGCAACTCTGCTGGCAGCACAGGAACTTCCCGTCCACGAAGAACCCGCTGTGGTACTTGATCAGCAGGTGGGGGTTGCCCCTTATCTCTGCGTAGCAGGCAGGAAGAAAACACATTCAGTAAGTGCTGTTATCACGGAACAATGAAAACATCATTTTTGCCAGCAACTAGGGTGAGAGCAAATGGTTCCCAAAGGATGTAAGTCTTTCACTTAGAAGTTAAAAAGCCAAAAAGAAAAGTGTAGCCATACATATAGTGAGAACACCACAATGACTTATATCAGTCTTAAAAAAAAATTGGTAGAAAATGCTCGTACAGATCAGCTTGGTGTTAGGATTTTAGAAATACATCTATAAAGGAAGTAAGTAGGTTACAGCACATGCATGTCATTCTCTTGTGGCAGAAAGAGGCTGGAGGGTTGGACTAGATCTTAGCAAAAAGAAAAGAAGGTTCCAATAAACATATATATATATCCCCCACACATTTTATTTGGAAGCATTTCAAACATAGAAAAAATTGCAAGAATAGTACAATGAATGTCCATATATACTTTACCCAGATTCAATTTTTAACTGCTACATTTGCTTTATCTCTATCTCTCTCTGTACAGATTATATATCTATATATATATAATACATATAGATATATAATACATATAGATATATACACACACATACATATATATATAATCATTATTATTTTAGATTTTAAAATCATTGCTATATTTTGCTTGGCCATTTGAGAGCAAGTACAGGTATTATGACCTAAATAATGTCACCCACAAATGCTTCAGCCTATAACTTCTGCTAACAATGAGAGGCCCTCATATAACCATGATAAAATTATCAAATTCATTAAATTTAACACAGATACTATACTATTACTTAATATATATTTCATATTCAATTTTTCTAATCATTCCAATAATATCCTTTATAATCATTCATTTTCTTCTGATTGGGGATCCAATCCAGAGTCACACATGACATTTAGTTATCTAGCTTCCCTTGATATAGATAAATTTTTCATTCCTTCTTTGTCATTCATGACTTTGACCTGTTTATACTAAGGAATTAATGGTTTATGGGACTACTTTTCTAGGAATATGTGCACATTTTAAAACTCATGGGAACAGGACAAAGAAACCCAAAGAAATGAAATTCTAATATTACTGTAATATCAAACTACCATCTCTCAGAACAGCAGAGAAACCTACAAGGTCTTAGTAGAGAATAGTTCAAGATGAGTCTCTAGGTGGGGAGGGCTGGTTCTACATGCAGCTTCAACTCTTTCCTTCTTGATTTTTTAAATTCATCTTGAGGATTTCTTATTTTAATTCTAGGGGAATTCTGCTCCTCCTTTACAACCCCAGCTCAAGGAAGTGTATGGAGAGAAAAATAATCATTTTGCTGGGTCATTGGGTGGATATGAGAAAATGTATGTAAAGCATCCAACACAGTTTTTGGCTCAATGAGCAGTGGACTTCAGTAATACCATTCCCTTAGTTTAACTCAGCTCAGCTTACCTGAAAAGGCTGGCATTTAAAAAACTTCAATAAATGTTAATGAGAACTGAAAGAAATTATTACAGAAACCACAACAAACAAAAGGAGTTAAGTTTATAAAACACTTGTTTCTGACCTTGAGCTTTCTCAGAAGCCTAGCACTTATATTGTATTGGCTAAAAAGATGGATTTGGGTAATTGAATTATGAGTTCTCCATTAAGTATATGACATTGGTCACGTCTCTTTAACTATACTTATCTGAAAAAAGGGAGACAAGTATGACCCATTTTCACAGAGTTGTCAAGAAGGTTACCTAAGAAAGTGTTTTACAAGTATTTGCCACAGTAGCTGGCAAATGATAAGTGCTTAGTATTAGCTATAATTTCCTATAAACATCTAAAGCGCTGTAGCTACAGGATCTAACACAATGCTAAGAGGACCTAGAATGGACTTTGCCCTGGGAAGGCAAGCACAATGGGTGGGGAGCAGATGGCCTGGCTTCCTTGAAGCTGCTGGGAAGGACAATAGCCAGCTCTGTGCAGAGCAGGGAGGGTGTGGTTAGGGGGATGGGGAATTTGGTGGGGAGAAAGGGTATCGGATCCCCAGGCTTCCCCTATGTAACAATGAGAATGCAAAATGAGGATAACCATGGCATATACTCTGAGGTTGGTAGGAAAATCAGTAGATTTTGTCTTGGCTTTGAGTCCCTTTACTGTCATATCTTTCCTCTACCAAACCACAAAAGAACTCAATCTATGACTCCCTTTTATGACTGTTTAAAATTACCTTTTTGTAATGCTTTCAACCACTGACTTCGGCTCTCTTCATTTGATGCATAGACATAGAGAAGCCCTTCTGTATAGACAATCTGGAAAGGAAAAGATTTAGTGCATTTAACTATAATTGCATCATAGTTCACTCTTTCACAACTGCAAGTTTTCTGTTATCCAAAAGAAACCTTGAGTTTGCTTATATAATATCCGTTAGCTCTGGAATTAGGTAGAAAAAAAGTCTAATTATTTGTATCCTCTACCTTTCAGTTTGCTTTATCTCAGACACTGCTACACTTTGGAAAATCACAGCAGAGAATTAGGAAATTATAAAATGTTAGATATTACAGGGGACTTAGGAGTGTTCTGGTCTACCCACTTACCCAGTGTATGACTCTCTATAGCCAGTTGGAAAATGTTTATCTGCTCTACCCTTAAAAATATCTTCAGGGATAAAATTCCCTTCACTTTAACTATGCCATCCTTGCCAATTTTCATATATTCTGATCATTACATAGCCCACGCTTATATTGAGTAAAAGTGTGTCACCCTATTACTTATTCCCTTGGGTCATGTCCCACCCTAGGAATCCCCACCATAAGTCATCTTCTATTCCTTAAGACACTTGTTTAAATGTTTGAAGATTACAATGTCTTCCCAGATCCTTCTCTAGTTTCTTTACATTTGTGGGGGAAACAATAGAGATCACTTATTAAACACCTACTACTTTGGGGGGATCTTTTCCAGATGCTTTAATATTTTAATCCCATTTGTGGGATTTCAACTTTGTGAAAAATATATGACTATGCCCATTTTTTCAAGTGAAAAATGAACTCAGAGAGGCTATGTTTTCTACAGTTACACCAGTATAAGCAGTAGCTAGGGGTTGTGTGAGGCTCCAAATCCTGTGTTCTTTATGCACCCCTGCCCCTGGGATGTGAATTTGAAGCATCTTTCATGAGCACACACTCCCCTAGTTTCTCCCAATCAGGTAATGATCTTTTTTAAAGTGGGAAGTATAGATTGTTCAGCAATCAAATTATTTTATTTTATTTCATTTTTGGCCACAGTTCTTTCATACTAGCACTTGGTAGTCTGAACATCTGCCTTTTGATCTGAAAGATAACTATTCCTGATCTAATAAAAGTAGGGCTTGACTTAGTTCAAGCCACTTCCCAAGGGTACTGTAGGGACACTCTCCATAGCACATTGTTTAAAAAAAAATACTCCAGAGTAAAATGAAAACTTCTTAGCATGCTGTGTAAAGCATTTCTGATGTGGCCCTGCCCATTTTTCCAGACTCATCTCTTTCACTCTTTCACAGGGCTGCTTTATTCTTAGGGACTACTTGGCGCTCTCCAAACCTGTTATACCATTTCACCTATTAGTGCCTTGACGTCTGCTGTTTCTTTTGTTTCACTGCCCTTCCTGTTTTTGCCACTTTTAACTCCACTTGTCCTTCCCAACCCACCTCCAGTAGAAAAATCCCCCTGATTTCTTGGAGTGAAGAGTGAAGCTTCTGCTTCCTGGGGCACCATGGCTACTCTGCTGACCTTCACCTTAACACTCACCCTCACTGCATTATAATGATCTGTAAATGCCTTGAAAACAGGGATGACATTTTATTCCTTATTGTGTGCCTAGTATCTTGTAGAACATTGGGTATGCCTGGCAATGTCTGATGAAAGAGATTGTCAGAGCCCAAGGCAAGTCTGGCCACTGGGGCTCACTCGGTCACCTTTCTTTATCTCCCTCTAGGGAAGGCAGATGGGTAGGTAGAATTTTATCAAGCTGCCCAACCCCTACCTAAAAATGTTCTATGCCTTGTCATCGTCTTAATAAATCATTTTGCAACATCTTTATTTATCCCCACTATATTGAGTTCCTCATAAAAATTATTAAAAGAAGAGCCATCCTAGTTTTCGTAATAGCATGGATGGAACTGGAGACTATTATGCTAAGGGAAATAAGCTAGTCATTGAAAAACAAATACCATATAAACTCACTTATAACTGGAATCTAATGCATGAAATAAACTAATGAGAAAAATAGAACCAGAGCCATGGGAACCGGGAACAGAATGATAGCTGTAGGAGGGAAGGACAGAGGGGGAGAATGGTGGAAGGAAGGGGAAGGGACTAGTCAAAGAACATGTATGAATGATGCATGGACACGGACAACTGAGAGGCAATTAACTTTGGGCAGGAAGGGTGGGCTTGTGGAGAGGGAAAAGATAAAAAAAAAGAAATTGGAACAATTGTAATAGAATGAACAAAAAAGAAAAATAAATAAAAGGTCAAAAAAAGAAGAGTCATCCATTCAATGGAATGTTGCCCCTCCCCTTACCTGAAATGGGTACTGTCTCTCCACAGGAGTCTGCTCCTCGAGATTGACTTTCTCTACACATCTGATTTTCTTAATTTCAATTGACCCTTTTCTACTGCCTCTTTTCTGAATTACAAAACAAAATACAAGATATCACACACAGCGGTGCACAAAGAAAAGCATAAAGTTAAGGTTATGCTTGGCAGGGAGACTGGGAGATGGGGTGGGAATGTGAGAATCATTCTAATCTATAATAGTCAAAATCCGATGCCAGCAAATATATTTTAAAGTATGGACACAAACTCATATATGCCTCCCAAAGCAAGTCTTCCAGCAGCACTTAGTAATTTTGTTTGATAATCTCGAAATACATTTCAAATCACCTACCATGTAGTTAATCTACTCGGGAAAATAAAGATTTAACTTCACAAAGCATCTTCATTTGTTTCAATTTTATGATAGCATTTCAGTATTTCTGCTATGATCGAGTTCTCAACTGTATACAAATAGTCATATTGCCAGAACTGTGTTAAGGCAAGATTTCTCATCTTTAGCATTTTAGGGGCCAGATAATTCTCCTTGGTGGGAGGCTGTCCTGTGCATTATAAAATGTTTAGCAGCATCCCTGCCCTGTACACACTAGAAGTCAGTAGCACACTATTCCCACCAATTATGATGACCAAAAATGTCCCAACCATGATTAAATGTCCCCCAGGGGACAAAATCACCCTCAGTTGAGAGCCACTATTCTAAAGTGATATTCAATTTGTCTTTGTAAAGTCAGCCAATGTTTTAACACCCTTATTCTTGAATTAATTATACTTTGGTTAAGAAAAGACAACTGTGGTAAGTGAGTGCAAGGTGATCTTTACTGTGTAAGCTAAGAAATCTAATAATTGTTTCATTATAATTAAGCACTTTGTAGACCTTAAAAATAAATACTATAAAAGCAATGGAATAAAGAGAGTCTCACCATTTTGTCATATTCATAGTAGGAGAGGTTTGTTTTGGTCAAAACAAAAAGCCGCTCTTTGTAATTATTTGGTGACATTTTCTTCTTTTGCTGTGACCTTTTGAGAAGACGTTCTTCTAGAATGGATTTTGTATCCATACTGTCGTCCTAAGTAAAAGAAAATAACTAAAATGAGTATTTGCCCGATCAAGCTAGGTTCTCTCTCACTTTCACAATTTTTACTCAACTTTTTCTCATTCAGGGATAATGTAAATAATACAATTTTTGAAGTTAGATTTAGGGTTATAGAGGAAAAGTAACTAAGCAGGCTCTTAAATAAACACACACCTGAACTGTTTTTCCTAGTGTGTTGGCTTTGAATTTTATAAATATTTTACTTTTTATAGCATTTTATCCATTTTATTCATTGCCTACGGTAGATCACAAATTTACTATCTTCATACTACCTGCCAGGCCAACTAATTGAAATTCTCCTTATTCCTTAAACATTCTATAAGTATTTGTTAAATTGAATTGGATATAATCGAACTTTAAATAATTTGAACTCCATATAGCTCACCATGTCTGAAGTAATTGATCAGCTGAAATTTCTCTCCATTAATGTGACCAGCTGTTTGACCAAATTATCCAAAGCACTATGAGACTCTGATATCATTGTAAATAACACCCATAGCCCCTGATCATATTCAGATCCTTATCATAAAGGACATGGGTTTACTTTTCAAGCATTCTGAGAATAAAACATTTAAAGTGACATCAAAAGAGATAAAAAAACTAAAAAAATGATACTTTATACACTAAAAGCACTCTTTTCCTCCCCAAACCATGTAAAACATTAAAACTTAAAGTATTTCTGGGAAATAAATGCATGAATTTTCAGGTTCTTCTAAGACTATTGCTTCAACCCTTAGCGTGATATTAGGTCTGATCACGAAAAGTCGCATTTAGCAGTGGGCCACAAGAAAGAAACTTTCTTATGCTTTTTGCTTTGTGAAACCACATCATTATTAGCAGTACCATGCCCAATAATTATCATCTTTCTTTTTCTTATTGATAATCTGAAGGAAATTAACTTTACTCACCTTACGTTGGAGAGAGCCGAAGTGTGTTTGTGGTTCCTTACCTTTAACTGTCAAGCTTTAAGCAAAAAGTTACGGCTCTGAGGCACTATCACTCATATTCCCTCTGAAGATATTTGCATCCTATTTATCACTCTAGATCAGGAACACCCACATGGGCATTCCTCTGTCTAGATGGAGATAGATGCCAAGTGAACCTGTCCAATCACTAGTGGGCACTTCTCACTGGCCCAGGAATATGGTGGGCCCACTATGGTTTGGGAGCGGGAAGCAAGGTAGACTAAGAAACACAGCTTGTCATTGAACAAAATGTGGCCAGGCCCAGACAGCTTCTGTCCTAATAGAGACCATACCACTCTAGAAGTGGGAATCAAGGAAATCAGCTTTAATTATTTATTTATGTAGATTGTAAGACTATTAATCTCTCAGAGGTTCTCCAAGGGCATCATTTGATTTATAGGCAGGAGTAGTAGAAATCTTATTCCTTAAATTTAATAGAGTTTTGATCACTTTTTGTTTTGAATATTGATTTATGTGTGTGTGGGAAGCATTGTAAAATTCTGCAAATATTGAATGTGCTTCTTGAGCACCAAGGGTGCTATTCCCCAGGCTCACTGGTATCTTTGCCCTGGACAGGGCAGAGATCAGGGTATAGTAAACCCAGCAGGTTCTGGGGAGGCAGATAACACACCTACCTTTCACCTTTGTCTCCATTAGAAACTCTACACATACGCCTGCTCAGATAAGATTATTTTCCACACCCAAAGTCTATAACTGAAAGAGAATTTGCTTGAAGACTTACTGAAACTAAGGTTCTACTTTTTGTGAGTTGAAGTCCCCTCTTGGGTATATTTGTAGGGCAGTTTTGCCTTTTACAATTCTACATTTAAAAATTAACTAACAAAACAAAAAGTGAAAACTCTTCTCAAATGTCTTTTATATACATTACTCCTCAAAGCAGAGTGCTACTTAGATTGACCTGGTTAATAGAATAGGAAAGTTACTTTTCAAATTTTTTCAGGTGTTAAATCAATTTGTAACATTAAGAACACTGTTATGAAAATGCAAATCCCAGTATCTAAGCAGGTACTCAGGCTTTCCCAGTACTGCATGATGATACACACACTTTTCTGTCTATAGATCTTTCACATTTACCACATTAAGGATAGTATTGGGGAGATTTTACCTAAAAATGAATACGGTGACTCACAGAAACCATTGACACATGAAATTCACAAAGTCACTTCTGTCGACTGAAGGGAAGAACATTGACTAGAAAGGAAGATGTCAAGTCCACGAGCACATTCTCTGATATATCTCCAAGGATTTATACATGTTGTGTCTAAAGCAATATAACTTCTCAAATTTCAACAAAATCATTCATTCCAAACTCCTGTCCTTTGTGAATTTTTTGGCTTTCATTTAAAAAATTATATGTGATATATATTCATCCTACAAAGTCAAGAACTACAGACAAAAACAAAAAAGTTGTCAATATTTTGGTGAACATACCTTTAGTTTTTTTTCAAGTATAGACACGCATGTGTTTATTTTTTAAAAAATGAGTTCACATACTATACATATGAGTCTGTAATCTGTTGTTCTCATGTAATCACTCAGAGCCACATGTCTTTGAGGTCCTTCAAAGTTGACTCTCATGCTTCCTAACAAACTTGAACCCTGTTTAGATGACTCATACTTTTGTCATCTCCAGATCAGTTTTTTCTAATACCTGGTTCCTGCTCAAGTTTGGACCTGCCTTTCTCCTTCTATTTGCTTCTGTCCCTTTCTTGTACTTCTCTCTTCTCCTAGATTAGCCTAGATTCTAAAATGAAGATATTTTTCTGGTCTCCCTTGGTATAGGCGGTGATAATCACTGATGACTAATTTTTAGAAATGTAATGTCTCTTTTATTAGGACAATAAGTTGAATGGGGTCAGGTACCACTGTTGGTTCAAATGCCTGTCTAAAGACTACCAAACTTGACTCTGCCTACAGCTATTTAAGGGAAATTCAGCTGGGAAGGTAAAAAAAAAACTTTCAAAATAAGATGAGATCCTAAACCTTGTCAATATTAGCTAGAAATCTATTTCCGTGGAGGAGCTGGTAGGATGTGGCTGGACCCTCATATTACCACCTACATAGAATAGACACATCAATTTGCCTGCCAAATAGCCCAGGCTACCTATTTCCATAAGCACATAAAACTAGAAAGAGCTTAAAGTACAACGAAAGCAAAAGAAAAAAAAAACCCTGACTAAAACCAATATAGTATTTTTTTATGAGGAAACCAGCAAACATTATGTACTCTATAACACACATAAAGGATTCATGCCAAATTTACATAGGTTATTTAGCATTTATAAGGAAATTATATCATGAGAGAAAGGAGTTCAACTCTGTAGGTCTATTCAACACACTTGAATTTGAGCCTACCGTGTACTCTGAGTGACAACAAACAGGTTTGAGAGCTAGGTTTCATAAATGAATAATATTCAAGGTTGCTGTGGGGTGGTAGATTTAGAAGGCTTGAAGGAGGTGACAGTATTGCCATTTGTGAGCTGTGTCACCTGACCAAGCCTCTTTCCTATTCCCAATGTCAGTTTTCTGATCTGAAAAATGAGGTGGCAATAGCTCTTCCACTTGATGGGACTTACATGAAAAATCTTATATGAAAATACTAGGCACACTGTGGGCACTGAATCATGATTAAAAGAGAAGAAAGTGGAAGGAAACAACTCAAGTGCTAGAGCAGACTCTGTTGTCTTTGCTATGAAAGGCCAGAGGAAGAAAAAGTGGGTTTTTTTCTTAAGATAATCAAGGAAGATATTATGAAATGGAGGGCATTAATATTGGTGCTTGAAGGATATGAGTGATTGTAGTAATAATTAATAATTCTAGCTAACATTTAAGGAAGACTCACCATGTGTCAGGCAGTACTTAAAGCACCTTAAAAATATGCTTTCATTTACTGGTCACAATCATCCTATTGGGTAGGTTGTGACATCCTACCCTATAAGGTACATCAACTACAGTATAGGGCACGTCATAACACCCCAGTCCTGTGGGGTGAGTTGTAACGAAGTCCCCCTGTGGAGTAGGTTACAACCTTATTCCCTGCTGGTGAAGCTGTGACAGATAGTAAATTGCTCAAGCTAAACTGCTAGTGTGGTGGGACTGGGATTTGAATCCAGGCAGCCTAACTCCACAGCACATATTCTTGACCACGATGCTAATGTTAGAGAAGGCCATGCCAGCTGTGTAACCCTCCTAATCAGAGAAGGCTCTAACCAGGGGTGTCCACCTTGCAGCCCATGGGCCGCATGTATCTCAGGATGGCTGTGAATGTGGCCCAACAGAAAATTGTAAATTCACTTAAAACATTATGAGATTTTTTGTGGTTTTGTGTCACAATGTATTTAATGTTTGGCCCAAGACAACTCTTCTTCTTCCAGTGTGGCACAGAGATGCCAAAAGGTTCGACACCCCTGCAACCTAAGTATATGAAGGCAGCCATAGAATATCAAAGCTGATAGCAACTCTAGAAGTCATTTTATGGATGCAATAACTAGCCCCAGCAGCCTAAGTGACTTAGCCAGAACTGCAAAGATGTGACCTGAGACACACAGCCTAGGGAGCCAGATTTTGGTGTCTTATTGGGTCACTGCCCACACCATCATGACAATAAATAAGCTAAAAGAGATCTGTGTGTTCAGCTAAACATACTGTAGTCTTGCATAAATTTGAGTATTACCAGACCCATGCAAGAGAAATAACAGAAACATGTGACCTATGAATAATCTTTCAGTGGGAACCTCCGAGGCAGTGTTAAATAGCAAACCTCTAGCCCACATTTTGAAAACAGGTAAGAACATACAACTCAAAAGTTGGAATAAATTCTAAGAGGTGTACAAGGGGAGCAGGAGGCAGGAAAGGAAGCAGAAAGCATCTGTAGTTAAATGGAGTCATTGAATAGTTCCCTCAACCAAACCGTTTATTCCCTGACTGTCTCAGGATGGTGCCCTTAAAACTTTATTCTTTGGAATTGAGAGATGAGAGTAACAATTCCTTATTCCTTCACTTTATTTAATTATCCTCTCTTACCTTACATGTCATTTAGCTAAAGGTTTTGGTAGGTGTCAAGGTATTACAATAATCCATGGTGGGGGAGGGCAGTCAGTGGAGTGGGGAGGAGGAAAGGAAATACGCTTCAAGTGAGGACTTGGGGATGGTGGGGCTGTGGAAGGGAAAATGGACAACATTGTGACAAACTTGATCTTCAAATATTTGCCCCAGGCTTACCTTCCTGCTAAATAACTGAACAAAGTATGATGGTAAATTAAACAGGAACAAAAAGCTTAACTCAGAATCAGGTAAAATGGTTCAGAACTATAACTCTTAATATGCTGGCCAAAGACAAATACTAGCTCCACAGAACCTGCCAAGTCCCTCTTTTCATGATGTTATGCAGAAGAGAGAAAGCTACAATTGTCTTAGCATGATAGGGACAGAAGTCCTTTAACAGTGACACACAAATTCTCAGCATTTTGAAAGAGCATACCTCAATTACTTAAAAATGAATTTATGAAAAACAGACATTTTGTGAAGGCCATTTTTGCACAAAGAAGGCAAAAATTCCAATGTCATTTTGGTTGGAGCTAAAATTTACATTAGGTATGAAATTCATCTGTAGTGCCCCACAAAGCTTTTCTAAGCCCTTCCTTCTTTTCATCCACCTCTTTCCTTCAGCTCCCTTCCCTTTGCCAGGGCACTGCTCTGGGCACCTTGCTTAGGAGAAAAGCAAAATGTAATAAATCTATGTCCTAATACCTTACGCTGTATTAGTTTAACACATAGTACTGCTTAGAGAATACAGGTTGGTATGTGCAAAAGCACCCAAGTTTTGTGGGTTCAAATCCCTTACTATGTCTCCATGCAACCTGACATGTTACTTAACCCTGCTAAACCTCAGCTTCCCCATCTTAAAGGGAGTAAAAAAAAAAAAAAAAAAAAACCACCTCAAAGGGTTAGGAGGAGTAAAGAGAAAATGGTGGTAAGATGCCTAGCACACCAGCAAATGTTCCAGAAACCCCACCCCTTCCTCTCAGCACTCCGTAGGCAAGTTTTTAAAAAGTCTACAGTAAAGTTTAAAAACAAAAGGACCCTCACCATAAAATTTCAGTCCTTATCGCCCTTCCCCCAGCTCCTGGTCATAAGAGATGATGGGAGGCAGGAAGATTCTCCATGTATTCTGTAGTCAATAAGCACTTGCTCTGCAGGTCTGTTACAAGCTTTCAATCATGGAACTGGACCTTAAAATCAGGTTGAGCCAGCCCCTTAGTGACCGTGTATGTGTGCCACCAGATTTCTTATGAACCAATGTGAGATGTTACTCAAAGAGTACTCCCTGGCCTGGCAGCATCAGCATCACCTGAGAGTTTGTTAGAAATGTAGAGTCTCAATTCCCACCCCAGACTTAGTGCATCAGAATCTGAATTTTACTGAAATCCCCAGGTGATCTGTGTGCATAGGAGATTTTGAATGTCACTGATATAGATCACATGACAGTGTACTGCTTTTTAAATTCAATGAAAGCATCACAGTCCACAAGAATTTTCAAAATTATATGGAGGTGGATACAGCTTATGGTTCACCTCCCCCCCATCTTTCTGTTTCCATCTAAAATACCCCTAAGCCTCTGATTTAAGGAGACTTCAGGAACCTAAGAACAAATATCTGGAGCTAAAATAAAATCATAAAAACAAAGAGAAAAGAAAGAATGACTAACATTTCTTTGCCTTTTGAAGCAGTTATGAAGCTAATATAAAAAAAAGACATGCAAAGGCAATACATAAAAATAGTAAGGAGAAAATCAGAGGAAACAACACAAAGCTAGAAGGAGCTGGTGGTGATATACCTACAACCTGCCAGTTGCCCTGCACAAGGTTTTCAGCCAGGAGGTGGAGGGGGGTGCAAATTACATGGCCCCATCCAAAGTCCTGGAGGAGCCCCAGCAACTTTATATTCATAATTTTTGTATTTTTAAAAGCTGGCTCCCCAAACTTTTTGAACTGCAGGCTCTACAACACCCAGATCCGAACCTGTGTTCCTATAGGATATGACATTGCATAGCCACCTGCCACTTAAACGCACCATTTTGGCCTGCTCCGCTGCCTGGGTCCACCGCGGTGAAGTCTATCTTCTCTTGCAGGCACACAGCCCCACTGTCCTCCTTCCAGCAACAGCAAATTGTCTCACATTTTCCCGGCTGCCGGGTCAGAAATGACTACATTACTCAGTGCCCCCAAAACGTTTATTGTCCTGCAAGACCTTACACAATCCCACAGGAAACCACGCTCAACACTTAGCCAACACTTGTTGATCTGATTGAATGCAACACAAACGGAGACAAAAGCATATTTCTTAAAGGTTCCAACTTTGATAACCACAGCTCCTGCTTTTCCCAGGCAGCTCTCGGGTACAAGTGATAACCCTGCCTTTGTTTATAAAACCTGATGCTTGAAAGGACAAGAAAATATCTCTGTACAACTCCACTTCTAACGCTGACTTCTCTCATATGAGTCAGGAAACCATGAGGTAACGCCAAAGTGCACAGAGGATAAGCAATTAAAACTTCAACTCAACACTGAGCAAAGGAGGCAGAAGAGTATATGAGAGAGGACAGTTAGTGGGACTGAAAAGGAGCACATTGGACAGCTTAGATTATTAGGAAATCCAGAAATGGAAAAGAGATCAGTTTTCCTAATGTTCATGCACCGAGACTGTAAGGAAAGAATGTGATTGTCACTTGACATCATTATGACAACATTGCAGCTTTGGTTTTATTCTTTCTACCATTTTCTCTGGTGCACACTGGCGGGTCCCATGAAATAAATCTAATGACTTATTTTAGGGTCTGCTATGGACAGCCAAGAAAATTAGTCATCTTATTGGCATGCATTGTCACACTGTTTGCTAATAAATCGTTGGCTACTTTAACTTATTAGTAAACACATACAGCATGATGAAATCTTGGGTTGGCAGAGGAGAGTGAAGCTACTGGCATTCAAAGAGGTATTCTTTTGGGTGGACACAGGATCGGCATCATTTCTTTTCATCCATTCAGTCAGTCAAGGCTTACTGAGAAACTTCCATGTGCTATGCAATCTGTTAGGGGCTGGAGACACAGTAATACAAAGGACAGAGGCAGCCCACATCATCAGGGGGCTTATATCTAGTGGAGGAAGGACCACAAGTAAAGATTCAATTACAGTAGAGTGTGTGAAAAATAACTTACAGAGACATTTGTAATATTTCTATTTCAAACTGGGATTTGTGGAAGGGCAAAGGGTCCTTCAGAAGATTTCAAACAAAAGCAGATCACACTCTGACAACAAATAAGTCACTGATGAATTCCAAATAGCTCTCCATCCCCTAGGAATAGGGCTGGCAGTCAAACTGGGCATGAATCAATGTTCTTTCCTACATGGCGACTTGTATTTACTCCACTGTTTAAGCAGGGGACCATGGCAAAAGATCAATTCTAGAGTAAAAAGTAAACGGAGGGGAAGGGAACAGGGAAGCAGGGGAGCCCTGGAAACACTTGGGCACAATCTCTTGGTATGCCTATCCCTTCTTGCGCCTTGGAACACTCAAGGGCAGCTGGGAGGAGTGGTTTCCTCTCAGTCAAAAATGTCACAGTTTTATTTACTTATTCTCTATTCATTCACTTCCTCTTCCACTTCTCCAGACCCTTTGTTTGGTTCTGAATTTTCCATGTCCTTAGTTTAATTCTAACTTATGGCAACCAGCTCTTTTGATTACAAAATTTATTTGCTCAAATTCTAGTGTCCCTTGTCACCTCCACCCAGCAAGACCCATAGGAATTTTCTCTAAAGCTTGTTCATGCAAGCCTTTAGTAGGCACCAAGCTTCCATAGGGATGCAGCATGGGATAATTTGACTTCATGACATAAATAAGCTTGTTCACTTGGAAGTAGTAGTGCCTATATCACATTATATAAACATTAAGATGCTTATATCACATTAAAATGACTGAGTAGAGCAATGAATCTGAATTTTGCAGTAAGCCTGAACATTCCTCCACAGAAACTGTTTGGATGATTCAGAAGGCCACAGCTATGGGCAACTGGTGATTGGCAGCTTCATCACGACAGTGTACCTGCTCAGGCATCATGTTTCATGCAGAGTTTTTTGGTGAAACATCAAATCACCCGGGTGACTCAGCCCCTCTATGGCCCGGATTTGGTGCCCTGTGACTTCTGGTTTCTTCCAAAACTAAAATCACCTTTGAAAGGGAAAAGATTTCAGACCGTTGATGAGATTCAGGAAAATACAACGGGCCAGCTGATGGCAACTGGAAGAACCATGTGAGGTCCTAAGGTGCCTACTTTGAAGGGGACTGAGGCATCGTTGCCCTGTGTGCAATGTTTCTTGTATCTTTTTCAATAAATGTCTTTATTTTTCATACTACATGTCTGGATGCTTTCTGGACAGGCCTCTGTGTGGTTAGCTTTATCATCAAGGCATATCCCAAATCTGGCCACTTTTTACCCCCTTTACTGCTACCTACTGGTCTAAGTTGCCTCCATCCCTCACCTGGAGCACTGCACTTGCCTCCTGACTCTCTTCCTGCTTCCATGATTGCTCCCTGCAGTCTATTCTCCACTGACTAGCCAGAGTGATTTTTCTAAACGTAAGTCAAATGCTGCTGCTCCTCCAGTCTGAACTCTCCAATGTGCCCCCAACCTTTCTTCTGGTCCCACCTCTTACATCTCATTATTCTTTTACCTCACAGAGCAACTCCTAAAACTCGCCCCCTTGCCATTCCTCCAATATTCAGAGCACCATCTGCCCCAGGTCCTTTGCATAGGTGCTTTCTTCTGCTTGGCAAACTGTCACAGATATATGCCTGGCTAATTCCCACATCTCCAGGCTCTGCTTCAAATTGCATCTTCCTAATATGGCCAACTTGGAACACTCTGTTTAACACTACAACCTCACTCTACCCAGTGCTCCCATTCTCCCTTACTCTGTTCTTGTTCATTTTTTACTGGCACTTAGCACCTTAAAACCTACTACATAATTTACTTATTTATTATGTTTAATGTTGGTTTCTCCTTACTAAATAGTAAGCCTACGGAGTTCCAATATCTTCCCTCTGTAGCCTGAGCCTTTCCCATAGGAATCTCTTTATTGAGGGCATCACTTCCTCACCCCCTACACTTATTCATCCTGGTGTTAAAGTAATCAACTTCGAGTTTGGAATCTGATGTGAATCATTTATGCTTACCAGCATCAAGGATTAATGTATCACCTTTCCTAAGGATGCTTGCATGTTAAACTTTAGGTTCAATTGTGGAACAAATAGTCTTGCTCTTCATGAAAGGAGGTGGGTAAGTGAAGGGTGGAGGTGGACACAAAAATGTTTGTTGTTTTGTTATGCCCTTGACTGAAATCAGAAATCTTTATATAGACTGTTGGCATTTTGTCAGTTTTACTCCTACTTTTTAGTGGAAAGTAAACACTACACTAAATAGGGTTTAAATGGGGTTGGCAAACTACGACTACCACCTGTTTTCATAAATAATCTTTTTGTAACACAGTACTGGTCATTTTTTAATATATCATCTATGCCTGCTTTCATTGTACAATGGCAGAGTTGAGTAGTTGCAACAGAGACCATATGCCCACGGGTCTCAAATATTTACCATCTGGCCTTCACAGGAAAATTTTGCCAATTCATGCTCTAGAAGAATCCTGCCAGCTGTGGAAGTGACCTAATAGCTTGGAATTTAGTTTAACAGCTCAGTTCAACAGACATTCATTGAATTGTACTGTGTTCAAAGTACCAGAGTTGGAAGCAAAGAAGATAAGGAAACAGGGTATCTTTATGGAACACTTCTACCCATGATTCCTATTGTGATTCAAATTATTGAATAGTTTTCCCCAAAATTTTATCATGAAAAGTTTTGAAATGCAGAAAAGTCTTTAAAAATCTTATGATGAGCACCCATACATCGCCATCTAGATTCTATAATTATATTTTACATTTGCTTTGTCATCCAGCTGTTTATGTACCTCTCTATCCATCTATCTCTCCCCCTTACTGGTATTACTACTATTGATATTGTTAGTTTTTGTGCAAAGTAAGTTGCAGCCATCAGTGTACTTCACCCGTAAACACCACAGTATGCACAACGTTAACTAGAGGTTAATTCAAATTAACCTTTATTTTAACTCCAACACTATGATCTTGAAAGTAACCTTTAGTTGGCCAGAAGATACTATCTTACAAAAACTGAAAACTGAGAAAAGTTATCAGGGTAACTGAAGTAGTAACGAGGGGAATCATTCACCTAAATTTCTCTCTTTCCCTGGTTCAGAGATGGATCGGCCTTTCAGGGTGAAGAGCATTTTGCTTGGGATTAATTCTAGGAAAGTTCTGGAACTCATAAAAAGGGTCATAAGCCATTGTTTCCTGGCACACTGCCCAAAGCCCATGGGAAAGACCGGAACACAGTTACGAGTTTTGTGCAACAGTTGATTGCATGTAGCTTCTGGGTCAGAACCCTGGTTAATGGGACAGACCAGCTCTGTGTACATTGATCTCATGATGGTGGAAATGGGAGTTGCATATCCCCATCTTTTCTGGATATATATGGATGTTCTCAATCATATTAATGGCTTTCATAAACCAATGTTTACAAAATAATCAGTCCCAGATTTGGAGACAATTGCTTTTCTGGGTGCAGTGACTTTGAATCCCTAATATGGAATAGCCCAGAGATGTTTATCATTTAATGACCAACAGCTACAGTACCCTTGGAGGCACATCACGAAAGATTGACCAATAGGCAAGAAAGAGTTCTTCAGTTGCCTGCTTGAAGGAGAAAACATGCAAATAATGAAATGTACAAGATGTCCATATATTTCTATAAAATATATCTTTGAGAAGAAAACCAAGAAGTCATACAGAAGAGAAAAATATAATTTTTGCAAAAAAGCTCAAATAAAATCTATTGCTTAGTAGGCATCTTTAAAGATTATAATGCTGTTATTTGGAATTATTTAGGGAAGGCCCTCTTCATTGTCATATCAGCATGGACTTTTCTTTGTTTCTCAGAGTTCCAAAGACCATCGATGGTCTATGTACACACTCATATATCCAGTTGCCTGCTTCACATCTCCATGTGGGTGACAAAGAACAGTGAGAAAAGTGCTCAAAACTCTGTGTCACATTTCTGAGCTCAGAAGTGGGCCCTTCTATAGTGCAATGTTACGTGCCCTATATTCTATGTGTAAAAATTCATCCCCTCCTAACTTTGTTTTTCCTTACGTTAAGTGTTCTCGCTTTTCAGGACTGATAATGCATGGCCTTGGACTTAGCTTCTACCTGTCACTGGTTTCTCAAATTGAAGAAGGAAGGGAAGCTCTCACTGCTGTTACAGTTATGGAGGTGGAGGGGATTCTAAGGCCCAGAGAAAGCTTGGAAAGGGTAATAAACTGAAAACCTCCACAAGAGTATCACATATCCAGTATAGAAGTGGGTATAAATGCATAGTGAAGTCATTCTCTCCTGTTTTCTTTTATTATGAAGCTGTCCCTGTGAATGCTACTTGTGACAGGGGGGCCTTTCTGGACACCTGAACTCCAAAGGTTACTGCTATAGCCTGTGGGATCCCAAAATTAACCTCTCAAGTCTATGTTAATAATTGTTGATCTTGCCAGATGGCTGGTTGCCTTGGTAATAACAGTTAAATGGATGTATATACTTTCTAATAGGGCAAATATTTATAAGAGTTTTCCTTTAGCTCAGAGAGCTTTGAAAATCCACCTCATGTCTCCTGTCTCATAAAAGCATATTTTTCAGTTAGCTATTATCATGAAACAAATGATTTGGAAACTGAGTGGCTTAAAACAACCATTTTTATTTGCTTACAATTGTGTGGGTCCAGAAGTTAGGAAGGACTCATCACCTGCATCAGCTGGGGCCAGAGGTTCTACTTCTAAGATGGCTTCTTTGTCTATACGTCTAGTTCCTCAGTGTCCTTGGCCTCTGTCTCTTTCTTCACATGGCATTTCATGGCATTTCTTCCTCCAGGACCTCTCTACCATGTGGCATGGGCTTCTCTCAGAATGGTAGCCTCAAGGCCATTGCTATTCTTATATAGCAACTGGCTTCCAAGAGGCAAGAATCAGAAGCTGCCTGGCCATTTTAGAGCCGCACCCAGAATTGGCACAGTATGACTTCTACCGTATTGTACTAGTCAAACCAGCTACAAGCCCTGTCTAGACTCAAGAAGAGGAGAGGAAAGTCCATGGGGAGAATGTCAAGGTCATATTGCAGAAAAAGACAGGTGTGATGGGAAAAACTGTTGGGGCCATCTTAGGAAAGAGAATCTTTCAAAGGAAGGTAAACTGTGACTCTGGTCAAGAATGCGTAAGTGCGATGATTGCTGGGTCAAACATCTCACCCAGACTTGAAGGAATGAAAAGGGAAGTTTTCCCAGAGTGATATCCAAACTGAGAGCTGGAACATGAATGTGGACAAACCAAATCAGGACAGAGAAAGTTCCAGACAGAGGCACAGCAAGCCAACGAGAGAGAGAATACACATTGCAGAGCCAAAATGAAGTTCAGCATGGTGGGAGAAGGGGGTGCCTGTGTGTGTGTGTGTGTGTGTCTTTGTCAGTCCTTCAGCAGGTATCATTGCATTGAGGGTTAATGACATCCCAGGACTTACTCTTGAGAGCAATGAAGGTCTTAGGCAGGTATTCCATTTCCCTGTGAGTTGGAGAGTGACAGGCCTGAAGGCAAGAGTGGGGTGGCTATCAGAGAAGATGGATGCTGGCAATCAAAATGGGAATGACTTAAGAGGTTCGGAGCAGAATCCATAGGATTTCAAGGTGAAAGAGTGAGGAGAGAGCTTGTGTTTCAGGCTCAGACGATTGGCTAAATGGTGAACTTTATGGTAAGAAAGGCAGAAGCATTTACTAAAGATTACAAAGTGCCAGACAGCGAACCCATGCTTCTATTTTATTTGGAGACAGTTGCAGAAGTATGTATAATAATGATATAAGTCACAATACTTTATTTCATTGCACTTTTAGTGCTTATACGTATTATCTCATTTAACCTTGAATCATCTAGGCAAGGTGGGGAGGGAGTCTGAGCCCCACTGATATATAAGAAATCCAGGAGAAAGTCCTTGTTCCACTACTAACCTCTTTTAGAGCAGGGGTGTGCAGACCAGGCCTGCAGCCACCTCTGCTCCACTAACTAGTTTTTACAGCCTGCAAGCTAAGCATAGTTTTGACATTTTTAAGTGGTAGAAATAAAAAATCAAAAGAGGAATAACATTTCTGGACAAGTGAAACTCAAATTTCAGTATCCACAATTAAGGTTTCATTGAAACAGCCACACCCATTTCTGGTGTTTAGACAACAGAATCATACCCCTGGTACCCTGATTAAGAATCCTAGCAATGAAGAAGGAGGAGGAGGAGGAGAGGAGGGAGGAGGGAGAGGAGGAAGGGGAGAGGAAGAGGAAGAAGAAGAGGAGGAAGAGGAAGAAGAAGAGGAAGAAGAAGAAGAATCCTAGCAGTGAACTAGATCCCTTTTTTTTTTTTTGCATGCCCAGACAAGTTTTTGTATTTAAGGTCAAACAAGGGAGTTCAGGGCAATGGTCAAAATACAAGAAACAGCAAAGATGCACCTAGTTAAAATGTCATTTACATAAATCTTTCCAAGATTCTTGTGTTGGAATATACTTTAATCTTTTATTTTACCACTCCAAGATTAAGCCATTATAATGGAAGTTACATCCCATAAACCAGTAACTGCCCACACCCATAGCCGTGAGGGGAATCAAAATCAAGGTTGTACCTTAATTCCACTTGAGTCTCAAACTCAAGTCCATCTGACATCAGTTTGAAACTGCACCTTTATCAAATTCCCCCTTCTAAGAAAAAACCCCAAGGAGAGATGATCAAGCACAAATGATCAATCACTTCATGCATTTTATTGATAGTCTATATTTTAAATCTGCAGTATGACATCTTACATAGGGAAAAAGCTTCTTCCTAAAAGATAACTATTATAATCAAACCAGCTTTAATATGATGACCTTTCAAGGTCTTGTTTTGCATTAAACAACTGGCTTCTGTAACTCCGCCCTCCCCTGGGAAAACTCTCCAATACCCACCCCCCACTCCCCCACCCTTTCTAAGTGGCAAACAGCAGGCAACTGATTTCTGTAACAAACAATTGTGTAGTGCTTTGAACCTACAAAGTTCATTTAATTCTCATCACAACTCTAGGAGGTTGTGTTGTATTATCAGCAACATCCTCATTTTACAGTGGAAAAAATGAACCACTTGCAAAAGGTCATGCCGCTAACAAGTTGTGGAGGCAGGATTCAAATCCTGGCAGGCTCTACGGGCTGCCTGGCAAGTGGACTCCAGTTAAAGGCAGGTTTTCTAAGGAGTCGACTGGGACCTTCACTCTGATCAGAGCACCTGTCTAGCCCACACATTCCTCTGAGGGCCCAGCCCGCACCCCCAGCCTCCCCCCCCCACACACACACACCGCCAGGGCAGGAGGCTCGCAGAGGCTAAATGGCGGCTGGCAATTGAGCTGGTAGGGGAGGGCGGACACCCGTACAGTGTCAATAAGGAGTGTCACCCCTGCCCCAGGCCCTCGAGACCCACGAACCACCGCCTCCGCCTCCCGCCTCCCTGTGTCTGCGAAGTGCTGAGTCACAGTGATGTGGCTTCCCCCGCACCTTTCCTGCACGCTGCTTCCCTGCACTCCGCCTGCTGTCCGCACCGGCAGCCTCCGCACAGGTTCCAGCCAAGGCTGCGTGAGTACCCAGGTGTCCGCGGGGTGGGTGGGGGGTGGGGGGCGGGGGCAGGGGCGTGGAGGTGGGGCGCTGTGCATCAGGGAGCAGTACCCTTGGCTTCCCCATCCCACTTCAGAGCCCTAGGGGAGTTTACATGGGAGATGACTAGAGATGCTTAGTAGTTCTTTGCAATTAGGGGAAAGTGGTAGCTGACTCCTCTTTCCGCAAAGCACTGTGATCTGGGAGTTGCTGGTAGGTTCTTCACATGCAAAGAATTTATTTATTTAGAACCGTTTTTATTTTTTAATTTTTATTGTTTATGCTATTACAATAGTTCCTGCTTTTCTGTGTTTTCCCACCTCCACCCAGCCCCACCCTCTCCCCCTCTCCCCTCCCTCAATCAATCCCCATATCCTGGTTGGTGACTGTGGGTGATGCATAAATGTTCTTCGGTTAATCCCTTCACCATCTTCCATACAGTCTGTACGCCCTCCCCACCCCAGCAGCTGTCAGTCTGTTCCATGTATCTAACGTGCATAAAATTTATTTCTAGGAGCCTGGAAGGACCCCAAAATAGTTCAAATGTGGGCAAAATACTTTGGAATTGCTTGTTTGTAGGTGATGACTATTCTGTACACAATCATCTGAGGCTTGAGCTTATTGCTGTACCTAACAATTCAGTACCCAATAACTATTGATTACCTGCTCCTGGGAGGGCACATCTTATTGTGGGCCTTGACTGACAGGGGAGGAAATTGCCAGGTCGAGTGCTTTGAATAACAGCAGCTGACCTTTAGAGTGCTGTCAGAAAAACTGAGGAAGGAGAGGCTTAGCAGATGGCCTCAGGTCACACAACTGGTACATGGTGAAGCTGGGATGCAAACCCAGGCTGTGTAGCTCCAGGGTTTATGCTTCTTGCGAAAGCGTCTGTTGGTTTGGCTAGGAATCTTTGAAGGAGTGGATTATATTTCTCTTGAAGAAGAGTTTTAGGGATTGGGGTAACTGTCTGCAAGCACTTGAAGAGGAAAAAGGACTGATTATACTTGTTCTATGCTCGGTCCTGAAATCCTTTGCTCTTGAACACTTCATGAGAAAGTGCAAAGATTTCTTGCCATAAAAGTAGGTCCTGAACTTCAGGGATAGGTGGGTCTTGGAATTTGATGACCCTCAAAGATTCCTTTCAATGCCATGATCCTGGAGAGTCACAGTCCTCTTGTTTTTTTCTCAGTGTTCCCTATGTCACTGTGCAGAGCTCTCTCAGCCTCACTGGTAGCACCTTCCTCATGGGGCCATGGGTGGGGAGCAGGCTGAGAGATTTCAGTGAGATAAAGCAGATAAAGTGCCCAAATTGCTAAACCTTGTAGAAGATGGCTGGAGGATCATATGAGATAACTGTAAATACTTAGTGGCTGGGAACCTAGTAAGGACTCATACATGGCCACCCTCATGACTGCTGTGTAAATCATCTGACCCATATCTCATACACAGTAAGCAATCAATAAATTGTAGCCGTTAGTATTTTGGGCAAGTCCGAGTTTAATATCCTTTATTTTGTATTCCTTGGATGTGACTGAGGACTTAGTGACTTCTCTGTTTTGCTGTCCCTCATTTTGCCCTCCAACCTCTACAGTTCAGCATCAGAGCAGTCTCTTTTGGGACTTTGACATGGTATCCTCCAAGAAGGTCACCCTCTCGGTGCTCAGCCAGGAGCAGTCAGAAGGGGTTGGAGCAAGGGTCCGCAGAAGCATTGGCAGACCTGAGGTATGTTGGTTTGGTGGCTGTTTTGTGCTTTTTTGCAGAAGGGACTGGTGGGACACTGAGGGCAAACTTGGGAATAGAGGGCCCAAGACCATCATGAACCGCTCTGGGGGACCAAAGGAGCCAAGTCTAAACTTAGCATTTGGCATCCCCACCAAAAGGGGATTTCTGTATCATGGGTATAGAGATCCTGGGCAGAAGCTGCCACCGAGCTTCATGAAACATCTCTGCTCCTCTCTGCACACCTATATTCCATCAGCCTCAGCATGTGTATCACCAAGCATACCTATCATAGGCACCCAAGTTTACATGCCCATAAGTGAAACCACCAGGGAGTAACCCTGGGTCTCAATTCCAAATTCTGAGGAGAGAGAATCTGATTGGCTTGGCTTGGATCAAGTCTATACCCTTGGCCAATCAGCCATTGCCAGGGATTTGGGTTCACAGAGAGACTGCTGGGATCCAACTTTGTGGACCTCTTTTGATGGGGTGGGGTTAAGTAGGGGCTACCAGAGAAGGCAACCACAGGTTGTATAAATGTCTCTCAACATTAGAGAGCTCTTTCATTTGAAAATAATTGGAGCTATAGGACTTATAGAAAAGAAAATCTTATTTGTACAGAAAAGTATTAAATGATGGTTACAACCCAGGGAATACTGTACCTAGCACTATAGCAGATTCCAAAAAAAAATACTTTTTAGTTGAGGTATAATTGACATATAACAAACACTATATTGGTTTCATGTGTACAACATAGTGACTTGATATTTGTATAAATTGTGAAATGATCACCACAATAAGTATAGTTAACATCTGTTACCATACATAATTAACAAAAAAGTTTTATTCTTGTGATGAGGACTTTTAAAATCTCTTGGCAACTTTCAAATATGCAGTGTAGTATGTTAATTATAGTTGCCATACTGTACATTACATCCCATGGCTTATTTATAACTGGAAGTTTGTAACTCTTAACCTTTTTTACCCATTTCACTCACCCCACCCCTCACCTCTGGCAGCCAGCACTCTGTTCTCTGTATCTATGACCTTGTTTTGTATTTTTTGCTTGTTTTAGATTTCACATATAAGTGAGATCATATAGTATTTGTCTTTCTCTGCCTTATATTGCTTAGCATCAAACACTCAAGGTCCATTCATATAGTATAAATGGTAAAATTTCCTTTTTATGGCTGAATAATATTCCATTGCATATAATACATACCACATCTCCTTTGTCTGTTCATCCATGGTTGCTTTCATATCTCAGCTGTTGTAAATAATGCTGCAACAAGCATGGGAGCACAGATATCTTTTTGGGTGAGGGTTTTCATTTGAATTAATACCCAGAAGTGGGATTGCTGGATTCTATGATAGTCCCATTTTTAATTTTTTGAGGAACCTTCTTACTATTTTCTACAGTGGCTGCACCAATTTACATTCCCACCAACAGTGCATGAGGGCTCCCTTTTCTCTACATCCTTGCTAATACTTGTCTCTTGTCTTTTTGATAAGAGCCATTCTGACAGGTGTGAGGTAATATCTCATTGTGGTTTTGATTTGCATTTCCCTGATGAGCAGTGCAATGCAAATAAAGAAAGAAATATATTAGGGAAATAGATTTGTTTTGAAATGTGAGGTTGGTTTGTTCTTCTTAAAATCTGCTCTGATATTCTCATACTCTTTTTATCATTAGCTTCCTCTTTAACTATGAGTATTTTTTGAGGTTCATCAACATTGTTTTCCAAAAGACAGATGCAAACAAGATTATTGAAAGGACTAAACGTGCAATGGATGTCGGGAGAATGCAGATGGATGTGGTATCATATTCTACAAGGCCACATCACCAACAGAACAGTTGTAAAGAATTCCGATCCTCATTGGTAAACCCATTATTGTATGTTGAGGATAGCTAATACTTTAATTACTCCATCTGTCAGGAACACATCTGCTGAGGCTTTCTACTTTTTTTTTTGACTTGAGAACCACTTTGGTGGTCTGGTAAAACCCATCACTTCCTTCTCAGAATAATGTTTTTTAAATGCATCAAATAAAATACATAGGATTACAAAGGAAAACTTTATATTGACATATGGTTAGCAAAAGATTACAAAACAAATTTGTAATCTAATAGTTTTACATTAAACAACAAGACTTGGCAGAAGTTCTAACTACTTAATTTCAAAACTGTGAAGAGCATGAACAGTAAGTAGTTCAGTATAACTTCAACAACTGTCACATCATATGAAAATAGCTTTGACTTGTATTGATGACAAAGTCAGGTACTGGTAATTTACTGTGGTTCTTTGACTACATTCATAATTTAAGGAAGTGTTAAATTTCATTCTGGAGATGGATGAGAGTGACTATTGCACACCAATGTGAATGCACTTAATACTACTGAAATGATACTTAAAGTGGTTAAAATGGTAAAATTTATGTTCTGTATACTTTACTACAAAAACACCCAGAAGAAGAAAATTTCAGTTAGAGGTTAGTAAAAATAAGGATGTAATTTTTTTCCAGCCAAGTTTATAGCCCCTGAATTCTCCCCATGGTGCCCAGTTAAGAGTCTGTGGCTGAAAACCTATGCTTTAAAGATCCCAACATTCTACATATAATCATATATTTTACATCATGGTGATTACATAGAATATACTATTTTGTGTCCTTATTTTTTTTTCATTTAACATGGTAGCATAAGTACTTCCTATGCTGTTGTCCATATGAATAATTTTTCATAGACATCATTTCAATAGCCATGACATATTCCCGTGTATGGGCCTACTATTATTCTCTTACTCATGGCCCTACTTTTGGCCATTTAGATTGTTACCATATTTTTAGCACTCTGTATACTACCAACTTGCCCAGAAGTCATACCCTAACTGTCCAATAAGCAGGGAAGGAAATCTTCTATCTAACCTCAAGGCAATTACTTTTCAAACTTTTTACACCAAGGATTTGTCACTGAAGGTACATCTCATAAACTTTGGAGCCCAAGCTATTTTAGCAAAGAATTTACAACAGTGTTTAGCATCAGTGGCTCTAAGTAACTTGTTCCCTATGACTGTAAATATGAAGTTATAGGAATTCACAATGTTCTCACTGAGCCTTTTGGTGATGAATGATCAAGAAGAGATGGAGTGGGGCTGGCTCACACCTTTCATTACAATTATATATGGGCTGGGCCAGCCAGGCGGGAATTTGAATGGTTGCATACCGTGATGTTAATGGGTGATTTGTCCATTCTCCCAACAGGAGGAAAATCCACTACTTATCTGCGTTTGTCTCTGCCCACTCCCCCTCCCACCAGACACTCCTTGGTGGAGTGTGATTTTCCCAGGACCACTCAGGCAACCATGAGGCTGATGTGGCCCCCGGTGAAAATGAGTTTGACACCCTTGTCAATGGAACATTATGAAAAAGTATTGAGTTGGTCCTGTCCCCAAGGAACTGACATTTCTGGTAGTTACTTCCAGTGCTTCCTGAGTTAAAAATGCAAGGCTGTTGGAGCTTCATTATGGGAGTGCCATGGGCCTGAGGGGTGGTGGCCACAGGTTTGGACATGCCTTCTCAAGAGATCAAAACAAATAGCTTGGAAGCTGACACCTGAATGTGGCAAGTAAAGGAATTGGAACTGTTTGAAGGAAAGGAAATTCTCATATGGTTCAAAAACTTTGAAAGACCATCAGTATATTATGTAGAGAGAGAAAGATGTGGATGAGTAGGAAATCAGAGTTCTCATATAAATCAGATCTTGTCTACAGGTAACGTGTTTCTTTAACAATGGTGTTGAATACTTGCCAAATGTTTAGAGACTATTAGGAACTTTGATGAGGGCTAATACCTAGCCTGCAAATAATACTTTAGTACTATAGTCTAATGCAAGATACTCTTGCTTGATGGAGGAAGAGTGTTTCTCACACTTGTCCAGTAAAGCAGTTCATCCCTCTGACTCTTTTCTCAACCAGCCTCCTGACCTCTGCAGTCTTTAAGTTGATGCCCTCCTTTGATGTTTTTGAAAGAATTCAATAAATATTTTGTTTTCAATTACTTTTTAGTATTGGACTGGAGGAAACACCGGACTGAGATGGGCTACAAAAAGATGGACTTACCCAGCTTTATATAAGTTGCAATCTACATTTAAAAGTAAAGAGACTGAGACTTGGTTAGGCAAAAAGAAACTTGCAGTAGATTGTTGACTTTGTATGTGTGTATGTACTATATATGTACTATATATGTTTTGTATATACATGTGTGTGCACCTGCGTGTGTGTTTCCCATAGGTAGTGAAAACAGTCAAAACCAGAGGCAGAGACAAAGAGAGGGTTTGGTACTTTCATTTATAAGTGATATAACAGAGTAGATACCCTGAAATAAATAAATAAATAAATAACTTAAAATTAATTAGCTAGCCAAATAAGTCAGACAAAGACAAATATCATATGATCTTACTTATATGTGGAATCTAAAGAACAATATAAATGAACAACAAGACAAAAACAGACTCATAGACTAATTCATGTCATGGCACATAAATTAATAAACTAATTACTAAAATTCTGCAGCATACCAAAAATATATCTTTTGCCTATCTAACAAAAATAGGTATAATTTGATTCATTCACACTGGAGGGCTATTGTTGTATTGACTGTTGTCATTTTTTATTTGACAACCTAAGGGAAAAGAGGTCAGGGCCCCAGACTACACAGTCAGGTATTATAGCACACGGGTTGAAAATTGCTTCTGTAATGGGATTATGTACTCCCACCCATTTTTAACTGCATAGCCCTGAGTCCCATAGGGAGGGTTTAAGTACTGCCCTTCCTGACTGTGGGGTTGGCCATGTCACATGCTTTGACCAAATAGTATGTATTAATGTGATTGTACACAATTGACTTGGCTCATTTTTTTTTTTTACTCTGATCTTGGCTATCCGAAAAGCATGTTCTAGATAGTGCCCATTATTTCAGCTTGGGAGCCAGAGTGAGAAAACGTGTACAGGCCAGCCAAGCTTAGCAGCCTTCCACAGCTTTAATGCAAATGAAAAATTTGTTTGTGAGCTATTGGGCAAAAACTTATTGTTAGATACACTGGTGCTATGAATGTTTGCAAAGAAAACTCAAAAGAAGCTACACATGAATTAGGAAAATTAATAAGAGCTTAGAAATGTTTGAAATGCCTTTCTATGTACATTTCTAATCCCCAGCACCAAACTATTCAAAAACATAATTTAAAAATACTATTTATAATACCTTTAAAATTATGTTAGTTAGAAAAAAAACTTAAGTATATGCAAAATCTTTATGGAGAAAATAACAAGTTCTATTGAAAGACATTTTCAAAGACCTAAATAAATGGAAATAACCACATGTATGTATAGGAAAACTCAATATTATATATAAATGTCCATTATTCCCAAATTGGTTCATAGATTCACAGCAATTTTAATCTGTTTCCACCTCTCATTTGAGCTCTAGATTTATCTTCAATTGCCTTCTAGCTTTTGCACAATACACTGGACACGAAATATCCAAAGATCCATTTATACAGGTGACAGTTATGTAGATATCTCAAACTCAATGTGAATTAAAATGAAGTCACCAAGGCTGCTTCTGTTATATCCCTAGTGCTGCTGGATAGCCCTGCCATCCTCCCAGGCACCGCAGCCCCAAGTCTGGGAGTTGTCTAATGCTCTGCTTTTTTCCGTCCTCTATCACCACTGCCATTGCCTTAGGCCCGGCCTTTGTCCTTGTTTGGATTATTGAAGTGACTTTCTAAATAGTCCGTCTCTTTCTCTTCCTTTTCCAAACCATCTTCCACATGTGTGTTAGAGTGATCTTTCTATATCTGATCATCTCAGTGTCTCATTAAAATCAATCATCTTCAAGATGAAACCCAAACTTCTTTAAGGTGTGACCTGTCTTCTCAGCCTATCTCTTATCATAATTCTATGTGCATCTTTTGCCTCAATAGAGTAGTTTCCTTGCAGTTCTTCAAGGTTACCAAGCTCTGTCTCTGCTCTTTTTCTTGGAATAGTCTTCCTTCTTCCCTTTCTACTTGATTAACTCCTACATGTACTTTAAGACCCAGCCTAAGTGACACCCTCCCTGATCCTACCCCACTCTCATCTGTCTTCCCCCAGAGTATTTATCACCACAGTCAATCACTGACATTCTAGTCTTGTTCCCCTGTGAGACTATGAGTCTGTTTGGGATACCGACTGTAACTCGTTTGTGCTTAACTATTTAGAACTTTGATGATCTTGAGGTGTTTGTCCACTGTTGGTAGTTCTCATAAATGTTAATTCAGACCTAATCAGTGAATCTGTGTGTGTGTCTGTGTGTGTGTAAGGAGTTCCTTCCTGAAAGCAGTTTCCATTACAAAAAGTTGCTCACTGGCTATGTAGTTTTCAATGAGTTTTGCTAGATCTGTTCATGAATGTAGCCCTTAGTAGTGTGGTTTAAATAGTATGCCTATTCTGCTAAATTTTATTTTTATTTCAGTTAAAAAATCTGGACCCATTTTTACTGTTTGATGAATTTAAAGGTGGTAGACCAGGCGGATTTCCTGATCACCCACATCGAGGTTTTGAAACAGTAAGTAAAATAATTTGACTGCAAAAGTGTGTATTTTAAAACTTATCTCTGTTCTTAAATTTAATAATCATTTCTAATGGAAAATTCAATTTTAGAAGCAATGAATAATATACAAAAAATAATTTATAAATTCTTGGCTATTGACTAGCTACTAGAGAATTACAATATCTATTTTGCATAAAGTATACTCAAATGGAAATATTTACTGTTCTTAATATTTTTTGAATTTGTGCCATTGGAGACATTCCTATTTGAGTAGTTAATAAAGAGTAAGAATTAACTTCTTAAAATATTTATATAATTAAAATTTATTAGTCATAGAAAAACTAAGATGTGATTAAAATAATTTTATATTGAAATTTGTTTTTGTGCAAGAATATTCAGAAATGTTTAACCACATGTACTATAATATTTTAAACTCAAAAGACAGTCTAAGAAAACTATGAGTATTTAAACTCAGTTCTAAGGAATTGTGTATAGTCAAGGGGGTTGAAATAGGACATGGCCTAAACATTAGGATTTTAAGAATGTGTCAATACATATACATTTACAAAGTTAGCTGTAAAACTTATAGAGATTCTGTTGGACATTTGTTTTCAATTTTAGATTCAGAAATAAAAGTGTGTAACATAATATTGTGTTATCAAGTGGGGAACTTTCAAAGATTCCTGTTCCCCACACATACATATATTCTGGGAAAATACAGGGATAGTTAATTTGTAGTTACAAAGTGTGGTCATCTGTTCACTGAGAAAAATCTGTAGTTTTGGAAACACACCAAGGATTATTAAAGGTTTCGTGTATTTATCAAGCCATTTACTGAATGAGTAAATATTTATTGAAAGCTAGGGACATGCAGGCATTGGTGTTGGGCAATCTTTTGTATGTTAGGGTGTGTGTGTTTGTGTATTGGGGAGTGAAGGGAGAAGGCAGAGGGAGGGAGGCTAATAAAGAAGGAGGCCTGACCCCTGTTTGCCTCCAAGACGGTCTAGTTAAGGAAGCAAAAGATAGACTGGTAAAGAGTTCACCATTGCAGGGTAAAGGTGAAATGAACCAAGAAGCTTCTGGAAATAGTATGAATGATCACATTTGATCTTAGCCAAAAGGCCGAGAAGCAATAGTATGAATGATCAAAATAGCAGGCTCCCTTTGTCACTTAGCCATTTGCCTTTCAGGTGTCTTCTCATTCCTTTCACTAACTCAACACTTGTGCTGGATTCTGACCCAGCTCCAGACCTTGTACTCCCTCTGTGCCCTTCTGCTGCTGGTCTGAGGCATTCCCACCACTGCATCCCACAGCTGCACTTACCATTTTGCTAATCATTCATGGTCTTTTCAGCTAGCACTTTCTCCATCAAGTTTTCCAGACAATCCCATGAGGATGCACTTACTCTTTCATTTGGTCCTCTTAGCATTATGTTTTTACCGGGCTCATGCACATTAGAACATTAGAGCAGTGGCCTCAAGTCTATTCTGTCTGTCTCGAATTAGAGTTGGCAATTGCCTCCATCACCATCTCCACTGGCCACGCCCGAGAGGACTGCAAATTGCTTTAGTTGAGGTAATCCCACACATCTCTATGTTTTCCAGTTGGAGATACTCAGTAACTACTGGCTGAAATTAATTGGATAATAACAATAGATGGCTTTTGCTGAAGACAATGAATATGTAAAAGGAATGATGAAATACCTTGCCTTACTCTCCATTATGGAATGGGGAACTGTTATAAATTGTAAGGTACTCACCTTTAAACTACTCTGAAGGAGGTCAGCTGTAGAATATTGATATTTGACTCTTTTCTATTGAGTAAGAATCTTCCTTAAAACTATAATCATAATTGTAGTCAATCTCCATTGCTTTGTGGATTCTGTATTCGTGAATCATCTACTCGCTAAATTTATTTGTAATCTCAAAATCAATTTTGGGATTCGATTCATGGGCATGCAAAGACTGGCCCAAGGTACATATTCCCAGCTGAGGATGAATAAGGTGACCCTCTGCCTCTGTTTCAACTCTTATACTGTAAACAAGTGTCCTCCTGGAGGCCTATTTAATGTCATGTTTTTCCCATTTCAGTGCTTTTGGTTGGCGATTTCACTGTTGAAAATGGCCCCCAAGTGAAATGCTGTCTAGTGTCCCTGAGTGCAAAAGATCTGTGATGTGCCTATACAGAAAATATGTGTGATAGATAAGTTTCTTTCAGGTGTGAGTTACAGTGCTGTTGGCTGTAAGTTCAATGTTAATTAATCAGCAATATGTATTAAATAGCATGTCTTTAAACAGAAACAAATGTAAAACAAGGTTATGTATTGGTTGGTTGATGAAAATGTGGCCAGAAGCTCGCAGGATCGCAACCCGGTATTTCTCCAGAAGCAGTGGTTCAATGTTTGCTAATTCAGTGATCATGGCACCTTCATAGAACATAGCCTCGCGAATAACTAGAATCAACTGTATCAGTTTTCCCCAGAATTGTAGGTAAGCCAAGGAGTCAGCTCTGTCTTAATATGAACTTTAAAAGCCTCCCCAGTAAGCCTGTAGAGTCACACGCAGGGGGAGCTTACCTGATAGAAGTGAGTAGAGCGAGTGTCCGGCATGAAGTCCCGGTCACTGGCAGCATCTGCAGGTGGAGAGGCAGGCGTCAGTCCCAAGCCAGTTGGCTCCAGTGGTGGCACACGTCCGGTAGAGTGGAAGTCCAGCGGGGCTCTGAGCATGACCCATGGTACAGCTAGGCTCGAGCGTTGGGTGGTCGGAGCTCTGGCTTCTTACAGCCCACCGGGGTGGAGGTCCCACACATATAGGTGTCCAGATGGAGTCCTTATTCAAGTGTTTGACTTGTGGTTTTGGGCGTTCTGGCCCCTCCTAAGGGCATTCCTATTACACTCCATTACTTCAGTCTTGACAGAGCACTTGACATAACTGTTCTACATGGCTGGCAGGGACTCCATAGTGGATTGCCAAAAGTGTTCAAAAAGCCCACTTTGCTCTTGCTGTCTATATCCATGGAGCAGTTTTTACAGGCTTGTTATAAATTTTGAAAATGCTAGTTAGTATAAAGAACTAAGTTAGAACCACTTCTTCAATTATCTTACCATCCAGAAATAGGTATTATTATTGTTGTGATATATTTTCTTCCAGTACCTTTTTTTCTATCATGCTACATATGTTTTGTGTATTTTTTAACCTAACATTATACTCCTAGCATTTTCCCATTATGCTTCAAAAAGCTAATCTCTACTGGCTTCATTAAACATCTCGCATGAAGGTTATATCAGTTGACATTATTGTAGCGATATATGAGGGTGCCTGTTTTCCCTCAGCATCACCATACATATTTATATTCTTGCCCCATTTTTTCCCATTGGGTTGCTGGTATTCTTATTATTTTATAGAAGCTCTTTTTATATTAAGGAAATTAGGCCTTTTCAGTGATAGGCATCGCAATAGTGTTAAGAGGGATTAGGCTTGTTTTGCATACCCCTGAAGGTAAACCTTTGGATATAAAACATATTCTAAGGATGGCAAAAAAAGGCATTTAGAAATATGCTAAGTAAATGAGCCCCAAATTTATTTTTTAGCTTATTTCTCTTAATAGCTTCTTGCTACAAAAGATGAATAGCAAAATGAAATGACAAACAAAAGAAGACATTTTCTAGGTAGATATTTCAAATACTTTTCAAAGTTTGTTCCTTATGCCTGTGAACAGAATTAATGCTTGTCTCAGCCTTTTTTAAAAAATAGCACAGCACAGTATTTTACCCTGAAAGGATCAGCCTTAAAATGACTGGCCAGCAAAAAAATTAAAGATGTTATGGTTGTCAGAAACAGGTACAAAGGACACATGGACAAAGCCAAAGAGGGGTAGGATCAAGGGTGGGAAGTGGGGATGGGTGGGGTGGGGGGCAGTGGTGGGGGGAAATGGAGACAACTGTGCTTGAACAACAATAAAAAAATGTGAAAAAATAAACCTACAAATACATTTAAAAAACCGTAGAATCAATCCAAAAGAAGGAAGAACTTTATAACAGTTCATTGTGCTGAGGTAGAACAGCCTCTGTCAGTTGAAGTGATTTTCTTATTTCTGGGGAAATACAAGCATGCACTGAACTGAATGTTAACATAATGGGCATATTACCAGATTCAGTGTTCCTCAAAATGCTTGTGTGCTAGATGAGTCAGTGCTGTGCTGGAATAAAAACAAATTAGAACACAAGAATTTTTTAAAAATAAAAATGATATTGTTTGGTACTAACACTTGAATATAAAATGTAAATAAATATACATATTTTTGAAACTGGAAAAGAACCATCATTCATGCTGCCTGTTATATACCGAACCCAATAAGCCGAGACAGGGATTGAATCTTTATGGGCACTTTATTCAGGTGGCTGACCATCTGAGAAGACAGCGGGTTCATACCCTAACAAACCATCTTACATTATCTTCCAAGCCAACCTTTTTATAACAAAGAAGAAAGTTCAGTGACGGGTTTTGAAATTCAGGGGAAATTAGATTTAAAAAAACCAGCAGCATATAGGCTCCTGTAATACCCACTTTCTAGTTTTATTCCCAAAATTGTACTATGTTATGGCAAAAAGAAATTATGTAGGTGGGCCTAATATAGTCACTCAAGCCATTAAAAAGGAAAACAACAGAAGAAACACATGAAATTTAAAATGTAAGAAGGATTCCATTAACCATTTTGGGATTTGAGGATGGACAGAACAATAAGCCAAGGGCTATGGGCAACATTTATAAGCTGAGAGTCATAATTAGCCAATAGCCAAGAAAGAAACAGAATCTCAATCCTACAACTTCACAAAACTCAATTTAACCCAAATGAGCCTTGAATAGATTTTCCCCCAGTGCCTCAAGTTTTATTTGTTGTGTGTGTGTGTGGATTACAGAAAGACCATTTGGTTTAAGGAGTTTCAAATTTCAAACCAAAAATCACAAGCCCTGATTTTATTTCTTAGACTTAACAGGACAAAACACGTCTAATAAACATTTTGCTTTTTAATGCAAGCTCTTATGTCATTTACATACCATAACAAGAATTTTTTTTATTTTTTGAATTTATGTTTTGTTGTTAACCTGTGTGATATATAATTAATGGAGAAATGTGTAGTTCCAACACTGGCTCCAACAGTAGAATCATCTCTTGCTTTTTTAATCTGCATTAATCTTGCTTTCCATGATGTGTTGTTTGTAGAAATGATAATGTGAATAAAATTGGATTGGAAGTCCTTTGATATTTAAAAAAAAAAAAAAAAAACAAACCCGGGCAGTATTCTCGCCCTAGGCAGTTAGCTGTTCCCAGGGGCAGGGAGTGTCTGTCTCCCCAGAACACAAAGGCCCTGATGCCTCCACTTGTTCCCCAGGAGGGAATCTTTAGCAGTGCCCCAGAAGGTCAGCTGTCTCTCCCGGGAGCCAGGATGGGCCTTATCTGCACTTTCTGAAACAATAGCTTTAACATATGCATTACTTCCTAGGATTATAACTATTTACCTTAAATTAATATTTTCCAACTCTTGAGTCCCCTATTATTTTGAGTGCACGTTCACATTAAAAAGAAAACATTTTAAATATTTTATTGTTATTCTATTACAGTTGTCTCAATTTTTCCCCTTTGTCCTCCTCCACCCATCCCACCCCCCTGCTCCCACAGTCAGTCCCCACCCTGTTGTCCATGTCATGGGTCATTCATACATGGTCTTGGACTAGTCCCTTCCCCTTCTTTCCACCCTTATCCTCCTCCTCCCTCCCCTCTGTTTGCTGTCAGACTCTTCCATGTTTCTATGCTCTGGTTCTATTTTGCTCATTAGTTTGTTTTGTTGATTAGGTTCCACTTATAGTTGAGATCATATGGTATTTGTCCTTCACCACCTGGCTTGTTTTATTTAGCATAATATTTTCCAGTTCCATCCATGCTGTTATCAAGGGTAGGAGTTCTTTCTTTCTGCTACATAGTGTTCCATTGTATAAATGTACAACAGTTTTTGATCCACTCATTTACTGATGGGCGCTTAGGCTGCTTTCAGCACTTGGATATTGTAAATAACGCTGCCATGAGCATAGAGGTTTTTATAAAATTCTTATTACCTCAAGTGTTATTCGTATATCTGCAGTGGTCCCACCTGGAACCTCAGACTCCTCCTGAGATCTGTTGAATCAGAACCTGCATTTTAACAACATCCTTGAGTAATTGATATGTGCATTAACATTTGAGAAGTCCTCAGCTAGATGGCCTTGCAAACCAGAAATATTATAATTTTATGAGATAACAGTGAAAACCTGATATTACTGCATTAATGGCGAATTATTATTTTTTTTAATACTTAACCCTTTGGTTTTGCTAGTTGCATATTTTCTGTGGAAAATCTTGTCTGAAAATTGAGACAGAAGGAATGCCCTGGAGAAGGAGGCCCAGCTGGTGGTCACAGACAAAGGGTGAAATTTGTTCGGAATTTCCTGCCAGGAATTTGGACTCTGGGGAGCATTCTTTTCCAAAGCCCTGAGTGGTAAAGGGTGGAATAATTTTGCAGTGACCTATTTCTGGTGAGGCCTGATATCTTTTTTTCTGATATCTTGATTTGTTTAGGGCAACTGTAAATGATCAGAAACAAAGAACTGTCTGAAAAACCGGCAATACTCTTCCCTTTTCAATCCACACCCTGCCAAGGTTTAGTTTAGCTTGCAAAAGCAGCGAAGTTCACACACTGTTGATGAACTCTTCGCCTGCTCTAAAAAGAAATATATTTCATGCCTTTCAAGATCATCCTTCAAATTATAGCATCGTCACTTTACAGATTCTAACACTGAATAGCCTGTGTGCCTTGCACCCCCTCATTGCTGGGAAACCAGGATGGTTTGTCCCTCCTGCCTAGTTAAAGAACTGTTAGGCATAAACGGTCATGCCTGCTTCTCAGGGACATTTTGGAATCATTTTGTCAATTATGTTCTCATTTGGGCTTAGAAATGTCTTCAAAGTTCTTCACTACAAGCCTCAGCAGGTTCTTTGATCAGGAGAACAAGACCTTCCTTGTTTCAAAGGGCGTGCCCGTCAGAACAGTCACACTAGCATTCACTGCTTGGCAGCCAGCAGTATTTGCAGGCTTGACTGAACAATATCCTGGAGAGGGAGGAGAGGGTCCTGGTGATTCATACGAAAACTCACCCTGGATTTAAACCTCCCATCTCCCACATAGCCTGCTTTTCGTAGCTTGCTATGCACTTTCAAAACCTAACCATACCCTTATTGAATCAAGGCTTGAGGTAGGAGGAGTTTAAGTTAAAATCCATTTTGGAGGGGGGAGAAAAATAGGAAAATTAGGAGAGAAGGAGATATTCTCATCATTATAAAGGCTCTGTTGTTCATTGAACATCCTATGTCATAGTGAACACTGAGATATTAGACATATTCCTGTTAATGTGAGGGAAAAAAAGACAAGAATGTTTACCAGCACCATTATGACTTACTATGGTTCTGGAAGCTTCCAAGCTAGTAATAAGAGTTATAGTTATTGTAAAGGAGGAGGAAAAATATTTCTTTGTAGGTAACATACTAATAAAAGGAAACCCCACAGTGGCTACATCCAACTTTGAGAGCCATGTGACTGGAGGAAGACCAAGGACACAGGACTTGTCCTGAAGTTACAGTGACAATGCTTGTACATGGATTTTTAGCTTATATGTTTTTTTGGCATGATTGAGGGGTGAATCTAATAGCTTATAGGAAGGAAGCTAAACCCACCCTCATTTCCAACATGTCCCTTGGTACCACCATGCTAAGACTGTCAACCAAAACCTGGATATAAAATGTGAAAATCACCCACTTTCAGAATAAAGGCAACTACCAGATATAATGGGAACATCCCTTTCACAATGGCAATAAGAACATTATATAATTCCAGGGGAAAAGTCATTCCCCTTTAACCCAGTAATCCTACTTCCAGGAATCTAGTAATTTCCTGGAAAAAATTCAACATAAGAACAGAGGCTTATTATAAAAATTTTTATCCCAGTGCAATTTTACAAAGTCGAAAAAGAAGGAACAAAGTAAGTGTCTAGAACAATAGGAGAATAAGTAAATATCTGGAAACTGTATATAGGAAAATTATTAGCTATCTAGAGGATGGGATATTATATACAGTTATTTACAAAAGAAATATTGTAAATAGCCCTGGCTGGTGTGGCTTAGTGGATTGAGCGCTGGCCTGCGAACCAAAGGGTCACCAGTTCAATTCCCAGTCAGGGCACATACCTGGATTGTGGGCCAGGTCCCCAGAAGGGGGCGCACGAGAGACAGCCATACATTGATGCTTCTCTCCCTCTCTTTCTCCCTCCCTTCCCTTCTGTCTAAAAATGAAGAAATAAAATCATTAAAAATGTATATAAAAAGAAATGTTGCAAATAATTTAAATTTTTATTAATCATGGCCTGTTTAAATCAAGGTTTCTCAACCTTGGCCACTTTTGACATTTTGAGTGGATAATTCTTTGCTGTGGGGGGAGATGTCCTAGGATGTTTGGCAGCATCCCTGCCCTCTACCCACTAGATGCCGGAAGCACCCCCTCCCTCCAGTTGTAACAACCGTAGTTGTCTCCAGACATGGCCAAATGTCTGCTGCAGGGGAGAGGATTGCCAAATCACCCTGAGTTGAGAACTAGTGATTTAATATATGTGTCCATACAAAGGTATACTGCACAGCCATTAGGAAAAATTTCACAGCTTGCTATGTGCTGATATAGAACCAATCTTCATGATAGTTGGAAAGTGACAGAGGCAAGGTGCAGAATTGGCAAAGTGTAGGGTTTGTTTAAGAAGAAAATATAAAGGTATGAAAAGACTGTACGTTGATTCTTTTTTAAATGGTTTACTGTAAATTTTATTGTGGGGAAGATGGACTAATTTAGTGAATGATTACTTCCACAGACTATATCGATGCAAAGAAAATAAATTAATAAATTCATGTTTCAATATTGGAAAAAGATGGTGCTTAGAGAAAAAACAAACATGCAATGACAGATACAAATTTATATTCACAAAGCTTTTAAACATTTGTTGGTTTTTAGTACATTTATAACATTGTGCAACTATCACCTAATTCCAGAACATTTTCATCTCCCCCAAAAGAAAGTCTATACCCACTAGCAGTCACTCCCCATTCCCACTTCCCCCAGCTTCTGGCAACCACAATTTCTGTCTCCATGGATTTGCCTATTCTGAACATTTCATATAGAAGGAAGCATACCATATGTAATCTCTCGTGTCTGGCTTCTTTCACCGAGCCTAATGTCTTCAAGGTTCATCCATGTTGTGGTTTGTATCAGTACTTCATTTCTTTTTTATGACTGAATAATATTCCATTGTATAGACACCACATTTTTGTTTGTCCACTCATCTATTGATATACACTATCAATCATAGATAGATAGTAATCTGTGATAGACACTTGGGTTATTTCCACTTATGCTTTTTCTTGGGTATGCCTAAACTATCTCTGAAAGGATACCCAAGAAGCTGGTAATGTACATCCCAAGAAAGATTACCGGGTGATGAGGGAGAGTGGGAAAGAGTTAATTTTCACTCTAACTCTCTTTATTTGTACCTTTAGAGTTTTGACCTCTGCCTATTGGTTAACTATTTAAAATATTAATATTTTCAAATGCCGTATCTTCCAAATGCCATATTTGAAGATTTTGAAACGTGTTCTTGTGCTTGTGAAGCTCCTGATGCTCACCTGCTCTCCAGGAACTCTTGCCGAGGTGTTCGACCTGGGTCTGCTCCCTCCACACAGAATTGACCCATTTTGTGTTCTATTCCAGGGAACTAGAGAAGCTATGTAACATATGGTAATGAGTAATGGGGAGGGTGACCTAGAGGCAGCTTCCTCTAAGAAATATTTGTGAATATTTCCTCTTAGAAATATTGGAACCTTTGTCATCAGAGGTTCCAATGAAATTTAAAAGAGTGCTTCAATATAAAAGCACAACTCTCTCCTCTGTTACATGTCCCCTGGCTGAATGGAAATTAAAATGGTGTGTGTGTGCATGTGTGCATGTGTTGATTTAGACATGGAGGTGGAAGGCTTCCAGTTTGCAAACAAGTGAGAAAATGTTAGAGTAAGAAGGAACAAGGAGTTTTGCATTCTAAGGGGGAAGTAAGTGCTTCTAACAGAAAGGTCTGGGAGGGTTTCAGGGAAAATTTGTCTATTTAATAAAACCTTAAGGAATGTTAGATATGACTCTCTGGACAGTGGGGGAGAAGATGGAGGGCATACTATGCAAATAGACTAGAAATAGTGAGTCGTTTATTTGGACTTACAAATTGGAGTATGTGGGGCGAGTGGGATCTAAAGCTCTAGGTTGGGCCATTACTGGGGAAGGCCTGGAAATAAATGTCTTTATTTATGAACAAATGGCCAATATTTCATATCCCAGAAACTTCGAAGTTAGTGCAATCATATTGAATTAGAACTGTCTTTAGTCTAAAAGTTCACATTTAGACAGTCTCTGTCGGCGCTTCTCAACTATAGGTGATTTTGCCCACTTGTGGCAATTTCTGGAGACATTTCTGGTTATACCAACTGAAGGATGCTACTGCCATCTAGTGAGGAGAGGCCAGCAATGCTGCTGAACATCTTAGTGTGCACAGACACTTCGGCAGCAGACTTAAGCCCTGGTCTGTCAGTGAACATAGGTTACAAGAGGAAATAGCAGCTTAACTGAAATATTCTTTGAAAGTAGTCCAGATAAATTCCCAACAAATTTCCCCTCTATGCCCCACCCGATTAACGATTACAAACAGAACTGCATTCCTAGAGTTCTTAAGTAGACAAATTGGAGGGGGGATGTAATAAAGACTATAAACCAGTCATTAAACATTCTTTATGTCACCAAACATAAAATAAGCCTTTTCAAGTGTGACTACAAATAAGTCCAAAATAAATTAACATAGATCATGACATGATAAAAAGCTCCTTGTGAATCTTCAACTTTTAGCAAAGCTGCTTTGGAATTGCCCATCCATAGTCTCTTAAAATGAAATGCCTGACCTTATAGGATTAAACCAGAAGGACATTAGGACATGCAATAACGTTAGCTACCAGTTGTATGAGAAGATTCACATGCTTTCTGCCCATTACCTTAAGCCTCACCAACAACCCTGAAAGGTAGGAATTGTTAGGCCCCTATTTTACAGATGAGGAAACGGAGGCTCTGAGAGGTACTGACTTGTCAAGCTCACACAGCCCATACACAGCAGGCTTGGGCTGGCCCATCTATCCCAGGCTCACACCTGACCACTGGTCCATGCTCCTACTCCTTCTACAACAAAATTGCCTTTCAATATACCTGATATTGTCTTGATACATTGATACACTGATACCATTAGAAATGACATTCCACAGGTGATGCAGATCCCCAAATCGAACGCCTCATTTTCTTACTGTTACTCACTTACTGTGGGGTTCTATGCTTTCATGGTTCTTGTTTGAGGGATCCAAATTGCCTGTCAGTGCAAAGTAACGCTGTCACTTCTCTTCTGAACTTTTGATAGATGGATTAAGTCGGTTGACTGCCTGGATATTTAAGGACAATCATTTAACGTCTTGTACCCACAAGGAGACCATTTGTGATCTAGTAATAACATGATAATGAATAAAATCATTCTTTAATTGCTTATGACCCTTTATCACAACCTAAAAACTCTTTTCTTCCTTCTATACACCAAATTTGCCCCACCCTGCTCCAGCTTTTCCCCAATATTCCAGTCTTTTAAGAACCAGCTGGATGGCTACCTCCATGAATCACCCCCATTCCTCCAGGTTCTTCATCATCAAAATTAACCTTCTGTGTTTCCATTGGGACTAATTGTACTTCTCTTTAGTATTCACTTCTTTTATCTGTACATTCTAGTAGTGTTTCCCTGGTAGCTCCCTGAAGGTGAGCAAGGGGTGATCATTGTGGTTTTTTTGGGTGATTTCTAACTTTCCACTTATGAGCCTGTGATGACATTTTCCATGTGAAGGCAAAAATGAAAAAGAAAGATTTAAAATTATTCCAAAATTTAAAGTTTATTAAGAGAAGAGAAAGACAAAAAGAGAAAAAAAATTGGCATCCCTATATCAGACCCCCTTATTATAAAATGTTGTATCCCTTCTTGAAGTCCAAATTTCTGATAATTGTGGCCCAATAACACCACGTACAATGAACACATTCACTAAAAGCCTGAGAAATAAAGTCCTTGTAACGAATCAAATCAGGGAATAATAATAATGTGCCAACCAAAAGGTGTCAACTCCTCAGTTAAATTAAATATTATTATAATGGAATTTTAACAAAATAGTAAAACAAGAGGGAATTCGACATGGCTCCCTTAAACCTCCCTTTCTGTCTGTAAGAGCCGCAAACGTGCCTGGGACCACGTGTGTAACAGCATTTTCCAGGCACTTCATCCGTAAGTGTCTGCCTTGACAGCTTTGAACTAGAGACTGTGCTGAGCAGAGAAACCTACCTTTACACTACAGCACAGCTCGTTCTTTGATGACTAGATGGCAACCTGTCCCATGGAGACATGGACACAGTCTGACTGTAGAAAACAGTGAGCACACATTGCTAGGGTCAGCAGAAGGCACTGTTAAGCAAAAGCACTTCTGACTACCCACTTTCCCCCTGCGTACAGACACAACATTTTGTATGTGGGAAATTTGGGTAGTCATAGAGGTTGGCAAAGCATCCCCTCGATGCTCCTTCAATATAACAGGGGAAATAAAATAATAAACATGAACACCTTGACATGGATTTACAAGATATAGGTCATATCAGTAAAGAAGCTGGCCTGATGATTACATGAGGAGCCAGGGGTAGTTTATCTGAAGAGACTCCCCAAAAGATTGAATCCTGAGTGGGGTTTTGAAGAGGAAGGGCAATACTGGCCCTGGGGTTTTAGAAACAGCTAGAAGTTTCTGAGGGAGTATGTAATTCAGCTCACTGGAGTAGTTAGATTCAAGAATATGATCATCATAGAACCTGATGTGCATACATGTCAGAAATTTTACTCAGAGTGAAAGGAAAATTAGTAGATTTAGGAGACTTTTAAAAATAGGGGCAATAGAGAAATATAGAAGTGAAATTGCTTTTTGGTCAGTTGTTCTTTTCTTTTTTAGAAAAAGATTTTATTTATTTTTAGAGAGAAGGGGAGGGAGGGAGAAAGACAGGGAGACAAACATCAATGTGTGGTTTCATCTCACGCACCCCCTGCTGGGGACCTGGCCTGCAACCCAGGCATGTGCCCCTGACTGGGAATCGAATGGGCAACCCTTTGGTTCGCAGGCCGGCACTCAATCCACTGAGCCACACCAGCCAGGGCGGTCAGTTGTTCCTTTCTGTGTACTTAGATGTTGGGTACAACTCTTCAATGTCCACACCAGAAAAGGATCCACTGATCAGCTCATCTCAGGATCCTGTGGCTGCCTGTCTCTCCATCAACTCCTTCTCTCCTTCACCCTGGAATCCTAAGGCCTAAGTTTTTGGTTGTGTACAATAGTGCAGGGATTCTTTCTTTACCAGAGATGCCAGTTTGCCTTAAGCCCTCGAAATTGGCAGTCCTGGCTGCTCTTGCAACTCCCATCAGATCTGTCCTTGGAGGGAAGCACTGTGCTCACAATACATACATTACTGCCAGGATGGGAAGTACTTTTATTCTCAGAGATAGAACATGTTAATTTATGTCCTTGCTCTGCTACTATTAATGGTGTAACTTTGATTACACTAAGCCATATGTTTTTATTAATAACATGTGGATAACAATATATTCCCAGGATCAGACACTCTGTAAATGTTGGAATGCTATGCAGCCACAAGATGCTACTATTCATCCATTTGTTCATTCATTTATTCATTCAACAAATCTTCAATGTCAGCTATATGTTATAACTTCCAGGGAGGTAACATTCTCTTGGGTGAGACAGATAATAAATGCATAACCAAATAATTATGTCATAGAATGTCCCTTTATGAAAATGCTTGGAAGAAGAAGCAAGTCCGAATAGGTTGACCAATATGATAGGGATGGTTGGGGGCGATCTCTCTTAGGCAGTAACATTTGAACAGAGGCCTGAATGAAGTGAGGGAGTAAACCATGAGAATATCAGGGTAAGAACATTCCAAGAATGGGATCTCCACCTCCAGAAGTGTGGTAGATATCCTAATTCTAGAACTTACCAAACTCTTGCTATGTGCCAGGTGCTTTGCAAACATTACCCAATGCTTAGTGAGCTCATTTCCTGGGTTCATGTTGTTACATGAAGAAACTGAGCCTCCTAGAAGTTAAAGAACTTTGTCCCACATCTGATACCTGGTAAATGGCAAAACCGAGGTTCCACCTAGGGCCCTAAAGCCTCTGTTTCCTCACAGCAGGGCCTTACCAGCAGGAGGCAGTATGGTGCGAGTCCCTGAAGCATCAGTGCCCCTACAGGGTTGGGGCAGGAAATGGCAAGGCAGGACCCATTAGAGCTTTAAAATATTTAGATTTGTACATTGGCTGAATACCTAACCCATGTTGATTATATTTTCCTTTTTTGTTGAAACCACCTTTTGTCACGTGTGAAGGTGTTATGTACGGCTGGGACCGGATGAGCCAATTCAGTGGGGTGATTTTTCAGGTTTCTAAGTGATTGTTCAAGTAATTAAAACATTTTTTTTGTAAAGTAACTTGGGTCCTTAATTGTATGGATTCAAACATTGTGTTTCTGTCCTTAAAGCCCAGTTAGCTGCTTCCATTATGCAAGCCGTTCCTTGCTGACCTTTTTCATCAGCCACGACCTCAACTTGTGTTTTGTTTTTTTCTCTTTTCCCTTCTCAGCTACCAAGAGAAAAAAAAGCCCCCATTTTAGGGCAAATAGAAATTAAGAGAAACATAGTTTTATCTATAACTAGTGTTTTTACTTTAAAGAATAAGTCTTGCAAAAAAACCAGTAGGCTGTATTATATCTTGTGCTATAATATTTCAGAATTAATTTAAAGCTCTTTGAGGTATACCTTTCTTAAATTTCACCTTGCAAGTGACACTTTTATTATTGTTGTGGGTTTGCACCCTTCTCCTTCCAAATACGAACACGCAGACTACAACAAGAAATAAGAATTGACAAGGAAGTAAAAGTATTTAGTAAAGACCCACGGAAAGTTTAGGACCAGAAGGAGGCAAGGGCGAGCAGGACCAGGAAGCATGGCAAGTCCTTTAAGAAAACACCTGTTTCAGATTACACATTTCTTACTTAATTAGCCACATGCAACTCTTGAGTTTAAACATCACACTCCCAAATCTATCAACCATCCATGGCAATTCTCCAGGTGTTTGCAATTATGTAATGCCCTAAAAAATCATCTGGATTTTGTCAACTCACAAAGTGTTGCTGGAGTTTTAAACAATTCTTTGCAAGCATTAACTTCGACTTAAGGTTTCAGTGTAGCATTTATAAAACACTTAGCAAAAATAAGGAACATAAAAGGCAGATAATAATAATCAGTCATTTCTCTGGCTTTTGATTTCCCCCAAAGGCTGAAAGTATGGTTTTTTGCTGTAAGTAGCAGGATGTAGGCATTACGGCCTTCATTGTCCAGACTTCTCTAATTCCGATTTCAGAGTACTTAGGACGGGAGAACTGATGTTTACTTTGTACTACCACAGAAAAGAGGAAATCCCCACTCCAAAATTAGAGGAAAAGGGGGAATAATTGTCTTCTCAATCTTTTAGAAACAGTGTTGGAATTGCTCTCTAAAATAAAATTTGCAAAACAACAACAAAAAACCACTCTTGGTGTCTGCATAAATTTTCATCTTTAAATGAGTCATGCTCACCACAGTTTCCTTTTTAACGTTGCTTTGCATGTTTTGAGATGATTAACAACTGGAAAACCCTTAGGCTTGGGTAATTGGGGATGGAAAGAATATGATTTGAAAGAGGCTCCTTGGAGAACCAAGCAGAATGAAAATTGCCTTTGTTACAGTTATTTTAGTTAAGTATGCATGCATAACACAAAAAAGGAAAGCAATTCTAGACACTGCTCCTGGAAGTTGGGCTGCTTCTTTGAAATTCAGAATTTTTAAGCTTTGTGTGGGGTCCTAAGTGCTTAATTCATATTTTGGTGCGTGTGCTCTCTATAACAATTCTAGGTTTTTTCCAGTTAGTAACATACAAGTCAGAGCTAGCTGTATTTTTAAAAAGACTTTATTTATTTATCTATCTATCTATTTATTTATTTATATTTAGAGAGAGGGGAATAGAGGGAGAAAGAGAGGGAGAAAATCATCAATATTAGAGAAACATTGATCAGCTGCCTCTTGCACACTGTGGACCTGACTGTGGACCCAACTTACAACCCAGGCATGTGCCCCCAACGGGAATTGAACCAGCAACCTTTCACTTTGCAGAACAATCCCCAACCTACTGAGACACTGGTCAGGACAGAACTAGCTATATTGTCCCCACACGTAATCCGGAATTATTCTCCTGATTCTTAGTGTTTTCCCTGATGTCACACTGCCTTCCTGCCCATCCATAGTTCACTGAAACAAGGAACAAGGCACACCACTTATTTTCATTCACTAATTAGCAGCAGCATCTTTATACTTTTCCAAAATAAATAAATTGTTTTTGTTGGAAACATGTAAAGTCCTCATTTCACAACACCCAAACTGTCACACAAGTGGAAAGAATGTAGCAACACATAGCTGTAATTCCACCATCTGGAGATGACCACAGCCCACATTTTGCTGTGTCCATCCAGCCACTGTAACCATGCAGAAACTTCATTTCTTTAATCTGGCTTTTCCCCCTTCTTTCCTTTTGATTCAAACTGGCCTTGTCCAGCCTAGGAGCTCCCTGACTCACCTGCCTCCTTCTCCCTTACACATCCACTCCCTTAATCACTAAGCCCTCAGGACAGCGAGGCTCTGATCAGCATCAGTCTTAGGAGCAAAGCCTCCTCAGGTCTGTTGGTCACAGAGACAGAGTTTTTGTCAAACCAAAGATAACCTGTAAGCCTGAGTTGTGTTTCAGCTCCAGGCCCAGAAAAGCAGAACATCCCCATGGACCACACCTTTGTAAAGCCAGACAGCGCAGCCCCATGGCTGGCGTCAGCACCAGGTGCAATGACCAGCTCCCCTCACCCCGGCACCAGCCAATCAGTAGAGACCACGACCCTAACTCCCCAAGTCACCATGACGAATGATTTCTCCCTATATAACCCATCCCCTAGAAGCCAGGAGGAGCCAGGTCTTACATAATAGCTCACCTGTGCCTCCAGGTTTGGCACCATTTGCTTAAATAAACCTTTCTTCGCTGCAAACTCCTATTGGGTTTTGATTGGGCTTTAATATGCACAGTCATATGAACCCCTTTAGTTCAGTAATAGCACCTCCATGCCTACCTTGACATAACTGGATCCAATTTAAATATTTAAATGAATCCATTTAAATGGATCGTTGTATATGATATCTTTAAATAAAATTACTGTTCTGTAACCTGCTTTTTTTTATTAAATAATATGTCATTTTTCTGTGTCAGTAAATAGAGATTTACATTACTTTTAATAGTGGCATAATATTCCCTTGTATAGCTATACTATTGTTTAGCTAAATGTATTCTATTAACCCATCATCCAAATTGTTCCTGTCTTTTGGCTATTATAATGAACATTGCAAAGATAGATGTGTATAGATATTTTATAGTTTTGTCTCCTTAGATTTAAATCTTAGGAGTGTATTTTTGAAGGGATTAAGCAAAAGAAAATCTCATAGACACAGACAAAAGTGTGGTGATTACCAGAGGGAAAGGGGGCGGGGAAGGTAGAAGAGGGTAAAGTGGGGATAAATGGTGATGGAAGGAGACTTGACTTGGAGTAATGAATACACAATACAAATACAAATGATGTATTATAGAATTGTAAACCTGAAACCTATATAATTTTATTAACCAATGTCACCCCAATAAAGTCAATAAAAAGGAAGAAAGACATGGAATAAATATTTAACTTTTACAAAATAAAAAGCACACTAAATCCTTCATCCATTTGGTACATGTTTCTGTGTAGAGTGGGAGCTTACTCTCTTTTTTTGTATGGTCACTCAATTGTTCCAATACTGTTTGTTGGAAAATGCAGCTCTGCCCCACTGATTTGAAATGGCTATCATCATATATTAATTTCCCACACAAATGGATCTCTTCTGTTTCCAAGCCAAGGTTGCACTGTTGTCATTACGATACCAAGTTCTAAGGTGGGGGTTTTAGACTTAAAATCTTCTCAGGGTTCTCCAGAAAACAGAATCAACAGAATATATAGAGATAAATATAAAGAGTTTATTATAGGAATTGGTTCACATGGTTACAGAGGTGGAGAAGTGTCATGATCTGGCATCTACAAGCTGGAGAACCAGGAAAGCTGGTGGTATAATTCAGTTCCAGGCCCAAGGCCTGAGAACTACGGTATAAGTTTCAGAGTCTGAAGGGCAACTGTCAGAGCTCTGATCGGAGGTCAGGAGAAGGTAGAGAGGTTTTATCTAAAGAACACAGAGCAAGAATTCATTTTTCCTTCACCTTTTTGTTCTGTTTGGATCCTCAAGAGATTGGATGATGCCCACTGTCGCTGGTGAAGATCTTCTTTAGTCTATGGATTCAAATGCTAATCTCTTCCAGAAACACCTTCACAGATGCACCCAGAAATAAGGTTTTGCCAGCTATCTGGACTTCCTCTAGCCCAGTGAAGTTGGCACATAAACCTAGAACCTCCAATTTCTGTAGCCATCTGCTTGTCACCTGCCGGGATAAAGTTGTTGCAGAGTCCATCCTTTATATAGTATATTTCAATGACATTGCTCTGCAGGATGCAGAGAGCACATGGAGAGTCCTCATATCAGCTAGACTTGATTTGCACTGTAGTAAGTGTTCTACAAATATTTCATTTCAGCAACTGGCACTCAGTCGTTAGCTGAAGAAGACGTGGGTTTATTATAAGTGTACAAGAAAGGATATCAATAGTATGACAGCATCAGGCTTTCACTGCCCTTAGTTTGAGGTATGAGGAGGCATAATAAATAATGCCTGTTTTCCCAGCCTGGATTCTGAGCCAGTTGAGAAGACAAAAGAGTAAGAAAGATGGCAGACAAAAATATGTATACCTTTATTTCTGATAAAGCTGAGATTGGAGAATGTAGCTTGTATCTGCAGGCTGCTGGGCTTCTGAATACTGCACCTGAAACTTAGGCAGACTTTATTCAGAGATCACGGGCTCTGCTGGACCCTGCAGGCCATCATCACCGTGGGGGCTGGCTCTTCTCACAGAGGCAAAGAACAAAAGAGAACACTTGCTTTCTGTGGGCAGACTGATTCCCAAAAAGGAAGGAGAGGGGCAGGGCTTCAGCTACGAAAGCAGTTTCTGCTTTCACATCCACCAATCAGATTAAATTGTTCTCTTCCAGCGGTGGTGAACTACAGCAAGAACCTAGGAGTGTTGATGCTAATGGAGTACCTTCCTTGGGATAGGAAATATCAAAAAATGGCAGCAGAGGTTTTCCCTAATACTTTGTAGAAGATCCTGCCCTGGTTTAATCAACTGTGGCTGATGCAGCAGGGGTCACATGATATATATAGATCAGGACAAGGCCATGAGTGGCCAAGGTTATGGCTGTGCTGTATCTTGAATAGCGCTAATGATTGGTTTTATTTCTTGGCCCCTTCCTGTTTCTCTAAGCTTATCTCTTGTCATTCCCACTTCTTTTTTAAATTTTTAAATGGATTGGTTTTAGACAGAGAGAGAAAAGGAAGGAAAGATAGAAAAAGACAAACATCAATGTGGGAGAGAAACATCGATTGGTTGTCTCCCATACATGTACTGACTGGGGATCGATTCCACACCTTGGTGTATTGGGATGACATCCTAACCAACTGAATACCCAACCAGGGCTACCTGAACATGTTTTCTTTTCTTTTAAAAAATATTTTATTGATTATGCTATTACAGCTGTTGCATTACCCCCCTCCATCCCCTTCCACCTTGCACATCCTCCCCCACCCACATTCCCCCCTGTAGTTCATGTCCATGTGTCATAAGTTCTTTAGCTTCTACTTTCCCATACTATTCTTGCCCTCCCCCTGTCTGCTTTCTACCTACCATCTATGCTACTTATTCTCTGTACCTTTTCCCCCTCTCTCCTCCTCCCACTCCCCTGTTGCTAACCCTCCATGTGTTCTCCATTTCTGTGGTTCTGTTCCTGTTCTAGTAGTTTGCTTAGTTTGTTTTTGTTTCAG
>CM052552.1:64420102-64496448 GCA_028533065.1 Trachops cirrhosus
GGTTGCCACCCCTTGGCTGGGGTCTGCCAGCCACCAGTTGCGCCCCCTAGTCTGCCCGCTGTGGTCTTACACGCCCGGTCCCAATGCTCTTTGCTCTTTATGCCGCGTGACCCCTCTCCGCCCAGCTGCCCAACTCTGCCCCCCCTACCGGTCTGAATGAACGTGTGTATTTTAACTCCTCAGTTGTCCGACTTCCAAACAGTTCAATTTTCTGTCAGTTCTGGTTGTTATTCTGTTTCTAAATCATTGTTGTCCCTATCTTGGTTGTATGAGGAGGCACAGTGCGTCTCCCTTTCTATGGGAAAAATAAATAACTCTTCAGAGCTACCCAATACCTACTTTTTCTTCTGCTTGTTTTTTCAAAGGTATCTTACCTCCTGGAAGGTGGCAGCATGGCCCATGAAGACTTCTGTGGACACGTTGGTCAGTTGAACCCAGGAGACCTGCAGGTATGGTCAAGGACAAGGAATTACTGATGGTTTAATCGTCTTTGGGTGTGCATGCTTCATCTGCCCACTGCCACTACATTCACACTTTACTCTCTGTCTTGGATATCTTCGACCTTTGCCTTTCCATGGATCCTTCCACTCAGCCTGGAAATCTGCAAAGGTCTCTTGTATTCCTCCCTCACACTTTCCTTGACCCTCTCAATCACTTTTAGCTCCTACCTAGTCTTTCTCTTACATTTCTCAAAATACAAGTCAAGTGTAACTGTCTCAATTTCCTTTGTCTTCCATTTCATTCTTCATTCATTGAATTCAGGGTCACCCTCTCAGCACCCCCCAAACCTTTACTGGAGCTGTTCAGGTAATGGCCACTCTGATGTCCCGATTGCCAAATTCAGTCCTCATTTTTGTAGACCTTTCTACTGTATTTGAGGCAATTTACTGCTTACCTTCCAGCTGGCTTGCGGGGGTAGGTGTTGTAACTTAAGACAGTTGCCCAAACTCCTGCCACCATCCTACTCTTGTCTGAGATGTAATAGATTTAAAAATCTCCAGGAAATGCTTGGGTCATCTTTGCCAGTTTTGTGAGTCTGAACTCTGTGTCAGTTATTTTCTGGGACCATTTACATACGTGGCAGATTGATGACTCTAAATGTTTGAGTTATGGTGTTTCAATGTACATGGACTTTGAAGGCAGAAAAGCAAAAGGGCGGTTGTGGCCAAAAATTAACAGTAACCCTTCAGTGGAGCAGAACGTAAAGTGGAGATGGCCTAGAAAGGTCTATATAATGACTGGTTATAACCTGACCAGGGGAGTGGCGACTGCTCTGCCCTCCATGCAGCAATACTGAAGTGTGTCCATGTGGATCCCAGTGGGTCTGATCTCCAGGTGCCCACTCTTTTTACCTTCCTCCCTTGCCTAGCTCACTCTTCCCTGCTCTTCCCTACTTGTGCTTTCTGCAAAACTTTCCAAATAAATTACCTGCACCGAAGTCCTTATCTCAGGATCTTCTGTGGGAGAAGTCAAGCTAAGACAGGCAGGAAATCTATCATGTTTCATTTCTTCATCCCTAATATACTCTTAATAAAGAAATAAATGAATGCTTTAAGAATCTCTACAGCAGTGGAGGCAATGACTGTTTTCTCCCACTAGTGAGGGTTCTTGGACCAGAATTGAGCAAGCAGAGACTCAAGTCACTCACCCATGGTGTAGCCTGCATCGCGGGCCTGCACATGTATCTTTAGGGAATATCAACTGCCGACAGCTCACGGCTGCATCCCACCCTGGGCACTGCCCTCTGCAGCAGGGACTGTCTCTTACAAGGTTGTGCTCCCTACTGGGGGTTGGTGCGCAGTCACTGGTTTGCTGACGTGGGGATAAAAAAGCCTGGCTACCTTGCCTTAATGTGGGACAATTCTGAAGGTTTATCCAACTCCAGACCTCCCTGTTTGATTGGCTAAGGCCTTTGTTGTAACTGCATTGCTGGCTGACTTCTCTACCTACCCAATCGTGCTTTTTTTGGTCTTCTTCATAAGATGCTCCCAAGAGCATTTCCTAATATACTGTCTGCCTGCATCTCCCCATCTCAGTGCTCAGTCAAAGACTCAGGGATACCAAACACAGGCTCCTTCCATTTGTGTGAATTTGAGATCTGATGCTTTGATTTCAAATGGGAAGCATGGGATACATTAGAAAAACTGGAAAGGATTCAAACAGTTGTTATTGTTGTTTCCTTATTCCTCATGATGCCCAGGACTGTGAAAAAGCACTTTTAAATTACCTTACTGGTTACCATGTCATAATGGTCCCACCTGCAGACTTGTTCGAGTCTGGGTTATATTTCCCTCTTCTGGTCTGGTGTTTACAGTGGATGACTGCGGGCCGAGGCATTCTTCACGCTGAGATGCCATGCTCAGAGGAGCCAGCCCATGGCCTACAACTGTGGGTTAATTTGAGGAGCTCAGAGAAGATGGTGGAGCCTCAGTACCAGGAACTGAAAAGTAAAGAAATTCCTAAACCCAGTAAGGATGGTGTGACAGTTGCTGTCATCTCTGGAGAAGCCCTGGGAATAAAGGTGAGCTGTGCTGCCATGTGTTTGTGAAAATTGAGGTGCTCAGTGACGTAGCCTGGCCCCATCTGGGTGGTCAGTTGTCACTGGGTTTATTACAGTTCATGCCCTATAGAATGGACTTGCTTCTAATGTGTCAGAATATGCGGAACTTAAGGGGACCCAGAATTCTTTTTGCCACATGCAAACCCAGAAAGTTACAAAAATTACAAGAAAGCAAGTTCATATTAAAAATTTGGTCAAAAAGCAATTTTCAAGGTATATCTTAATATGTGTGCAGATTTAGCTTCTTTCCTTTTGCTTATCATGCAATTTCATAGTTCCTTGGAACTGCCAGATCACTAATGTTTTAAGAAACAAACAAAAACTAAAACCAACTGCAGTCCCTGAAGGTTTACTTAAATTATATATGCCCAACTTAGTAAGGAAAATACACTGCTACATCATAGAAAGGTTTTTAAAATTAATTTGAACTTTTATTTACCCCATACATATCATACCCTGTACATTCTTCTCAACTTAGACTACAATATTTCAGCTTAGGGTCCCACCTTTTTAATTAAGTAAAATCAACTGAGGGTAAAAATTGTGGACAGATTTGTGGTAGGAGAAGGCTTTGGTAAGTACTGTGTCAATTGCACACCAGATCTGCTGCTGGAGAGGCCAAGTTTGAAGTAACATCCAGCTGGGGAGTTAACTGCGTACTGTGGTCTCTTAGGTAGGGTTTCCTAAAAGCATACTCAAAATGAGAATTCATGTGCATCTGATTCAAAGGAAGTGCCCGTGGGGGGACAGACTAAGGAATTAGGACAAGGAAGGGTAGGGAGCCAAGTAAGGGTATCATCTCAGGTAAACTCCCCAAAAGGATGGTGACTTGAGGATCAGTCCGCCTCCAAGTTGTCCTGACCCACCTCAGAGCTAGGCAGCTTGGCTTTCATGCTTCATTACCCATGGCCATTAATTCCTCCCTCATGGCCATAATTTTGGGTAGGGGTCACAGACATGTTTCAAAGGGATCCGAGGAGATCTGGGAGGGGCCCTGACACTCAGTTCCACACATGCCATCTGGAGTTGAGAGCATCAAGAAATCGGGAACCACTTTGCCATTCTCCATGTGGGCATCCAGCACTTAAAACTATTTTACATACTAATTTATGCAAATTTAAATTTGGCTTAGAAGCACCTACAGTGACAATAGCTTGGCAGTGAGCTACCAGCCAGCCACTCAGTGAGGGATGTATTTCATGGGTAATAGGTTGGTCATGATTATCGGTTGGGACTTAGTGGTTCTATATTTTCTACACTATAACCATAGCTCTTTTACCTGTACCAGGCCTAGGCATGTGCATTATTTTGCTTTGTGTTTCCACTGCAAACAGAAGTAATTGAGGGAAAAAGAATCAAAATATGCTCCCTATTACGCATATATGCCTGCTCTCTATGTGCACTTTGCAGATGGAAACATGCCCCTTCACCGTGTTTCTGACCCATTTCTGTTTTGCTGAGCACTGGGCACTGTGCTTCCCAGCTGCACGGAAAGCATTTCCTTGCCTTCGGTGCCACAGAAGAGAATTCAGGTCCTGTGGGATCTTCCTGGTATGAGGCAAAAGACGTTACTGTGTGTGGAGTCAGTCAGGGAGGAAGTGTAAGGAAAGCTGAACTCATGCAGATGAGAAGCTGCTTTCTCTGTTTCCTATGGGGCTTTTCACTCCGTGTTTCCAGGACTCTCCACTTCAACCAAAGCACAAGGCTTTGTGGAATTATCCTTAAGATTTTTCTTTACAAAAAAGTTGAGCTGTCTGTAGCTAAAAAGAGACACAAGACCACTGATTTAATAGCTAAGCAAAGCCAGCAATATCACAAATCCTCTGAGTTCACAACTGCTTCTCATGTATAGAAAACACAATGCAATTTTAATGTCAGAGTCGATTCCAATTACAGGCACAGGGGTATTTTAAAGCACTTCCAAGCAGCAGACTGTGTAGTCTTGCAGTCACAACCAAGAATTAGAGACAAAAGTAATGTTTTAATTTTGGAAAACAATGTCTTAGTCGCTGCTATCCTCTAATTTTTTTATTTTTGTTGAGTAAAATCTTTGAAGTGAGTTACATTCTACTAAGTCAGTGATCAGTGTTTATTATAAGAACATTTTAATAAGGAGCTCTTGAAACTCAGCATTAATTTGAATTATAAGAGGCAGTGTGTTGCTGTGGGTACAGCATGGACTCTGGAGGCAGATAGCCTGGATCAGAATCCCCACCATGAAGTAGCTGTGTGGCTTGGGCAAGTCACTTAACCTCTCTGTGCCTCTGTGTTCTTGTCCATCGAATAGAGTTTCTGAGAGGATTAAGGGAGTTTTTAATACATTAATGTATTAAAACATCAGACACCTTGTAAGCACCATGTAAGGAGTAGCTCTTACTAGTATTACTTTGATTGCTTTCTGTTAACTTGGGCAGGAGGTGGGCTGAGATTTATGTTTGCTGTCTATGCTAAAGGGACTTACTGCTCTGAACAAAGGACACCAGCACGAGTCAGTGTAAAGACGGGGGAACTATTGGCGAGTTTTTTTCTGGGTCTCATAAGAGACATAGTTTTCTATATCTGAGGCCTTAATATCTGCTCACTGAGGAATGGCTGGATCTTACAAAGTGTAGATGTATCATAAAATGAACCAAAGATAATTTTATGTTAAATTACCAGGTGAGGCTAAGAATATACCTTTCAGCAGATTGATGTATCGATACTTATAACTAATATAGAGTCAATAGCAACTCCTATCACCCCAACTAAAATATCTAGAAAATGGAATTAGTGGGCATTCCAGCGGTTCTCCAGCTTCAAAATCCATGATGACCTGGGTGCCTTGTTAAAATGCAGATTCTGATTCAGCAGGTCTAGGTGGGACCTGAGTGTCTGCATTCCTGACCACTCCCAGATGATGCCGAGGCTGTGGTCTAGAGACCGTTTGCAACATGTGCAATGTCTCCTCATGAGGACCAGCTTGATTATGAACCCAGAGATGATAAGGTCTAGCACTGTAGCTTTTGGCAAATCTTATCTAACCTTTCTGGACTGCAGTTCCTACATCCACAATAAAGGTGAGGGGGTTTTGTGCAAGATGCAGTTAGATTTCCAAGCAGCTCAACTGTCTGTCCTTTTGATACTCTCAAAGATAGATGTGTCCCTGTTTCTCAATTTGTATGTGTCTCAGCCCTTGGAAAGCTACAAGCAATTTGGAGCAACATTTTGCCAGAAGAGCACAGTCTAAAGTGAAGTCTGAAGAGTGTGGGGGGCGGGAGATAAAGATGGGATACTTAGAATAGTTTCTGTTACTTACTTCTAAAAGGTCAAAATCACATGTTTATTTCATGAGACTATGAAATTCTCCAAATCCCATTCCATCCTTATCAGGCAGCCAATCAGCAATATTTATTGCCAGTTCTCTCTGGAACATGATTCTTTTTCCAACAAACGCCTCTCCTTGCCTCCTGCTGTTTTAAATTCCATTATGTCAGAAACAAACCTTAAGGAGGCCTCAGCCCCACTGGGGTCAGAAAAAGACGATCTGGAGCCTGAGTGCCTGGGTTCAAGGCCAATTCCACCACTGGCTACTAACTTTAAAGAAGTCACGTAAGCCTGCTGGGCCTCAGGGTTTTCATCTGTAAAAGGTTTTCATGTGTAAAATGGAGACGCTTATAATGACCCAGAGGATCTTTGGGAGGATTAAATAGGTTCATACATGTACAGAACTTAGAACAAAAACTGGTACAGAGTCAGTCTTCAATGACTGTTCTTTTTCTTCTTTGCAAAAACTGTACAGTGTTCATGTGACCACAGATATAACAAAAGAATCTCCCTTCGGAAGGACAGACTGCATGTTCATGGATTGAATGATAGCCAAAAGCTTAAAAATCCATCTTTCCAAAAGACTCTGCCAAGCATGTCATGTAATTCACTCAGATACACACAAGACAATCAATAATATTTTCTGGGCCCATAAGTGAAATAAAAAATGTTAATGAATGCTGGAATAAGAGAAATGAGGGCAAAGGTATAAGAAGGTAAGACAATATAGGGATTAAGAATGACTGCAATAAGCTTACTATGAGCTAACTACAGAGTTGAGAGAACAATAAAATTAGCTACACTATATTTTAAAATAAACTATATTTTAAACTATTTAAGGGATTAGAAACTAGGGAGATAAAAACCAGATTGATTTTTTTTTTCAAAGTGAATACGAGGCTGTTTTGCAAGACCCAAATTGTTTCTTTCGGGTTTTTTAAATTCAAGCAGTGACAACAATGAGGAGCAGAGGTTTGGGGCTCGTGGTTTTCTTTGAAGGTCCACAGGCAGCTGTCTTGTCTGCTTTAGCATCTTTCCTGTGGTTTTTCAGGGCATGACTTGATCTCAGGTAGGGGACCTACATACCAGCTTTCACTGCGGCCCTGTTGGATATGCTCCTGCTTTAGCTCCTGCAGGCATTGGAAGGCCCTGTGTCTCTCAGGCAATTCTCTCCCAGCCAAAAAGCAACCTGCCCACTAAGGAACTTGTGTTGGTTGTGGGTTGGCAGGAGATTTACAACCAAGTCTATGATTGTCACCTCCGATATGGAGAACTGATGGAGTTTCTGGGCTACCACAGGCCATTAGCACGCACACACACTTTCTCCTACACCAGAACTAGAGAAACACACCTGAAACTAGAGAGCTCAGAAACCAGGGAGAAAACCACATTTTTCAGGTTTTGTTTTCATCCAGCAAACTTTAAGGGCAGAATGCCATTTGAAATACTTTATTATCAATATACAATTTTGTCAGTATCCCTTCTACCTTAGTTGGATTGAAAAGTTTCCATTTATGTAGCTTTTTGGGGAAATACTTTTCTAGCATGATCAAACAGCTGTGGGTTTTTGACAATCATAATACTGGAGAGTAAACTCAGAACATGTTTGCATTGTACCTATTTCACTATTTCAGGGGAAGTCTGAATTTGTTGATTGCATGCCACGCTTTTTAAATAGATCTTGCTAACCTTACAGTAGACACAAAATTCTCAGCTCTTCCCCTCGTCTATCTTTGCTAAGTTTGCTTCAAAGAACAAGTTCTCAAAATAGCCTTTACAAAATATTAAATCAAGAAAACAGGTAGCACAGGCACACCTTGTTTTTTCTCTTTTTACTTTTGAAGGGTTCCAGCAAGTTTATGGATCTAGCTCAAACCAGAATGATGGATATTCTCCTAATGGCACAGCTTGTGTTGGAGGCCATGGGTTTGTGGCAGGGAGCTTGAGATGACAGGCTCCAGCTGTCCCTGAGAGCAAGCAGAGGGAAAACAGCACTTGCTCAGAAAGGAGTCCTGTCTTCCAAAGGCCTCTCTGTTAATTTATTTTATTTATAAATCAGAGTGCTCTGTGATAGACTTAAAGGCTGGAGTTTTTAAGAACATTCCTTTTGGGCTGAGGGGTTGGGTAGGATGGACCTGAGACTTCTCTCAGTGTGTGTTTTACTTTTAATTTTGAAAGATGTAAATGCTTACATATTTAAAACATCAAGTCAAACCATTAAAAAATCTTAAAATTAAAAACAAGTGGAAACAAATGAATACCCTAACATTTGTGTAAAGATATCAGCCACATAACCACTCAGAGAAAATATTTATTTTAAGGGTTTTAAACATAGTTCTCTTTACATTTTTAGTGGAATATATTCTAAAGGCAAAAAGAATAGCACAAAAAGTTTGAACTTCAAAAATTTTTTTAAATGGAATTTATCAGGGTCACCTTGGTTAATAAACTTACATATGTTTCAGGGGTACAGTTCTATAATAATCATCTATATATTGTATTGTGTGTTCACCACCCCAAGTCAAGTTTCCTTCCGTCACCAAATATGCCTCCTTTACCTTCTTCTACCTCTCCCACACCCCTTTCCCTCTGGTAACCATCATGCTGTTGTCTGTGTCTATGAGTTTTGTTTTACTTAATCCCTTCGCCTTTTTCTCCCAGCTCTGTAACGCTCCTTCCCTCTGACAGCTGTCAGTCTGTTTTCTCTGAGTCTGTTTCTATTTTGTTTGTTAGTTTATTGTTATAGTGAGTGTTGGCATTACAATTTTAAAACAGTTTTAAAATCAAACAAATCAGTAAATTTGTTAATATTTTTAGGAATCAAGATTTTCAGTGTAAGAAAAATAGGTATGAATACAAAAGAAAATGCATATTTAAAAAAATAGATGGCCATTATCTCTAGAAGGTAGTTTCTAGAAAACTAATCTGTTTGATCATTTTAGGAATCCAAGATTTTTAATAATGCAATTTTATGTTTCTGATAAGAATTTCATTTCCATCTGGTTTTTACATCCATTGATTTTTCTTTTATGATCCATGTTTAATTAGATACTATGAGAAATGCTATAAAAAAGTCCCCCCTAAGAAATCCACAATCGCCCAATGAATTCCAGCTGAATTTCCCTTTTGAAGCATTAAATAAATGTTTTTCAATGTGTGAGTATAGAGAGAGAGGAAAGGAAATACCACCATAAGGTAGAGAGCCTTCTGGGCTCCCTTTGACATCAAACAAAGGGGAAACAGCATTTGAGGGAAAGGGATATTGTCAAGGGCAAAGTAGAAATGTGGAGTTGATTTCCCCTTCTCTGTCTCCTTGCCACTCTTCACTATGGTCCAAGCTACATCCCCTCTCTTCACTGAAGCCTTCTCAGCTGCCCCAGATCCACACAGCCATGTGCCTTTACAACCCATGAGATTTCTTAACTGGCAGTTATTTATCTTTTTTTTGGCAGTTATTTAATTTATGTGTCCCATTTCTCTATCAGTTCTATTCCTTCAGCCATTAGGCACCCGCTGTGTGCACAATGTGCAGTGCCCTAGAGATACAATATGAATGAAATACAACCACTGTCATCAAATAAGGTCACATTCTAGCTGGAGATATAATCTGGCAAACATCATTAGTATAATGTGATATGAGGAATGCTAAAACAGCAGTATGTAAAACTTGCATGGTAGTCTGGAGGAGGGAGAATTGATTTTGCTTGCGTGAATTGGGGGAGAGAAAGGAAGACAAGAGAGGGAGCAGGGGTCATGTCTTACAATAACTTATACAAAAGGCTTGGATAGTAGGAGTGCAATAAGTATATGGGGATTATGATGGAGGGCAGGGGCTGCTGCATGGGCAACCTGATTTTGTAGGGTTGTGACAGGGCAAAAGGAAATGATGTAAAATATTGCACTAGAAGAAAATCCAAGACCAAGTGTCTATTCCTGGATTTTCCCTAAGGCTGACCTTGGTTGTGTGTATATTTCTACATCCCTCTCTCCCAGAGTTTTCCAAAGCATGGTTTGAGGTTAAGGTAGGGAAGGGTGCAGTATGCATTCCTGTCTCATCTTGAAGTTCACAAAGCATTTCATTGCATAAGAGCTGCCCAACACAGACCATGTAGCCTAAGCAGATGATTGGTATCATTCCACAGACAAGTGCAAAACTTGGTTCTGATTCCGTGTTGAGAATAGGCACAAATACGGACTGTTAGCCTTGTTGTAAACAGGAGGACACCAAAGAAATGTACCCAGCAACTTCAAAGAGTTGTCTTGTGGTAGGCAGCCATAGTTGGCACTTCATTTGCAGTCAGGAATGTTCAAATAAGCAGTGGTCAGCATCTGATCAGATCAGCTGCACAATGGCTTGCTCTTGTGCAGGGCAGCCCACTCACCCCAGAAATACCATTCTTGGTGTGCACAAAGGGTGCCAGATGTTCTTATTTCTTCAAGATGTCCCTGTTAACATTATCACCTAGGAAGTACCTTCCAGTGGTGATGACAAGTTCTCCCCTGCCAGTAAATGAAGAATGGATAGGTGCACTTTTAAACCAGAAGTTATATCTTGTGCCATTCATACATCAATGGTCCTAGTCATTGGCATTACAAATTAGCAAGAAAATTTTGACTAAGAAGATAATGAAAGCTATAAAAAAAAACCCCAAGGTATCACCGACAATGAAGGTGAGTGGCTGCCTTACATATCAGTGTAATCACTTCTATGACTATCAAGGCTTGTACTTTTAGGATATAGTAAGTCTTTCCCCAAAACACATTACATATATGTCCTATAACCACAGTAAAGTATACAGAGCGGCTTCAGGGAGCTTCAGAAGCTTTTGCATGTTGCATTAGAAGCTGAACCTTGTGGATATAAATGAGGTAGATGTCAATATTTTAAGGAATGGTACTGGCATATAGACAGGAGTGGGCAAAGGTAGATTTACAGTTGTTTTTATGGAAAATAATACAATAATTAATAAATGAAAATGTAAGAATAAACTATGTTTCACATACTAACAACTGTAAACCTACTTTTGCCCAGCCCTGTATAAAGGTATGCTGTTGATAACTGCAAACACACTACGTTATTTTGACTGAAGCACAAATCCTTGGGGTCATGTAGCTTTTGAACAATTTGACCAAACTCACACTAAAATGTAGTGAGAAAATTTGGTGGCAGAGATCATTCTGATTACTTGAAACTTAATGAAGAATTCTGCTCTGTGGATAGATAAATATACTCCAGGATAGACAACAATTTAAAACTTTCAAACCAAATGGACTTAATCACATTCTAAATAAAATCCCAAAGCATACTTACCAAGTTGTAACGCTGCTTTGCTTGGGTAGAGTATGGATTTTCTTTTTCTTCATAAGTACCATAGTTGGGGTGGACTCCCCTAGATTGAGTATGGCTCCATCAAGACTGCCAAACTTGAATTCATTCTACTTCAATTCTCATTTGTCTCACTTTAAAAACAGTCCCAAAAGGTAATAAGCATACAGTTTTCACAATACCAGCCTTAGTTCCATGAGATTTCATTGCACAGGCAAATCTCCAAGCCCCAGAGCAGTTATACCTACAGCAAATTGCTGTGCGGAGTCAGTCCAGAGCATTGGCAGCTGGGAGAACAAAGCCAGACATCCGTAGTGCCTTCGCCCTCTAAGGTCAGACATTCCTACCTTTTTGAAAAGTTAGATGCTTGTGTTGGTGGCAACTCTAAGCACCAGGTGTTAAGAACATCCTTCTACATCACTCTCACTGCCCTGGGATTGTACATAAGACCCACCTTAGGCTCTGTTTTCCAGAGAAGCCAAGTTAAGTCAGGAGCAAAGGAACTGGTACATGCCAAGCACTCAGGATGTCAGTGCTAGTGACATAGAGTTGTCACTAGCCACATGAGGCTCCTGAGCACGTGAGATGTTGCCAGTTTGAGCAGAAATGTGCTGTAAGTGTAAACTGCACACTGGATTTCAAGACTTCCTAATGGAGAAAGAAAGAGGGAGAATTTTTCTGTCATCCCACATCTTTTTTCCCTTTCTGGTCAAAGTCTGCCTCCATGGGGCTAATACCATGCCCTTCTGAATTGTGACACTTAGCCCCTTGAAGCAGCCTCCGAGGAGGCCACATACACATGTGGTGGCTAGGACCTTCTTTCTAGTCTGAGAGTGGATCCAGACGCTTAGTAGGTCTATCAGGTCAAGCCCAGGAGCTCCGGAGCTGCTGTATCTCCCACGCCTGTGGGGGCCATCAAAGCCATTCATAACTTGGCAGTCAGGAAGAGGCCAAGGCAGCTGGAGATGACAACAGTGATGGCATCCAGGGGTCTCCGTAAGTGGCCAAGGAATCGGGAGCTAGTGAAGCTGAGACACTCTGTAAAATGTATCCAATCAATTTCTCAAACAACCTAATGAGGAAAGGAAGTGAGACATAGCGAGATTAGCAACTTGCCCAGAGTTATGCATCTAGTAAGTGACAGAGCTGGTATTCTAACTAGATGGCCACTGCCCAGCTTATGCTCTTAAATGCAAGCTCATATAGGTCATTACCAGTTTGACACAACTCAATATAAATCAGATTTTCAGCTGAAAGCAGGTTTTTATCCACAAAAACTTTAAAGTCAGACAGGGCCTAAGAGGAGAGATGGATATTGAAGGGTTCAGAGGAAATCCTTGACCCATCTGTAATTTTACTCAGGAGCTGACTGCTTCTGACTTGCCCAGGAATTCATGAACCATTTCCTGTCCCTGCTAGGAGCTAAGTACTGACCCTTCCATAGGTCTCAGCCTGTCAACAGATTTGGTCACCTCTTCAGTTTCTAAGAGCTATTCCTGAACAGTAGGGAATATTCTCTGTTCTTGTTTGTAGATAGATGGAAGGCCATATTTGATACTTTGGAGCCTCTTTGTATGCTTACTTTATTTAGATTGGTTGGTGAAGTAAGTTTGGGGATTTGGAGGCTGATCAAAGAGCAGACAGGCTCTTGAGAGGTGATAACATATTAGCTTTATTTGGGTGGTGCTTGGACAGGGTTGCATGAGAAGGGGCTTCCCTCACAGTAGGAGACCTTTCAGAGCCAGTGGCTTAAGGCCACCACCCAGAAAAGGAATCAGGCAAGGGCCCTTCAGAGGGAATCAGGGAAATTAGAAAGGGGGCTTACCTGTCTAGGTGATGCCACTCAGCAATAAGGTAGAGAGTCTCTGTGTCAGAGAACTCCAAAGGGCAACAGCAATTTGGGGTCTTTCATAGCTGCAGGGTTTGTTATTTATGGCTAGCAGGTGTTGGGTGTGGTTCCACAGGGTATGTAAAGTAGGTAGGCTCAAAAATGGTTAAAATATGTTAATCTGGAATATATTTAAAGCAATCCAATATGTGAGAATTTAAGTTGGGCTCCAGCAGACTTTGGGCTAAAGACCCTAGCATGCTATGAAGAAGTAAACAATGTGGGGGCCATTTTTGCCTAATACCCAGGGGCTGTCTCTGGCCCATTTATGTAATAGTTGGACAGGAAGTGTTCCATTCATTTACTTCTTCCATTGCTTTAATGGACACGTCTAGAATTCCTGATGGTTATGAGATGCTTTTCAGAGCCAACTAAGACACACTCTTCCTTTTTTCCTTTGGCGCTTCTGCTGGAATCAGAATGTTATGTAGCAATAAATGTGAGATCAGCTCTCTAACTCCATCACTTTGTAGATGAGAATGCTGCCACGCAACTAGGCAAAAACTCTTCCCCAAGGTCAGAAAGCTCATTGTGGAAGGAACCTAGACCCACATTCAGGTTTTCTAATTTTGCCCTATTTTATTTGCACAGTACCCCTTCCTCATCACACCATTCAGCCCCTGTATTTAAACTTGCTCAGTGTTTCTTTCTCTAGTTTGAGAATGCTGTAGCTCAGGGGTGTCAAGCTCATTTTCACGGGGGGCCACATCAGTCTCACGGTTGCCCTCAAAGGCCCGAAATAATTTTAGGACTGTATAAATGTAATGACTCAACTGTTAAGGAGTTGAAATTACATTCGGTCCTTTGAAGGCAACTGCGAGGCTGATGTGGCCCCCAGTGAATATGAGTCTGACACCCCTGCTTGTAGCTCATTTTCATGGAAGGAAGCTTCAGAACAAACTTCTCTTTTTCTCTACACCAAAAGATCACTTTCATGTCTGTGCAAGCAGATATCCCTGACCATGTCACAATGTCCTGCAAATGATCACATAGGAGAAGCCCTGTGCCATAATAAATTCCCCCTTAATCATATCTGTGCAAAGTTATCGGCCCCCAGAGCTCTATGAAATCTTATCTTTGCCAAATAGTTTCTCATCTCAATGTACTGTCTTGCAAGAACTCGTAAAAACATCTTAGTAAATACCAAATGTAACTAATAGAAATTAAAAATATTATTAAGCCCCGTGAAGAATATTCTAGCGTTGGTTAATAGATTTGCTGACTCAACCTTGGAACACGCTACCCATATGTGAGTGATAAGGGATATGAAGGCTCCCTATTGGCATATTTAGGGGTCATTTGTGGTTTTATTGTAGTGTTGCCTTTGTAGGATTTTGGATGAATCAGTCATATAAGATGCAAGCATTTGTTCTTTCTCTGTTTTCTGTTTTTAATTTTCAAAAAAATTTAGAACATCTGTAAGCCAACTTCAGTCAAGAATGCTGACTCAAAGGGTGAAGAAATCAAAGTCCAGTTTCACAACTTAATGTCTGTGGTTAAATTTCAGGACTGTGAAATTCTCTTCCCCTTTAGCTCTTCTCTCCTCACTGCCCCTCCCCTAAAAAAAGGTGAGAAGGAGAGGGGACTCGAATGTTAGTGTTGGTTAAAGTGCTACTTAAAAAGGAAACTGTAACACTGGACTGTAGGACACTTTGGCTATGTCCAAAATTCTTGGTTAGCTGGACAGTTTGATGCTCAAGATTTTCACACTCATTATTGGTTGACAGAAGTTAAAATTGTCATCTGGTCCTCTCTATCTCTCACCCTATATAGAGTTATTGGCGTTTTGCCTAAAAGTTTCTTTCTTTTTAAGTTTCTTGTTTTCTCTTTGTATAGCACTTCATGTATATGTCAGAATATGATTACAGAATTTTAATCCTTCCCATGACACCTTTGGCACTGGGGATAGAAACTAATCTCCCCCACTCCTTATCAGAATTCTGTAAAATAACCAAGAATTCAGAAATCAGAGTCCTTTGGATTAGGGACAGAAGACATCATTTTGTTGAAGAGCATCAGCCTATTCTAAGCAATAGGAGTTGCAAATTTGCTTTAAATAATGTGGCAAATCAACTTTTCATTTCCTCAAAGCCTTAAGATCCCCAGGACAAAGAGGAAGGTATGGTTCTTCATGCAGTAGGCAAAGGAGCGTGGTAGTAAGTTTCTTAAGTGTGTGTGAAGGTGTAAGTGGTGGAAAGAATGGGTCTGTGCTGATGGATTTTCTCCGCAGTGAAAAGCCCAGCAGACCCTGAGGATGGGGAAGTGGTGGGAGGAAGATAAGGAGATTGAGCAGCCCTGTGGGAGATGTACTAGATAATGACAAGAACTCCTTATGGAGTAGATCTTCGTGTTAGTTGGGGCTCCTGAGCTAATTAGTGAAGTTTTCTCCATTGAGGCGCTTCCTTGGGATTGACAGAAATAGAACCTACCTGAAATAGACCCAAGTGTATATGCAAACTTAGTAATGATAAAGATTATCATCCAGTGGGGAAAAGAGAAGGCTAAGTCAACCGAAACAGCTGGTTAACCATTCATAAAAAGAAAGCAGTTTAGCTGATGACCTCACACCTCAGAGCAAAATAGATTTGACATAGATCAAATAATTAAATGTTTAAAATGTTGAACTGGAAAAATATAGATGAGAAGAGACTTTGGATGGGAAGAGACTTTCTAAGTTTAAAAGCATTGGAAGGGAAAGATTGCTCTGACCCATGTGAGAACTGGCATCAATGAAATTAAAGGCCCAAAACAAACTGGGGTGGGGGTTATAATGGATGTTATTAAAGGCTAATAGCCTTACTTTATTTTTTAAAGCCCACATCTCATATAAATTGATAAGAGAAACACCAAACCCCTTGACCATACACCCCCAATTCTCTGCTCCCTCAGAATCATAGTTCACAGCTGATTTGTCCGCTCACAATATCTCCACTTCCCTACCTCCTCAGTGCTCTCAACCTGGCATCCACCCCATCAGCGCACTGAGTCACCACTGACTTCCATGCAGCCAAACCCAGAGGTCTTTTTTTTCTCACGTTCACTCTTCCTTTCAATGGATTGAATGCTTCCTCCTTTGCCACACCCTCCCTTCTTGCTTTGGCCTCTGAGATCATGCATTCTTGTGTCCCCAGATGCTTCTTATTCATCAATTTCTTTTCTTAGGTAAGTACCTTTTCTTCCACCAGACCCCTAAAATGGTCAAGTTCCCTGGATCTCAGTCCTGAGTCCTCTTCTCTGTGATTGGACATCATCTCCCTAGGTGACCTCCTTCATCCCATGGATTTAGATGTCATTTATACTCTTGTAACTCCCACATTTATATTCACAGCACAAGCCTAATCTGTGAGCTCTGTGTACTCTCCTTACTTGACATCTCCATTTGCATGGTTCCCAGACATGTCAAACTTAAAATAGCAAAAGTTGAAGTCTTGTCCCCCCCCCCCCCACCTGTCTTGACAACAAATGAAAACTCATTTCCCTTTCAGTGCTCTCCATCTTAATGAAGGAATGGCATCATCATTCACTGCTAAAATCTAAAACACGGAGGTCATCCTTATTCCTTCTCCACCCCACCCACATTCAGTCTATTAGCAAAACCTTCCTATTTCCAAACTGGATTTTAAATCTATTTACCTCTCTCCCAGTCCTGCCCAACCCTGGCCAGACCCACTGCACCAGCCTCTTCAGGGGGCTCTTGTCACCTATCGTTACTCTCCCAGTTCTCCACATAGTAGCTCAAGACATCTCTTTAAGATAAAAATTGGACCAATGTGTTCTCATTGTATTTTAAACAAATTCCAAATAACTTACTCTGACCTACACCTGACTGGGTCTTTTCTAATTCTCTGAACTCATCTCATGCCATTCTCTCCAGCATCTTCTTTGTGTTTGCATATTGCTCTCCTCTAGGTTTCCAAATCCTTCAAGCTCTTTATTGCTGCATGTGGCCCAGGATGGCTATGAATGCAGCCCAACACAAAATCGTAAATTTACTTAAAGCCTTGTTTTTGCTCATCAGTTTTCATTAGTGCTTGTGTATTTAATGTGTCTTGGGAAAGTCTCTTCCCAAGACAACTCTTCTCCTTCCAGTGTGACCCAGAGATGCCAAAAGGTTGGACACCCCCAACAGATTTTTAGATTCAAAATTTCACTGTGAAGAAAAAAAAAAGAAGATATGTGGTCAAAGATTTACGTGCAAACATATTCATCAAAAGTTAAGTTTCCATGTAAAAGAAAAAACAAAACATAATGTTCAACATTTGGGGGGTGATCCAACATGAGCGTGAGCAACTAGAAATAGGTAGAAACATTATTTCTTTCTCTTAGTGGATGTTGAGGATTCACAGTTGTTAGTATGGTTACTTAGAATAATTTTCTTAAGCAACATTTGCTAAAATTGAAAATTTGGGTGCGCTTCCTGAAAAATCACTAAATCATAAAGGGTCTTTGAAATAGTTCCCAAAAAGACATGTAAAATAATTTATTACAGCTCTAACATGTGACAAATTGCTGCCACTTACATTTAAGGAAGGCCAGCATAGTGGCAAAATTAGCAGCATCCAGGGATAAATGGATGACAGTTAACTGTGAAAGGAGCAGTGGCAAAATGAAAGATACTTCCTTTGCCACGCTCACACATTGCAACCAACACCACATGCTCTGGGAAGATGTTTGTAAGCCACATGCCTTCCATGTGGAAGTGATTTCATCTCCTAATTAAGAACACACAGATAAAAACCGAGGAAGGAAGCCAGCTTGGAAAGCATATTATACCAAAAGCCAGGGTGAGCGGGAAGTATTTGAACGATGTAAGATGAAGGTAGCTGGGGTTTGAAAGGAAGTGGTTTTGTAGACCTTGTTTGGTGTTGGTTGTTTTGCCGTCATTATTGAAGTGGTTCTTTGGCTCATTAAGGGTTTAATTCTGACATATTTACAGAGAAAGAGAGACAAGGCTTGTCTGGATTTGGTAGCACTCCTGTTGTTGGCTAGCCAAACTTTATCCTTAACCTCTTATGAAGAGTTACATGACTTACCTTCTAGAAGCTTGACCTACTTGTTATTTGAACTATAAGATTTTAAGCCATTAGGCTTTTGAAATACAGGCTAAAACCTTTAAAGATAAGGTTTCTAAACACTTTTAACAGAATTATGAAGTGAGAAGAAAGACAAGAGAGGAATAGCTTTGGATTTTAGTATCTGCGCTGACACTATTAATCCGGACCAAAACAGTAAAAAAAAAAAAAAAAAAGGAAAGAGAAATTTTGCTGATGGAACTGAAGGATGTTAGTTCTGTTCATGCTGAAACATTCATAGAGAAATGTTTTATTTTAGATTGTAATGGGCCAATTCATTTTAATACTGTGGAAATAGATACATAGCCAAGTTTTCACCAAAAAAGAATGACTTGTTTAATTAAATTCTCATTCTATTTTGAGGGCATATTAATAGTTTAATACTATTCATAAAATAAACAAAACAGCCCTGGCCAGCAGGGCTCACTTCATTGGCTTGTAGTCCTGTAAAACTGGGAGGTCGAGGGTTCAATTCCTGGTCAGGACACAAGCCCAGGTTGTGGATTTGACCCTGTTTGGAATATGTACAACAGGCAACCAACTGATGTTTCTCTCCATCCCTTCTCCTGTCTCTAAAATCAATAAGCATGTCCTCAGGTAAGGATAAAAAAAATAGAACACAGGAAAGAATGTGACTACTGGCAATATTCCTTTATTGGTTGCAAATCAGCAGTGCGTAATAGAAAAATGAAATCCAGGTTTGCTTAAAGTATATTTGAGGCTGGTGTTATCATCCTTGAGTGAAACAAATATAATTTATATTTGCTATTTCAACAGAGTTACCATGGAAGATAAAAAATTAAAAAAAATCTACCTGCTTTTCAAAAATTATTTCCTACACATATTCCTGGGAACAGATTCCAAATTGAGTCTTATCTCATTATGGATTAACTGAAATAGAATAATATACTTTTAGGTTTGGGGTAGTTGATCATTCAAGATGTGTGTTTTATTGAAACCTTCAATGATCCGATTTTCATTACAAAAAGGATATTAGAATCAGAATTCTATTTGAGACTATAGATGTGGTTAAAAAAACACCTTCAAAACGAATCAAAAATTTTCCTTTAGTCCTTTTAATGCTATAAGACAATAGGGTATATTTGTGGCTTTATAATTTTATAACATCTCTCATTGATTTCTGTTAAAGTTTTTATAAATAAATACATAAGTCCAGACTTCTGTGAGTGTTTTGTGCACACACATGTGCATCTATGTTGTTGCAGTCTTAGAGAAATTACTATTTTTGGGACAATACAGATTAGGTGGAGAAGCTGGAGGCAGGAAGAAAAGAAAAAGAGCTAGCTCAGAGGGCAAGATTGATGACTGAGTTTGAGGGCAAGAATAGAGTGAACTGATCAGTGGCTCCCCACTCAGTCCCCACAGCCCTAGTTGCTCTCCATCACCCTAGCCACATCTCACTTTTCTACGGCTCTAGTCTGAGAAATCAGAAGGGAATTTTAAAAATTAAAACATGGAGGAAAACATTAATTTTCTGATTCAGAATTTCAGAATCAGAGATAGACTTCAACATCAGTGAGTCTCAACACAAGATTTTTCAGATGATTGAACTAATCCCAGAAGAAAAATGTTTTGAGCAAGAAAAGCAATCCTAGCATCAAAGACTTCTGGTTTCCAGTTCAAGATTATGTTATGATACATGTTGGGAGAATGTTAGTGAAGATTAAATAAAAACCTCTTTGTGATTAATCTCTTTGCTGTAGGCAGAGATGCTGCATTTGCCACTGAGGTAGAGGTTAGGAAAGACTTAAACCAAACAGGCATTCTTTTTCTGGAAGAGAGCAAAATATTGCCCAGATAGAGGAGTCATCTGATATTGTGTGACATTTACCCTTGATCTTTTTAGAGGTGATTTTAGAAGTCTTCATTAGACACACCAGATTCTTTCCATATGGTGCCTTACACACCTAGTGATTCTGGAGAATTAGCTCCTGCGTCATGCTGGTGCTGCCTTTGTGGTTGTGTATGTTTCAAGCTCTTCAGACTGATTGTGAATCTTTGGCCGCAGGCTGCACCTGATGTCACAGGACTTTCTGGTTTCACTTATGTGTGCACAAGGGAATGTGCTTTTCCTGCCTTTGAAGCTATATTGATGCAGCTTGACCTTCTAAGACATGTAAAACAACCTACCAGACCATTTAAAGTCCAAAGCTTCAGTACGTGAAACACTTATAGAAAAAGGAACAGTCTTCTGACAGCATTATTTATAAATCTCTATTCCAAAATTGAATGTACAGATGCACAGTTTCACCATACCAAATCACCCTTCTTGAAAAAGAGGCATTTTGCTGCATGCAGGTAAAAATATTGATGAATATCCTATGTATACTATGAATAAATTTTTTATTATACATGAGATTTCCCATTAGGAAACATTCAGTAAATATTTATTGAACACCCACTATGTGATAGGCACAGTGGGTCGTACCTGGGTGAAAAGGGCAGAAATGTCCATGTTTTTGTGGAGTTTACATAATTATTCTCTGCAACACCATGCCTTTATTAAGGAGAAAATAATTTTGGGCTCTGGATTCTCTCTTGTGGTGTATTTACACATTCATGTTTTTAATAAATGTAAGCTTTTATTAAAATATAATATATATACAAAAAATGTACAAATCAAGTGTATAGCTCATCACAAGTTCATTAAGTGAGCACAGCCATGAAATCAGAAACCAGGTCAAGAAACAGAGCATAATTATTGAATAAATTAAGACAAAATTTACATGTGTATGATTTCCTTTATATAAAATTCAATAAAATGCACTGGATGGTTGCTGGGGGATTGGAGAGTAAGGAAGCATGGCATGGGGGGATTACAAAGAGGCATGGAAAACCATTGAGACTGATGGATATGCTTATTGTCTTGATTGATGTTTTCACAGATTTATACATATCAAAATGTATCAAACAGCGCACTTTCAAATAGTCCATGTATTGTCTATCAATGATATTTTTTAAATGTAAATTTTTTAATTGGGAAAATTAGTTTGGGTGGTAATTCCTCAGAAGGGACATAAAGAAACCTTCTGGTGTGATAGTTTTCTATGGCTTGATATGGGTATATAGGCAAAAGGCAAAGTGTAGCAAAAACTTCAGCTGTGTATTTCAGATTTGTGCATTTCATTGTGTTTAAGTTGCAACTTCATAAAAGTAAATTTTACAAAAAAGTTAAAAAAAAAAAGAAAAAGAAAAGAAACAGAACATTCTCGGACACCAGAGCCCCATTTTGAATGCCATCCAGTTACTAACCTTCCCAAGATAACCACTTTTCTGACTTTTGACATCATAGATTATTTTCCCTTTGTTTTGAACTTTATAGAAATGGAATCATATGATATGTTATATTCTTTGTCTGCCTTTGTGTGCTCAGCATTATGCTTGTGACATTCATCTGAGTTATTGCATGTGGTTGGCTTCATTCATTCTCCTTCCTGTGTAGTATTCCATTGTGTAAGTATTTACAATTCACTTACCCACTTTTGTCATTAAAGACATTTGGACTATTTCCAGCTTTTGCATCTTACTGAAAGTGTCACTATCAAGATTCATGTATATGACTTTAGGTGAACATTTCTATTGGGGATACACTTTTGATTCTTGTATGTGCTCTGACCAGGAATCAAACCCACAACCTTGGTGTATTGAGATGCTGCTCTGACCAGCTGATCTACCCAGCCAGGACTTCAGGGATGCACTTCTGAGTTGGAATGCTAGGTCACAGATTATGCACATATTTATCTGTACTACATACTGCTAAGCAGTTTTCTAAAGTGTTTATACCAAGTTATAGTCTCAATAGCAGTGTATGAAAGTTCCAGTTACTCTATATCCTTGCCAAATTTAGCATTATGTACTTTTTCATTTTTGTATGTATCTTGTTTAAAAAACTAGGACAGAACCACTTGAGCTTTGTGATAAACAATGAGGCATCATCAAATTTGCAGCAACAATGTTAATCCCTTGGATTTTGGTCTATGCCAGTGATTCAGAATGGTATCATATCAAATTACAGACTCTCCTGAAGTGTTGACAGAATCAAAGCCACTGTGTACAATGGAAAATCCTGTAAAAGTTTGTGTTTCTTGCATTTGGAGTCATGGCTTATTCAAGCCAGCAATGGTAGACTACCTTTTTGTGCAAGAGGGCCAAGTTAGAATAAATAAAAATACTTACAGGTCACTTTTTCGTACCTTGTATTTCAAGATACATGTGGCTTTATTGAGACCTGGGGAAGAAACATACATTTGGATGGGAAATAACTTGCCATATCAAGCGGAAGACTGGAAGTGAGAAATTTGGAGCAACTATTGCCCAGTAACCTATTAACATTGGACCATCTTTGAGAAATGGCTATTGAGAGATAGCTATCATCCTGAAATATGATAGCTTGTCAACCATACTGTAAAGCTAGGGCTAACTTTTAGACCAGGACCCTTAAGAGGAGGCTTTAATTGCAAACTATCCAGCTCCTGACCTCCCACCCCCAATTTAATAGCACGTGTCTAAAGGAAGAATTATACGTATAATGGATTCAGGCCCTGGGCCCGTCAAGAAGGGCCCAGCTGGAGTAAGGAAGAACCTTATTTTTGGAAAGATGCTGATTGTCTCCCCTCTCTTTTCAGTCCAAGGTTTACACTCGCACACCAACCTTATATTTGGACTTCAAACTGGACCAAGGAGCAAAGCATTCCCAGCCTGTTCCTAAAGGTATGAAGGGTTCTGGGGTTTAGTGACCATTTCAGGAAAAAGAAAAAACACAGGAGGCCACTTTCTCTGGACTGTGCTTGGGTCTGAAAGTCAGCACAAAGTTCTATGAATTTAGTTTAGGTTTTATGATGTTTAAACTAGCCAGTATTGATGGGACCTTTCAAGTTAGGGCATAGAATGTTAGGGCAGGACCATCTGGGCCCCCACCCTCATGTTACAATTAGCGAAGTGTCAAAGCCATGTAAAGGTCTGCGGACAAGTCAGGACTTTTAGCCACATCTCCCGACTTCCTGACTGCTATTGATGTACAGTGTTCCTGGAGGCAAATTCCAATCTTGTTACTTATGAGCAAGTACATCCTTAATTGAGATACATGCATTTTTTTGAGAAAGGTATCGCTATGGAAGACTTATGTTTAGGGTGACATTTAAATGCAAAGAATAATTAGAAAACTCCCAAGCATTTATTTATTTTAAAAACATTGTTGAACCTGAAGTCATTAGGCATCAATCTCAGACCCATTATTTTCTTCTTTAGTATTTTTCATTCTGGCTATTTTTAAGTACAGAAAAAATTTTAATCAATTCACTTAAACATATGCCTACCCTTATACATAATTTTTATAACAACATATGTGGTAGCCCATATGCTTTAACTTTTTTCTTTTACTTCTGAGTTTGCATCCCTGCATTCCTTTTTTCTCCCTTATCAGCCCATAGCAGTACCTCCTCTATATGTCTCAGATCTGGATGTGTCCTTGAATTAGATCATGCTGTGTTTTTGTCCACACTTACATTTGTATACTGACATATATATGCATGTAAATATACAGATATATGGGGTTATTTTCTCATTGTTTTGCTAAAGTGGAATTGTATTATAAATACACTTTTGCATTGTGCTTTTTTGATCAGACGATACCTCATGGAAATTCTTCCCAGTCTACTCATGTGGCTCTCTTGAATGATGGTATTCTATGCCATAGGTTGACTGAAACACATTTAGCTATTTCCTGTCATTGGGCACTCCTTTGTTCCTAGCACTTGGCCACTGCACACTGGTCTGCAATGCATATCCCTGTACTCGTGTCCTTCCATATGGGGGCTTATTTTGATGTGTCAGGTTCCCAGGGATGCTTACAAGGTATACACACATTTAATTTCTAAAAGATATTGTCAAGTTGCAGTCCAAAAGGCAGTCACACTTTTCGTCATCCTTCTACCAGTTTCTCCATGCCTCCACCAATGCTGCATGTGGTTCATGCCAATTTTTGCTCTACACTTACCCACCACCCTCTGTGGCCTCATGAGAGAATGTGGATCTATCTGTTAGCAAAGTTGTACTTCTATGTTATTTTGTCACTATGAATTTTAAAAGTCAGATTTGTTTTCAAAAACCTTTTTGGAAGGAAACAAAAGCAAGTAACTTAGAAATGTACATTTATTGTTAAGTCACTGCAAACCCACTTTAAAGAAATCTTTTGTAAACCCAGCTATGAAGCAGAACCTCCTTTTCTAAGACATCACTTCCAGTTATAGTGCTCTCTCTGTCTGTGTCTGTCTGTCTCTGTCTCTGTCTCTTTCTCTGTCTCTCTCTCACAAACACACATATATTCGTTCTTGCTTGCATTAAGTGACAAATCCAAAGTTTGAGGCTTCTCTGTCCAGTACCAAACAAATAATTCAGATCTTATAACATATTTTATAGACATGATAGTTCTGGCTGCCTGGAATCAGACATATTGGTTGACATAATTATGCTGTATAAATTTTATTATCAAGTCATTTAAGCCAAGTTCACCCTTTGCCTTTGTTTAAAACTACCTTTCCATTTTTATGAAGTATCTTTTTCCATCCCCTTACTTTTAGTCTGTGTGTATCTTTCATTCTGAGGTGGGTCTCTGTGTCCAGGTCAAATTCCATTGTAAAATCCAAGGCCTGTCTAAATTAATTTTATTTGGATGTTTTATGACATCAGCTGTTTTGTTTATAATATTTTGATTGCTTTGTTACTCATGGTAAGTGAACTTGACATGGATATCTGGGTTATGTTTGGATTTTGGCATAAGCTTTGCAATCTAACTAATGTTGACTTCATTGTTTCATTACCAAACGAACGGGCTAGAGATAGAGGCATACATTGCTACCATCCCATTCCTATACCAGGAAAATGCACGTTTCCCAAGGGATGTCCCGTTAAGGGAGACAGAAAACATTTCTCATGAATCAGGCTAAATTGTTTTTTCTGAATTCCTTCCCATAAATAGTACTGGCATCAGTTTTTACCATGTCTTTATTTCCTTCGGGCAAGGCATGTTTCCGTGGAGCTGTGCTAATCTTGCAGAGAACAGATGTTTCATGCAGCGATGATTTGGGAAGGCAGTTAATATCAGGAATGGAGCTGCGTGGTGCATCACTTACCAATAACCCAGTTTGTCAGGTCTCTGACAGTACCAGATTCTTTTCACATTGACCACACGTTTTTCATGTTATTTCTTGGCTAAAGTAAGAGTAAGTAGTCTCTCTCTCTCTCACATGCGCACACACACACACACAGACACACACACACGGCAGTGACTTTTACCATCTCTTGCTATGCAGTCTGATTTTCCTCGCTGTAAAGTGATGTACAGATAACACGGTTTGTTATCATTCACTTAGAGGGACATAAATCTGTATTTCTAGGAAAATATTGATGTTTTCCAAGAAATCTGTGGCTTCTGGTTGTCAGGTCCCCTTTGTCTTCTGACTGACTGCATCACGATTTGGCCGTCAACAGCCACTCTGTTTTCCCCATCTTCCCTCATAGCACCTCTAGCTTTTTAAAAACATGATCTGGAATGTTTTGAAAAAGGAGGATTGTTAAGGTATGGAAAAATTAATTTTGTAAGCCTGTTTTTATAGCCCTTAATTGAAACTTTACAGTATATGTATATGCATGTCAATCAGCAAAATTTCTTTAGAAAATATGTAGCCTACCCCTCTGTCTGTGGTGAGCAGAATAATGACTCCACCAAAATATCCAAGCTGTCAATATGTTACCTTACATGATAAAGGGGATACATTAAGGATCTTGAGATGGGGAGGTTAGTCTGGAGATGGGGAGGTTAGTCTGGATAATCCAGTGGACCCAATATAATCATAAAGATCTGTATAAATAAAAGAGGGAGACAGGAGTCAGAGAGAAAGAAAGAGAGAGAGAGAGAGAGAGAGAGAGAACAATGGAAGCAGAGGTCAGAGTGATGCAGTTGCTGCTTTTGAAATGGAAGGAGGCCAGTAGCCAAGATATCGAGGCCACCTGTAGTAGCTAGAAAAGGCAAGGAAATAACACTCCCATAAAGCCTCAGAAAGGACCACTGTCCAGCAGACACCTTGATTTTATTAAAGGTTATTTATTTATTTAGTTAGTTAGTTATTTACGTATTTTTTAGAGAGAGGGGGAGGGAAGGAGATAGAAAGGGAGAGAAACATCAATGTGTGGTTGCCTTTCACATGGCCCCCACTGGGGACCTGGCCCAAAACCCAGGGAGGTGCCCTGACTCGGGAATTGAACCTGCAACCCTTTGGTTCACAGCCCGCACTCAATCCACTGCACTACACCAGCCAGGGCAGACACCTTGATTTTAGATGATTAAAACCCATTTTTGGACTTTTGACCTCCAGAACTGTAAGATAATAAAGTTCTGTTGTTTTAAGCCACCAAGTTTGTGGCAATTTGTTACAGCACCAATAGAAAAATTAATGCACCCTCTGAAATATTAATACATTTTTGCTTCCGTGTTTACCTTCAAGGGGGACAAAGGGTAAGGAACCACATCAATGATATCCTAATAAAACTTTGGGGAAAAGAAATAAATGCTTCAAAACACTTCAGAAAGTAGATTTTAATGCCATGCATGTGGTAGCTACTCAGTAAACCACATTAAGATATGTTTAAGTAAGTCTCACTGTATTAGTTATCTATCAATATATCTAGAACTTAGTGGCTTGAAACAACATTTATTATCTCACAGTGTCTTACAGTTTACCTGTGTCCTCTGGGTCAGGGACTCTGACAAGTCTGCAATCACCGTGTCAGTCAGGGCTGCAGTCATCCCAGGGCTGAAAGGGAAAGGGTGCAATTCCAAACTCACAGCCATGGGGTTGTTGGTAGCATTCAGTTTCTTGAAGGTTGTCGGCTGCAGTCCGCTCTCAGGTCCTTGCCACGTGGGCCTCTCCATAGCACAGCTCACAGCATGGCTGCAGGCTCCATCCAAGCCAGCAAGTGCGGGAGTCAAAAGGGGTTAGCAAGATGGAAGCTGGAGTCTTTATGTGATGTAATCTCAGAAGTGACAGCCCATCACTGTTGTGTTATTTTGCTCCTTAGAACCAAGTCACGAGGTGTCCAACCTGCAGCCCAGAATGGCTATGAAAGCAGCCCAACACAAAATCGTAAATTTACTTAAAACATTACTTTGTTTTATTACTAAGTTTTATACTACGTTTTATTACTTAGATATGAACATTTTCTGTATTAGTGATCACAAACTTGGGACCTGCTTGATGATTTTAAAAGATTATCAAAAGGGCTGCTGCATAATAGGGTTATTATGTGAAGACTTTTTTGCTTATCTGTGGTGGCGGATCTCATGAAAATTATGCACAGACCTTTTCATTGCTCATCAGTTTTCGTTAGTGTTTGGGTATTTAACGTGTGGCCCAAGACAACTCCTCTTCCAGTGTGGCCCAGAGATGCCAAAAGGTTGGACACCCCTTTTTTGCAAAATAACTGGTCTGTACTTTTAAGGAAAGAAAAATATTGAGGAAAGTTTCAGATGAAAGGAGATTAGACATGGCAGCTAAATGTAGCAAGTAAATCCAGATTGGAACCTGGCCTTGAAATTTTTGTTTCTTTTTGCCATAAAAGGCATTATTGAGACAACTGGCACAATTTGAATATCTGTAGATACATAGTAGTATTGTATTAATGCTCATAATTTTTTCATTGATATTATATAAATTTCATAATATTTATAAGAACACTATGATTATATAAGAAGATATCTCTGTTTTTAGAAAATCCATACTGAAAATTATTTCAAGGTAAAGGGGTATCATGTCTGCAACTTTGCTCTCAAATATTTCAGAAGAAAAGAATGAGATATATTTCTAAAGAGAAGAATAATAAAGCCTATATGGGATAACGTGCTAGCTTTGGAGAATCTGGGTGAATGATGGTCATTCTCTGTACTATTTTTGAAACTCTTCTGTATGTCTGAAATTATTTCAAAATAAGAATTTTTATTTTGAAATAATTTGGTGGAATAAGGAGGGGAAGGAGAGGACCTCAGCAGGCCAGGCATGAGGCGCATGGTGAGGGAGCTGCCTGCCCACGCTGAACACAGTTTGGGGGCAGGTCTCTTGGAAAGCAGCACTGGGGTCTGGCCACGTGTGTGACCCAGAGTTTGGAGAGAGGTTCCTTCTCTCCTGAGCCACATTTCCCTCACTTCTTCCCTCTCTCCTTCCCTACCCAGAGCTGAATTTGTCAAGGGTCTGATGTGTCACCAGGCCATGTTTTGCTACGTCTCCACACATATATGTGTAAGGAGTGGTTGTGAAGTTCATTGAACTAATGAACTCTAAGACTCAGGCAGGAGGAAAATGAGCTGGACTGAGGCAAGGAATGTAGTCCAAGTAAAGCTGTCCCTAGGGACCTTTGCAAGAATTGGGAACCCTGGTGGAAATGAGAGCAAATGCCACAGAAAATGATTTACGTATTGAAAAGAAAAGTGTTACATTTTTTACGTTTGACTAAAGGAGTTCTGAACTTAAATGTGTTACTGATTAAACCCTTCTACAGGGCCAGAGGTGAAATGTGACCTCCATCCCAACTCATTTTCTTTGTTATTGCCTGAGGGAAGGGAAGAGCTTCCCAACTGCAAAGAGCCAGTAGTTTAGAGAGGACATCTGTAGAAGACAGGAAACTGTAGGGCCAGTGACCTCTGATGGCACAATAAAAATGTGGGGATGGTATCAATTGCTGGTGCAGGACATCAGAGTGGGGGGAGAGGAGGGAGAAGATAGAAAGTGGAGAAGGATTTGAAAATGTCACAAGAGAACTCTTTGCTGATGTAATTCTGCTCTTAGCGGAGAAGGAATTCTAATAAAATATGGTGGTTCTTAAACCATATTTAATCATTGTGTAAGCATTCACACAATTTGACTCTTGTTTTAAGAAACAATGCTTGATGGAAATTAAACAAAGTTTAATAGAAGCAAGTGCAGAAGGACAACATGTTAAAAAGAAGGAAAAAAGGAGATCATCCCCCTGTTCCTATTTCATTCCCTCTAAACTCTATGCCTCCCAACCAGTAACATGAATCATTATTACTAATAAAGATAGACACTATGTCCTAATAGAACTTTTTCACAGAACAAAAATAGGTGCATATACTTAATAAATTGATTTGACCATTCCTTTCAGCAGATATTTGGTTCTTTTGGATTATGTAAGAAGCTAAAAAGGGAAACAAAATAGACCTAGGTGATTATGTATAGACTAGTTTTCTGCAGGGAAGGTGAGTAAGAATGAATGGGACAGAGGAGAGATGAGATTAGAACAAAATAATCCCAAACGAAAACCCAGCTGAGCAACTGAAAACTTTGCGAGTCTGTCAAACTTGGAAATCACTACTTTATATCATATACCTTACATGAATTACAACATGCCCTTAGAATGGGATGTTTTGCAGTCTTCCCCAAGGAGGAGTTATTTCTGCACATTTTGACATGGAAAGGTACCCAAAACAGATCATTGTGAATTTCTAGTTCCTAAGCAGACCCTATATACTGCATAAAAAATAAAAGAAACTGAAAGTACAAATACAGAATTGCTAACAACAATCCTGTCAGGTAAGTCTGAATATCGCAGAAAGATTTCCTGTTTGGATGACATCGCACACACAGGCATGGGCAAAAGTAGGTTTCCAGTTGTTCATGTGGAAAAGGACGTGCTGATTATTACAGTAGCTTTATCCACTCACAAGAATATGTCACTCACAACTGGAAACCTACTTTTGCCCATGTCTGTATTCTCCAGTTAATGTGTATTACTTTTTATAATGGAAAAAAAACAATACAAATATTTACACTTTGAAAAATAAATGTAAGCCAGTTCAGTGGTGAAATTTTTTGAAAAGCAGCTAAGGAAGGGGTTCTGTTGCACAGTTTTATTACAAATCAGATTAAATAGGACCAGGGCAGTTTGGCATCCATTAGAAAGCAGAGAGAGACGTGCTCTAGTTGAGCCAGCCCGTCAGGGTAAGACATGGGGAATGGGGTTGTGAATTGGTAGCATGGATTTTCAGCATCTACCATGAACCTCCCTCCCCGAAGTTACATGACCTGAAAACCTGGCTGTGCCTTATTCATCTTCCTGTCTCAACCCACAGTGAGTGGTAAATGTTCACTAAATCATGGTAGACTGAGCTAAGAGGACTGGCAAGTGGGTCAGTGAGGGAGAAAAAGTGTGAGTGAGCCATGAGCAAATGGTGTGACTTCCAGAGGCCTTAAAACTTATTCTAGTAAAATCTCACAGGGGAAAAACTGAAATACAAGGGTGAAAAAAATATCCTCTGGCATCCACCCAAGTATCTTTCTTTTGCCATCCTTCAGTTTTTCTTAACCAGATTCAAATTGTTAAGTTTTATCAGTTAGACCTTTTCTTCTGTGCCTCTGTTGCATATTTCAATCCACCTGCCATCACATCCACATCCCTAGAGATGTCTTCTGTGACCCTTCCACCCCCACCTTTGTTCTGATGACTGCATCACCACGTTGGTTCTCACAGACTCCAGTTAGGGCGCTGCGCTACCACCTTGAACTCTGCTCTGCATTCACTTCCCAGATCTTTTCGTGTTCCACCGAAGGCGCAGAACGATGTCGTAATTCCATTTTGAGCTTGCCGTTTCTAGATTCGTGTCCCTCAGTGGCACAGCAGCATCTCTCCTAGGCCATGGGTACAATAAATAAATGTCCGTGAAAATCCAGTGCTGGTGCTCAGAGAACCAATGGCAGGTGGTCCATGGTTGTGAGCTCTTGGCCCCGTGGGTCGCGGTAGGAATCTGGTGCCTGTTGTGTACCCTCTTTACAGGAACGTGTCCACACTGGAAAAATTGTGGGGACAGTTCCAGGGAGCGCACAGGCTGCCCAAAGCCCATTTGTGTCCCCAAACATTATGCCTCCCTGCACCCCTGCATCTGATGCTCCATTTTAGGATAGATAAAAAGAAATGACTTCAGTGGAAGCTAAAGTACAACTAAGTAAATAAAAGCACATTTCTATATTCTCTTCCTGGACAGAAAGAAGCACAATGAACTGAAGATAAGCCAGACTGGTGTGTTACAGTTATTAGCATGATGTTAGAACTGGAAGGCAGTGTTTGTTAATACAGCTGTTGGCATATAGATATAGACATGTACATAGCCAAGCAAATTGTACACTGTTTCCTTGTGTGGCTTGAAAACACTTGGGGCCAAGTCATCTAGGTTTAGGGCCATGTGTATGCATGTGCACATCTGTGAGTGTGTGTTGTAAACAGCTCACAAAACTTAACTTTTAAAATATATATGTAAAACAAAGGATTTTATCTCTAAGTTTATCTTTTGTATGTGTTATATAATTTATATATTTATAGTTTACATACACAGATATGTTAAATATATTGTTATATCTTTGTTCCTTTTGGTATTATGGATACTAACCTTTTAATATTGCTGGTTCCTTTTCAGGGTGGACAAGCTTCATTTATACCATCTCTGGGAATGTGTATATTGGTAAGTGATGTATGCATTGCTTTGGGTTCAACTGCAATGTAACTTAAACAACTGAAGGGGAGGAAACATAAGAGGAACTTTTTCATGTAATTGAACGCACCATATTCTTTGTACAATGATAATGTGTTGACCATACCATCTAGCTTGTCATCCTAGCTCCCCAGGGCCCACTGAGGAACTTCCAACTGCCAGTAGCCTCCGTGTCTCTTAGCCTGAGGCTTTCTCTGAAAGGTGAAGGCTGGTCTGCCCCAGTCAGTGCTGGGGAATTAATATCCCTGGAAGCTACCTCACCCCTCAGGTGGGATAACCCTGAAGCCTATGTGTGAGACCTTTACCTAGAGTTTCCTGCGGGATTATGTTCCAGCGGCCCACAGTGGATGTGTGCTTGATACCACACCCTTCATTGTCTGCCTTCCTTTTGGACTGGTGTTTCCTAGGACTACCTCCCAAATAAATTCCTTCCATTCAAATATGCATGTAAGACTACACTTCTGGGAAAACCTAAAGTAAGAGAATGAGCCTCCCCTCTCTCCTTTCTTGCCCCTCATGGACAATGATGGGTGGTGTGGACGGGGCGGCGGGGGGTAGGGGCAGAACATCTGACTGCTCCAGGTACAGGCCAACAATCCCATTTCAGAGACCGTCTTGAGTTAGGTGCACTCCACCCCACTCTGGCAGGCTAGCCTTCTCAACAGTGAACTTCCCAAGGCCCTCACATGGCCACCTCCTTGGGTAATACACTTCCAACCCTAGATAGATAGCTTACTGACAACATCTGCTCAGGGCTTGAAGGCCACACCGAGAGCCATTGAAACCACTCTTTTTATCTTTTCCCAAAGGGGTGTTCCACTGTCTGCAATTATTTTTTCTGGAAAATCATGGTGACACAAACCCATGTATTTTGGTTTGTATACAGTAGAAATGGGTTTAGCCCCTCTTTTAGTAACAGCATTTCAGTTATGGGTCAGAAGCAAAATTCATTTATTTTAGCATGTGAGAAAATGTGAAAAAACATGTAGTAGTATCACAGGCCTGTGTGCACACACATTCAACTATATTAACCATCTGGAAGAGATGAAGCATCATTTGTGTCTATGCTCTTTTGAAAATCTTGACTATCATGCAGTTTTTTTTATAAAAATGGAGAGTACAAACCATTTTTTGGAGGTAGCACCCCAGACTTATAATTTTGAGAGAAACAAAATGATCTGCACAAATGGAAATTAATAAAGAAAGCACATGATTCCTAAGGTGGTAAGGATACCAGAAATATTTGTGTAGAATGAGAAAAAGCAGGGACAGCAAACTTTCTGTAAAAGGCTAGAGAGCAAATATTTTCATCAATGTGGGCCATACAGTTTCAGGAATGATGCATTCCTGCCTTTGTAGCATAAAAGCGGCCACAAGTAATATGGGAACAATTGTGGTAGCTGTTCCAATAAAACTGTATTTATGGCCACTGAGTTGTGAATTTCAAATATTTTACATGTGTTATTATTACTGAACTAAAGGGGTTTGTTTGCATGCATACATTAAAGCCCAATAAGATGACAACAGGAGTTTGCAGTGAAGAAAGTAAAAGTTTATTTAAGCAAATGGTTCCTAATCTGGAGGCACAGGTGAGCTATTATGTAAGACTTGGCTCCTCCTGGCTTCTAGGGGATGGGTTATATAGGGAAAAATCATTCGTCATGGTGACTGGGGAGTTAGGGTCATGGTCTCTACTGATTGGCTGGTGCCGGGGTAAGGGGAGCTGGTCATTGCACCTGGTGCTGATGCCAGCCATGGGGCTGCGCTGTCTGGTTTTACAAAGGTGTGGTCCATGGGGATGAAACACAACTCAGGCTTACAGGTTATCTTTGGTTTGACAAAAACTCTGTCTCTGTGACCAACAGACCTGAGGAGGCTTTGCTCCTAAGACTGATGCTGATCAGAGCCTCGCTGTCCTGAGGGCTTAGTGATTAAGGGAGTGGATGTGCAAGGGAGAAGGAGGCAGGTGAGTCAGGGTGCTGCATGAGGCCAGTCTGAATCAAAAGGAAAGACAGGAGAAAAAGGTCATATTGAAGAAATGAAATTTCTATTCAGTTACATCATGAAATACTACTCCTGGTATTTTTCAACCATTTAAAAATGTAAAAATCTTTCTTAGCTTGTAGGTACCACAAAAGTTACATCTGATTTTTGGTTTAAATGTTATTGTAAAGGTAAAGGAGAGAAAAATTAACAAATAATTCAAAACCTATTTTAGTCAGTAGTTACAGCCTTGTTTTCTGACAGACCTTTAGTCCAAGAATTTACAGGTAAAAAACTCGACAGTTCAAAGAGGAAGAATGACTTACACATCTATTTGTTTGTAGGTGAGGCCTATTTTCCTGAGTCATCTCTACTCACTGGCCTGGTCCACCCTCGTGACCATGAGCCATAAGTGCAAAACATCTGGCAGGAAACGGGGTCACAGTCTGTAGCGTGGGAGTGAACTTGCATCTGTCCACAGTAAACTGGACCTTGGAGAGAATTCAGCTCACAAAACTGGCCTCTTGGGTCTCTACTTGAGCCAATGAGTGACTGGCCAGATGACCTCATTTGAATATTATCTCCCTCCTTTCCTTCTACCCACCCCCTAAAAGAGATGTTAATGAGAAAAACAAAATGGCAAGAATAAATCACCACAGAAAACGAAATGACAAAGCAGAAATAGCTATTGAATATACGCTGATTTATAAAATCTATAGAAAGAATCCTGAAAATGCTTTCTGACTTGACTGTCTCAGTTTTATCTTTGTTATAAAACCAGGATGGCACCTGCTAGCCACAGATGATAGCAGCTGATAAGGAAGTGATTATTCTTTTCAAAATGTCAAGCACCTCTGTTCTGTTAATAGGTTTTGGAAATTTATGCACATTGTGTATTGGGCCAGAATAAGTAGGCAACACTTTGGGCTCAGAAAATAATCTGGGGAGATTCCATAAGATGGAGATTTAGGTAGACTCTTAAAAATGTTAATTGATGCAAGAATTGAGTAAAAGATGAACACTAATAGATTCAGTTTGAGTCTAGATAGCTGGAGTTTTGAACAGTAGAAAATGCTGGATATTAACTAGCTGTCTAAGTTGGTCTGATATTTTAAACTTCATGGTGAGTATGGAGGAGCCGTGTAGTTGCCTTCTAATGACACCCTGAAGAAGAGAAGGAGTTAACAGAAATAAAGTGAGATGAGTAGACTTATTTTTAAAAGTATGCATTTGAGATATCTAATGCTTTTCTGTGATCTTCTTAATTTTTGATACATTGGGTTTGTTTTTCAAGCCTTCTAAGCTGACTGTTAAATAGTAGCTTTAAAAATAGTTCAGGAGAAAGTTATCTTTGACACAATCTTTTCCTGAGGCAGCCAGTCTTTTGACCAGCCCTCAGCTGAAATCTTTGCGGTCTATGATTTTAAAAATCCAAAGAAAAGAAAAACTACATGGCCAGAAATCCAGTAGATCCCAAGGATACTAGCACTAAACCTTTTCCTTGTAGCTGTGATGAAAATAACATTACACATTAACACATGTAATTGTCTGTGTTAATTTTAAAAAGGATAAAAAAAAATTTAGACCCTGTATCTCTGAAGTTTCGGACAGTGTATCAGCCAGGATGCCAGTCCCCTAGACGGACCATTATCAAGTATACTATTGGGGCTTAGAAAATATATTTAGAAATCTAAAAATATTTGTCTGTGATTATTTAACTGACAGCTAACTGGCTTATACAGGTAGTAAATGTTACAGACTTATTTAAATAAGTAATTATTTGTGGCTAGTTGTGCTCAATTCTTTGCTTCTGGTTCTGGGTAGTATTCACAAGTTTGACATGGCTCCTGGATCTCCATAAAGGTGAGGGAACACACTAGAAGCCTCTGAATTGACCTCCACTTACCCAAACTGAACTGGACTAACCCGTGTGCTTCATTCCATGGTGACTACCTTGAGTAAGGTGCCTGAACACCCAGGATGACCAGCTTCCCTGGCTACGTGTCCATTGCTACTCCATCCAGCCAGATCCAAGTTAACTTGGTAGTGATGATTGCTCTCAAATCTGTTTATGCCAGTTGCACCAATAATTGCAATTATGCACTTTAATTAAGTGGTATATTAATTAATGAAATAGTGTGAAAAGAGATTTTCTAAAACAACTAAGTCAAATGCTTTGCAAAGATAAATTGCTAAAGATAAGCCTTGAATTAGTATGGGAGAGATGACAGTAAAAGATTGGGGGAAACTAATAATCTAGGAGGATTTCAGTGGCTCATTGTGTAGATGCTTTATGAGGAAAGATGGTGCTTCAATCTAATCAGCAGACCTAACTTGGCTTTATTTCTAAAAATTGCCAAATGAAGGTATAGTTACACTTTAATTTAAAGTAAATGTTAAGGCAGTTTGTGTTTTTCAGTTAATGATTTAGATTGAATTAGATAAGAAGGCTGCAACTGTATGTATAAAAGTGATGATATCAAACAAAATCAATGATGTTAGTACCAGAGCATGTGGAACAGAGTACACAGGACAGCCGTTCTTTTGAAGCAAAGGAAAAGGAAAAGGACAATTGGCATGTGGGGAAAAGCTGCACAGCAATGAATCACCCACTGTAGATGCAGCACTAACTTTAAAATACGTTTTAAAGTATTTTGCCTTTTATGACTGTTTAGGCAAACAAAAATATTTTAATTTAATTGTTTTCAGTTAAATTTTTCTTAACTGCACTATTAGATTTAACATTCTTGGCAAAGCTTCCCAATGGAAACTATTTATTATCTGATTTGGCTCTATTTATAATTGAAAGTAGTCAGAAACAATAAAATGTATTTTCTTTGAGACTTATTTCGGGCTCAGGAGATAACCAGATGGGTGAACTGGCGTAGAAATGACATGAAGATAGAATCAGTCTGCTTTCTGTGATCCTGCTTTAAATGTTTCATAAAAGAACACAGCAGCTAAGGTACACCCAGAATGATTAACCTGGAAACCCAAGTCTAGTATCTATAAGAAAGGTCTCCTTTAGTGGGGAGCATTTCAAACGGGCTCTTCAGAATCAACACTATGCTTCCTCTCCTGGATCAGCAAGGACAGTGAGCAGACATGCTATTTCATATGAAGTTAGAGTTCTTAGTAAAACACGAACTCTGTTTCTAAAGATTTCCTTACAGACCAGTGAACACCAGAGTCTATGATGGGGGTGCAGAGAAATCCCAATCCAGCATTCTTTTTGAGGGCTGTCTCTTTTCAGTACAGTACATTAAAATATAGTGGAGGGGCTGCATAAATTGTTTGGGTCTGTGTATCAAGACCCATCCTTCATGATAAAATTAGAGGCCAGGAGTAGACCATGTAAGTAATGGGTATTGCATATGAATTAATTGAAGGTAAAGACATAGTTCGTTGCTCCCAGCAAATTGCAGTGAAGCACACCTAATAAAATACTGCTCCGTATCACAGTTAAAAGTATTACCCAACTTTAAATGAGATTATTCTTAGATTCTAGAAACTTTCTTTTATTGCAAAATCCTTGCATGTGCAGAAAACCAACAGTTCTATCATTCACTTCCATGGCATTTGTTGACCTAAATCTTGGATGGAGAAGAAGCCTTCAGTGGTGTGCTGGGGCTGGCTCCTGCCAGCTTACGGGAGCTGGTTATACAGCTCTTCTCTGACCTCACATTGGTAGCTTGAAATTAGCCACAGTGAAATTAGCATTTACACCACAGAAACTGGCACACACTACAAATAAGTTTTGTGCTCCCCTTGTCTTCAAAAGCTAGTTTTAAACATTAACTAGCACATCCCTGCCTCTGGGACAGAGGTTCCTAATCTTTTTTATGCCATGGACCCTTTTGACATTTGCCAAGGTCCCACCTCTGAAAAATGTATTTTTTTTAATTCAATGAAGTCATTAAAATGTTAAAAGAACAAATTTGTGATATAGTTATATGTGTGCTTCTCTAATGGCCTTTGAAATAACACAATCCAGCAGCCAGTCTACTCTGAGTAGTGACTAAGATAAACTGTATTTTGAGATATCTATAACACTATAATGTGACATGAAAACACCTGTGGTTTCTACTGGAGACCAAGTCATTAGTCCAGCTAATACTACTGTGCTTTGTTGGCTAAATTTATGCCTGGAGGAAAGCTCACATTTCAGTTAGGTGTTAGTGAAAATAAAAATGTAATTTATCTTCCATCCACATTTGCGATTGCTCTGGATTCTATCCACAGACCCCTTGGGAACACATTGACTCCAGGTGAAGAACTCCTGCCCTGTTAGAATCCTATTTCATGTTTGTGAGCATCAGAATGAACATTGTTGCTCCATATAGGTTATCTCCGAAGTGGAGGATTTCTCTAGAAAATATAGCTATATTTGGACTCAAAGCAATATTCACAAAATTCATGTTATATTTTTGTTCATTTAATAACTCCTCAAGCTGTTGTCTTTATTTCAATAAACATTTCCTTATCGATTATTATTGTCCTGCAGGTGTAGCCCCCTAGACATCTTTATGGGCTTCTTACCCTGCCTAGAATCTTCCCTCTGTTGTCCATTCATGTGACTATTCTATTCTGCTTTGGCTTCTCAATTCTCTAGCTTCCTCTTGAAGATTACACTGTTGTAATCTACAGGCCACTATATTATTCTGCTTCTAGACTCTTCTCTCTCCTATTGTTGCCAAATCCTTTAGATTCTTTCTTAACCCTACCTTTCAAATCATTCCCTGTGTTTATGTGTCCACTCTCTCAGTTCAGAATGTAATTCATTTTCACTTAGACTGTTACAAAAAACTCCTAATAGGTCATCATAACTTGACTCTTACCCCCTATAACTTATTTTATGCTCTGATCCCAGAGTGATTTCTCCAAGACACAGATCTGACCATTTCTCTCTCTCTATCTCTGTCTCTGTCTCTCTGTCTCTCTCTCTCTCTCTCTCACATACACACTTTTATCAAAGGCCCTCCATTTTATATGGATAAGCATTGCCCTCAAGTCTCACCTTGACCTACTTTTCTACCTACTTTTTTTCCATCTACTTTTTCATCATTCTTTCCAGAAGAATCTTCTAGCCATTATGGAAGATTCACCATCCCCCCAGAGATGCCCTACACATTCCCAGCACCTAACCTTTGCACAGACTGTCCTCTTGTCTAGAATACCCTTCATCCTAGCTTTGCCTTTGTATGTCTCTCTAATCCTGTAGAGCTCTGTTCAAGTCTTAACTCATCCACAACAAATTCCGAGGGCCCCTAGACCTGAATTAGCCCCTACAGTCTCTGTTCTCTCACTAAACTTGCTTATTACTTTGTTATCTTTAAAGCACAATTTCACTTGTATTATTTCATCTGTGAACCTCAGTGTAGAAGGAATGGAAATGTATCCATCCTGAATATCCCCCCACAGCATTTAGCAGTAGGCCTTGTTCATAGTTCACTGCTATTCAACTTATATTTCAACACATTATTCTCTGACTATTTTGTTAATATTATTTAGTTTCTCCCAGTGAGATTTTGAAGTATTTGTATGCAAGGAATCTGCTTTGCATTTCTTTATATTTTCTCAGTACTAGCAATTATAGGTACACAATATATACTTCTTGAAATGAATTAATGATGGCATTTACTCATTTTCCTAAATATGCTTAATTATTATGAGGTTTATAATTTACTCAAGGAAACACTCTTCTTCTCATGTAATGTTAAGGACTTTGCTTATTAACTGAGCTACTAGGCATGGCTTTAAAGGTGCAAGTGGAAACACAATGCAAGATTCACCTCTCTGCTCTTTTCTACAATGGAAACCAGCCAGTTTCAGACTTTAATAATTGTACGTACAATCAACCAAGAGGTTTAAGAAGATTCCTAAGTCTGTTATTTCTGAAGTTAAGTGAATGTTACAGTGCTATGTATTTCACCAAACTTGTAACTCTGTGATAAATATACTGTGATGAGTATTACATTTAGTGGGTCACCTTTTGTTTTGTAGGGCCTGATGATGCACAACAAAAAATAGAACCACATCACACAGCAGTGCTGGGGGAAGGTGACAGTGTCCAGGTGGAGAACAAGGTGAATATTAAAACTCTCTCATTTTTCTTAACTTGTACTTTCTACTAATTTCCAGGAAAATGCCTGAATCTCCAGTATGGCTGGAAATTTTTCTCTTCCATGGGCAAAGAAACCATGCCACAAGTTTATCAACCCCTTTCATTAACTTGTTATTTCTATTAGTTTGTTTTAAGGTTTTATCAATGCTGATTTCAGGAATTGTCTATGTCCATGTTGTTTACTCATAGAAATTTGAATTTAGAGGCAACACATCTTCCTTGTCTCTTAAATTTCTTTATACAATCAATTTATTTTTAGCATAAGTGAAAATGGATCAGCCCTGTAGGAATATAAATACTGATGTGCACATCTATTCCCAGAGAACCCTTTGGAAGTTCTCCCCATTTTGAACTGAGAGGAACATGTGATGTATTTCACAGTCCTTTTGTGTTAAAGCCCTGCTTTTAATGTAAAGTTTCTGATATTTTAGGAGTCTTGGGAGCTTTTCTCCCCAGGTTGCCAAGTTTCTTTCTCATGTCTATTTCATTCCCTTGGGTGATTCACTCACCCACTATCGTGAGCCTATGAAGCCATTCTGACTGCTTTACATGATTCTAATAAAAAAGATTGAAGAGACAATTTTGTAAAAGATCCTGAAAAGATAAATGTTGAAAAGTAGGGATAGAAACTATTTCAGTGTGGTGACTGGTGGAGAGGGAATTTGACTGACTTCTGGTCCTCTGACCCTGGCATTGTAGAATACGATGAAATTGAGGAATTATTCTATCTCGCCTCAACTTTCCTGGCTGCTCACCTACTACTGTCTTAATCATCTGTAACACCACCATGAACTGTGAAGTAAATAGCAGAAAAACTCATGAGTACCAGATGAAATACATATCTCAGCATCTATGCTTTCTATGATTAGGTCGAACTGTATGAAACTGCCACTTTTGACCTACAAAAGATGGCAATTTTATTTATTTCAGTCCAATGCAGGAAAGAGGCATGGATGCTACACATAGGCCAGAACCTACTGATAGTACATTAGTTTGTAACACTATCTGGTTTAACTTGATAACCTCAGCTCTTCTTATAATTTAGCAGAGGGCACATTGCAAATGTTAATAATTTGAAAGATAAAATGGAACACGAGAAAGAAGTGCTGAGTGGAGTCAGAAGGATGGGAGGCAGTGGGATAGAAAAGAATTGGCTGAAACCATCAATTTAGTGATAAGTAGCACACCTGGCTTTGGGGGCATCACTCTGTTGTGCGTACTTCTGTAATTATTGCTGTGTATATGTATAGGCTGAGACATCAAGACATTAGAAAGATTTCTGTGAAAAATTGTACTTTTTGAAAACATTGGCATTTAGATGGACATGCGTTGCTTATATTCATGAAGAGTAGAAAGTCCCCCTTGGATCACAATGGAGATGGGACTGTGAAGGTATGATTTTGGCTTTACAACTTGTTAGCTGTGTAACTTTGGACACATTCTTCAACCTCTCTGAACTCCAGTTTCTTTGTCTGCAAAATCGAAATAATGACACCAACTGCATAGGATGGTTAGAAAGAATATGTGTGATTCCATATGTCAAGGGTCTAATCCAGATCTAGCACAGGGGTCAGTAAATTGGGTCCAATAGGCCAAATTCAAATCCATTTTTTTTGTAAATTAAATTTTTGGACTGCAGCCACACCCATTCATTGCCATTTTCTATGGATGCTTTCATACCACAATGGTAGAGTTGAGTGGTTGCAAGAGCAACTGGATAGCCCACAAACCCTAAAATATTTACTCTCTGGCTCTTTATGAGGAAACTATTGCTAATCACTGGTCTAGTATATAGTGGGTGCCCAAGAATGGTAGCTGGAAAGTTCACTGATCTAAATACCTAACTTAATGAATGGTCATGCCAAATACATATTACCTAATGAGGATTCATACCTTAGCCATAACGTTTAGGGTACGTAACAGTTTCTACAGCAAGAAAAAGGCCCTAAAGGACCTTGATTCACTCAGGCTCCAGGCCAAGGTTATCTTCACTTGGAACTAGACTTAGCCTAAGCATTAGATAAAGAAGGAAGATGTGACTTCCTAGTGCTCCCCTGAATGCCATTTGTACTGACTTGTGGTCAAGAATGAGGAGTTGATGCACTCATTCCCTGGCTTCCTTCTAGCACTGGGAGGGCAGGTTGTCTCTTGTGATCATTACCCTGAAGTCTTCCATGGCAGGTAGCAATTGCAGGGGGCTTGGTTTATACTAGATTTAAGAGTCTTGAAGCCAGACCCTTTGACTTCTTAGAGGAAGCACAAACCCCAACAATGACTTCAGAATGGCCTAACTTTTTCAGAGGTCTTAAAGATTGGGATCAACCCGGGCTACCCTGGATATTTAATCCTGGACTGTACTGGTCACCCTGGAACAGCCTCTGTTTCAAGAGTTAAGGCTCCCTGTGCTACTCTGGCCCACAGTTCATACTCTGGTTGCCAGGATAGCTCTGTGATCACGGACACATGGGCTTGATATGAAAGGCTCCCTCTCACCTTCAGCCCCATGCTTATACTAGTATTCTATGGAGAAGGTCTTAAGCCTCGTGGATTAGCAAACATAGTGTGTCAAGGTAGACAATCAGTTCCTTGTGAGATGCCATCAAAACCATACTTGAGAGTAATGACACTTTTTAGCTGGCACCATTCGCTGGGAATTCATTAAATTAATACAGATTAACATTTCATGAAAATAAAGATGAGAAGACAAAACTAAAACAAAGCACCTGATTTCTTGCCTCTTTATGTGTAAACATTCATAATAAGCCATTAATTTTTAAAAACTGATAATAGTTCATTGTTTTCCCTTCAAATTGACCTAAGAATTTTAAACAATGAAATCTAGTAAGAACAATTACATACCATTAAGTCATACTACAAGTCAGTTTCTTTCTGGTAGTTTTTTTGGGGGGTAATATATCACTATAATAAATGTTCTTGAAGCAAAAGCATGCCCTCAGGTTCATTCCTAGAGTCTAATCAATCAAACAAACTGAGTACATACTCATGGCCTACACATTACCACCACCTTAAATGAATCATAGAGCCTTCATCTGGGCTTTGATAATTTATTGTTGCTATCAATGGAACCCAAGACATATCTTGACAATAAGATTTTTGGAATAACAAGTGCAATTTGTAAAAATAAATTAAGTGAACATAGAAGGGCCTAACTCTGAACTAGGAACTTTGAGAATGTATACCAAAGTAAAAACCAAAACAAAATAAAAAAAAAGATATAAAATAAAAGGCATGGTTGGGCCCCAAAGGATCAGGATTTTTAGTTGGATGTTAGTTGGATATTAGATACATGAAGCAGTAAGTGGGCCCCTGTTACCTTTGTGTGGGGTTTTCCATCAAATCCCCAAAAGGCATTCACTTAGACTGACACAGGGACTCATGTCTTAAACAGGTCTTGCATTCTGTGCTCTTGCATGATTTCCATCATTTGATACTATACATAAGGTCCCTCACCATAGACAAGGATTTTTCAAGATAACAGCAGTTGGAACTTTCATCCACACCAGCACTCTACTGAATATTCCGAAGAATTATCAGCTTTCACTAAAGAAAGAGAAAAGATGCATTTAAGAAAGCAGTAAAAGACATAAAACATCTGGTTTAGGTTAGAGCAGAAGGGGCCACTCAGGGGTTAATTTTGTGGAAAAGTCATTAAAAGAAGCTTGGACCAGCCTTCAGATTTCTGAAATGAGAAACCAAACCCCTGAATTCCTCAACACCCAGCAGCAGCATCATTTTTCACCTCAGACCAAATGCAAGTGTCCTTTTATCCTATTGTTTGAATGATAAATGGAAAGTCATCAATTGATTAGAGTAATATCAAAAGGAGCAAGACTTTAATTTTTAAAACATTATCATTCTAAAATACATAAACCATAGGACAAGTTTGTTGCTCACAAAAGATGTATCTTCTGAATTGAAAAACTCAGTCTTAGAAGCCAGCATATCCATGACACCAAAGGCTAGCCTTTCCTCTTTCCTTCTCTCAAAACCCCCAACCCCCTTCTCTGCCCCCAGACCCTAAAACTCAAGTGCATCTGCCCTCCCCAAAACACCTTCAAAACACTAATCAGTGACATCTTCTTTCAGATTAAATTATAATTGATGTAGTGCCAATGTTCAGAACTATTTTTTTCTAATATATTTTTCTTTCAAATGTCGATGGATTCACACTAAATTTTCACCAAAGGTTTATTAGGGAATAAACCTTTTTTGATAACTGTGCTTTTTTTTTAAGTTGACTTTTTAGTCATTTAAACATGACATTGAAAAAAATCATTTCAGATAGAACCTGCCCCTTTCCTGTGGGCTGAGATCTCACTTACTCATAACCTTGGGGCATCAGCATGTATATTGTTTGTCATTATGCGCTATAAACTTATGATGTAAGTGGACCTAGACTAATTTTTAAGCTTCTGTGACTGTTTTATATAGTTTTTCTTTTTCATTTCCATCACTGATGTAAACTGTCTATTTTCTTGTATTGCTATCCAGAAGTGCTTCCCTTTCTTCTAGCTTTGACTTTCTTAGAGATCTGATAACCACAAAACCTAATTGTGAGCAATGGGTTTAAAGCAAGAATAAAGAGGAATTGAGTGAGGCTCTGTATTGAGTAAGGTTAAAGCATTAATGTTTATGTATGCAGTTTATGACATTTGGTTTTAAATTTTGAATTAGCAGAAGTCTTTGCAGGCTCACTCTTTGATTTTCAACTGAGTTCACATTAGCATAATTTGACAGCAAATTGTGTTATGGGTAGGTAAGGGAGATGATGTATAAATAAATGCAGGTCTAGAAATACTTAAGCATATTTTGTAAACATGAAGAAATGATTACACCATTCACTGGGTAGATGTACTAAATAACACCAGCCCTGGGATTGTAGGGAATAAATTAAGACTTTTGCAGAAAACATTCTACCCTAAATTCCCTTTTAATTTTTTTAACTTGGAAGCAGAAGGGTAAATAAATTTTAGTCCTATAATATACAAGGCTTTTCAACTACATGGAACATTGAAGAATTTATTACTCATTTTTACTGAATCCAGTGATAACTCTTCTGGTACTAGTAACATTATAATGATTTCTTTTTTTATTATTTTTTAATCATTATTCAAGTACAGTTTCTATCCTTTACCCCCATTCCAGCCAACCCACCATCCCTTCCCTACTCCCTCCCATTTCCAACCCCCCTAGTTTTTGTCCATATGTCCTTTATATTTGTTCCTGTAGACCCTTCCCATTCTCCCCTGAAGTTCCCTCCCCTCTCCCCTCTAGTCACTGTCAGCCTGTCTAATTAAAGAAATTAGTGAAGGCATATAAATATAATATATGACATTATTTTACCACATATTTAGAAATATGCTGTACTATTAGAATATGGCTGAATCTTTAAAAATTTTTTCAAGCCTTTTTTAAAAGTACCTAATTATTATGGGTTTGCTTATTGTTTTATTTTAAATTAGATAAACCTAAGAGACACCTTAAAAATACATAATGTTCAGTTATGTATTAGTGGGTAGCAAATTACCCTAAAATCTAGTGGCTGAAAGCATTATTATTTTCATAAATGTAGGGTGTGTCTGTGTGTGAGAGGGGGTTCTTCTGCTGGTTTCTCTGGAATTACTCCATTAGAGGATATCAGCGGTAGTAGGGTTTGGAGTCACCTTGTGAAAGGGCTCTCGGAAGGATTCTTGTGCCAACTTAAAACATCGCAAATGACACATAGAAGTGTATCTTTGCCTGCATCCACACTAACATTAGGTATAATTAATATTGTTTCAGTTTCAGGGAAAAAATCTAATCTTTTAAAATATTTTTTTATTTTGAGAAAGAGAAAGGGAGAAAGAGAGAAAAACATTGCTGTGAGAGAGAAGCATCAATCGGTTGCCTCCTGTACATGTCCTGACTAGGCATCGAACCCGCAACCTTTTGGTGTACAGGATGATGCTCCAACCAACTGAGCCAACCAGCCAGGGCCCACCACTTTTTATTCACTTGTGTATTGATAGGCACATGGGTTACTTCCATAGTTTGGCTATTGTAAATAACTCTGTAATGAACACAGGGGTGCATATATTCTTTCGAATTATTGTTCTGGGTTTCTTTGGATAAATACTCAGAAGTGGAATCGCTGTGTCATAAGGCAGTTCCATTTTTAATTTTTTGAGGAATGTGCATGCTGTTTTCCACAGTGTCTGCACCAATCTGCTTTTCTTACCAACAGTGCGAGACGATTTCCTTTTTACCACATACTCGCCAACATTTATTTGTTGGTTTATTGATGATAGCCATTCTGACCGGTGTGAGGTTATATCTCATTGTGGTTTTAATTTACATCTCTCTAATGATTAGTGATGTTGACCATCTTTTCACATGTCCTCTTTGGAGAAGTGTCTATTCAGGTCTTCTGCCCAATTTTTAATTGGATTGGGATTTTCTTTTTTTGAGGGGGTGGTGTTGATTTGTTTGAGTTCTTTGTAAATTTTGGATACTAACCCCTTATCAGATGTATCATTGGCAAATATGTTCTTCCATTCAGTGGGTTGTCTTTTTGTTTTGTCAATGGTTTTCTTTTCTGTGTAAATAACTGTATATGGTGCTGGGCGGGTTCTTGAAATAATAAGTGGAACACTTTGTAAAGTATACGGTTGTCTAACCACCAAACCATACACCTGAAACTAATAGAAAATAGTAATGAATGTACACTCTAATTGAAAACAAACTAAGAAATTAATTTTTTAAAACATGTGGTTGACTTGTGCCTACAGTTACCTTCATGGCCTCCACACAAATTCTCAGGTCAGCTCATTCTCCTCCTTGTGCTCATGTCTTCAGGTTCTCTGCTACAGTAATTGTTTTGAATGGGCATGAAGAGGACAGATTTCAGCCTAAAAATGATCTGATTTTGGAATACTCCTACTTTAAAGACAAATTCCATCTGGTTGGGGAGCAAGTGGGAGACTTGAGTAGCTACCAGGAAGTAGTGCTTTAAAATGGAATCTTAAATGAACACATAGTACCTAAATGTGTGGTCTGCCAAGTCTTCCTCTGTATAGATCTGGCCTAAAATAAACAGGTGTGTGTTGTTCAAAAAAATGATATTGTTAGTGGCACATTACAAGTTCTATCGTCACACAGTCAATTCATAGCCAGGTCAGTCACACAGTTTGTCTTAAAGATGTTTCCAGTGGAGAAAAATCTTAATTTAAATTCTTTTTATTTGAGAAGGTTCCTATTTTTGTGGTCTGCCCTGATGTTCTAAATGCTACCAAACATCTTAAGGAATAAGTGTTTTCATATTGAGTGCTGCACAGAAAATATTTCTGGGATTTATATTCAGAATTAGGAACTTTGTCCATTTGGCCAGCATGTCAACTTCAAATTTTCCTAATTTGACATTCAAAAATCAGCATGTTAATATACAGAACATGTATTATAGTAATGTACACTTGAAACCTATATGACCTGATTAACCAATGACACCCCAATAAATTTAATTAAAAAAGAAGCATGTTTATTGTTTGATGCTTTCTTCTTTGACTTTAGGATCCTGAAAGAAGTCACTTTGTCCTGATTGCTGGGGAGCCATTAGGAGAACCAGTTGTCCAACACGGTAAGCCCAGAAGATATGTCCATTGAAGCATTTGGGGTTTTTTGTTTGTTTGTTTTTAACTTTTCAAAATTCAGAGATTTACATTATTCTATTACCTATTCATGTTTAAATACAGCCACAACCATCTATTGACTATTTGGGAATGAATTAGCTAAGGCCTTTGTTTCTGTTATCATGGAGTGTCCTTAGTTATGTGTCCACAAATGAAGCGCGAGATATCGTAGATTGTTGGAATAGGGAATGTCCTTAGCGTTGATGTAGTTGTGTCCCTTTTTTAAATGAGAAAAATGAAATCTCAACATGTTACTTATTTACTTAACAGACCCTTGGGCATCATTTACTGTTTACTAGGATTCATTGAATGCTTTCCAAATATTAATATATTTAATCTTGAGAACAATTGAACCAGTGACCCTTTGCTTTATGAGACAATGCTCCAACCAACTGAGCCACACTGGCTAGGGCTCCAGATGAAATCTCTCTCATGAGCCCCACATCCATATTTCCAACAATGTCCTAAGCACCTCTGGCAGGAAGCCATTTTATTCTCTCCAGCACCTTCATGTCAAAATATCTAGAACTGAGCTTCTTGCTCTACCCACAGTCTCTGATGTCCTGTGTCTCAATTACCCTTAACAATTCCAGCAACAGCCAGCCTCCCAGATCAGACATCTTCTCTATTCTGATGCCAAATCTTCTTCAAAACCTGCAAATTAGATCACGTTACTCTACTTAACTCTTCGGTGATTCCTTATCACTTGCAGCATTATGTCCAAGCTTCTTCTGGTAGATGGAATAGAAAACCCAGAAGGGTCTAGCCTGTCCTACACATCAGATCCTCCAATTCTTTCCCCACTCCGATCCCTCCTTCCAGCACTGTGCCCCCATCCTCAATTCCTCCAGCATGCTAATCATGAAAATGCCTTTCCTCCATGTATACTTGTTCAAACATCACTTCCTTTGTGACTTCCTTACTGGACCTTTCCTACCCTTTCTGTACTGATTCGATAGATTTTACATACATTCATCATTCAGTGTATCACACTGATTGTTATAACTTGTTTTCATATCTGTCTGTGTGATAGATTTGAAGTCCTTGGGGGAGAGAATCTGTCATTTCTCTCTAGATCCTAGCACAATGTTTGTCCTTTAATAGGCACTCAGTAAATACTCAATACATAGGTAATTGAAAGAATGAATGAATCTAGATGCTTTCTGCTTGTTTCTCTTTCTATAGTCATCTTATTCCCTGCAACATCCCAAAAAACCTCAATATCATCAAAGCATATTATTCTGTGTCTTCGTTCTCACATATTAAACTAAAGTGAGTGTCCAAGCCCCAATACACCAACAGTGGTAAAAGAGTTTGACTGTGTGATTCCCTCTAAGTAATACAGTTCTATTTTAATTTGAGTCTCTCTAAGAAAGCCCTTTAGACAAAAAAACTTTCATAAAATGAATGTCAGGAACCTCTGCAGAGTGGTGGAAGAAATATACTGAATAGACAAATCTGTCATCTGCTTTCAACACACTGCCAATGCCAGAGGAGTTGGGCTTGTCTATCCAATAGACCTCGGGAGTGATACAGTCCAAGACAGTGTCCCTTTGTTCCTTTAATGTGCGAAGAAAAGGGAAGAGATGGATACTACAGACTTCTGCACAGTTAGCAAAACCTGAATTCAAAGCTGCAGTTAGACGAAGGGACCAGGAAACTCTGACTCATGAGCCAAATCTACCCACTGCATGTTTTTGTAAATAAAGTTTTATTGGTACACAGCCATCCCTATTTACTTTCACATTGTCTGTGGCTCCTTTTGCGCTTCAACAAAAGAGTTGAGTAGTTAGGACAGACTGTTGGATCACAAAATATATATAGTATATATTTCAGATCCCATATTCAGAATTAGGAACTTTAGGCAAAGTACAAATCCTATAATCACATAGTCAATTCATAGCTAGGTCAGCCACACAGTTCCCTTAAAGATATGTATATATGATCTAAAATATATACTATCTGGTCCTTTACAGAAACAATTAGCCAGCCCCTAGAGAATCCAAAATATGATGCTTTCTTGACTTGGAATTTTTGTAATCTCTTTTTATTGTCAACAAACTGTTTACCAATTTTCAAAAATGACTTAGTCCCATCATGTAAGCACACAGTCTGATATACTGTGTAGACACCAAATTAGGATGAGATTTGCCAATTCTCTGTGCCAGATTGGTTCAATTCTTGATAATCAACTACTGCTATAAAAATAACTCTACAGTAAATCTTAAAAGTTCTCATTACAAGGGAAAAAATGGGTATTAACTTGACTTTTTGTGGTGATCATTTTACAATATATACTAGTCTGAAATCATTATGTTTACACCTTAAACTAATATAATATTGCATGCCAGTTATATCTCCAAAATATAAGAAAGGAAAAATACCCTAACACCTACCTTGTAATACCTTGTACCTAATACCTTGTAATAGAACCAAACCTAAGAAGGTTTTAATAGAAATTGCCATTGTTGATGACAACCTACAATGGATGAATGAGATGTCACTGCCTTTGCTTATCTGAAGTTTGGTCTTTATAATCAAACACAACCCTGGTCAAGAAACTTATATTACCACCCTTGGGGATTGGACACTGTGCAAATAACCTTTTCCTGTTCAGATAGGCCTGGATTTGTTTCATGTTAAGAACTGCAGAAACACATACCATTTCTAGTGGTAGAAGAAAATGTTATCATTCAGAACTATCGGAATGTCTCTTTCTGCCTTAGGTCCATTCGTGATGAACACTAATGAAGAGATTTCTGAGGCCATTCTTGACTTCAGAAATGCAAAAAATGGGTTTGAAAGAGCCAAAACCTGGAAATCAAAGATTGGAAACTACTGAGCACAAGAGCAGGTCTCGATGCTTTCCAGTGTTTTGCCATTGGTGTCAGTTCAGTCCATTCAGTCAGTGCATTCAATTTCCAAAGCTGACCTAGCCAGTGCTTCTGAAGAATTCCACACTAAAGTGATAACATGGTTTTTATATCGATGCACATGACATATTTCCTGGCACATGTAAATAAATCTAATTGTTGCTCCTTTCAAAATCAGTGCTCTTCATTGTGATCCACTTTACTAACCTTTTGTTAAAAAAACATTTTATATATGTTTGCTTTTGTGTGGGGGGGTATTTTCTTATTTTTGTGCATGTGTGAGGTTTTAAAGCATATTTGTTTGCTTCTGTGTGTCACCAGCAGCTGATGTGTGCAGTTGAACATGGCAATTTCGATACACAGTCATGCCTGTGTGCAGGGGTTTCACGTTACAGGTCATGTGCATTAAAATAATAGCAGTCTTGAGTGTTTGACTCCGTTTTTAAAACATCTCTGCTATTGGTAGGGATGTGACAGGATTACAGCCAAGACTTCCCTGCATTTTCTGCCAAAGTCTGTGTAAGATTTAAAACACATGCTCCTGCAAGCTTCCATGTGAGTTGTGAAAAAAGAATCTTGGACTTGGGTTCCAGCTTTTCTGTAGCTGCAAACATTGTTGGCCACACTACCTCTTTACAAAGCAGCTAGAACCTGGGGCTTAGGGTGGAGAGATTTTTTAAATTTGCTGGACATGGAATGGATTGAAAGTGCTTTCTCAATGCAAGTGGTAAACATGGCCACCTCTTGAGTATTTTTGGATCATGAGAACACTTAAAATTTTTTCCTCTCTCGCTCTCTGTCTGCGTGAGATTGTGCAAAAACGTACCTTAACGAACTGAAGTTGTTTCATTAGATTTTGATCACAACTGATTATTGGTTCTTCCATGTGAAGTCTTAGGATTTCGAGATTTCCTTCTGGAGAATGCCTTTTGAAACAGTTTTCTCTAGCTGCCTGATGTCAACTACTTGGTAATCAGTGGATTAAAATGTTCAAAATGTACAGACAGTGGGCTGTGGTGAATATTTTCATGATGTCTTATCTGCAATTGGTACAAGACTCCAGTTATGAACATGGACCAGTGAAGGTAGGTGAGCTCAATTTTTAATATGATACAGATATTTTTAATTGGGTTATACGGCGGACTTTCTTTATTTGCACCCTCCATTTGAGTGTTCTGTTTTTTAGGCTTCCTATGATTCTTGCCATGGGTGTTTGAAAATGCTGGGGGTGTTTTGAAGATGTAAAAGAACATAAATGAGCCCTGGCTGGTATGGCTCAGTGGATTGAGTGCTGGCCTGCGAACCAAAGGGTCACCAGTTCGATTCCCAGTCAGGGGACATGCCTGAGTTGCAGGCCAGGTCCCCAGTAGGGGGTGCGCAAGAGGCAACCACACATTGATGTTTCTCTCCCTCTCTTTCTCCCTCCCTTCCCCTCTCTAGAAATAAATAAATAAAATCTTTTTAAAAAGGACATAAATGAATTTCCTGTAATCTTTGCAGATGGGGAAGCTTCCCCTAATTGTATATGTGGATAGCACAGTGATTTTCTAGTGAAGCTTTGACTTGTTTTTGTAACACACATAAAATCGTGGGCCATTTATTTTCAGGTTGTTTGTGAGCAGCAAATGTTAGTTAATTTAGTTAGATAATTATCTGCTTTCCACAGAAATTCTCTATCTGGTTTTCCAAATTACCCATTGCCACTATCTAGAAAAATATTTTCTCTGAAGTTCATTTGGTTTTTTGGTTTTTGAAATGTGTAAAATTAAACAGTAATTGAATCTTTGGTTCTATGAGCAAGCATTAGATAGAGCCCAAATAGACTGAGAGTAATGCCAAAAGAAATTAACTGGGATGTTACTGACTGTACAGTATTTTACCCAGTTTTGTATATTTCATAGATTATATTTTTTCAGCTTGTGATTTTGAAAATGATTCTGATATAATTGTTTTGACTTAAGTGGTGCTAGATCATTACTGATTTAGGAATTTCTGTCCGTGAGCACACAGTGAAATGTGGGCTTGAGTTTTTGTAGCTATCATTAAGTCATGCATTTTCACTAGGGGTGATAGTGCCCCCAACAGGGGAAACTGGCTCTTGGGGCTGAAAAAGTCTTAATCTTGTTACGTATAAATCCCAGAAAAACACAGTCCATAAAGTGATATACAGTATATCTGTAAAGGGTGAACTCTGTGTAAGGGGTAGACGAGTTACCCTGTCCAGCAGTTTACACTTTTCTAACTTTCCAGATTCCAGATGCACATGGGAGAGGTCACTGTTGTTCAGCTCCCCTTCATTGTCACCAGCCTGGATGCTAGATCTCAGTGCCAGGTTATAGGTGAAAAAGAATCTATTTTGAGCCTATGTAACAGGAGGGAAAAAAATCTGACTTGTTTGAAGCAAGTAAGACTTTTAAGGCTGTTCAGCTTTTTAAGTGCACAAAACTCAGGTTCAGATGTGCTGAGTTCATGAAGTTGCACTTTTTCCCCTTTCATTGCATGGAGCATTAAGATGTTTCCATTGTACTTTGAAAACATCAATGTATTTGATGGGACAAGAAGAGACTGATCTGTTAGAATTAAGTACTATTCTTGAGGTTGTTCAACTCTTTTTTTTAAAAATTATTTATTTATTTATCTTTAGAGGCGAAGGGAAGGAGAGAGGGAGAGAAATATCAATGTATGGTTGCTTCTCATGCGTCCCCTGCTGGGAACTGGCCTGTAACCCAGGCATGTGCCCTGACTGGGAATCGAACCTCTATCCTTTGGTTCATAGGCCCGCGCTCAATCCACTGAGCTACACCAGCCAGGGCGGTTGTTCAACTCTTTTAAAGAGCACAGACATCAAGAATTCTTTAGGTGTCCTGGGCACCATGAGGTTTTAAATGTTTCAAATGCACTGCTAATGCATAAACTTATTTAATGCAGCAATGGAGGAAAGCAGTTCCATTTGCATGTAACAGAAACCTTGTCCTTACACAGGGAAGACACAGCATGGTATGCTTAAAAATATTGGTGATTTCCTTCATATATATTAGAATTTCCCTTAAAAAGTGAAGTTACATATACTGAGCTTATACCCACCCAATCCCCAGCTAAATTAAACATTTCTGATGTGAAGGAAAGGTTGCCTATATAGTTAAACAAGTTTTGGTATGGATGTGATAAAGTGGTGAGGGATGGATAATAAGGAAGTTTATCATATTGATTATAAGACTTTTCCTCTCCCTCCAACTTTTTCTTAAGAAGAAATCTAAGAAGAAATTTGTTTCTTAGTGTTCATGTTTCTCTTGTTAAAATTTAGTAGGAAAGCATATTCAGGATAGTAGTAGTTTGGACACTGGGATATGAATTTTATTTTTTGCCTTTTGAGATGAATATGTTTTATTTAGTATAAGACAATCTCAGGGTCCTTCTCAGTAGTAGGTCCATGAGAAGGTTCTTCTCTCTACCCTCCTCTCTTCTAACAACCTTTTTTCCAGAATGCACTGCGGTGCCAATTCTATCCCTTGATTGCCCTTCCCCCATTGTTCTCACTTTCTTTTGTTTTTTAATTTTTTTAAAAGATTTTATTTATTTATTTTTAGAGAGAGGGGAAGGGAGGGAGAAAAAAGGGAAAGGAACATCAGTGTATGATTGCCCCTCGCATGCCCCCTGCTGGGGACCTGGCCCACAACCCAGGTAGTACCCTGAACAGGAATTGAACAGGTGACCCTTTGGTTCACAGGCTTGCACTCAGTCCACTGAACTACACCACCAGAGCTGTTCTCACTTTCTAGCCTTGAACATTCTCCTGTTTTGTTGTTGGGTTTTTTTCCAGTTTATTTTTTAACATTTTTATTGTTCAAGTACAGTTTTCTGCCTTTTCCTCCCAGCCCTCCCCACCTCCCCAACTGTCCCCATTTTCAGTTTAGAGTTGCCTCTACTATAGTTACATAAGTCTGTGCACATTTTTTCCATAGCAGCCATGCAAACAGCTACTAATACCTTGGATAATTGTGCTTAATACCATTTGAGTATAATACATCCTAATTTCATTAATCTTGCCACTTATACTTAAGATGGCTGTTTGGAGTAAGCAGTGCATGGAATTTGTGAATTGAGATAAATATGTTTGAAAATCTCATCTCAAATGTACTGTATTTACTGTCTAGCTGCTAAGTTTCTCAGTCTAACTCGAGTACATTTTCTTCTAGAAGTAAGGTTAACCCAATGCCTATTTTTGACTCCACGATATAATCAGATTAACCATCTAGATGTGGGATCTATTTCTGCATTTATTTTCTTCAGCTTTTTAAAATACAGGTAGGATAGTCATATAAAGTTGCACAGGTTATGCACTGCACAACTCTAGGAAGCTCCATCCACATAGACTCACTGCATGTGACAGTCCTGAGTATAATAGTATAGACATTCTGGGCATTTGGTAAATAAATGCCTGCAACCTCACTGTCTTGTTGGTCACATTGATCTTCTGGCCAACACTATATGTGGTTTATTTGATAAGCTACTAAGGGAAGCCATGGTCTGTAAATCTTTTCAAAGTCACTGATGCAGACATATCGATAGAGTGGCAGATGAATAATTCCGGGTCATGGTATGCTTTTCCAACTCTTTTTTGGCAAAATGTGTTGTTCCCTTCTTCCTCGTACTTCCTTTTAGCCTCCTCTTTCTTAACTTCAATGGTGGAAAAATATTGCTGGGTGTTGAAGTCATTCAGACTCTGTGTAAGACTGGAATAAGTCTGAGATCTACAGCAATGTAACATAACTTTCATGAGAAAGTCGGATGGCTGACAAGACTTCATAATTTTTGTGTCACTTGCCTTCTTCCAAAATTGTCTCTAAAGTGAATGGAATAAAAAGGACTGAGGTACACTTCTATATTTAACTCCAGGAAGCAGACCCGCCCCACTTCCCTCCCTATTCCCACTTCCAAACTAATGCACAAGAAGGTCCATTGACTTTGTTGTTAGTCATATGGCCCAACAAGCTCTTGTCCATTTTTCTGTCAGGCACAACTCTTGGCATAAAAGACATTTAAAATGCTTTCCATTAACTTCTTCATTTATTACTTTACAGTTTAATGTTTTGAATTACATGCTTCTATACACAGACCTAGTCTACCCTAGCTACTCACTTTTAACTAGTGGTTGAAGCTTTTATATCACTATAGCATATTATTGGTATTCAGGATACCACCTGCATCTTATATCTTGAATATAGTACTTCTTTGTAGGACTTATTTTTTAATTTAAAAACCTGATTTCAACTTGTGGATAAATCTTTACTCTAGACTCCTAAGAGCTCTAGAAAAAATAACAGTAAAGCTGAATATTGAACAGCTTTCATTATGGAACTCCCCTTGGGACAGGTTTATAAATACAATTTGTGAAATGAAAATATAGTATTTGGACACATGGATGCTTCCATGTAGAACTTAATAAGATCTGGAACTCTGGGGTAGAATTGCTGAAGGAAGACACTCAGGGTTATTTCTGCTGCTCAGGAGGCTCCTTCTCCCTGAAGAAGGAAAGCTGTACATTCAGTTCAGTAAACATTTCTGGAATGTCTTGCATGTGCCAGACACATAAGTGGAAGTGATATTTTTTATAAAGTGAAGAGGTCTCAGTTGCTTGAGTGTCTTACCAACAGCCAAAGAGTTCACTTTGACCTATAGGAAGGATAGTTTTAATGCCAAAAACTTGAAGTAACACTGTAATTTTTAATAATGAGCCTCCTCTTGTTATTCATTGTTACCTAATAATTATAACACTCACATGGAAAAAAGTATTGGCTTCCTGAAATCTAGATTTGGCCAAAAGTGTTTCTGGAGAGAGAAAAATGTTATGTATTGAATAGTGCTATGGCAGATATTTCATTGTTGCATACTGTTTCATTCTGGAGAGAGTTAGGAAGAATGTAATTTTGGTTGAATTAATACCCTAACCGTACCATCTATTATGAGTAAGGTAAGAGTTAGGTACCATCTATTATGAGTAAGGCTAGACCCTAATAAAACACAGAGGTTTAAAAAGTGGGTATTTCTTTGTTAATCCATCTATAAAGATATACATAAAGCCTGAGCAGAAACTTTAAAATTGGCCTTTTACCTTAAAATACCCCCAAGAAATGTTTTTGAAAAAAAAAAAAAGAAAAGAAAAGGTGTGCCCTTGATTTACCCTAGAGAAGTTTTTCTCTTTTTAACTTTACTTACCCTGATTGGAGTTGCCCCATCTTGCTCTTTTCAAACCCACCTCTCTGGTTACTAAGGAAAATCAAGGACCATTAAACAGAGACCTGTAAACCCCAGCCCAGGACCAGACGCCCTGCCCCTTGAGAAAGGAAAAACAACAACAAATGATCTTTATTGAGTGCCTACTCTGTACCTGACTATTTCCCACATATGACCTTGGATAATCTCCACATCAGAGTATTATTCACATTGCCATCTCTAAATAAGGAAACCAAAGCTTAAGGACGTTCAACAATTACCCCCAGTCAAATAGCTAAAAAGGAGCAGTGCCTGGATCAGCAGCTTAGTTCATTTTTTTAAGTTACTATGTGGTAAAATCAACATCATTCCATTTTGATGTGCAGTTCTCTGAATTTTAGCACATGTATAGATTTGTGTAATCACCACTGCAATCAGAATAGAGAACATTTTCATTTATGCTACCTATTTATAGTCACACCCTCCCCCAACCTCTGATCTATTCTCCATCACTATTGTTTTGGTTTTTTGAGACTGTCATAAGTGGAATTGTACAGTATGTAATCTTTCAAGATGGGTTTCTTTCACTCCCAATGCCTCTGAGACCCATTCAAGTTGCTACGTGTACCCCAGTGCATTCCTTTCTATTGCTGAGTGGTATTACGTGGAATGGATACAGCTCAGTTTGCTTAACCATCCACCCACTAAATGACATGTGGGTTGTTTCCAAACTATAAACATTCATGTCAAAGTTTTTTCCATGAACTTAAGTCCTCATTTACCAAGGGTAAATTCCCGGAAGTTGGACTTCTGGGTCATATAGTGACTATATGTTGAACTTTATAAGAAACTGCTAACACATTTGCCAGAGTGCTATGGCCAGTTTTGAACACTCAAATCCATGCTCTCCCCTGTCCAATCAGTTAGTTGTCTGTCTAGAGGACAGAGGGGTTTATTGTATCAGGAAAAGCTTCCTTTCAGGAGATGTTATTTCCACATGGGATTAGCAGGAGGCAAAGTCAGAAAACTTCAACTTGGACTCACAAGATTAACATGGGCTGAACAGATTCCTTGACAGGTAGAAGAGTGAGAGAGGGGAAAAGGAACAGGGGCAGATATCTGTGGAGAACAGCTGGGGACCTGTTGGTGCAACCTGGACCCTACCCAGGGAGAATTTGGTAGTTTGGGCTAAGCCTTAAATATCTAGTTAAAGATGTAATGCAAAATGCTCTTCTAGAGAAAAGGAAGTTGCTAGGAGGTGGAGGGAAGAGGAACTATTTATACGGCAACCTGATCCATCTCCCTAAACCCACTACAAAGAACTGTGCCCCCAGCCCACACTTGTAAATCCCTAAGCAAATCTAGGGAAATTTATGTGAAATGTATTCCCTTCATAGTTAGCCCGGAAGCTTCTGCATTTTCCAAATATACAAATTCTATTCACCCCAACCTCTTATGAGCAAACTTCCTGAAGACATTGCCAACATAGTTTGGCAAAATAACATCAGCAGTTTGTAAAACGCTTGGGAACATAGTCTCAGAGCCACAGTTCTCAAGAGGTCCAGTGAGGAGCTTTGCAACACTAGTCTCCTTTTCCATATCTACAACAGGAGGGCTCTTAACAGCATGGGGCTGGAATGGCCCGAGAAGAGCCCAGAGCCAGGATCCGAACCCAGTCATGTACTCCAAGCCATGCTCCTTTAACTTGACATCTATGTTTCCATTCTCATTTATATTTTCTTTCAAATATTTCATAGACTACCTTGTAAAAGGATTATAATTTATACTTCCCTCTTGAATTCCAGTAGGTTAAAGCAGTGGCTATTATTTTTTAATCTATTTTTGACAAATGGGTTGTTTTGGCTTCTTGGGAATTTGAGCAGCAATCTGGGATGAGGCAGCTGAGCTTCTTGTGCTGTTTAGCCTGGAAAACAATACTGTTGGTCTTCAATCTTGAAAAAGTCATACATGTTGGGAACGAGTCTACAAACAACTGATCAGATGACTTGAGTTAAGAAAACACTTAGAAAGTCCAGTCACCAAGATACTCATGCACATATTTTGAATGCAAGGTATAATTCAAAGGGGCTTAAAGAATAAGACTATTTCTGAGCATTCATCTACAATTTTGTCCCTACTGAATGGATTCGTATGTAGCTCAGGCACTTGCCCAGATTTTTGAACAAGCATGATCAGTCCCCCAAATTAGTGGTTCTCATTAAAATTGCCTGGGAAGACTTTTTAAAGAAACTTTTTATTTTGAAGTAATTTTAGAATTACAGAAAAATTACAAAGACAGTGTAGAGAAATCCTGTACATCTCTCACCCAGCTTCCCCTAAGACTAGTTAACGGTCAGGAAGTTAAAAAAAGAAATCTGTTGGCAAAGCTGCAGTTCAGACCCGTAAACTGAGAATCTCTGAGGACAGGATCCAAGCAACAATGTTTGTTTGAAGCTCCTCCCCTGGCAGGTTCAAGGTGAAGCCAAGGCTGAGAACTTGTGCTACAAAATCTTACTTCTCCAAGGATGGTCTCCCAACCAAAAGCATCACCATCACCTGGGAGCTTGTTAGAAAGGCAACGTCCTAGGTCTCACCCTAAACCTACTGCATCAGAATCTGTATTTTGATAAGATCACCAGGTAATCAGGATTCATGTTCAGTTTTGAGAAACACTAATCTGTACAAAAGATTAGACGCATTCCACAAGCCTGGGCCCAATCACTATTTGTCAAATTCATGTATTATTATTCATAAATCCTTTCATCAGATATTTATTAAGTATTTATTATGTGAAAATATGAACCAGACATGTATTCTACCCTCATGGAGACTGCTGTCTAGTAAGCAGAATGCAATTTGTTCATAAATAATATCATTTAAGTTCAGGACATCATAGAATGCTTGATATAAGAAGTGATACTTGATTTGGACTTAGAAGGAGGACACCTGGAGATACTTAAAAGATAAGTGATGTAGTTTGAAAAAATGGATAACCTCAGGGTTAACGTGTCTATAGCAATTTGCTTATTCATACATTTAATGCATATTTATTTAGCTCTTACAATTGCCGTGTGAATAAGACACATCACTAGTGCTCCAGTGGCCCTTACAAACTCAGTGGGGAAGATAAGCACTAAGCAAGTAAATCATTCATTACTGTTAGTGTTGGTAAGCACTGGAAATAAGGATAGGGTGCTAGGAATCCATGTGACAGAGGGATCAGACCTGGCCAGGGATGGGAGTTGTGGGGGAGGTTTCCCTAAGAAAATAACACCTGGCTGAGAAAGGTTTTGCTACACAGAGAGTGGAGGGCATTCCAAGCAGAGGGAACAGGTGGACTAGGGCCAAAGCAAGTAGAGATGAACAAAAGAGAAAATCAATGTAATGGATGTTCGGTAATATTTCACTGTTCAACTCTCCAGTGTTTTCCATTGTCTCCTTAATTGGATACAAGTAGCCTGGCCTACAAGGTTCCAATCCTTCCTCTGTTTGTTTTAAACAACTATATTGCTGTACAATTTACATACTATGAAATTTACTCACTTGTTTTAAGTAATTCAATTATTTTAGCAAACTTACTAGTTGTGCAGCCATCATCCATCTACAATCCCTTATGCCCTTTTACAATTAACACTCATTCCCACTCCCAGCCCCAGGCATCCAACAATCTATTTTTTGTCTCTTGGGTAATACCTAGGAATAGAATTGGTTGGTCACGTGGTAAATTGACGTTTAACTTTTTAACGAACTGCTGAACTCTTTTTCAAAGTGACAGCACCATTTTACAATCTCACGAGCAAGGTCTGAGGGTTCCCATTGCTCCGCATCCCTGACAACACTTGGTCTTGTTAGTATTTTTGCCTATAGTCATCCTAGTGGAGGTGACGTGGTAACTCACTGCAGCCATCTCTCTTCCTAATTTTATTTGCTAGCCCCTCCACTTTTAAACCTTCTCTATGCCCAACCAAAATGAACCTTCTACTGTTTTTTCAGTGGAGCTCCTTGATATCCCCCACTATGCCCTTGTTTACCCTTTGCATGTGTTACTTGACTAGATATTCAGGGGATGAGGGGAGAGGGGATGGAAATTTAGAATTCAAATGGTAAGATACAGAAGGCCTTTGATTTCCCCACAACATGGACACTTACAAATCCCTTGTACAAACCCAGCCACCATACCTTTCCAGACATCTTGCCTATCATCTTAGTTACGGTGATGCTCACGCTTCCCCCGGGGGGAGAATGCCATATGAACGTGCACATTAACAAAAGGAAAAATAGCTACCCTTCATATTATACTGCAGAAAGCAGGATACATTTAAATAATGATAAAATCCTGTTATAAAGATTTTAAGCCGCACAATTTAGAAACTGGCTCGTGGTAACCAAGACATCAGACAAGGATTTATTATTTAGGGGTGAAATTGCTAACAGTTTTGGATCAATTATGCAAAAATAGATGCTGCTGTAATAAAAAGCAGAGATCTGGTAACCTTATTTCACTTCCTTCTTCTTGCTGACTGTGTTTTAATTATTTTTGTTTTGGTTAGCACTTCCGTTAGGAAATAGGAAGAAATTATGAGCAACTTATTTGGCAAGGGTTTAGTCATTGAAATCGGTGGTTTAAATGTGTATTTGGGACTATAACACTTTTTAATTGTATTTTTTGTCTTGTCCGAGCATATAACAAAGTTAATTATACAAAAATCAACCAGTACAGAAACACTATTGGAAACAAACCACCATTGTCGACTCTTTGTGAGTATATCCCCCCAATGAATTAGTTGTCAGGTTTCTGCTTATGTTGAATTGTTAGTACTTCCACTTGTAATAGCAAAATGACTGCCTGCAATTTCTCAGTTCTTTCATGCTAGCTTTTAAATTATGAGGCTTAAAGTGTGCTTAAATATCTCTGAGTTTAAGTAAACTTTGCATTTTTTATGATGAGGCAAGTCGCACAAGCCATTCAATACTTTTAATTCAATCCAGAGATTTGATATTTTCTCTTGAGTTCTACAGTTGGATAGTTTAAAATTATTTCTGATATTGAATTTGGAACCCATAAGAACTGGGAAGCTATCTACATTAGTCTGTGTTTATGGATGGTAGTGAATGAAATTTGTCTTAATAAATAAAAATCATTTCAATATAGTACAATTTTTAAAACATTTAAAAACCTATTTGACTGGTTACACTACTTTCATATAGAAGCAGTGTTGTAAAAAATTTTATTTTGAAGATTCAATTGAATGTGAAGTAGTTATTCTGCCCAACCAGAAGGGGCAATGAATGATCAGGAACTGAGAGATTGTTGACATATGAGCCTTAATGGAAAATCACTAAATTTCAGAGCTGCTTATTGTTTCTTCCCCACATTTTTTTAGATGAAGAAGCTGTGGAATGCTGCTTAACTTCTATGCCTATTCTACAAACCGTATCTATGCTCTTCAAGTTTCTTCCTCCTCCCACTCCTAGAAAACAGTATTTATTCAAACTTCACAGATAAGTGAGAAATCTAGGATCCCAAGCAGTCCTGCTGTCTACAGACTCATATCATTCTCTACGAGCCTCCTGTTTCAGAGGGTGACGCTCTCATCCATTCATCCGATGTCCACTTATCTCTGGAACTTCTGTCAAACTAAGTCCCTCTAGGTCCCCGCTTTATCTCTCCTGCATACATGTTCACTTTCTTCCTCTCTCTTCGCTATTCCCCTCAGCTCATAAATATATTCAGTATTCTCCCACATTTATTAAAATCATGCACATGCAAACACACGTTCACATCTGAACTTGCAAGCAGGATGACCTTCTAAGTTCCTGCTTTGAGATGTTTTGTAATCCATTGCAATGATAGATACAATATAAAATTGGTCAAAGGATGATAAATATCTGCATATGGAAACATTTGTAGAAATGGTACCCAAAACATGAAGCAGAAAAATATCAACAGATTCATCATATACCTTAAACTTACACTGTTATATGTCAGTTACGTCTCAATAGAAACAAGTTTTAGAAAAACATAAAGCTTAAGCTGCAGAACTGATGGGCTCTGAAGCTGGAAGGTGCAGGCTGCCAAGAGTTCAGCTCCAGTGGGTCATGGGCTCCTGAGTGCACTACATCAGATACATGAAAGACAAGGAAGAGTTACTGCTCATTGCTGCCTGGACCTGTGTCTTCTGTGAAACTGCTTAACTAGGGGCAAAGGAGGAAGCAGATCCTTCCTTGCAACCAGAACTTGTGCTAAGCTGATCCTCATGTCACAGATACTCAACAAGATTCTGGACTCAGGGCCCTGCAAGTCAGGGGGTACAACCACAGAACTTGCAAATGATGAAGAAAGAATAGTGAGAAAGTAAAATGAATGTCCCAATGAAGATGAAACTACCAAACAAAATTCCAAGGCACATAGAGGTAATTATTACTAAGAAAGACAGCCAATAAAATGAATAATCAGGATATAAATCATATATATGAAGTTAAAATTTTTGAAGAAATGCTTACAATTAAGCATATTCAGGACCATCAAAGAGATAAAGAAAGGAATCATATAAAATGACAAATTAGGAAAAACAAACAAACAAACAGCACATAAGAAAGAGAATGAAATAGAAATATTTAAAATTAGACATCTGGTTAAAATTAAAAGCTTACAAAAATAAACTCTAGACTCACACAACTGGAGAATTGGTGATTGGGGCAATGAATTTAACTTGCCCACAACACATTAAAATGAGGGAAAAAATAGATAAATATGAAAGGGCAATTAAGAGACATATAAGATCATTGAGAAGCTCCAATATATGTCTAATAAGTATTTCAAAAAAGAGACTAGGGAAAGTATAATACATGGAATAATGAAAAATAGAGTCACTGAGAAAAGAATTAAAATGTTTAAAAAGGGGGTGGCCTCAGATTAAAACTTCTACGCAGCTCTCTGTCTTAGCTTCTCAACTCTGCCATTGTAGAATGAAGGCAGCCAAAGACACTACATACATAAATTAATGGACATGGCTGTGTTCCAGTAAAAACTTATTTATAAAAACAAGCAGGCAACCAGCTGAATCAGGCCAGGGGGCTATAGTTTGACAATCTTTTATCTAGAGAATTAACTATTTATGTTTTCACATATATCCCTCCAGATATCATATATGTTTTAAATTATATGTGATTAATTAACAATGGTTAATTATGATGCACATTATACATAAATAAATAATTTAAAAAGAGGTATAACTGAATCATACATGATCTGGACCATGCCCTTCTGAGTACCCACATTTGAACAATTGGTATCCATCATCATATCTTAAAAAAAAATCCTGCTCCCAAAACATTGATGCATGATGCTGATTCATTTAGGCCTGATATACATCTACATCACTGGTTTTGATGCTTGCATAGTATTTTATTGTATACATGTATCATTATTTATATAACCACACCCCTAATTCTAAGGCTACACACTGCACATCTTTTATTGGCTGAGTCTTTTTTTACTCACAAACCCAGAAACCCCGTCAGTGAATACAATTTGTTCAACTGTGTGGAAAGCACATTTTCAACATAAACTCTAGAAGTATATTTTATCAGAAAAAACCTATGTCTTTGAAATAGTAAACAGGTTTAAAAAGAAGAAAAGCTCAGAGGATTAGAAGTCAGAAAACTCAGGTTATTAGGATCTTAAAATCTTTTTTCCTTGTGTGACTGTAGGCAGGGTCCCCAGGACTTTGTGGGTCAGTTTCTCAAACAAATAATGGAGATGAAAACAATTATGATTGGCTCCTATCACAAAAAATAGTGTAATTTGAAAATATATATTAATTCCTTGTGACTACTGTACCAAATTACCATAAACTAGGTGGGTTAAAACAATAGGATTGTATTCTCTTCCAGTTCTGGAATCCAGAATTCTGAAGTCAAGGTGTCGGCAGGGCTCTGCTCCCTCTAAAGGCTCTTGGAGAGAATCCTTCCTTGCCTCTTTCAGCTTCTGATGGCTCCAGGCTGTGCCTAGCTAGTGGCTGCATTGCTATAATTTCTGTCCCTGTCTTTACCAAATCTTCTCCTTTGTATTTGTGGCTTCCTCTCTTCTGTCTCTTGTAGGGACACTTGTCTTTGTATTTAGGGTCCACCCGGATAATCCAGAAGGACCTCATCTCAAGATCCTTAACTTTATGACATCTGCAAAAAATCCTTTTCCCAAATAAAGTCACATTTACAGGTTTTGGGGCTTAGGGCATAGATATATCATTTTGAAGTCCAGCATTGTTTTGAAGTGTTCTGAGAATCCAGGGTGAATAAGTAATTCCTTCGATTCAATCATATGTGAGAAGAATGTGAATCAAAAATACTAGTTTGTCTTCCCTAGGTAGTGGTGCACATTTGAATCATCTCTCTAATTTCCTTTCAGCTCTATTTACATTTTTCAGTGTTAGCAATGAAGGTTATCAGACAAAGTAAAATTTTAGTAACTTGCTTTTAAACCAGTTTTTTTTTGGGGGGGTTGTTTTTTTCGAGCAGTCAATGTTAGAACGATCTGAACAGCAGATTAGGGCAGCTTCTGGTTTGGAAGAACTGCTGCAAATCACTCACTTCGAGGACTGGAAGCTGTGGAGATGCCGACTAAAACTGAAAAGTTTTGCTAGCCCGGATTCTCGCTCAGCATCCCATCGGTCCACCAGGTTTGCGGCAACTTTCTATGACATTGAAACATTAAAAGGTAGGTGTGTGTGTGGAGGCCAGTCCTTGCTCTTTCTCAAGTAGTAAAAATGACACCAGCCTCTTCCAAAAGCTTGAGCATGGCAGCATGTATTAGAGAGAGGAACAGGGTGTCTTTGATTTCATAGCTTTGGGGTTTGTGGAGAGTCCTGGTTTGCTATACCTACTCTGCAAAGAAATATATTCAATATGATTTTGAGATTAAAAAACAAATACAAAAGAACACTTCAGAATATAGAAGTATACTTAACTCAGAGACATGAGGGCAAAACAAACCCAGAAAGATGATGCTTAATAGAAAACATATCATGGAGTTTACTTAAAAAAATAAAACAATCTAGGTATTCATCAATAAGGAGCATTCTTGTGCTATACATACATGAGTAAAAACTAATAGCTTAGGTATAGCTTTTTTATTTCTTCAATATTCTATAATTTTTTTAGTAAAAAATGAAAAGTAGAAGTTGGAAGCTGAGTTGTAATAATGCGTACTGATATTGCTAGGAGAATAATGGAGGGGGAATTCTTCCAGGGGTGTCCAACCTGTGGCCCATGGGCTGCATGCACCCCAGGGTGACTATGAATACTGCCCAGTGCAAAATCATCAATTTACTTAAAACATGATGAGATTTTTTTGTGATTATGTGTCACAATGTATTTAATGTGTAGCCCAAGACAACTCTTCTTCTTCCAATGTGGTACACAGACACCAAAATGTTGGACACCCTGATGAAATCATCTAAACTTCAGACTATAAAATAACTTAATTTGAAATAAAGGGAGTGTTTGTTCCCTGTAAAGTATGTTGGTTTTTTAAAAGAGAACCATTGTCTGTACTGTGCCATAATGAATAAAATGTTTGCTAGCTAAAAATTGTGTGGCCTCCAATTAGGCATTTAACTTTTTTTTGACATGCCAAAACAATGCAAGAAGCTGCGGTGGCATTGTTGGCCTAGCATTTTAGATTTGCTGAAGATATTATTACCTGATAATGGATTATATCTACTCAATAATTCAAACTGACCACTCAGCCAGAATTATTCTTTTCTTTCTTTCTAGAGTTATCTTCATTTTTGCCATTTCTAAAAGGATGGTGCAGTTTGCACAGGTCGCTGTTGTTGGCTGTGGGAATAGCTGTGTGTAAGCAGGGATAAATCCCTCGGCTGCACCACGGGCATGAGTGTATAGAGGATTCTTTGTGCTTGTAGGACTGTGTGTCTAAATGAGTTGAAATCATTGAAACCATGGCCTACAACCCACTTTAGTCAGAGGTTTGAAGCTCTAGTTGTTTCTCTGTGGTAAATTTGCATGGACTTTATGAAAGCAAAGAGGTCAGACCTCACCTGAGATCCAAGGCCTCAACCAGGTTACCTATGTGAAGGCTTGAGGCGAGCCTGGACATATGTGTCGGGATGGAGTTGACAAGCATTACCATAAAACCAAGACTAGGTGATTTTAAAAAGTCAGTGACATTGACATTTTTTAAGGAGGAAACCATAAAAAGTATAAAACTATTTTAAAAAACCAAAAACTCTAAAATGTTTTATTATGCAGGGGATCATCTAAAGTTTTTAGTAAGTTAGAAGCAGTAAATAATCAAATGGGCATGATACATCAATTGTAATTGGTTAGCAACACTCCCTCATGGATTTCAGGGTAATCTTGGAGGCAGGGCATCCTGCGGGGCAGTAGTGAAGATAATAGGGTTGTAGAGCCTTTACTCGGTGGCATTGGCCACAGTTCCACACAATTTTGATTAAAATCTTGCCATTATAACTTTCAAAACATAGATTTATAAAAAAGCAAATGGAAAACAATATATAAATAGAATTTAAAACAAGGAATGTCTTCGTAATTTCATTACTTGTTTTTTCCAAGATTTGTGATTAATAATAGTGAATTAAGTGATACCTACATCAACACCTAATTGGATAATTTGTCTCTCATGTTTACAGCCTTCTGGCTGTTTATACAAATATTCAAAATCAGAAATTTGAAAAGGTTTCTTAGGATAAAAGATTTCATTATGAAAAAGGCAGAGTTTATGCAAATTTTCTAGTATATGCAATGCTTCTCAGCTGGCCAAACTTTTTGTATTTTGTGTTTACAGTGAGTGAAGAAGCAACATAGGAGGAAAATTGAGATTAAGGGGGAAAAAGAATATGAAAGATGTTTTAAGGGAATACTTTACAGACTAAGTTCAGATCCCCAGCAATAATATTATGTCTGTGTTCTTTAAGCAGAAGTTATCTGTGTCGCTTCTAGTGGAAACATTCACATATATGGGAATTTAGAATACTCTGGGAAGAGACCAATGCAAATATTTGAAGATGGTGTAAAAATGAAGAGTATCTATTGCTGCCTAACACCCTAAAACTTAGCTGCTTAAAACAACATTTTTTAAATCTCACAGTTTCTGTGGGTCATAAGTGCATACATAGCCTAGATGGGCATCTCTCCTTCTGAGCCTCTCCAGAGGCTGCAGTCAAGGTGGCAGGCTGGGCCACAGGTAACATCTCAAGGTTCAGCTGGTGCAAGATGTGTCTTCAAATTTACATAATGGTTGTTGGCAGGACTCAGTCCCACACAGGCTGTTGGACTGAGGGTCCCAGTTTCTCACTGGTTGTTGGCCAGAGTCCACCTTCAACCTTTTCTAACCTTTCCAATATGGCAGCTTGCTTCAACAAAGCCTACAAGCCGAGAAGGCAAGAGAAAGAGAGAGTGCCAGCAAGAGACAGACACAGAAGTCAGTCTTTTAACCTAATCATGGAAGTGACATCCCATCACTTGCTGTATTTTCTTCCTGAGAATCAATTCACAAGTCCTGCTCACACACAGAGGAGGCAATTACACAAGGGTATGAACACCAGGAGGTGGGCACTCATTGGGGGTCAGTTTAGAAGCTGCCAACCATAGGAGGTTTTCACCACCTCCGTCAACATATAATAAATGCTACAGTCACATAGCAACCTAAAAGAATGTCTTTAAATGTTGTCTTTATTATAAAGTTGAATCATTTCCCAAAACATCCATAGAACAGGTATACAACATTAAGCATCAAAGTGTCACATCTTTTTTAAAAATAAACTGTGAGAGAAAAGCAAGTACTATTTTATGAGGTTGAATGTAGTCTTTTTATTCCCAGAGGCCTGTCTCTTTTTCTTGTTTTTCTCAAATTTGCTAGAATGGCCAGAATTCTGTTCCTTTCATCAAAAGGAACTGGTTTATTTCATCATTTTATGTAAACAGGAGTATTAGGCATTTGCAAATGAGAAAACCCACTTGAGGAAAGATTAGCTCCACTTAAATTTCCATTTGTGTGTTTGCCAGGTTTGAATCTTACCACAGATACTTAAGCAACCAACAAAAATGTATTCCTCAATGGGTTTAAAACCTAACCACTCCTGGCTTCAAGAAGAAGAAATGCTATTCAGCTCTATCATGTAAATTACTTAATAAATAACACATGTTTATTTCTTTACATGTCTCCATTTACTTCCTTATTAGCCGGCTTCTCTGGATGTACCCAGTGTGGTTATATACAGGATATGGTGTTCCTCAGCAAAGAAAAGTAAAATTATATTCTACAAAGATAAAAAAATACTGTGTAAGTGGGAGGGAACACAACTTTTGTTTTTCATTTTTATGAATCTTTGGTTAAAGGACCAACAAAAATATCCATCTAGTAAAATAAACAAGCACTGCAAATGTGAAAACGACTATGTCCAGCATAACCCTGGCTCACGTTGGCATGTCAGGGCTGTTTCTTCTACTGGCCCCAATGAGCTTCCTCTCTGCAGTTATAGATGAGGAATGGCAAAGAACCCAGTGCAGCCCTAGAGAGACGTGCGTGGAGGTCGCTAGCGAGCTGGGGAGTAGCACCAACAGGTTCTTCAAGCCTCCCTGTGTGAACGTGTTCCGGTGTGGCGGCTGTTGCAATGAAGAGAGCGTCATCTGCATGAACACGAGCACCTCATATATTTCCAAACAGGTATGAGGACATCAGCGAGCATGCCCTCTGCCAAGCCCTGATGGTGACAGTGTTGACAGCTGCAACTCAGCTTGTTGCCAAGCACTGTGCTAAGTGCTTTATGTGCCTCATCTTATTTAATCCCTGAAACATGCGGAAAGGGTGTCTTACCCTCCTTTATAGATGAGAGAACTGAGGCTCAGAGAAGTAACTTACGGAAGAGCTGGGATTCAAGTCCAGGTCTGTAGGAATCCAGAGCCTAAATTTTTATCAGCTATTGTCTCTCTGATGCTATAATATCAAGAATCAGGAAATCATGTGGAAGTTACTAGAACAGATGTTAAAAGGAATGATGACAGTTGCACTGCTTTATGCATTAGTTGGGTTCTCTGTTGTTCACATGGAGTAACTGAGAAGTTTAATGAAGGGGGTGGGCTGGTTTAGGGTAAAGGAGGAAAAACTGATGCAGTACCCAGAGCTATAGCAAAAACAGGGAGCCATTCCCATCCTCAGACTGAAGAGGCAAGGGGATGGAGCAGGTGTGGGACCCAGAGAGAAGGTGGAAAAGAGGGCCGCAGGACTGGCTGGAGTAATGGCAGCCACTGTCAACCCTTAACCTGGCAAGGACTGGGAGGAGGGCGTGGAGGAAGCAACAGGACCCACAGATGTCATCCATAGAGGTCAGCATCTTGGGACACAGAGCCCTGTAGGGAAGGAAAGAGAGAGGATGGCCTCTCTGCAGGAGCAGAGAGTACGTAGTACAAAAGAGCTTTGAGAATGATTCTGCAGTCTCCATGAAAGAAATAGTTCTTCCTCTCCATCTTATAAAATCCTTTTTGCTCATTAGATAAGTTTTTCTTTTTATTGCTACCATATTGTTGTGAAATAAAATAATTATGGCACAGGAGAGCAATAACAACAAACTTAGGAAAGCATGCTAAAAATCTGTCCATCAAACTACATTCCATGTTGCAAAATCCTCATGCATGTTGATATATTAATTTCATTATCATCTTTGCCTACATAGTTTATTCTTCCGTATACATATGCACAATCTATATATAATAGCAGTACAATAAAATTACATATGCACAAATTATATTCATATTAAGTAATTATCTTAATTGGATGTAAAGAAATGCTGACTTGTTTGGCAATAGGTTAACTTATTGTTAATTTTGTTCCCCCAGTCCCCTAAAATATCCCTTAAACTGTGGAGCTTCTTTTTCTATATTCTTTTAGAGAGTCTTGGAACTTATAAATTCTGACCTCTACTATTTGACAATCAGGTCAAACATAACGTAAGTATGGCTAAGCACCAACTGTCAGTAGAAACAAAGCATGTATAACATAGGCTTTAGTTCATGACCATGTTATTCCCGAGAGCGTAGCTGAAAAATTTTGCAAGACGATGAAGTTTACGCAAAGTAAACACTCTAAAAACACTCTCTTACTTATCATGGAAGTTCCATTACATATTGAGAGGTCAGAATAAACACAACTTTCATGTTTAATGGATTGTTTCCACTTAATAGATAGTCAAGTACTTTATTTTGACTGCTCTACTCAACAAATGATTAGTTTTAAAGAATGCACTTAAGTGTATGTATGCAGCAGTTGTTCTTTCCAAATATGCACATTTGGACATAAAAAAAAACTCCTTCTCATCCCAAAGTTAAGGACTATTTGACGAAATATGTCTTAGAAACAAAGTGAATAAATGAATACTCTATGTAGCAAGGACTACATGGAATGGTGATTGAATGGACAGAGCATTAAAATCAAGTTCAAATTCATCTATATATCATAGAACAACTCTAGAAATAAAGTAATTGACATTTTTCTAAATTCTACTTGCCAAGATCCCACTTTGCTTCTTCTAGTCATAGCAATTTCATTCCAAAAAAATAATAAGGTACATCCTTAAGAGTATTTCCTCTGGCTCTAAAGTAGACTGCCTGGGTTCAAATTCCAACTCTTCCAGTCAATAGTTATGTGGCCTTAGGCCAGTTATATAACCTCTCTGTACATCTGTTTCTTCCCCTGTAGACAGGGAGTGAGGGTAATAAAAAACACACTGTATAATATTGTTATAAGGGATGAATGAATTAATATAACAAGGCTTCACATATAGAAACATAGAAAGAATGACATTCATGTTACCTATAATGAAGTGGTTGAGTATGATGATCATATATGAGTCAGTTATTACTGTGTTATGCTGCATATTAAATATTTTTAACACTCAGGGGATTCAAACCACAAAGACTTACTCTCACTCATATATCTGAGATTTCATTAGTTTAGAGTGGGCTCCACTGGGCTTGACTCCAAGCTACAGGTTGAGTCCAGGTCTGTTCCCTGTGTCTCTACTTCCTTGGACCAGCAAGCCTGCCGGATCCTGGTCTTCTTATGGCTACAGCATACACATGACAGAACAAGCCCTGTAAAGCATGCCCAGTTCAAGTTTGTAGTTGTGTCATGTCTCCTACCATCCTGTTGACTAAAGCAAGTCACATGGCCAACTCCAAAGTCAAAGAACAGGAAACTGTGTTCTTTCAATGGAGGCAGTATGAGAAGAGGTAAAAAAATTGTTTTGAACAATAATCTACTCACCGTGGTCTCAAAGAAACTTCATAGGTATAATTTTATTTTATCCTTACTATTTAGAGTCAAATTTAAAGCAGGAACAGGGACTAACTGTGTCATTTGAAAAGGGTACCAGTGACACAGACAAATTATGAGATTTAACTGAGCTTAAATACTTGGTAAAGTTAGATACACCCCTGGTGTCCTGACTCACAGCCCAGCATTCATTCCACCATGTCAGTCTTTATCCTTATTAATTCTATTCCTGATGGAAAACTTTACTGAAGTCACTACCATAAAGGACAAAGACAAAAAATGTATACTGTAGAAATTATTATTTTAAATATATATGTATTATGGTTATTTTCCTCCCCTCTAGCTCTTTGAAATATCAGTGCCTTTGACATCAGTACCTGAATTAGTGCCTGTTAAAGTTGCCAACCATACAGGTTGTAAGTGCTTCTCAATGGCTCCCAGCCATCCATACCCCATTATCAAGAGATCCATCCAGGTCCCAGAAGAAGATCGGTAAGTACTTCTTGTATTTGATTAATACTTGTTCTTGCCTTTGCCAAAGCTGTGTGTGTGTGTGTGTAATACTTCATTAATTATAGAATCATCACTTTCTCTTCATGCTCTTCATCTCTTAGCTTCTAATCCAGATCTACTAGTAATAACTGGCAAATACATTTTTTATTAGGTGTTAGATGTATATTGCAGTAGGACCAAAAATCTCAGTGGTTATGATCTCAGCATGTCTACTTATGGACACCTTTGTTCTTAATACACATACTCTGATGCAGCTATAAAACTTTATTCCAGCCTTACGTTTGGCAGATGTTCCCTTATTCCAGAGCAAATATTAAATAAAACTCATTCTAGGCTGTTTATACACTTCAGTTCCAAAGTGATGGGTGGGGCAAATGTTCCCGGAGTCTTTGAGGAGTGGCAAAACTCTCTGCATCTAAGTTTGCAGATTATTTAACCCTTCCTCTTGAGATTACCAAATGGAAAATTCTTATTTTAAATGAAAAGGACTTCAAATTAATTTGGCTTTGCAATTTTCTGAAGAGTATTTTGTGATTCTTTAGGACATGAATTGTAACACCCTGAAGTGTTCTGAAATCAAAGATAGGAATCATGGATTTGGAACAAGAAGATTGGGAAACTAATAAAGGTCAAATTATAAACACTGAATAAAAACATAAAATAACTAAGTTGCATATTTATATCCAGCAAAGGTAAAGCAGTTAGTGAATATGTGAGTGGCAAGTGATGGAGTAAGCTGGTGGTTATATGTCAGTTAACACTGAGCCAAGACGATACCTCTACCTCCCTTAAACAGAAAAGAAAGCTCACATCTAAGTAACATTTATCCACAAGGTGTTCCTACTGCCCTGGCCAATGTTCTTAGCTCTATATTAAAGAAGATAGTGCTTAAAAGCTATGTTATAACAATATTTACTTTCAGTAAATAAGCTCTGTTGACAGCTAATTTGCATCGTTTTAACACCAATCTTCTTAAAAAGATTATAACTAACCAAAATTACAGTTTCATTTCCAAAGTTTTCCAAGTAGAATATTTGTAATTATAGAATTGCTATCTAATAACATGTAGTTCATAAATATGAATTAAGCTCTTTAAAACTCAACTATTTTCTACCCAGTAATTTATCCTACATTTAAAAACTGTTCCAAAGATATGATGCCTTTGAAAGCTTTTAAATCTGGTTTCTTTCTTTTCCTAGCTGTTCCCATGCCAAGAAACTCTGTCCTATTGACATGCTGTGGGATAGCAACAAATGTACATGTGTTTTACAAGAGGAGAATCCACTTGCTGGAATGGAAGGTAATGATAGTAGTATAAAAGAATAATAGTGATAATAAAAATAACAATAATAGCAACCAACATTTGTTGAGTGCTTCCTATGACCAGGCAACGTTGTAAGCCTTTAATATGTATTAACTCAATTAATTCACTATATCCTCACAATAATTCTATAATGTACTATTATTATCCCTTTTTTTTTTTACAATTACAAAGTGGACACACCACAATATCTAGTAATTTTCTCAAGGTCACACAGTTAAAAGTGATACAAGCAGTGAGATTCCAGAACCCTCTGTGCTATTACTATACAGTAAACCCACCCATGCATCATCTGCTTTTTAATATCAAAGAAAAGCCCAGAGCAATTAGAGCACCCCAAAACATTGAATTTGAAAGGGGATGGTAATATTTAATGAAACACTTAATCAATCACATTTTACTCATTTATTTGTATAGAAGTCTCACCAGAACATAAAGTAATTTTGGGTTTCTTGGTTTCTTTTAATTATCATGTAAAAAAATCTCAATAATTTGAAAAAAGGGGGGAATAAGAGGAATCTTTTTCTGAAACTAGGGCAAACTAAAAGCAAAACGCAGCTATTGGGCTAAGGGGGGTTGAGAATCAAATGAGACAGGCAACCATCACTGCTCATAACTCATAATGCTATGATTTCTGGTGATGAACATTGGGCTGAAGATGAATGGATTTTTGTTTATTTTTCCAAAGAACTTGATATGATTCCACTGAAAAAATTACAAGGAATCATGCAATTTGCACCTTGCTTGTTTTAAACTATGATTTATAAGGAATCTAGTAAGGATTCAACTCTAAGGAATCAGTCCCTAGAAACCATAAGTGACATCCTACTTTCTATATTTCTGTCTCTCACCATGAAAGCTCAACCCAGATTTTAAGGGAAATGTAATGTTCATGTAGTTTAAATGCTCTTGAAGATGTTGAGTGCTATCTACATCCTTCCCATCAAGTGTTGAGCCATCCTCTGCTAGGCTGTACATTAGTCATGGGGAAACTCACCACCCACTGAAACAGCCCAGTTACCCTGGCCACACTCCTGTTGCTAGTAAAACCTAAACCTCTCTCTCCAGAGCAGTAATGTCTAATGGAATTACAGTGAGAGTCACATATATAACTTACATTTTATACTTTCATTAAAAAGGTCAAAAGAAACAGGTGAGATGAATTTTCATATAATTCATTTAATCCAGCATCAAAAATTGTATCATTTTAACATGCATGAAATCAATATAAAATGTATTAACTAGATATCCTGAATTGTTGTCCTAAGTCTTTGAACTCCAGTTCATATTTTATACTTATGGCACGTCTCAATTTGGACTTGCCATTTCATGCTCGATATAGCCTGCCTTACCATGTCGGACAGCCTGCCTCTAGAACATCAACTCGTTAGTTCAGGTTTTACCCTACAGACTCATGTAAAACAAATATAATTCTTTCTTCATGTGAGTGATTTTTAAATAGTGTTAGAAAGTTATTGTGGAAGGCAATACACATAGAACTTAAAGGCTGTTTTAGTCATTTCCCTGGTACACAGCTTCTGAGAGATGTACTCAGGAGGTTTGCATCCAGGTACAATGCATTAAAATGTGAAAGGAAATCAAGACTGGGCAGAAGGAGAAGTTGAACTGTGTTGCAGTTGCTAAGATGTGCCGGCCAATCCTATGGGGAGCTAAAGCTGGGATAGTCCTTGATAGAATGTTTCAAATCGAGGTAAAGAGGCTGAGTCCTATGGACTGGTCATTCATTGAATATGGGCAGCTTTGGGGAGGGGATGTGAATTTGGATGAGGTGGCTTCTTTCTGCTGAAGGTAATTCCTGGGGAAGGATTCAGCTGGTGCACATTGAGTACTGAGGGTGGGAAGAGTAGTGGGGAAAGAGAGAAGTGCTCTGAGCAGGGGAAAAGTGAGTGCTCACCACTGGAGATGAGAGAACAAAGCATGTTGGGATGCTGGAAGAAGTTCAGCATTGTGGGGACATAATGGGAAGGAGCTGGGTAGATGTGAGTGAGGAAGCTAGAGAGACTCACAGGGGACTTTATGAACCTTGTCCCAGAGCTTAGATGTGATACTAAGGGCAAAGTGAAATCACTTAACTGGTTCAAGCAGGAGAATTGAGACGGCACCAATGAGAATTTTAGGAAAATCAATCCGGTGGTAGTGTTGAAGAGGATGGGTTTACCCAGGGCAGGAAAGCAGGCAGAGGACCTTTTGGGAAGTTGTAGCAATGATGGAAGTGAGAGACACGGGATAGCCTGGATCACAATCACTTCTAATTTTCATGGCCCATAATTCAGTTAATATGGGCCAAGTTCCTGATCACTTCTCCAATGGCCTCATCCAATGGATGACATATACTGAGCTTATTCTTTACCCAACACCCTTTCCATACTTGTGGCTGTCAAACCAACTGCCTTTTGTACAATGGCCTCTTTGAATGAGCACATTTGAGTTAGTGAATAGAAGTCACATTGAATTTCATCTTGTTAGATTCAGGTCATTGCTCTACACTGTTAAAAAATATCCTCCCCCCCGCCCCTGCCAAACTGGGGAGTCCTGAGTTTGTATTTTATATTGCTCATCATAGCCACAACTTCAAGAA
>CM052552.1:64496948-64554689 GCA_028533065.1 Trachops cirrhosus
GGTGGGACTCCAGCCGCTGCCGCGGGAGGTCCGGACACAGCGGCCATAGGACTCGCCGGTAAGTGCGTGTCTGACCTCTCCGTGCCGGCGTTCTCAGCCGCTTCCGGGTTGGACTGGACTGTTCCCCTGGGAGCTTGACTGGCTGTGAAGGGAGTGAAGCCGGCCCGTCTTGAGGCTGAGAAGTCGGGGTCGAGGGTCTCTAGACTCAAGTAGGGCTGAGGATGCGCTGGGGCAGACTTTCTGGAGCGGGGTCGTCCCTTTTTTGGCACTGGCGCTCCCCAGTGTCCTCTCAATGAGTGAAACCAGGACAGTGCCCAGGGACTGATGGGTGGAGGCACCGTTCCCTTGACCACAATCTCCCGTCGCGTCTCCTTCAGGCTCCTGGAGCACCTCTGCTGCTAATTACCGCTCGGGCTCCTTGACCAGGGTCGAGAATTTGCTGCCATCTCGCATTTGCCACTTAAGTGGCTGGGTGAGGACTTTGGACAAATCCCTCAACTAGTCTGGGTTTTCATTTGTAGAGTAAGAAGTGTTTACTAGATCTCCTAGCCTCTCAGCTTTAAAATCTAAGATTTTGTGATTGTACCGTTCTTTGAGCTTTTACAACGTAAAGATGATAGGTGTGCTAACCTGATGGAAGTAGGCAGACTCCACAGAACACTGCAGGTTGATGAAAAACTCTGGTTTCATTTGGTTCGTTACTGTTTTCATTATCATTTATCGTTTTAAATAGACTAGAACTGGAAATTCAGGTGTAATTGGCAAACCACAGTTAATATGTTAGTGAAGCCACTTAAATACAAACTTGAAGAATCTCAGTATTTGATAATATTGAATCTGAATTAGTAAATTCAGGTCAACAAACACTTATAGAGTATTTCCAAGAATATATTTAAAATGTAGATGAATTTGTTGGAGAGAATAGGCAACACTTACACCTGCAGTTAATTGGCGTTTTCTGAGTTTGCAGGATAAATTGGAAACTGAAACGGTTAGGATGGCTTCCCATTGTGTGGTTGAGTTTCTGGAGGCATGGAAGTCTCGTTTGTAAAGCTGAAGAGGAGTTTCAGTAGGTTTCCAATATGCTTGAGCTTCAAACGTCTTAAGAATTTAGTAGTGCTGAATACTGAGTGGGCATTTACACCGTTAAGAATCTAGGAGTCCCCTGAGATAAACAATTCCTACTTTAGATGCAGAAAATGGCCCCAGATTCGGCCCATCTCCGGTTTGGTCTTCAGACTCCAAACTGAAAGGAGGGGCGCTGATGGTACACAGGTGCATCAGCACCTGTACTGAGAGATATGTTAAGAAAATGAAGGGAGCGGTTTGGTGATCACCATCCTTGAATAAGGAAGGAGAAAATGTGGATGTCTGTAGCATTTGTGGCACTTGGAAAAGCAGCTCTCAAAAAGACAGCTCTAGGTCCAGGTATATTTTAGTGTGAACCACAAAGATAGTACTAGCAGAACTTTATGATATTCATTGAATCAGTGGCTGAATTCTCGAGTGAGGTCGCCACATTTTCTGTAAAGAGCCCTAATATGTAATTATTGAAATGAACTGGTTTCAGTGGCAAACCAGTTAGAATGGCAAATTAGTATATACTATGGTATTTTTTAAAATTATCCGTAGCAGGTTTTTTAAAGCAAAATTAAGATATAAGGACATTGCAGAATGTGGTTGTGTATGGCACATAGTAAATGCTAAGCAAGTAAATGTCAAATTAGTACATTCATGGTAAGCTTTGCTTTATTTCTAGGGGGAAGGTAACATTTGCATTAATGTTAAAACTATTCATATCTGGATTTGGAATATGGAATGCATTCTCTCTGAGCTGAGATCTTCTTTTACTCTCTTTTCAGGTACTACACGACACATACCTTAACTGAGTTGCGCTAAGGACTAATGCCTAAACTGTCTCAGCATGGCCGATCAAGGAGGAGGCGGGCACGGCCACGGCCACGGTCCCTCAGCTGCGCTCTACCACGTTACCCCTGGAGATACTTTCACATGTACAACTCAGACCCATAGTATATGCATGGTGTCGGACTTTTTCTACCCAAATATGGGTGGCGTGGAAAGCCACATTTACCAGCTCTCTCAGTGCCTGATTGAAAGAGGACACAAAGTCATAATTGTCACCCATGCTTATGGAAATCGAAAAGGCGTCCGTTACCTCACTAAAGGCCTCAAAGTCTATTACTTGCCCCTAAAAGTTATGTACAACCAATCTACAGCCACGACCCTCTTTCACAGTCTGCCATTGCTCAGGTACATATTTGTTCGGGAGAGAGTCACGATAATCCACTCACATAGTTCCTTTTCTGCTATGGCCCATGATGCTCTCTTCCACGCCAAGACCATGGGGCTCCGTACAGTCTTCACGGACCATTCCCTTTTTGGATTTGCTGATGTCAGCTCGGTGCTTACAAACAAGCTTCTAACTGTATCTCTTTGTGACACAAACCACATAATTTGTGTCTCTTTTACTAGTAAGGAAAACACTGTGCTAAGAGCAGCACTGAATCCTGAAATAGTGTCCGTCATTCCTAATGCTGTAGATCCTACTGACTTCACTCCAGACCCATTTAGAAGGCATGATAGTATAATAACTATTGTTATTGTCAGCAGACTTGTTTACAGAAAAGGTAATGAAACGTTAGCTACAATTGCACTGCACAGACGTTTTCTTGTAGAAAGCTGTTAAATACTTGTATATAAGAATTGTTTGGCTTTTTAGTTTTATGGGTTTTTTTAAAAGATTTTATTTATTTATTTTGAGAGAACGGGGAAGGGAGGGAGAAAAAGGGAGAGAAACATTAGTGTGTGGTTGCCTCTCATGTGCCCCCGACTTGGGACCTGGCCTGCAACCCAGACATGTGTCCGGACTGGGAATCAAACTGGCGACCCTTTGGTTTACAGGCTGGCACTCAATCCACTGAACCACACCAGCCAGGGCTGTTTTATGGTTTTATGACTACTTTGGCATTAAATATAGCAAAGAAAGGTCAAATATTGTTTTATACATTCAAAAAGACATTTTTGGAACAGTGGTGAATGCTGCCTGCCTCAACCTTTGATGTTTTAATAGCTACTTAAAAATAAAACCAACCTGATGCCCTTTAAAAAGCCAGGTCTTTTTAAAAGTTAAAATAGCTCTGTGCATGTGGTAAGAAGTACAGGGCAAGCCCACCACCAATTTCTAATTGCAAAAGTAATGCCTTTTCTTTGCAGATATTTTGAAAATTAAGGAAAGCACAAAGGTAAAAACTAAAATCAGCTGTTACTGTACTATTCAGGGATGACAAGTAAATATTTTATAGCTTTCCTGTCTTTTTAATGCGTATACTCAAAATCTTTGAGCTTGTTCTGCACATTACTCTTTTGTAGCTTGCATATTTCATTTCATCAAAGTTAAGACAATTAGTATCATATTGGCAGGTAAGTGATAAAGGAAGGGGCTCGCTCAGTCCCATTGTGTGATGACAGATAAGCTACATAACATCTCTGGGTCTCTTTTTTTTTTTCATTTGTGTCATTTGGGCAAGAATGGGGATCTTGTGAGGGTTCAGTGATGGATTCTCTAAAGTACTTAGCCCAGTTTGTGCTTGATGAGTGTTTGTTGTCATCGGGGAGGACTTTTTAGTGCCTCTGCAGCTCTCTGTGGACACTGCAGTAGAATTCGGAGAGCCTCATTTACTAAATCGGAAACAGTTTGGTTAATTCAAACGTAAATGTTCTAGATGCGCTTTGAAAACCTATCAAGGAGTCAGAATTAAACTAAGGAATCATTAAAATGATAATATATAACCTCCCCTTAAATACTTGAATTCAACTCAAAATTATTATTTTTAATCATCACCCAAGGATATGTTTATTGATTTTAGAGAGGAAGGGAGAGAGAGAAACATCGATGTGAGAGAGAAATATCAATCAGTTGCCTCCTATATGTGTCCCGATGGTGGGGGTGGAACCCACAAGCTAGGTATGTGCCCTGACTGGGGATCAAACCTGCAGCCTTTTGGTGTATGGGATGGTGCTCCATCCACCTGAGCTACCTGGTCAAGGCTAAATTCAACTCAAAATATTATTAATGTGCACCAAATTTGCCAATGGGTTGATGTAAGCCTGCAGGCTTAAGAGTACTGGTCCACTGATTTGAGCTGCATCACCTTTCCTGCACAGTTACCTTCACAGAGCATCATTTACATCTGCCAGTTTGGTGGTTGTAAATGCAGTGGGAACCTGAAGCCATATGAAGTAGCATGCTTCTGGACTTTCGTTTGTTTTTGATTTTATACAGTGGTTTAGGGTACCCTCTAACTGACGGGCTTTTTTTCTGTGACTTTATTGAATTCTTCAAATGGTTCAGTTTAGTTTCAGAGAAACTCATTTTGCCAGTTTCTGTGCTTTTTAATTAAATTACCCAACGTAGTAACAAGTGCAACAGCTAGAAAACAGATTTGTAGACAACACAGCTGATTCTTGGTAAGTGTGAAGCGTAGCGGCAGGATTGGAAGTGTAGCAGTCCGTGCACTAGCGAGTGGCCCCCAAGTCTGCTTTAGCCGTTGTAATGGAGAGCTGTGGGTGATCAGGCTCTTAAGCAGAGATTGAAGAGAAAAGTGTTACTGAACTGCATTTGGTGAGGTGAAAGCAACGACATGCTGTCATTGTCTAATCCAGAAGATGTAATGGACCAGCATTCTGTATTCTGAATTCCTCGGAGTATTGCTGATGTGTCTGTTGTAACTAAGAAAACGTGTTTAAAATGTTTTTTAATCAAATAGTATACCTTTGTGGGATAGCTAGCTAAGAAAGGATGATGCCTGGGTGGTCAAGGATCAGAGTAAAATTAACTCTCTGTACAACAATTAAACATCTTACCTGTACCTCACTAATTATGGTATCTTAACCAGCTGAACTAGCCACCAGCAGGGTGAAGTTACAGCCTTTCTTGTTCTCAATTCAATGATTTAACAAATACTTACTGAACCTTCTCCATATGCCAGGCATCATGCGAAAAATAACATTCTGAGAAGGAATGGCCACATCTGTAGCCCCAGAGTGAGTAGTTGTATTAATGGTCCGTTGATGATTAACAAATTCATTTCCTTAGGTGTTCATTTGGACCGGACATCAAAGGCCCACTGGAATGTATTGAGTAAGGGACAGGGTAAATCGAAATTCTTATCACCCAGTTTTCCTGGATGGCTTCTCCCTTTTGTCGAGCCCCTTTTTGTGCAGTTAGGGTTTCACAGTGCTCCTGGGAACGGGCAGGCACGCCCCACTTCTCGGTGCAGTGGTAATGACAACTTACATGCGTGTCCTGCAGTTGATAAAGCCCGTGCACGGCTCACTGCTTCACTTGACTCTCCCAACAACTTCAGGGTACATGTTAGCTGTTGACGAAGAAACTGAGTCTCAGGGAGGGTAAGGGATTGCTCAGTTTACACAGTAACAGAGGTGACAAGCACGAGTTCGGCTCTTCCTGAGGAAAGGTCTCCTGTTCCTCCACCCCCAGCCCAGCCACCATGATCTTAGTTATAGATTCAGAAGATTCTTTAAAATATTGTTAGGCTTAACTTTAAAAGCAGTACAAATCAGGAATTTTCCTTGTCCATTTTGGGTGACTGTGGAGAGTGGAAGTCTTTTTGTATGTTCCATTGTGTTAGAGTCTTCTTACAGGCACTAGCACATTTTTATTGTGGGGGGAAACCCTTTCTTTTTAGAGTAGTTTCATAGATAATTGACAAAATCAGTTCCATTTTGTATAAAGTACCTGTCAGGATTGAATGACATACTGTATTTAAAGTATATTGCCTGACATAGTAAGTGCTGGGAAACGTTAGCTATTATCAGCAATTATGATTATTGCTCTGTATGTTTTCTTTTCATTTGAAGAATGGGTTCTTAATCTTTGTATTATAAGGGAAAGAGGGGAAAGAAAATGAAAGTTATAGGACGATAAGTGTTAAAAGTTATTAAGCTTTTTATCCAATTGATAGATTTGGTAATGGACTTGAAAAAGGGTAAGATTTTAATGAGAAGCCTTCATAATTCAGAAAAGATGCATGTGAATTTATGTTTGCTAATGCAGTCATTTTGAAAATACAAGCAGAGTTCACTTGAATCCTGTGTTCAATTATTTAATAAAAATGACCTGTATATATCTCCCACCATCTTTTTTATAATTGATCTGCCCATACTTGGGTAGATTGATAGTGCGATTCTCATGTGTGGGTGTGTATGTATATGTATGTATGTGTATGTATTTCTCAATAAACTAACTGGGTTGTTTTGCCTTTTTACTTTATAGTTTGTAATTGTTAATTAGTTCTCAAATAGTGTCACATTGCTGTCACTTTAGATAGCCACATTCAGACTAGTAGGACATGATTTATTGCTTCACATTGCCCGAGGTTGTGTTTATATATTATAAAAAAAGTGTTTTATTAGAAAAAAAGGAACAAAGATGCACTCTTCTGTGGAATATAATGTTCTGGCTGATGGTCCCATTACCCTCATTTACCCTCAGGGAAGTGAGTTATAGCGGGCCTGGATGGACATAGTATTTTGCTAATACCATAGTATTCACCTCAGAATTCTCTGTATAAATTGCATTCTGTGCAAAGTGGAGATGGCACATACACTTTGTTGCTCAGCCCTTTCCTGTGGCAGGAAGTGGAATCATAGGGTAGTAGAACTTTATAGCTGAAAGAGACCTTGTCCTCCTGGTACACAGGTCTCAGTATCTTTTATCAGGAAACTCCCATGAAAAAGAGCTTGACTGTTAAAATGCCAGAACAAGATCTAGATTTCCAGTCTGCTGCCCTGCTCTGGAGAAAACTTAAACTCAAATATTAGCTACCTCAAATACCTTTTCTAGAAGTGGCTAACGTGTGGACACGGGTGAATAACTTAAAGAACATTATGCTGAAGTGAAGCAGAATAGCACACACATTGGGTGTCTGGGAGGTAACAGTGGATGTCAGTGTGTGTACCTTCAAGAACTGCAACTCTTGGAGGACCCCTGGCAGTTGGTGAATATTCTCTCCCAGGAAAGGTTTCAGAGAATTCATTTCTCTGCTAGGAGGGCACAGCTAGCACTTTTCAAAGTGAGTGGAGTCTTAGCTCTGATGATTTTTTTAAAGGTTAAATATAAATATCTCCAACATTTAACTTTATTTTCTATTTACAGGAACCGATTTGCTTAGTGGTATAATACCTGAACTCTGTCAGAAATATCAAGATTTAAATTTCATCATTGGGGGAGAGGGCCCAAAGAGAATAATTTTGGAAGAAGTACGGGAAAGATACCAGCTACATGACAGGTATTGATGGATTCCATATCTTGGGTGAGAAAATATCAATTACCTAAAATGCGGTTTTTGCTACATGCCTACATTAAGTGGGCTGCTTCCCCCACATATATTTGGTGTAGAAATGTAATGCAAGGCCTATTTTAAAAAATTTATATAAAATCGCAAACCCTAGCTAAATTCACAGTTTCACTTTTTTCGTTAGCCCACTGTCACTTGGCTTTATGGGGCAGTGATTGGAGGCACTCTGGAAGGTACAAACACCCAGCTACTTCGATTGGAAATGTTTGTAGATTTTGAAGGCATACTGAGTTGTGATTGAAATAGCATGGCCCAAATGATGCTAGTTCCTCTGCACATACAGATTTGAACATTTCTCTTCCTCAGTAACTTCGATAACATGCAAGGGTTGTGCCTGTCAGTTTAAAGGGGGCTTTCTCCTATTTAGAAATGACACTAACATTTACTCATCAAAGTGTATTACTGTTTTCATTAAATGCAAACTCATTTTGGAAACGATGAAATTGGATGTGTGATAAAAGTTAGAACTATGTTAGCTATATGAGTTTTAACCAAACAGCTCATTCATAAGACTGTTTCTTTTAGATCAGAGTTTGGCAATATTAATCTTTTGAGGAGAAAAGCATTAGAACCAGTAAGAATCTAAGTACAGTGTCCAGCAGAAGTAATGCCTGCTTGAATGTGGTTGGTAGGGTAATAACATGGGTGTAATAATTTATAGTTTTAATTTGCACATTTCAGCTAAAATGTCATATGGTGTGCTTGAGTGTGGTATTGTTATGATACAGAACTACATGCTTATGATTTTGTAATAAAAGATTTTATAATGAAAAGAGGGCTGTTATTTGTGCCGGACCCTGTATAATATGAATAACACACTTGGCTTATAAATTATATTTCTTTTGTAGTGTGATTTTCACTGTCCTCTTTCTTCTCTCATTTCAAAAATCAGAGTCCGTCTCTTGGGAGCCTTAGAACACAAGGATGTTAGAAATGTCTTAGTTCAAGGACATATTTTTCTTAATACTTCCCTTACTGAAGCATTCTGCATGGCAATTGTGGAAGCAGCCAGTTGTGGTTTACAGGTAAAAAGCTTTGAGAGGGCTTGCATCGTTGGGGTTTCTGTGCATGTTATTTTGAAAACCAATCAGACATGTTCTGTAATACTTTTTTAACTTGGTTTTGCTTATTTCCTGAGACATGAATTAATGCTATATTGTATGTTCTTTTTCTTTTTTTTTTTTTCTTTTTAAGGTTGTAAGTACCAGGGTTGGTGGAATTCCTGAAGTTCTTCCAGAAAATCTGATTATTTTATGTGAGCCTTCTGTAAAATCTTTGTGTGAGGGATTGGAAAAAGCTATTTCCCAGCTGAAGTCCGGAGCATTGCCGGCTCCAGAAAAAATCCATAACATAGTAAAGACTTTCTACACCTGGAGGAATGTTGCGGAGAGAACTGAAAAAGTATGTCACCTGCCAAGAAAAGGGTATTTGAAGATTGTGTTTGAATTCCTGATGTTCCATGCACATGTTGGCTTTTTCTTATACACGCTTATCATTTCCATTCTATTGCTTAAGTTAACAAAGCCTCTTCCAAATGAAAAGAAGTGAATTGTGTACTGTTGGTATGTGCTAGACCTTACCTTTCTCGTCAAATCATTGCATTTGACACCTGAAAGCAGTAATGCAGTCTACTCCTTTCATTAAACTGGGCATAAAGAAGTTACAGAATTTTCCAGAAGTCACAGCTATTAGAGGCAGAACTAATATTTATCCTCCTGCAAGACTTTTTCTTGAGGCTGTTTATAATTCTAAAGTGTATAGGTCTATTAGAAGATGCATGGTTTTTCTTTAGTCTGATTGCAGCAACCCTATAACTTGCAAATATTTAATTCAGACTGTTTTCTAAAACTCTTGCATCACCTCTGCTAAGTACCGTGATTTTCTCTGGAAAAGGATTTGTGCATCTTTGGGCTGATGGAGAACATAATAAGTTAGAATTCAAAATGCATATGGCAGATGTTGGAAGTATAATTGCAGATAAAAAGCAGCACTAGAGAATTTCCGAAAGGACAGATACAGGACAGATTAATACCCTTAGGTGGGAGAGTATGAGTGTGGGAAATGCTTCCTGGTTTCAAGTTAGGGACTTCATTTATTCTCCTCAGTTTTGTCCTTTGTTTAATCTCATTACTTCATCTGCTTCATGCCTCTTATCACCACTTAACACACTGGATGGAAACACCGTACTTCTTAGTATATAGAAATTATGAACCAGAAGGTCATTCAGTTGGGAGCATGGCGAAGTTTAGACTCTGCTTTATGCTCTCACTGTAGACAGTGGAGCAGCTAGCTAGTTTCCAGCGGGAAATAGAGAACAAGATGGAGTAGCTTAGTGAGCAGAATAGCTCTTTTCTGGAAGGCTCTCATTTGGTTTCAATTCTCAATTCCCATACAGAAGATGAACTTATATTTGAATATAACTGCAGAGAAACTCTTTTATCTCTTGTCCATTGAAATAGGAGATATTTGAGTTAAGAGTTTTGACTGAAATGTCTCTGAGACACTCTCACCTTCTAGAAGTTTTGCAATATCTCTCCCCATATGAAATAACTACCCCTTTCCTTTGGAAATTGGACTGTAGCACTGATGACCTGCTGGGAGTACGTGTCAGAATCACTTAGGAAGCCTTTTCAGGAGCTGTTCATTCCATCTTCCTGCCCTCCTGCCCTGCCCCCAGCCACTCCCTAGGTTCTAATATGACCCTTATTAGAATGGTTGGCAGGGTTATTTGGTTAGACAGGTTTTTTTTAGTGATACTCTATCTGCTTGATAACCACAGCTCTGTAAGTTGTTCCTGCACCTTTTTATTGACATCATGTGAACCTTGGAAGTCTGAGCTACTGTAGATATTAAGTTTGGGTCAAAGAACTCTGGTGACAGTATGTCAGCATATGTTAAAGGAGCGAATTAGGATTTTTTTTAACTGCAGATTTTCATTTAGCTCTACTTAACGTAATACTAAAACATCTGCATTTTTCCTGTTTTATACTCCATGGTAATTTATAGTATGCATTTCAGAAAAAGGTTAATCCTTGTGTGTAATGGGTTGTCACACCTATCATTCTCTTCACAGTAGTAAATGACTTTGTCACTTAAGATCATAAATGAATGGACCTAGAAATACAGGTGGACACACAGGTCAGTTTGCACTGGCTCTTTTGGTTCTGCCTGGCCCACACAGGACATTTTGATTCTTTTCAATGCATCTGCCTTAGTGTAACAGTGCTTTTTAGAAAATTGAACAATTCTTATTCACCAGCCTCAGCATACTTCTCAACATAATTCTGATTAAAAAGTATTCCAAGTGTTCTCAAAGAGCTAGATGAAAATATCCTGTATCTATCAAAGGCCATTGGGCTGCAGAATTTGTACTGCACGTTGTAACTCTCCTGAGTTCAAAAAGACATCGTTTACAGATCTGATACATGAGAATGGGCACCCATAGTGCTCAAGTGCAATTGAAAAATCAATGCTGGCCCATTTGAATGGTTCAAAATGAGTATGTTTTCAGATCTTGTTTTTTTCAAACTATTTGTAAATTTAGTGCTTATGAGTGCTTTGAAAAACAAGCCACCGACTACCAATTCTTAGCACTAAACTTTGTTTTCTTTACCAGTATTTGACCTATACCATGTACCAAGATTTCCCCATCTCTTTGCCCTTGCTTTTGTGTGGAACCCATGAAACATTTCTGTATGTTCTCACCATCTGTGCGCAGCAGCACGGCCTCATGTGGCTGTGGGAAAGAAGAGCCGCTCTCTACCCAGAGAGAAACCCACTAGAGTGTCACTGATTCTGGCTGACGTCTACCAGACAGCAGGGAGAGCTTTTCAGCCGAGCCAAGGGATCTTAGAAGGCCAGCCCTGCTTCGGGGAGCCACTGCTGAATTAAATGCGGTCTCCAGAGAGGTGACCTGAAGAGCAGTTCCACCCTCTCAGGTCTTTAGAATTCTCATAGTTGGCCTAAAATTCATGGTGATTCCCCTAGGAAACAGGAGCCGTGGCATGTTCATCTTGGAGTCAAATGGCGTCTAGCCCGATATTTTGTCCAGAATAAGCACTCCGTGAGTGTTGAATCCAAAGGCAATAATTAACCATAATGAATGTCATTAACTGCATAATTCCTGTAAAAACAACAATGAAATGCAAGTGGCTTCTGTTTACATCTCTACAACATTCCTGCTCGTTCTTTATTGTGGATCTGAGCTCTTATTCTCTGTCTCCCACCAGGTGTACAACCGCGTGGCAGGAGAAACTGTGCTACCGATGGACAAGCGGCTGGACAGACTCATCTCTCACTGTGGCCCAGTAACAGGATACATTTTTGCTTTGTTGGCTGTAATTAACTTTCTCTTTCTCACTCTCCTGAGATGGATGACACCAGATTCTGTCATTGATGTTGCCATAGATGCCACAGGGCCAAAGGGTGCCTGGACTCATCAATATCCTTATAACAGAAAACGGGGCAGGAATAATGAGATGCCTAAAACCAGGTAGAAGAAAGCCTGGATCGGAAGATTTTAAATATTTATAATAGTTCTGTTAACACTATTGAAAAGAACGTTGCTTTTTTCCTTTTTTAAAGTTAATTTAGTAAGTTATGCTACCTCTCTATCATTCAATGTTTTACTTTGAGGAAAGATAACTTATGCAATTCCTGAGTGTAGAAACTCCTTGCACTTATGTAAAATTTAGGAGAGAACTATTTAAGCCACTCAGGTATGAAATTTTTCAGACTACTGAAATCTCTCTAGCAAAGCCGTTTTCACATATTTTGGGAGCTTTGGGTGCTGAAGGGCCAAATGTTTTCTGGGCATTGGTTCTTTTTTTTTTTTTTGGCCAATTTTAGATATTGTACCATTAATTAGATACCCATGAGATGTTTACAAGTTTTCTTTAGGGAAGTACAATAACTATGAACTATTTTAAGTCATGTCCGTGTACCTTTATGAGGTGTTTAAGGTATGTTCTTAAACATCTGTTGGGTACACTCAGTAAGTATTACATATAATTAACAGGGTTCTTGAGTATTAAGGTCTGTCATTTACCAGCATGCTTTAAGCGCCTCCTTTCTGTAGAACATTGAACTCGATACTTCCTGCCATGAAGGACCAGAGTGCATTTCCTGTTCATCACTGAAATGGCTCACTTCATTCTACTCACAGTTGATGTGAAATTGTAAAACATCCGTTAATGCCAAATATGTGCATGCTTTTAATGCCAGGAAACAGTTGCTGACACGCTCTGGGTACTTCTCTGACCCCGTTGTGTGTGCTCTGCTAGGTAGAACCTTCATTTTCGGTTGTGTTTAGGAAACTGCTTTTTGCTTTTTTATTACTCGGGACCGATATCACTGTTGATGAGAGTGCAGAGAGAAACCCTCCACATCTGTCAGTGCATAATTTACTTCTCTGTAAATGCCTTCGTGTTTTCCACACAGAATGTATGGGGGTGTGCCATCTCAAACTCAGCTGCTACCCTGTACCTTTGGGAGACGTCACTTCCCTTCACTTGTGGCCTAGCTGATGTCTGATAAGTATTGTCAGTGTGCAAAAACGTCTTTAGCCTGGAACGTTTTCTTCAGTGAATTGAGTCTGAAAATTTTAGGACTATAAGTCTCTTTGTGGGTGGGTGTGTTTGTTAACTGTAATTGTTGTTGCTTGGAGCCATGGGTTTTTAAACCCCAAATTATCTACATGGTGTGTCTTATTGAACTCCTTGGAATAAGTTTTTGTGATAAACGACTGATGTCAAAAGACAGGAATGTGTAGGTGCACTTAGATTCTGACAGTATTGTGACTCCACAGGATTTTTTTAAATGACAATATTTACAAAAGTTTTTAGAAAGTATCTTAACATGCCTATTAACGAGTTGCCACTGATGTAAAGAAATAAACTTGTGTTTTATACTAAAACACAGACACAGGAGTGCAGTTTTTAAAATGTAGAAGTTAGTTCTTTAGTTAAACATGAAATGACCCAAATCACTAAATCTTATTGGGATTTTTATGCACAGAAACTGACTTACATACATACGGAATACACAGTGCCAATTTTCATGATAAAGCGAGAAACTTACATTTGTCTTTATTTGGCAATTTTAAAAGGCATACTATTTTTTCTTATATTTTTGTGTCTTGGCAGTTTTGTCAAAATTAGTATTAAGTTGTCATTTATTTTCAGTGGACATAGGATTTAAAGTTCTTTTTGCATGTAAAACATGTAATTTTCAAATTGAAATTATTTTTTAACAGCTGGCAGTAAATTTGCTTGTTCTAGTAAACCTTCATTTTCAAGCTTCCCAGATACTTTCCTTGTTACTCTCAGTGTTGCACTGGTCAGTATATGGACACACATTGTTCTACCCTGGTAACTTGCCATGTATTTGAAAGTGAACTTGCCGTGATGAGGAGTTTATGAAAAATGTATTGTATTTCTTTTGATGTTAACAAAAGTAGCACATGTAAAACTGGTTTATGAAAACTTGCTACGTGTCTTATAAAAATAAAGACCAAAATGACATTTTGACAATTTTCTGGGTTTGTCTTTTTTTATGACCAGTATTTTATTTAGTAGTTGAATAGCATTCCTCACCCTCTCCCTCCTGTGCTTTCTATTTTTAAAAATTTTTATTGAATTTATTGGGGTGACATCGGTTAATAAAATTATAGAGATTTCAGGCATACAATTCTATAATACATCATCCTTTCAGTGCAATTTGATGGGTTGCTAGGTCTCTTAGTAAAACAGGAAATGTCCTTCCGATGATGAATTACTCTGTCATCTTTTCTTTCTAGAATGCATTCTGTCTTTTACTTATGGGATAGCAAGTTCAATTGTGCCTTTGTTTCCTGATCCAAACGAATCCTTGTTTTGTACTGTGCTTGAGTCATCACATGAAACAAACGAACACATCTATTAATTGTTGTGTATGTGGACTACGTAATTATACTTTGTCTCGTGAGCTATTTTAAGAGAAATTTGAATATTTTATTTACAGAAACCCAGCTTCTCTTACCCCTTTTGTTGGAAGCCATGGAAAGCAGTCACCTACATGGGTATGTTCTGGTTTACCTTATACCAAAACTTTTTTTTGGCAAAGCCAGGGTATAATTGGTATTTATTTACTTTTTTGAAATATTTTTAAAGCTCTCTTTATGCTCTGTATTCCCAAAAGAATTGGCTCCATGTGGTTATACTATATCATCCTGTGGCCAGATTTTTAAATGACGACATTCTGCAAATTAAAGTTCTATACAAAATTTGATTTCTACTTATCAGTGCTTTGGGGAGTTGGTTTTTCTTTATCTCTTATATTTGGCTGTGGCTCAGTGATTCTCAGCTGGATGTGGGAGGGGTGAAGGGTGTGGTGGTTTCGTCCCTATGGGGACCAATGGCAGTGAGTGTCTGGAGACATTTCTGGTTACAACTGGATGGGGTGGGACATTGGCATCAAGTGCTTAGAGGTCAGGCAGGCTGCCCGTTTTCAGAGAGCCTCCAGCAACAAAGAATTACCTGGCACAAAATGTCAGTGGTGCTGTAGATGACTGCGTCTCCTGTAAAAGCTGGAATTGACTCCTGCCTTCAGTAGTCTTTTTTTTTTTTAAAAGGGTATCAGGGTCCCCCACCGCACCCCCAGAAAGTTTTTTTATTTTTTTTTAAATATTTTATTTATTTATTTTTTTAGAGAGGGGAAGAGCGGGAGAAGGAGAGAGAGAGAAACATCAATGTGTGGTTGCCTCTCCTGTGGTCCCCACTGGGGACCTGGCCTGCAACCCAGGCATGTGCCCTGACTGGGAATCGAACCTGCGATGCTTTGGTTCACAGCCCGTGCTCAATCCACTGAGCTACGCCAGCCAGGGCCTGCCTTCAGTAGTCTTAACGCCCATCTCCAATGTAAAGATAGTCTCTCAGAAATGGTATATGGGGGGGGACCCAAAAAACCCAGAATGTATTTATAGGAAATTGTGTATTTACTCTTACATGTTTCATTTCAGTCACCTTCAAGGTACTCTCTATTGATGCAGTACACCTATGGAGATGTTTGATGCGATACATTTATGGAGAAGTTTTTTCCACTGCTCAAAACAGTTTTTGAACTGCTCAATTCTGATGCCTTTTAGTACTTCTGCCATTTTTTGTTTCACCTCTTCCACGTCAGCAAAGCAGTTCTTTTTGAGGACTTTTTTTATCCAAGGAAACAAACAAACAAACAAAAAAACGTTGCCTGAGGTGATATCTGGTGAATAGGGAGGGTGGGACGTGGTGGTCATGCTGTTTTTGGTCAAAAGCTGCTAAACACTCAGTGCAGTGTGGGCAAATGTGCTCGTAAATCACCCATTGTGAAATGGGCAAATGCGTTGAGAGAGTCTTCAAAAAAAATTCACTGAAGCCGAACACAACCTCTCACAACAACGCCAGCTGGTATACAGGTACAGATGGGTTCCCAGAATAGTTCCCTAGTGGGAGAAGCCTGTACTACAAGGGTCCTGCCCTCCAGAAGGTAATTCTGTTTTTTGGGGGTCCGCTGTCATAGACATCCATTTGAAGCTTTAAAAAGTTGAGCTGCTCATGGGCAACTTCTGTCATATGCAAAACAGAACGTATAGCATGTTTTAAATAAACATCAAGACCAAAACAAGACTGAGTAATGTTAGACAAGACAGTATACATCCCCGGGATGACATGAGTAAATAATCACCTTCGGAGAGTACAGTTGAAGAAAAAGACATGAAAACAACAAAAATACTTGTGTTCATCCATATGTTTTCATACATTGGTACTCTACCAGGTAATTAATGTAAGCTTGGCAAAGTCAACCCTATATGTTAATATCTGAGGTTTTTTTTTAAAGATTTTATTTACTTATCTTTAAAGAGGAAGGGAGGGAGAAAGAGGGAGAGAAACATTGATATGAGAGATACACTGGGGACCTGGCCAGCAACACAGGCATGTGCCCTGACTGGGAATTGAACCAGCAACCCTTTGGTCCCCAGGCCAGCACTCAATCCACTGAGCCACACCAGCCAGGATAGTATCTGTTCTTGAGAATGGAAACAACACAAAACCTCTACGGCTCTCCGACACTGAAATGATGTGCTATGTTTTAAGTGAGAGTCAAGACTGTGTTCTCATGCATCAGCCTTTTAATAAAGTACAGGGAAACAGTTCCTATATAGGTAGTGACCTTAATTTGTCCGAGTGCGAGGAGAAACTGCCATAGTTTTGTGTGAAGCATTTATAAAATAAGATTTATTTCATCTGCTCTTACAATTTTATTTAGGCTTGTCTTTTCTAATTGGTTGTAGAAATTTAGAAAATCTAATATAGCCAAGAATGAAAGAGGAGCCCTAGATTTTCGCCACTTCATTTTCCTATGTGTAGAAAATTAAAAATAAGGCATTTTCACTTGTATTGGCCAGCTGATGCATGTTGAACAGTTAGGCTCACAACTAACCAACTAGGCAAGGTGTGGATGGATAGAATCTTCGGGTTATTCACCCAGATTATAGGGCATCTTCATCATCCATTTCATGATGACTCTTCCATGATCAAGGGTAGCCCACACTTTCCAGTATGAGGCACCCCCTTTACTGATGCTTGGAATGGGAAGTGGGTGATCAGCCACTTACTGGCGGGCCTTGGCATGGATGAAATGCTTACAGTAAGCAGTCTAATGCCTCCAGTGTGACACTTCTACTTGGAGAAGCATCCAAGCTGGGCCTGTTACAAATACTCCTTAGAGTAAATTGTCTTTTTTAACCAGTCATAGTTTAGATTTGGGCTTGATCTCCCATGAAGTTCAGAATGGAGAAAAAAAATGAAATGTTCCAGGATGCTAGTGCTTGCCACCAAGAGCATAGAATGTATTTGTACTTCTTTGCCTGAACTTCAAATAACTCATTTTGTCCCCATGGGATCTGAGAAGTGTGTTTTAGCTTTCCAACCCTGCCTTCCAACATCCTGTAGCAGAAATGGGGATTTAGGAATGAAAAAAGGTTTGGATGTGAATCCTGTTTGTTAGATAGCACTGAGGAATGCAGGTCTAGAAATATCGGGTGTTTCTGGTTGGAAGGAAGTTTGGTTCATTTAACCTTGTGTGAATGTCAGCACAATGCAGTCGCCAAATCAGAGTTAGCTTAGAACCTGCAAACTGAGTTCTCCGTGACACGACACTGAGGGCTAGAGGGTTTAAAATAGATGTCAGATGATACCAACTGCAACTCGGTGAAAGTCCGCAGCCCTGAGAACCTGTACAGAGCGGAAGCCAGAATGGAAGGCGGTCCTGTTTTCTGTAGCTTTAAAAACATTTCAATTACCATGTTTGCTACTTTTTTTTCTTCAAGCTTTTAATTCAAGTGTTTTGGGCTCTCCTAACCCGTTTCTGTATTGTCAAAGGAAACAGAAAAGAAGCAGCTAGGACAGCAGAAGAGGTCTATGGTGGAATTTCAGGTAAAAAGATATCCTTTGTTAAAAGGCCGATGCATGCAAATACAGCCTTGAGTCACAATATACATTTTTAAAAAACCTCCTGGGTACTGTATATGAATAACATTACTAGAAGGCAGATTTTATTTATACTTTGGATTTGAGTGGATTGTTCTAAAAAATTGTTCAAGTAGCAAATGGCATTGACTGCACCATCTGTGAAGGATTTTCAGCTTTATATTTTGTAGGCTAGTTCTTTGATTAAGAGTTATTGTATAAGAAGCAATGAATCTTGAGAAACTTTATTAACCAAAAGAATTACTTATCTAGGATTGTTAATATCTTTAATCAAATGGTAACAATGCTTTCTAACAAGACTGAGTTTACTCAGGAAATATAATGACCAGGAAATTTGATGGAAAGCAGCAAATGTGGCAAGCTGTATTTAGTTTGGGGCTGTCATTTACAATTGGAATTGATTAGCCACTTGGCACTGTCAGGAAAAACCTTTTACTAAACCCTTTTATATGAGGCACCGCACAAAGCACTGCAAGCAAAGGTTATTATAATATGAAATGTCAACATTTGGGTAAAACATTTTGAAGTCTCCTGCTTTGTTGAACTTCGTCTCCATTTCTTTGAAGAAACAATTCACCTTAATTGTAGTGAACGAATCAGATATCCTTGTCTGCTAGGATTGTCACTTAATAGGGGAGTATTTCTTCATAACAGATTTCAGAATTGCCCTATGTGTTTTGGTGTTCCTAGGGGTTCCAGGACTCCATCACTCTTGATCTAATATCCATTTCTGTTTGCATCTAGGATTCTCTTTCAAAATAGACCGAAGCTCAGTGATTTGAATACGCTAGATGACTTTGAAGACACTGGATAACAGCGGTCTTATCCAAGGAAATAAGATAAGACCTCCAAAGACAAACCGTCAGAATGCTTCAATTAACTGGGGACAACGAGAAGAATCTCGACGGTTCAGGAAGAGTAAGAAGTCCCGGAGTGTGGAAAGAGATTTCTTTTGGGGATTACATTTGTCACACATTTCAGGGAGGTATGTTGCTTAGACTGGTTAAAAAAAAAAACAACTCCCTTTAGTTTCAAGTTAAGCATGATCTGAAAAAGCTATTTTCTTATTTATTCTGTAAATCTGAGCAGGGATTTTTAAACGTTTCAGTAATATGGTTTTTTTTTTTTACATGTTGCAATGTATTTATTTATTTATTTTCAGTAATATGGTTTTTGATATTCTCATAGATTATTTAAAACCATCCTCATGGTTTAAATTAGGTAAAGTCCAACAGAGTCAATGTTGGCAAGAGCATTAACAATGTTTTCTGTTGCTTGAGTGCATTATTTTTATCTTTGTGGCCCTTAGTTAAGTACACTGTTAAAAAGGTTCTATAATAGAGCCTAAATAAGCATGGTTAAGTCTGGGGCCACAATAGAAATCTCATAAATTGAGCTCATTTTTTCTTTAGCTCAGCTGTATCTGTCCAAGCTGCTAGAGTAATATCCATTTAATTTGTAAATAGCATGGATTTAAAGGTCAAAAATTTATTTTTCAATTATTATTAACAAGAGGCAGCTGAGAAGAGAGTGCATGTTTATTTCTCAGTTTAATTTCATATATCCACACACACAGCACACACACACAATAGAGAGTACGTCCAGACTTGATAAATAAAGCCTTCTATAATAATGCAGGCAGTGACCTGCCAGAAGTAGTGGTTTCTACACGATTCTAACAGCATTCCTTTTGACATTGTTAGCAGTCAGATACCAGATACTTAAAGCGCAGCGTGTTGAAAATCAAGAACAAAATTTGGTGCAAGTGTTCAACTCCAACCAGAAATTCCCTTTACTGTTCATTGGTTGGACGAATGTTTGTTGGGAGACCATGTGACATTTCATTAATACGTTACCTAATGAACTGAGAAAAGTGTCAGGAAGGTTAAATGTCTTGATTTCCGGGAGCGTTATGTGCCTGTGAGCCATCATCGGAGCTGTGAAAAACAACACAGCCAGGGCAGTTCAGCCGCCATAGGCCTGAGCGCTCCTCCTTTTCGAAGCAGCCCCTAGCATCATATCCCACACTAAGTGTCTTTTTTTTTATACTGTAAAATCCTTTGGGGAGGGTTTTGTTCTGGAATTTCATATTCTGGAATACATCATTCAATATATGTTTGTGGTTTAAACTCTTACATTTGTAGGTGGCTCATCAGGATTGAAATAAGCTATGGTTGGCTTATTTTGATTTTGCTTCTCTTAGGCTACTTGGCGTAGTCAGTCAGTTAAATGCATACACGTTTGACACGTTGTCATTGGCCCGTGACATGGCATCTGGAGCATCAGGCGGATCCCTGGATCCCACCCTCGGCCATCGATGTTCCTTTCCTCCTGCACTTTCTCCCCAGAGATGTGGTGTATGACTTTTCAACCTTTGCTAATCTGGCCAGAATGGAAGCTGTTTTTCATCCGGTAACTTGGTTACCAAACTTGACAAATAAAGTATAGATACAGGTTGATAATGTGTTTTCACAACGCTTGGACCGGATAGGACTCAGGAGTTTTGGGGGATACTAGAAAGATCACACAGAATATGTACTGAATGTTACACAGCACTCCCAGCAGCAGGGCTTAGAGCTGCCTCCCAGAATCAAGCATTCGATATTTCCACAGTGAGCACATTCACAGCAAGTGAAAGTACAAATTAAAAACAATATGTTGCTTAACCTGAAACTCGGTCATGTTTTGCTGCCAAAAGAGTTTGTGTCAGCCTTGGGGAAAACTTGGTTCTTAGATCTTGCGGGATTTTTACTATGGCAGATGTGAGATTGTAGAACTATTGCACCCTCCCCCCTTCTAAAGGGCTGTTTGGAGCCAAGTCTAAAAGACTGATTCTGTTCTAAGTGTTACACTTAAAAAATTATTTGTCCTTGTTCTAAATTCAAAGGACTGACCTTGATGTGACGGCCATGCCTCTGCCTGACTCATCAATCTGACTCCTCTTTCCTATTTTTCTTAATTGGACAGAATTTTCCTGTCTTGGGTACATTCTTATCCAATCCTCTACCTAGCCTTCTCTTCTTGTTCACTTTTGCTGGTTGTTTTCTCAACCTTTGTCCAATCATCTTCTGAGTTGTTATACATTAGAGGTCCTGTTGTACAAGCAGTCCTCAGTAGGGACTCTTTCTCCCCACCTGTCACCTAGTTCAATCCCCCATTCCTAACGGGTTCAAAGGAACCTTCTCTCTAATACACTACAAAAAGATGTTCCCTGACCTTAGTTCATCTCCTGACCAGAGCTGAGTGTTGTAGAGAGTGTGTGTGCCTTTTAACTCAATTTTACTATAGTATCTTAGATAGCTCAGGAAATTTATTATAATATGGCTTTTTACAATTACCTTTGTGTTATCTAACATATCATTAATTCCGCTAGGGCCTAGCCTGTATTTTGGTTCAAAATTGAAATTCCTTTTGAATTTTCTTCCTTTTGATAAATGCTGCAGGAGAAGATACTGCTTCCTATGATTTTGAACTTGACTAACGAGAATAAAGACAGTTCCATGTGCACTGGAGATTATAACCTGTTAGCTGGGTTTTTTAACATAACAAACCAGTAATCTCATATGCTTGCTGAAATTAGGCAGGGTAGAAATTGCAAAAGCTTTTAAAAATGTAATTGATTTTTATCTTGAACACTAACCAATTTTGTTATTGAAATCTACGGTTTTCACAGTTGTCATGACATTGGTATTCAGACCCTGAGAAGTAGAGATAGAAATCGTATTGTGAGAAAAAATGAAAGAGGGGAATGAAAAGTACTTGAACATTTTCCGTACACCTCGTCAGGAACAAGTAAACATATCTGTAGTGTAAACTATCCTCATAATGTGCTTGCAGCCCTGTGACATCGGCATTCTGCCAAATAACTAAAAATAGACTGCCTTAGAAGAGACTGACTGATTCCTACTGCAGCATTCATGTATTTGCAGAGCTTGGTTACATATTTCCTGAAAGGAATGGAAAAACTCCCGAGCTGCCAAATAACTTTTATCCTTCATTTCTCACAATTATCTGCAATTTGCAAAACAAGAATGATAAGAGTCAGCGACTGCGTGTTGGGAAAAGAGTAGAAAAATGGGAGAGCCCACCTTGGCAGAATTTTCTGGGAAAGGGTTTTGTGTGAAAACTCTTCAAGGGCCTTCCAAGCAAGTGCTGGAAATCATGTGATTGGAAAGGTGACTTCCTTGAGAGTGGTTTTGTTTCCAGTTGGGAGACAAAAATGATTTCTACACTGAAGGTGATACAGTTGGTTTAATTCACACTATCCATAGAGAGAAGGTAGATATTAGCAAAACACTCCAGACAAGTCAATCTACCACGAGGACAGGCAGAATTTAAACACCAGTAGTTCTTAAAACTAGAAGAGGGTATGTTTAAAAGTCTCAAACCTTAGATTTCAGTCCTGTTTCTTGCACTAACTAGAAGCATGAGGGGGATGTCATGCATTTGGGGGTATTGCAAGACTCTTCCTTTGTTTCTCAAAAGCCAAGGGATGGGAGCTCCAGGAGAAGTGCAAGTTCAGATAAGGGGTGCTGGAAGGCGTGGAGCCTGGTATTTCCCTCTCAAATTGAAGTCTGCATAGGCAGTGCGCTGGACCGTCCCATCTTACTCAATTTCACTTAGAATGGAAGGGCAGATCAACTGCTTCTCAGATAAGGTCAAGTTCAAGGAGTTCCTCATCACCAAGCCCTTACTGTATGAAATGTTAAAGGGACTTACCGAAGAAAAAAGATAAAAAACATGTACAGTAAAATGACAGCAAAGTCACAACAATTATTAACAACCACACCTGAAACAAAAACAAGAAACTAAGCAAACAACTAGAATGGGAACAGAACCACAGAAATGGAGATCACATGGAGGGTTAGCAACAGGGGAGTGGGAGGAGGAGAGAGGGGGAATAGGTACAAAGAATAAGTAGCATGGATGGTAGGTAGGGAATAGACGGGGAGGGCAAGAATAGTAGAGGAAATGTAGAAGCTAAAGAACTTATGACACATGGACATGAACTAAAGGGGGGGAATGTGGGTGGGAGAGGGTGTGCAGGGTAGAGGGGAATGAAGGGGGGATAATAGGACAACTGTAATAGCATAATCAATAAAATATATTTTTTAAAAAAAGGGAAAAGAGAGTCAGAGAGTAGTGGTGACACCGGGTGAGTGAGACACCCAGGACAAACTGCCATTCCCTCTTTCTTGGTGGGATGGAAGATGGCCCCACAGACTTGCCACAACCTCAGAAGCACGGGGGTGGGATTAGGAGACATCAGAGGATGCTGTATTAATGGGGGACCATAGGGCAGGGAGTGAAATGCCAGTGTATAGGAAAGAGGCCTGGGAGTAAGACCTGCTGAGGCCCAGTGAGCAGGACTAGCCTCCCCTTCCAGTTAATTGGGGAGACATATTCCCTGCCCCTCTCATTTCTGCCTGCTGCCAAGGCATCAGAGGAGCTGGCACTTAAAAGAACAAAGTGGAGGCGTGTTTGAGAACATACTGATTTTCCGCCTCCGGCTGCAGGGGGACAGAGAGGGCCAGACCCTGCCCGGGTTTGGCAGAGGAGCAAAGAGTGAAACTTTCAAAGTGGACTGACCAGTAGACTGGTCATTTTTAAATCCTTGTGTCCAGTTCTGATGTAAATACAGACAAGTGCACACGTCTTAAGTGAACAGTTGGCTGAATTTTCACAAAGCAGATACAATCAGCTATACCAGCTCCCAAGAGCAAGAAACTGCATATTTTCAGCATGGCCCGTGCCAGGCCCTCTTCCCGCCAGCCCCTGCCCCTGCTCAGGGTACTTTGGAATCCTGTCACCCGAGGTGAGTTTGGCCCTTTCTCGTACTTTATAGCAAGGAACCACTGCACACACTCTTTTATGCTGGGCTTCCCTCACTCGCCATACGTCTGTGAGATCTTTCCAGGTTGTGTGTACAGAGCAGGTCCTGGGGGACTGATGAATGACAAAGTTACTGGAAATAGGAGGCAGATGGGATGGCTCCTGCTCCCCAGGGGAAGGGGACTCTGCCACCCCCTTGGGGGCAAGTTTTAGAAATAATAAAGCCATTTCATGTTGATATTCTAAGTTAATGATAGCAAATTACCACTTGGCATCTTATTTTTATTTGTGAATCAAGCACTTTACGGTACCTTCAGGTGACTTTGGTTGACTGGCTATTGTTAGAACAAAAGAGCAACAAGTGGCTGTGGGTTTGCTCTTACCTTGGTCAGGGTGCTGCGTTGCCATCTAGTCGGGTTGGGGGGAAAGACTGCCATTGCAACCCAAGTGCCGGGGTTCATTTCCAAGAGCAGTTAGGCAAGGGGGCAACAGATAGCATGTGTGATGCGTGCGTCACATTGAATGAGATGGAGATGTGTCAGAAGAAAACCTAGGCTCACTGAGGATTATATGCATATGTTATGTCATTCCCTTGTTGATGCAAATTATAAATGTCCAAGAGATTTCAAAATACTCCACTCATTAACTTTTAACTGACTCAGGAACAAGGGGAAACGCGAACAATTGTATCTGTTTTTCTTTTTTATATGCAGAATATGAAAACACTAGTCATTTTATTTATATGTAATATGTGTTATATATACACACACTTTATTTTGCAACTAATTTCAAAATGACAGAACAGTTACAAGTGGTACGAAGAATTCCCACCTCTCTTCACCCAGAGAGCCCATTCACGTTTACCCAGCTGTCTTAATATCCCTGATAGAAAAAGACGAATCCAGGTGCACACATTGCCTTCAGATGTTGTGTGTCCTTTACCCTGGAACAGTTCCTCAGTCCCTCTTTGAACTTGTTCCAGGCCAGCTATTCTGTAGAATGCCCCTCAGCTTCAGTTGGTTCCCAGCATCCCTGTTGGATTTGGGTTACGTGTTCTGAGCAGGAATATCACAGAGCGACGGTGTGCGCTTCCCATTGCATTGCTCCCCGTGGTCCATGATGCTCAGTGCGTTCCATCAGGCGGTGCACTCCCGCTTTGTTTCCATCACTTGTGATGTTAACTTGGATTCCCCTGGGTAAGGTGGTATCTACAATGTTGGTTTACTGTGAAATCACCCCTGTTCTCTCTATAACTAGTTATTATTTTGCAGGGAGATAGTTTGACATTGATTCTATTACTCGACATTTCTAAGCTGGAATTCTACTCTTAGGAAGAACTGTCTCTTCTCCCAATTTATGTATGTTCATTTATATCAGTGAGGACTTGCAGGTCCCTATTTTTTAATAGGAATTAAATTATTATTTAATCTCTTAGAATCGTTATTCATTTTGATGTTCATATTGTTCCGTATTTGGCCAGTGGAAGCCCCTTCAAGCCAACTTCTGTGTCTTTTTGACATTTCCCATCATTCATTGAGCACTTCCTTACTTTCTGCTAAGGTGTTTGAGGCCCTTATGCTTTTCCTGGTCCAGCCCTGGAATCAGCCATTTTTCCAAGGAACCCTAGTTTAGGTTTTCTCAGTGCACAGTGTGTATGTGTGTGTATATATGTATATATATGCATGTATGTATGTATATACACACACATACATATTTATAATTACATTTTCATACCCATTGCTCCAATTTCAATCCAGCCCAACCCTATAGAGGTCATCCTAGCTTTCCCCCTATTTATGTATCAAAGTTGAGTTTCAGTGTAAGAAGAGAATGTACTGAACTGTTTATAGCCCTGGATCTCATCAATTAGAAAAGTTTACTCTGTCTTTGAGGCCTCGAGCTATTTGAAATTCACATGAATTCCACCTTTGGCGGGATTGTTTTTGCCAAGGTTGCAAGTATGGGGGACCTGAATGCTCAGCTCCATCAGGATCGCCTAGGAAAGGTTGGTAAGATGACCCTTTGTGTTAAATCCAGATGGTATTACATACTAGAAGAGCACAGTTATACTTTCAAGAATGCCCAAATTTTGCACACTGGAGTAGATTTTCTTCCAAAACAGGTAATTGCCCTTTGGCATGTTTAATAGAAGGTTAGTTCTTAAATGCTCATTTAAGCTGGTTAATCTTGTTTGCTGACTAACAATGACAAGATAAATATGTTTCTAAGGCAGTTCTGAGGTCGTTCCTTAGAGCATTCTCTTACTGTATGTACTTATAAGCAAATTGTCTTGAGCACCTACCATCATGGGTGTATACTATTGGCCTACTTAGAGACCAAAGCACTTGCCAAATACTAGATCACTATACCTTCGTTTTATAGATGAGGTTCAGGTAATTTTAGTAACTTGCCCACTTTGGCAGAAAAAGTGGTCACAGTCGGACTTGAACCCAGGCAGCGTGGCTGCATTGGTCCCATGCTTAGCCATCACACTCAACTGCTCCCAACAAAGCTGTTTCGGGAAAAACTTTTGGAGGATTACGCCATCTGAAAAAAGGCATTCTACACTATGATAACAGATATGCTTCATTACCAAAATGAAACAGACATTACCTAGGGGATTTAGAACAACACCATTTTCCCTGACCCACTAGAACCTCCTTCATGGTGCATGATGAGCTGTTGAGTCTTTACGGTAGGGGTCAGAGTAAGAGGCAGGAGAAAGGTGAAACTGGGGGAACTCACTCTCCTGCTGGGCCCTTCATTTTTCTTTATTTTGAACCATTAATTCAAGCACGAGACTACATCTATTGCTTGTTAAAACTGCCCCCAAAGCCAGAGAGAGTTTGTGCACTCTCTCCACACCTACCAACAAACTAACAGGCTGTATACTTAGTGGCTTGTCACCCTGAAAGTGGCTGACAAGAGAGCCTGCTGCTTGGTACAAGCTTCTGTCCTCTTCCCCCAAACCTCCTCTCACAGTGGATGGGCAGCATGACTGAGCTGCAGGAATAAGGCTCCAGACCTTGACTCTGAGCTTGATTTGTGTTTCAGACTGCTGGGCTGATCGATCCCCGCTTCATGAAGCTGCGGCCCAGGGGCGCTTACTGGCCCTTAAGACTTTAATTGCAAAGGTAAGTGAACTGATGGATCTTTTGTGCTTATCTTATAAGCAAGCATCCTTCTTTATTAGCTTTGCCTGTAGCAGAGGCCTGGCTCACTGGGTCCAGCGTAGCCATTCCAGATATATGTATCCTCTTACAGCTCACCATTTCTTCCTCCTGCCTCTCCTTTCTAGGGAAGCTGGCTCATTTTCTGCCCACTTCCACCATGCCCCTTCTGGGCTTTCCTTTATCTCATAGGAAGTTTCCTTGTGAGGCTGGTGGGGAATTCCCTCCAGTTTATGTGGCACAAATTCACCTTATAGTCAGTCTCCCAGGGTGCCTTAGTTACAGCAACTCTGAAGTTGCAGAAGTCAGCTATAGCTGTGTAACAAATTACCTCAAAACATAGGGGTTGAAGCCCTGGCCTGGTGTCCCAGTTGGTTGGAGCATTGCCCCATGCAGCAAAAGGTTGCAGGTTTGATTCCTGCTCAGGACACATACCTAGGTTGTATGTTCGATCCCCGGTTGGGCCATGTACGGGAGGCAACCAATTGATGTTTTTCTTTTACATTGATGTCTCTGTCCATCTCTCTTGTCTCTGTCTCTGTCCCTTTCTCTCAAATACATAAAGGCTGAAAAAAATAAACAGATTCTCAGTTTCTGTTGTCTAAGGAGCAGGTTAGGTGGGCGGCTCTGGCTCCGAGTCCCTTGAAGGCTACTAAGTATCAGCCAGGCCTGCAGTTATCTCGTAGCCTGACTAGGGGAGGATCTGATTCCAACCTCACTCAGGTGGTTGTTGGTCAGCTTCAATTCCTTGCCACGTGGGCCTCTCCATGGGGCCATGCCTACATCATGAGATGGCAGGTGGCGTTCCCCAGAGAGAGCATGAGAGGGTACCTAAGAAGGAGGTCTTAGTATAACCTAATCTCCAAAGTGATATCCCATCGCTTCTGCCAGTAGATATGAGTCCGTAAATCCAACCCACACACAAGGGATAATCCCAGGGAGCAGTACCAGGAATCAGGGATCCCCCGGAGCCCTGTTAGAGGCTGCCTACCCCGGCGATACACTATTCCAAGAGCAAACATTAAACTAGATTGACGAATGGGTAAATCTGACTCCTTTGGGAAGATATATTAAAGTCTTAGTTATTAAGGCTACTTTATTTTTATGTATGACTGTATCCCTTGAACAGTGAATAGCGGCCTTGGAAATATAAGTGAAATGAATGAAAGTATACATGCTCCATTTGCTTTGTTTGTTTTAGCATGTGTGAGTGTATAGAGGAGGTGAGTCATTACATCTTTTTTCCACAACCTGGCTAATACTGAACCTGGCTTCCTTACCATTTAAACTTCAAACAGCTGGTCACGGTGCTCGTTGGGGGTGTGTGTGTGTGTTTACTGTTTTTTCTCTCCTTTATGAGTTGCATTAGTTCTCAAGAGGGGCAAAAAAAAAAAGTACCAGTAATTACGAAATAGGCTTTGTACTTGATTTTATCAAATGCTTATTTCTTTTGGGCACTTAAAATTCTATTTGATTATTTTTAATATGTAATATATTCACATAGTTCAAAAGAGAAAACGATATAAAAAGGTACACAGTGAAAAGTCTTACATCCACCTTCTCCCTCTCAGCCTCCCACTTTAATACTTTTATTAGTTTTTTTAATAAACTGAATTTTGGAACGATTTTAAAGAAGCAATGCAGAGATAGTACAGTGAGTTCCCATATACTCCACTCAACTTCCCCTAATGTTAACATCTTACATGACCTTGGTACTTTAGTCAAAAATAAAACATCAACATCGGTACAATGCCATCAGCTAAACTACAGGGTCACACCAGTCTCCCCACGAGTGTTTCTTTTCCCTTCCAGGATCCAACCCAGGATACCACGTTGTATTGAGCATGTCTTATTTTTAACTACACTGCAGAAGCGTGCTGGTTTCTGTAGTGTGTTTAAAGGTGTAAGGAGCATTCTTTGAAGAGAAGTTCAACTTTTCCTTAGTATACCCCACTTCCTTGGCTTTGCTCACTAGCCAAAATGTATTACTCAATTTTGTTTTACATTAAAAGATAGTGCGGTGTGCTGTAAAACGTTCTGTAAAACGTTCAACTCGGGATAAGGAACTCCTGATTATCACACTAGCTGCCACCACCAGCCAGGGGGCCTCAAGTCTGTTAATAATTTGAACTTTGTGCTTCTCCATTTTCTCATGCACAGTGAGGGTGATTCACCCTTGATATTCTTTCAGGTCTGCCCAGCATTACATTTCCACAATTCCAGGGATTTTGAGTTTGTACTGATTATTTTTTTTCCCTAGCACATTGCTGCCATCTTTTGGACTAACTTGTTTTTCTTTCCTTGAAAACAAATCATATACGGGAAAAGGAAATGGGATTTTTGTATTGTATTCTATACCCAACCTGAAGTATACAGCACAGCTCTGGAGCCGTGATGTCCCATCCAGAACATGAAAATGGACAGTACTAAACAGGCATAGAGAGGCCCTAGTATGAAGGGACAGGCAATAATGGAAAGGGACAGGTAGCACCATGGAGGTCTGGTGGGACATGGTGGGTACTGAGGTTGGGGTTTGGAGTCCAGGGTCATGCACTAGGTTTTAGAAGCTTCCAGCAGGTCAGTTACAAGGCAGGGAATCAAAACCAACTCAGCTATAAAGGATCAACCAGGGACCTAATTCCTTTCACATACAGAAAGTGGTAATCTGGGGGGGGAAAGGTAAGGGCCAAGTTAAAATCAGGGCATGGAGTCCGAGTTGGCCAGCAGCTGGCCTGCTCCTGTCCTCTGTCACTTGGACTCCAAGACGAAGAAGGTGGGACATGGTGGTATGGGGAGGGGGTATGTGCTAGAACTGGGCAGAGCTGCTGGGAGCTGAGGAAGGAGATGGTGTGAGGGCCAGCCCCCTGGCCCCACAGTGGGGAACTGCAGACTTCTGTACGCAGTTGGGTAGTGGCACACAGCAGCACTGCTACTCACACATTTGAGTCCTGGGAGCGCCACCGACTTTACTTTCTACCCTTAAGCCTGGGGGTCATCCTTCTGTTCCCGATTACAGTACTGTAAGTGTATTTTCTCTTATGATTTCCTTAATAACATTTTCTTTTCTCTAGTTCACTTTATTGTAAGAATACAGTATGTCATACATATACAGAATGTGTTAATCAACCATGTTATCGGTTGGGCTTCTGGCCAACAGTAGGCTGGCTCTTAGTAAAGTTTTGGGGGAGTTAATTTATAGACAGATCTTTGACTGAGCAGGGTGTTGGGGTCCTTAACCCCTGCATTGTCTAAGGGTCAACTATGCTCTTTTTGCCTTCCTAGCTTGAAATTTTTTATGTTTCAAGTCTTAGCTAAACACTACTTCACATGTGAAATTTTCTTTAACTTCCCAAGCAATTTCAAGGATATCTGTGCTGCCAATTGAAATCTGAACATGCTTCCTGTATAACAATATATTAATATATTCTTGCTGCTTCCCCCCACCCACCCATTTCTGTTTCCCCCCTAGGCTCTTGGAGGAGAGAAACCTGTGTCATAAACTTTCAAGACCCAGCTACCAGCACACTGCCTGGCTCAGAACGCTGAATAAGCATCTGGTGGATAAATGAATTCAAGGCTCCCATGCCATATTTAGATTCCCCTGGTCATGGCCTCTTTTTGTTTCTATATGATCCCCTCAGGCTGATAAAAGCATGTCCAACAAGGTTGCCTTCATTGCTGTTGCTAATGCAGCCTTTAACCCACTTCTCTCCAAATTGTAGGGTGTCAATGTGAACCTGGTGACAATTAACCGGGTCTCTTCTCTCCACGAGGCGTGCCTTGGAGGTCATGTAGCCTGTGCTAAAGCCCTACTGGAAAATGGTGCACAGGTGAGTAGTGCTCCCTCCTGGCAGGTCCATCTACCCTAGTGCAGCTACTACTGTCCAGAGAGACAGGACCTTCCAGACTGCTTACCCACTGTGGGTGTGCAGGTCTGGCCCCATCCTTATCCGCATTTCTGAATCGTCAAGAAGACATTTATACAATCTACCAAGTGATCCCCTTGAGTTTATCTTATTTTTAAATTCTCTTTTCCTTCAAGGAGTGACTGATGTGCTATATGTAATCGGAATAGAATTATAAAATTAAAACTTTTGAAAACCTCAGGGACATTTAGTTGCCAGACACTTTTGTTGATAATTTCATTTTTTTACACTCAGTCCTTGCGTTCTTTATTTCATGAGCTGTGATGTTTTTAAGTGCTTAACAAAGATTTTCCTTAGATTTTGTATGGAAGTTGGGTTTCTACATGTAGAACCGAATAGCAACGTCTTCCGTGGGCAAAGTGATTTTCCTGATGCCATAGTGGTTGTGTATTTTCATTACGTAGTGCTTCTTTAAGTTCCCCTTAGTCAAGTCACATGTAAAGGTTAGGGCAAGGTTGGGGGAGGGCCGTTTCATCTCAAGCTGGATGACTGGAGTCACAAGCGGGCTGTGGGAGGGAAATGCCAGACAACACTGGGTCACGGAGGAGCGTGCTGTACTACTCTGGGAGCTGCTGTGGGGAGCCGAGAGAAGGGGGCGACATGGTCCCTTGTCTTTGGCAAACCAATGAGGAAACAGTCAATGCGTATTTAACATTGAAATCAGAATGGCAGACAGAATGAGAGAGAGTTGGTCAACCAGTGGAAAATTCCTCAACATGGACAGTCCCGTGGGTACCTCAAACTCAGCACATCTGAAACTGTACTTCTCATGTTCTTCCCTCTGGGACCGGTTCCCCTCTTGGATTCCCAGCCTCCGTGGCCAGTTGAGACATATTCCTGGTTTCCCTAGCCCCAAACCTGGGACCATCCTATTTCTTCTATCTCCTCATCCAACTAATCACAACATCTTGCTAATTTTACTCCCTAAGTATTTCTCAACTCTATATTCTCCTTTGTCCTGTTCCTGTACTCATCTAAAGCATGTATTGTATCAAAATGACCTAATGATCTCTTGGTGTGTTTGTCTTCCCTGGAAGAAGTCAACCTATTCAATGAGAGGCAATTGTCTTAACTTTCATTTCTATTTGAACAACAATAAAATTTTTTGAAAAAGGGAAAAAATAAAATAAAATAAAATAAAATAAAACATTGGCACCTAATAGGTGCTCAATAAATGTGTGCTGACCTGAACTGGGAGAGAATCTTATAGGCTATCAAGTTAGAGGACTTCCTGGGCTAAGGAAGAGGATAATACTTAATAAAAACAAATGAAATAGGTTGCACCAAACATTTATTAGGAAAAATGTAAATAGGATAGAAATCCCCAGTGCATAAATCTACACGCATTTTTCCCTGTCCTTGTCAGTCTCTGCCATCTTAGCATCTCATGCTTAACTGTCCAATTTAATGGGAAACGAGGAATTTAGGATCCTGATGACCACAAGCATGTATTCTTACTTGTTGAAGCAATATGATTTGACATCAAGCCCTCATTGTCCTGCATTTCAATCCTATCAGAGCATCCCCACCAGAATGCCTTGTTCCCCTGCTGTTCTTTCCAATCTGTTGCTAATACTCAATCAAAGATGCCTCCCACATCCCTAGAAGGCACGGAGGAGGGTTGTAGACACCACATGGATGGCTATTTTCTTTGTGCCTTTGGCTTCGTCATGACCTCTTCAGGAGTCACTGCTGGCATATGTAACTTATGGACTATAGTAGTACAGAAAGGAAGGTTGTGGCAAGAAAGACAAAACATGGGGCATTGCTGAGAAGATTTTTTGCAAGTCCAGATTTTGGGACCTTAAACGAGTTGACTTCTGTAGTATTTTTACTTCTGCCATGTTTGTTCATGATTGAGAGGGGTTGTCAACTCCACATTAATGAGAAATGGAAATAATTGTTACAAATGTTTATTGAATGCTTACTGGGCACCAGGCAGTGTTCCAAGTATTTAATGTATAGTAACTCGATCTTCCCAATAACCTCACGAGGTACATTTTTTTTTATGATGTTCATTTTATAGATGAGAACACCTAGGCACAGTAGGTTAGTATCCCAACCAAGATCTCTAAACAAATGAAAAAGAGAGAACTGGGATTTGAACCCAAGCTAATGGTTTCATGGGCTATATTCTTAACTACTATACAGAACTGTTCCTCGATGATTAGGAAGCCCCTAAGAAGCTCTGGAGTACCAATGAATACATGTTAAAAGCTTTATCCCATTTTGCCCCATTTGGGACATCATTTATAGAGGTGAGAGTTGATAGGGAGTAACTTTTATGGACCCCAAACCCCCACACAGGTGGGTAGAGGGCGCTACAGGCAGGAGGAAGGATGTTGGAGAGCTACCAGGACTCTCCGGCATTCACCTGTCCCAGCCTTCTTAAGCACTGGGCGTATCTGGGGCAGAGATGACGGGAGCGGTGCTGTGCCTCTCCTTGGTGCAGGGCACTGTTGTCAGGGCAGAGGGAGACCTCAGGCCCTGGAAGCCCTGGCCAGGGCAGAAGCTTGATACTTGGCACTTCAGCCAAGACACAGGACAGATAGGTGCGGAATTGCCCATAGCTGCTTGAGAGAAGCAAGACTTTCTGTACACCTCCTAATTAGCACACTTGAGTTTGTGTGTTAGGTTGCCATCGAATGTCCCAATTCTATTAAATAAAGGATTTTGGAGAGCTAAAAAATAACATAACATAATACTATAATGATACAGAGTTCCCTCACTCATTCACCTGCATGGGAACCCTTTTCTCCAGGCACTTATATAGGAATGCAACTGGGAGATGGTGATAAAGAAATAGCAAACCCTCTGGGTCTCTCTTTGCCCATCATTAGGTCAATGGAGCGACGGTTCATGGAGCCACACCCCTGTTTAGTGCTTGCTGCAGTGGCAGCGCTGCGTGTGTTAAAGTGCTGCTGGAATTCGGAGCCGAGGCCCAGCTCGAGGTGCACCTGGCTTCCCCTATCCATGAGGCAGTCAAGAGAGGTAAATGAGCCAGCACATTGCACACAAAACATTGGCAGCCTCATCCCAGTCGGCATGAGTCGTCGGTATGGTGTTCATCGTGCAAGGATTCCCCAGATCGTAGCCAGCGGACTGTGTGTGGCTTAGAAATCCCACAGCAGTAATTTCAATTGCCTAAGTCTTCAGGGACTATCACTGGGGCATGAAACAGCTTTTCTTATTACCTGGGAATGGCTTTCTCCTCAGATGTCCCATTTCCCGAGGACAGTCACCTGACAGGCCTTTCTTGAGGCTCTTTGCTGGTGTTTTGGTGGCAGCCGGTACAATCGAGACTGCAGGGCTGACTTCCGTGAGCTGTACTGTGGTTACGTCTCTGTCCTTACTAGAAAAGAGTAACTCATCCCCCAAGCCCATAAAACACCAGCCACCAACATAAAATGAATTTGAAAGTATCTAAAAGCCAAGGCTGATAGTCTCTCTGATGGAAGATTAAATGTAATTGTTCACAATAGGCAATCTACTCTAGATGGGCTAACGACTTTTAAGTCATTAGTTACTGAAAAAAAGCAAAAGCATGGCATTGGAAACCTTGAAGTTGACTCTCGACTCCTATGTCCTCGTTCCTTTTGAAATGAGAGAAAAGAGTAAAATTAAGGAATTCAAAAATTGTATGCATAGACTAAACATGAACAAGAAGATGTCATTGAAAGGCCAAGGTCATTTGTCAAAGGTCATACTGAAAGCAGCATTTTCGTGTTACCCAGCGGTGGACTTACTCTCTTAAATTAAGATCAGAAATACAATGGAGAACTGGTATAATTGGGGATGAAAGGCTTTCTTTCAAAAGGCAGTAGTGAAATGTCTGCCCCAGGTTATTAAACATGTCACTTAGTAAATTTGGGGGGTGGATTACTTTGCATGATACAGAAGACCCAAATCTCAATGTCTCTATAGTTTTAGTGTCCTATACATTTTAAATAAGCATTTATTGACTAACAATTGATGGTGCCCATTTCCCAAACTTCAAATAAGTTCTTTCAGTTTTAGGGAAATAGTCTACTTTGGAAATGATATAAAGGTCTTTAAATTTTTTAAAAATATTGATTTGAAGTAGACATTAATCTATTATCTGCATTTCATCCAAACATCTAAAAATAGATTTCTTTGGGAATGGTTTGAATTACTGGAATAATTCTGCAGTGCTTAGATGGTTACATATGGAGTGTTTGGTATTTATGTGCCATATATATATATTTGTCTTAAAACACATGAATTCATGTGTTTCTACATATTTTTTTCCTGTGTCATAAAAGCATATTATGGACCTGTGTCCACAGAATAGGAGGATGAATAAGAAACTATGTTAGATATCATTATAGTAGTGCTAATCATTTGACTTTTATGCATTCATTTTTTAAAAACTTCCTGAGAATACTTAAATTTAACTCAAACTAGGCTCAGTTTCTTCTGCAAAAAGAGGACAGGAATTATTCAACCATGTTTATTAGATACCCTGTATTTACCAGGCAGTTTTAGGTACTGACTAGATACTATTTCTGGATGCTTACAGCTTTAAACCTCTATGAACAAGCTGAGTCAGTCTGGGTCAATACTTTGACATATTGATGTTACCATCCAGGCATAATATTTACTTATGTGGACAAATAAATAGTTTGAATCTACAGAATCCTTATCTGTATATTTTAGTACCTGTTTATACTTCACTCAGAATTTGTGATATATCAAACAGGTTTGAGAGAAGCTTACTTTTACATTACCCTATAAAGATAAGCTTGGTTAAGTTCATCAATTATGATAAGATATTTTGAAAGGAAACACTTAAATCTTCAAAGAGAACAAACTCTTTACGAGCTCCCATTGATACCTCAGGAGCATTTGCTCCCAAACAAATCATGCTTATGCTGCAAATGAACTGTGTCTATCCGTTCCTTGGGCAAATTCTCTAAGGACAGTACTTGTACATAGTTCTCGGTAGTCATTGAATTTGTAAGTGCATTTAAATAAATATATTCTGCACTTGAGATTTTAAAATTAATTCTCATGGGTGTCTTCCAGGTTAACCAAACTAAGGAACTTTTACTACATGGTACAGTGATATGCCCAACCTTGCATGCATGGGTGAAGAAGAGAATGAGAGATTTGTAATGGGGAGGGTTCAGGGCTGGGCCTTGGATGTAAGCCCAGGCTTTTCAGACTACTAATAGCATGAGTCAGTTACCCCTCTGGGTCTTGGAGCTTCCATGTGTAAACTGGTGGCTTCATTCTAGAGGATTTTGGCTGTGTTCCTTGGAGCCCTCAGTCTAGTCGGAGGTACCTCAAAGGCTGCAAAAAGGAATTAAGCGGGGGAATCGTGGGCATGCTTCTCTTTCTAATGGTTTCATTTTGGAGATTTCTAAGATTTCCAAAGCCATTTTTTCTGCTTGAAAAACTCTGTTATTTCTAAAGCCCATTCCAGACAAGCAACTGCATGAGCCTGTGAACACTCAGTATTTCACTTACTTTAATGAGGTTATCTTGTGCTTCACCAGGTCACAGAGAGTGCATGGAGATTCTGCTGGCAAATAACGTGAACATTGACCAAGAAGTGCCTCAGCTTGGGACTCCCCTCTATGTGGCCTGCACCCACCAAAGGGTAGATTGTGTGAAGAAGCTTCTAGAATTAGGTAACTTCCAGAAATCTTGTCACGAAAAAGGACCCATTAACCTTGTTGGTTTTCTGTGGCTTCAAAGACAGAGTTCCTGTCAGGCTGGACAAAATTCTGGCAGCATTTGATATTCAAATGCTTAAAACAGAACTCTAGAAAAATGAGTGTCCATGTTTTTTAGTCCCTTTGAAATTGGCTCCATTTACTTGGTATGGGTCTCTTTGGTGGTCTCAAGAGAGAACAAGTCTCTTTCCCATTTAAGTCCTGGGGGGAAAAATACAGTTGTATTTCATTGGCTCTTTTTTCAGTCACATACCCAGGTCTGAACCAGTCATGGTGGCCAAGGGAATAAAATACAACAGTGATTGGCTTAGCCTTAGATTTCGGTCTATACTGCAGTTGTTGGGCTTCACTGACAGCACATGAACTAGGAATCACAGGGATGTTCCCCAGGGGAAAATCTAGGTGTGGTTACCAGCAAGACGCTATATAGTGAAAACAATAGACATTTGCCACGGACTACTGAAGATCAATCCCGCTAAGTTATTTAGTAATTTTTTTTTAAATTGTAAAAGGCATGTGGAGAAACTAAGAGTCCACGAAAAAGTAAAATGTCTTGAAACTATTATTTGTTTAAAGATTTCCCAAACGTAGTGACTGACACAAAGGTGCAGGTTGGAATAAGGACCTGTAAGTAAAGGCCCTGGCTGGTTTGGGTCAGTGGGTTGAGCACCAGCCTGTGAATGGAAAGGTTGCCGGTTCAAATCCCAGTCAGGGCACATGCCTGGGTTGCAGGCCAGGTCTCCAGCTCAGGGGGGGATGTGCAAGAAATAACCCATTGATGTTTCTCTCTCACATTGATTGATGTTTTTCTCCCTCTCTTCCTCCCTTCCCTTCTCTCTAAAAATAAATAAGATCTTTAAAAAGAGAAGCTTTAATAAGGTTTTTTATCTCAATTTTTTCTTGTTTTTTTTTTAAATGTGCCACCATATACTACTCCCTATAGTAGTTCAGAAATCTTTTTGTGAGCCCTGAATAATATAAATATCAACTAAACTTAGCTTTATCCTTTGCAAAAAAACTCCAAAAGGAGCTGTAAATAATTAATTTTGTATGTCACAAAGTTCATAGGGGAAGGCAAGTAAAGTATTTTAAATAACTAAAAATATTTTTACACTTTTCCCATCAAAGTATTTTGAACTAGCCTCAATAGACATTGCTGAGGTTCTAGGTTTATGTCACTTTTTCAAATATTTGTCACATTGTCGTGACATTTAAGATGCCTTTACCTACAGCTCCTATATTTTAGGCTTGTCGTGTTTCTACATGTAACATTCAGTGCTGAACTGTGGCCATCTGCTTTGTTAAGGAGCCAGTGTCGACCTCGGCCAGTGTCTGGACACCCCGCTCCATGCCGCAGCGCAGCAGTCCAATGTGGAAGTCATCCACCTGCTGATAGACTACGGGGCTAACCTGAAGCGCAGAAATGCTCAGGGCAAACGTGCGCTTGATCTGGCGGCCCCAAAAAGCAGCGTGGAGCAGGCACTCCTGCTCTGGGAAGGTAAGGAAGGGCTGCGTGTGCGTTTTTCTTCCTCCAGCACATCTGCTCTCTCTCCTTTCTGTCTCATCTCTAGGCTTTCTTACCTTTTTCCTCTTATTTTTTTTTTTCAATTTGGAACTGGCATGGAGGAGGTGGCAAGTGCAGGCATGACAGAGATGGGATTTTATATGCTGGCTATATTCACATATAAACAAAGGGCATTTATATAAAACTGTATATTGCTTTGTATTTTCCATAACAAGAACATAATCAGAGAACTTTGTTCTCACCGTGAAAAGGCTGAACTGCCACATCTATCCTGGCATGAGCACACAACTGAGCAGATCAAAACTCTGCTTTGTAATATCTGGAGGCATTTCAGGGGAAATTAGAAGTCCTTGAGTTAGAGGTAATATATACATGGCGTGTGTATTTTAGGAAGCAGACTAAATGAAGTTGTTTGCCTCTTCTGCAGATCAGGGAGCAGGGGGGTCTGCATTCCTCATTCCTCAACCCCATTTCCACCGTGGGCTAATGCAACTCCGCGTACCACAGGAGGAAAGACGGCCTTCTGAAATGCTCTGTATTGCAAATTGAAGAGGGAACGCTGCTGTGTCTATACAGAAATCTAGGTGCGATCAGAGCCTAGACTGATCGTGTATGCATGGGAGAGTATTAACAACAATAGTAATTATTTGTTTTTAAGTGTGTCAGGCACTGAACGACATTGAAAACATAGATTAGTCTCCCTGAATTCTTAAAGATTTAAAGCAGCAACAATTTTCCAGTGACTGGTGTTATCCCAGCTGTGAATGGGAACCGAGAAACTTTATAAAGAGATAGGCTTGCAGAAGGTCACGGGGCGACTGAGAAGCAGAAGCAGGATTCTAACCAAGCAGTCTGACCCCCAAACATGCATTCTCAATGTTATGATTAGCCCAAACCTGAGTCTTCTGAAACAGTTTCTAGTGGGGAAGGGTTTTCTTTCTCTCACCAGTTCCATTTTGTGAAACCACCCCCATAGCTTACATACCTTCCAGGTGTAAAGTTTGGTTCAGTAATTTGTGGAATACTTTCTAGGCTAGTGCTTCTTAAGCTTTAAAGATCACAGGCATCACCAGGGGATCTCATTAAAATGCAGATTGTTATTCAGCAGGTCTAGGGTGGGGCCCTAGACACTGCATGTCCACCCGGCTCCCAGGTGGTGCTGATGCTGCTGGTCTGAGGCCGCCCTTTGAGTACCACTGGTCTAGATTATCTCCAGCAATCTGTGTCATTAATGACTGTTCTGTTATTTGAATCTGCGCTTGAAGAATTAGGATCTTCCTTAACGGATCCCAGTTTGGAAATACCAGATGCTTTCCAACTATTAGCTGAGAATATGGTTTGCAGCAGGTGTCACATTTCCTCTTTTCTGCCATCAGAAAATGTTTCCAGGTTCAGCATTTGCATGTCTTATAAGCAAATTCGTGTTCTCTTTCTTCATAAATATAGCTGCTTGCTCTACAGGGGTGTCAAACTCATTTTCACCGGGGGCCACATCAGCCTCATGGTTGCCTTCAAAGGGCCAAATGCAATTTAGGACTGTATAAATGTAACTGCTCCTTAACTAGGGGTAAGGAGCTCGGCGCTGCTGCTGGGTAGAAACAAGGTCCCGGGCCGGATACAACAAGGTGGAGGGCCGGATTCAGCCCACAGGCCTTGTGTTTGTCACCTGTGTTCTAGAGGGATAAACACCAACTATGTCAGAGTTCACGCTGGTGTCCGAACTTGTCTAGGCAGCCTGGATAATTTCTCTACATTACTGTTTTCCAGAGTAGCTTTAGTTGGGTGAAAGGTAGAGACACTTTCCGTTCTTGTATCCCAAGATTTTAACTGAGGGCAGCTGGTCGATGCAAGCGTTACTTGGCTATTTGCACATGCCGCCCTCCATTTCCCATGGGGTGCAAGGTGCTACCACAGTAGCATTTTCTTGAAAAGGAAAACTTTGTCCAGTAATTACATAGATCTCCTTGAAGAGATGTTCATTGATAGAGTCAGGTTACAAAATAGTGGGACATTACAAATGCCCCCGTATAACTAGTATTCCAGTGCAAATCTCATTCATCCTCTTCAACCATATTTTGGACCCTTTGTTAGGTTACTTTCCTTTAGGACTCAAAGCTGCACAAAGCCTCAGGCATGATGACTCCATGAGACTCCATGAGACAGAGGTTCAGGGTATAATGGGCTCTAAGTGAGTTGGATCCTTTCTCCCGATCTTCTATTGAGTTGGGATCCTTGCAAGAATGGCGGGCCCTCCGAGTGTGGGTCAGGACTCAGGCAGCACCAACTCCTGGAAGCCAGAGCCAAGCGATCCAGGGGGACCCTGAATGCCAAGGTCCCTGCATATCTCCTGACGCTACCTCTGTGACCTCGTAGGCTGGGCTTCCTGCTGACACTCCCCTGGCAGTTGTTCCTTGCTCTGCAGTTCTGTCTCTTGCATGCAGTTCTTGCATGCTCAGTTGCTTCCATTTGCATTGTCTCTTCCGCCCCTTTAGACCCCATGGCTCATTCCTGACTTGCTTCTAATTAGCCTCATTCTTCAGCATCAGTAATATAATGACCACTGGAGGCTCAGCTTAAAGAAACATGTCCCTGTCCAAGGGGCAGACCGGAATCCTGTATGCAGTGTGTGTTTGCTACCTCACTCTCGAACCCCTGTATAGCTCCAGCTTCTCTTAATCTTTTAGAAAGTGTCAGCCTCTTCCAGTCCTCTGGTCTCCCTTCACCCACCCCCACCCCACTAGCATGAGGTTCACACCATTTTAATTCCTTCCTTAGGCCCGCCTGCTCTTTCCCAGCTCTGCCGCCTGTGTGTCCGGAAGTGCCTGGGTCGAGCATGCCTTCAAAGCGTCCACAAGCTGCATCTGCCGGAGCCACTGCAAAGATTCCTCCTCTACCAGTAGTGCCAACTGCCCATGGAAGGTCTTGGAAATAATCAGGTTGTTGCCAGATGTGCACAGAGTAGCTAGTGTAGATGCTCAACAGCTAGACTCTCAGTATCTTCAAATGAGCTCATCCAGTTAGATGAAGTTCCGGATGAACTGGAAACACTTAGGGAGTGGAAACTTCTCGTTGGTTTAATTTCCTCATTAAACAAGGGGCAACCAGCGACCTTTCATTTTTAGCTCTTCTTGTTAAGAAACTTTGAAAAATTATGAAATAGAATGAGAATAATATGGTATTTTCAAAGGCTCATGATCTTCAGTTATGTAAGGGTCAACATTCTGAGTATGGTGCAGGCACAAAATAATCTGGGCAAATAAGATTGTGATGATTGTGAGTATTGCAAGGTGTGTACCTCCTGATTTAGTTCTTCCTTCTGTCCCTCTTTCTTTTCTCTATGAATAAATCTCTGCTGTAATTTTGATTTCCTTGCCTTTTTGTTTTTAATTGAATTTATTGGGGTGACATTGGTTAATAGGACCATATAACTTTCAAGTGCACACTTCTATGATACACCATCTGTATACTGCACTGTGTTCCCACCACCCAAAGTCAAATCATCTTCCATCACCACGTATTTGACCCCCTTTACCCTTTACTACTCCCCACCCCCTTCCCTCTGGTAACCACCACGCTGACTTTTTGTATAGTGATTAGCATAGCTGCCCTCCTTGCCTTTTTTTAATATACATATAATAGCCTAATACTTTTAAAACACCACAGTTAATTGAGGCTGCCAGGTTGAGTTCCTGGTTGGTAAGTGAGATGTTGGAAGAGATTAGCTCCCCTGGAGGTTGGGGTCTGTTGCTCGTCACGTTTGATATTAGATACTGCCATTTGAAGTAGACTGTTCTAGGAGAGAGCAACACGGGGTGCTCCCACTGACTGAACCCACAGGCACGGTTTGATGCAGGTGGTAACCCAAGCATCCATCAGCTTATTTTCAAAATCAGGAGTCCCAGTGTTGTTGAAATAAACCAAGATGGGGTCAATTGTGAGTCAATATTATTTCTGTGAGGAGGAGGCCAAAATAAGCACAAAGGTATACTTAAAAAACTGCCTTCCTCTCCCTTTCTCTCTTCTTCTCCCTCTTCTTTTTCTTCTTCCCAACCTCCTCCCCTTCTGCCATTCCTCCTCCTCCTTTTTGTGACTTTAAAACATGAAAATTGGGTAGACTAATTATTTTAAGTACTCTTACCATGGTTTAGTGCCTATAGTAATATTAACTTCTAAAAAGAATATTCCCTCTAGGGCGATCCTACGATTTGTTCCAAATGTGTATTTTCCCCCCCAGTTTTTCTAGACCATTGATTTTTAACTGGGACAATTTTGCCCTACTTTCCACCCACCCTTGGGGACATTTGGCAGCCTGGAGACATTGTCGGTTGCAACAATTGGGGGAGGGGTGCTACTGACATCTAGTGGATGAATACCGGAGATGAATATTGGAGATCTTCCTACAAGGCATAGGACAGGTCCCCACAGCAAAGAGTTGCCAGGTCCCAAATGTCACTAGTGCTGAGATGAAGAAACACTGCTCTACACCTGTGCTCGTCAGTACTCTGTACTAGCCACTAGCCACATGCACCTACTGAGCAGTTCCAATGTGGCTCGGCTGAGCTGAGACGTGCTGAAACTACAGAATGCATACCATGGTTAGAAGATTCAGGACAAAACAAAGGCTGTGAAATATTTTATTAATGATTTGGATGTGGGTTGTACATTGAAATGATAATATTTGACTGTATTAGCTAAATAAAACTCATCGTTGAAATTATTTCCATTTTATTTTACTTTTAAAATGTGACTGCAATAACATTTTAAAATACACATGTCACTAGCATCATATTTCTGTTAGTATTGTTCTAGACCTTTTTTTCTCATTTTCACAACTTTGGAATATCAAATAAGTTAATCTCAGTTATTTGACTATTTGGAGAAAAAGGTTAAATTCTTATTTTACATATTTCAAAAACAAATCTCATTTTTTAAATGTTAAAGAGTTTAAAATGATGGGCCCTGACTGATGTGGCTCAGTGGGTTGGGGGTCATCCTGCAAATCAAAAGGTCACTGGTTTGATCCCTGGTCAGGGCACCTGCCTGGGTTGCGGGCCCAGTCCCTACTTGCCGGCCAGGTCCTCATTTGCGGGCGCGGGAGAGGCAACCAATTGATGTTTCCCTTTCTCTCTCCCTTCCCCTCTCTCCAAAAATAAATAGATAAAATCTTTTAAAAAATTTAAAATGATGGCTATAAAACACAAGAATAAAGTATTCATGAATATACATAAAAGGGAAAGTCTTTCCTAAGCATCATATCAAAGGCAGAAACTTCAAAGAAAAATACTGTTAAATTAAAATACATATCAACCCCAGCCACTGAGCTGCCACACTGGACTCAGCAACCTCCCGCTTGAGTCCCCTCACTTCCAGATGCTCTGCCCACCCCCATCTCCTCCTGCTGCAGCTTCCACAGGCCTTTTCCACTGAGGAAAGGGAATTGTATCATATGTCTGTCACCCAGAACCTCTACTCTTTCGAACCCTTTGCTGATGCAAGTAAAGGTAATGATCTGTTTCCTGCTGGAACTGAGAATTATATCCACATAAGAATTCAACAGAGAATCAGTAGGAAGACCCTTACTACTGCCCAAGGCATCGCTGGTGATTACGATAATAGGAAACTGGTGAAGGTGTTTAAGAAGAAGTTTGCCTGCAATCGTACTACAGTTGAGCATCCGGAATATGGAGAAGCAATTTAGTGGTAGGGTGACTAGCGCAAGACATATGCCACTTCCTCACAGAGATTGGACTGGCTAAGGACGATCAGCTGAAGGTTCATGGGTTTTACTTGTCACAAGTTTAAAAACCTATGGTTTGTATAATGTAACCATTTGGGGTCTGCTTTTATTTCAGACTAGTGTAATGCCTTCATGCAATAAAGTGAAAAGAGCAAAAAAAAAAAAAAAAAAAAAAAAACCCTATTGTAGACCATTCAGGAGTTAGAGGCTTTCTATCTTCAAAGTGTTCTCCTGAGGGCATTTTTTGGGTCAGCCTGAGTCTTGCTGAATGTCTGAGTTCTGTGTTAAGCCCAGGGTGTCCTAGGATATTCAGTCTGTCTATGACTCGAAGGAACGAGAGAATCCTGCTGTTCCGCCTACTTCCTGAACCTGCAGACCGTGGAAACTCAGGAATCATGTGCATGGACCTCCCAACTCTGGTAGGTGTGTGTGTGTGTGTGTGTGTGTGTGTGTGTGTTGGGGCGGGGGGGTGGGGGTGTTTGGTGGAGGGCACTCACATCCTGAACTGAATATCAAGAGACCACTCACCAGAACCGATCCTCTGGTTTTACAAGGATGCGGAAGCAGAACAGGTCCCAGTGCCTGTGTTCGGAATTGCAGCAGTGTTTTACAGTTTATGAAAGGCGAGATTGGACAGGAGGTAGTCTTTAACTTCCCCTTGAGTCTTACATCCAACAAGCTAGAATTAGACCATCAGACAAATCATCTGGTTTATGTGAGGTTATATTGCTTGCTTTGGGGAGGTGGTTCTTAACATAATAGAGACTATTTCACTATTCACAGGATGTGGGATGTTTTATTCCCCAAACTGTGTCTTTTCTTTTTTACAATTTCAATCATATTTGAAGGGCTATAGGATAATTTCTCAATTAATTCAACACGTTTTTGCTTAGTATCTATTATGTGACAGAAACCCTTTGGGGCTGCGAAAAACAGACAAGGTCCTTGCCCCTGAAAAGCTTGCTTATTAGTGGAGGCAACAGGAAATGAGCAATATGTACATATATATCATTATTTCAGGAAATGATAAGAAGAAAAATAAAGCAGATCCAGGGTAAAGAGTGATGGAGAGAGCTACTATTTTGGATAAGGTGATTAGGCAAAGACCCTGGCAGAGTGACTGTATTGGAAAGGAGCTATTAATGTATATATCTAATATTTATTAATTTTACCTTTCAAATTTTAGTGACTTCTTTTTCAATACATCATGGTTTTGAGGGTTTTTTTTGTTTCTTTGCCTGATTTAATATAACAATCCTGTTATAAAAGTATTTTTGAGTTCTGCTTTTTCCCACAAACCATAGTGTAATGATTTTCTAAGTTTCAAACCTTTGCAACTGTCCTTTTAAATGGACATATTTCTTAGCTATTTCCATATTGCTGGATACTTACATTATTTCTAATTTCTTGATATTATAAATAATACTAGTGAGAACTTTGCTTTTTAAAAATAAATCTTAAATGTTTGAAGTATTTCCTAGAAGATGTTTAAAGTGGTATTTACTGATTAAGAAGACTTTAAAATAATAGTTTAAAATAATTTTATATATACAGAAAGTGAATTATTTTAAGGGAAAATATTTTTAATGACCAAACACCCAATATTACCTACACCATGTGTCTATTATGCTGACATATAAATATCTATATGCTGTATGTGTGTAGCATCTATCTATTGATTATTTATTTGACCGTATCCATCATCTGTCTTGACCCATTATTTAAAAAAAATAAAGCTTGCCTGTGTCCCTCGAAGATTTAAGTTTCAACTCTTAAAATCCCTTAAATTATTTACAAGGTTGGGTATGCCATTCAACATCTCTAAGTTTTTTTGTTCATAATTTATTAAGGAACTGTTTCTCCCAAAGTAATTCTTCTTCCTGATATTTCTAATACTGCCATGTCAAATCAACCTGACATTTACAGATGATTCTTTTTTCAGTAACAATGCTCATTGCTAAGATTTTATGCACTTAACACAAAGAGAACAGCTGATGCTTCAGAGACATTGCCTGAAGCTGTTATGGTGAGGGATGAATCGTTGAATAACTGTGGCTTATCAGGGGAGGGTGCTGTCCGCACTTTAGAGCCTCCTGTCACAAATCATAGCCAGGGGCTGCTCCTGCACGGACATTTGCATATGGAATATATCATCTTCCTTCAGCAGAGTCTGTACTAGGACAAATACATGCTCACACTCAGAACAGCAGCTTCAAATTTTAACATGAGTTTAATCTGTAAAAAATGTATACCAGATTTTCATTTTCATGTATTAATATCTCTTCTCCCACCATGGTTGCATCTTGAAAATTTCCAGGTTACAGAAAAATGAAAAGAATAATACAATGAGCCCTGCCTGTTGTGGCTCAGTGGTTGAGCTCCAGCCTGCGAACCAAAGGGTCGCCAGTTCGATTCCCAGTCAGGGCACATGCCTGGGTTGCGGGCCAGGTCCCCAGTAGGGGACGCGTGAGAGGCAACCACACACTGATGTTTCTCTCCCTCTCTTTCTCCCTCCCTTCCCCTCTCTCTAAAAATAAATAAATAAATAAATAAAATCAGAAGATCTTCCTATTAAAAATTTTTTAAAAGAATAATACAATGAATATTTGTATATCCATCATCTCAATTCACCAATTAACATTTTGCCACATTTGCTTATCTATGTATCTGTGTATGAACATATGTTTGTATGTATATGTTCATATACATAATGTAATGTGTGCACACTTCTATATCATATATGTATGTATGCAAGCATGTGTATAATTAATACATATACACATATTTTTCTAAATGAGCCATTTATGAATAGGCCTCATGATTCTTCACCAGGGCTAGGATTAGGATGAGGTGACTGTGGCAGAAAATTTAAGGGGGCGCTGAAATACTCCATCAAGAGAAATATTTTAGTGTAATATATTAAAATTTACTATTAAGGAAAAACATCCCATGAAGATTAAAACATCAAAAATGTTACAGACAAACTGTTGTTTGTTTTACGACCCTGCATAATCATGCAATGAAAACAGCGGTGCCAATCAGCCTGAGGCTCTGGGACATGTGGCTGTTGAGTTTTTGAGAAGCGACAACAACGACTTGTGAACAGATGGGGCAATGCAGGCTTTATGCAGAAGTGAGGCCTGCTGAAGTGTGGCTGGTAGGGTAATAATATGGGTGTAATAATTTACACTTTTAATTTGAACATTTCCCCTAAAATGTCCTATGCTGTGCCTGAGTGTGATACTGTTATGTTACACATTTACGTGGTTATGATTTTGTAATAAAAGATTTTTGTAATAAAAAAGGGGCGCTATTTGTCTGGACCCTGGGTGTACTCATGTGTTTTGACTGTAGCAATTGCACTAACTTTTTGATGCACGATGTGCACATAGGGGCACACACTTTTCCTTTGCGTCACACTCTCACATGGCTCTGCACTAAGCACTTGTGTGCCCCTTCTAAGAACACAGAGATTCTTCTACATAACTCGGTGCAGTGACCATATGCAGGAAGTTTGACATCGATGTACTGTGACTGATATGCATCCCTATTTAAGTTTCCATGATTGTGGCACTGATGTCTTTCATGCCTTGTCCCCTACCCCAAATCAGGATCCAGTCAAATACCATGCATTACATTTAGTTATCAAGTCTCTTTATTCTCCTTGAATCTCAAAAACCTCCTTCATTTTGTCCTGACATTTTTTAAGGGTCGAGCCCACTGTTATGTAGACTACCTCTCAATTGTGATTTGCCTGTTTCCTCAAGAATACTACATTATGCCACAGTTTTAACAGCCCATTCTTGTTTGAGTCTTACCATATAGCTAGATGGAATAGGAATGAGTGACTGCTTTCTAAAGTCGCAATGTCAGATATCTCAGTGTGCAGAGCCAGCTATGTGAGAACAACTGAAGCAGATAGGACTTTTGCAGGAAAAGCAGATCATTCCAAATTATCAGAGGAGATGTGTTCCTTTTATGTTTTAAAGGTATGGTGCTAGAAAAATTGCTGATTGAAAGGACAAGAGGTTTCAGCTCCCAGACCAACTTGGACTGATTGGAGGTGACATTCAAGGCTCCCCAAGGCCTGGGAGGAAAGGGTTGCTGTGAGTGCTCTCCACTGTGGATGGCTGGGTAGAGGCTGTAGCTGTTGCTGAGGCTGCACTTGATAAAGACTGACTTTGGTTTTATGGCTGCTGCAGGCCATAATTCTTACCACACCCGGGCCAAGTTTCCTGAATGTGCAGACCCACAACTTCTAGGACCGACTAGAAGTTGGTAAGAATGTTCTCCTGTGGCTCATTGCAAGTCCAACTATTTCTCAATAATCACAGCTCATACACATGTAACTCAACTTGACCCTCCGACAAATCCTCAAATACGCATGAGCTTCTCTTGTAATGGTTTTCTAATTCCTTACTAGAACTGTTGTATAATGGTTAAAGAAAAATTAATTCCCATCCTTCAATATTCACAAACATTCATCAACATTATAAATATAATGAGAAGATTAAAAGCTGATTACTTCCCTCCCAGGTACTAAGGCAACAACCTGGAAATCTTCTTTATTGTCATTTTGGACAATAAACTTAAATTTGAATGTGGAATAACCTTATCTTGTTGGAATTAACTAAAGGTAAATAAAAAAGCTGTACCATGAAGATTTTAGTCCGCAAGAAGGGCAATGGCATTCAGCTTCCTCATCCTTCCCCTCTGTTAACTCCTAGTCATCCAGTCTAGTTGGCAGCACCTTCCTCCTTCTCTGCCAAGTGCATATTTTATTGTTCTTCAAATCTTTCCTACTGGAGTAGTGAGCCGTGTATATGCTCATGGCCTTCTCACTTAATTCTGCAAATGGAGCTGAAGGGTATTTTGGAAGTGTGTATCTCAATGTTAAGTAGATAGCCCCTTTTTCAAATTGAAAATTCTATTGAGATCATCATAGATTCACATGCAGTTGTAAGAAACAATACGGAGAAATCTGCTGTGGCCTTGCCTGGTTTCCCCCAATGGTAACTTTTGCAAAACTGGAGTATAATGTCACAGCCAGGAAGTCATCATTAGTGCAATCTACTAATCTCATGTAGCATTATTCATATTGATGTGTGCTCACTCCTGTGTGTGTCTTTAGTTCTAGAGAAATTATCATATGTGTGTGAAGACAACTTTGACTTAGCATTTCCACTTTTAGGAATCTCTCCTGCAGAAATATTTGCATGTGTACACAAAGCCGTATGTACGAAAACAGGGAGTGCAGTATTTTTGCATTTCTCAAAGAAATGGTAACATTGTGCTTCCAGCCTCCCTAGGCTGGTGATGAAATTGATTTGGCACAACATGGAATTCTTGCAGTAGATACTAAAGAAAGAGACTTAGCTCTACATGCTGAAATGGAAAGAGCTCCAAGACAAAATAAGTGTAAAAAGCATAGAACGATGTGATCATAGAATAACAATTATGCAAAAAATGTAAGGGGATCAATGTGTATACATGAAAATGCATTATAAAATATGAATGACTGTCCTGAAACCGTTAACAATGGCCACCATGTCTTTCGACTGAGGACCCGTAAGTCTGAAAGAGAGGCTATGTCTTGGGCCTTAAAAAAATGTGCAATCATTTCACAGCCAGGGTCTGCCTGAGACTCACTCAGTCTTTCCTGATGGGGAAGCAAAACTCCCCACCACCTGGAAGGAAGGAGTAGCTGGAGTCTAGGGGTGGCCGTGAGCCTGAACCAGCACCCAGGCTTGCAGAGAAACAGGGTGTGTCTGCAAAAACACATATACAAAAAGCCAAATATTTTGTAAAAGCAAAACGTTTACCAAGTAGAAGATTTTGTAATTAACAAAGATAGCAGGCCTCCTCCACGCCCCCATGCCAGCCAGCAATCCATTTTCCAACTGCAACCATTAATTATTTACTGAAAAGTTAATGTATAATGGTGTGGAAGAGTGAAGCTGGGCATTTAATGAAATCCTTGCAGTTGCAAGGGAGAAAATAAAAGTCCTTTGCAAGCCTGCATGTTTGCAACATATAGACACATTTTCTCATAAGAAACTCCCAGAAAAATTGAAACCACATGTGCAGATGGCCAAGGCTGCAGCAACACCAGCTTTGTTTGCTCTTGGGTTCTGGGGCTTGTCTCAACAGGAAGCCCCCAAATAATGAAAGGATCCCAGCAGGGGAACAAGGCTGCAGCCAGGAACAAGGTTTCCTTCACTCCCACCCTGTTCCTTCGCTCTGCAAAAGTTACAAACTGTGAGTTTCCTTCCTGATAACCCCAAGGCTTCCTCACTGATTGGTCTCAGTTTTGGAAGGACGTGACATCAGCAACTTTGTAGACTTGGGGCTGGGGTGCTTTCTGGAGCTTTGGCCAGCTCCGGCCAGCTCCAGCCAGCTAGGTGGCGCACATGTGTGGGGGCGTGTGGGTGTGTGAGTGAGAGAGAGAAACATCACAGGTACTACTCAGATTACTCCGCCTGTTTGGTTCTCTACTGCAGAGGGCTGTCCTACTGTCTGACCAGGACGGTGCAGCTCAGCCAGTCAGCACTGGAATTTCCCAGGAGCAGGAGCAGCGTGGAATGTGGACTTTTCCTGAGCAACTGAAGTGGAACAGGGAGCTTGTCTGACCCAGGAGAGCACCATGGATGGCGAACCACCAGGCGGGGCTGGCAGCCAGCCCTCAAACCCAGGAGACTGTCCTGATCCCAGTCTTCTTGCAAACCCACTGATGGGGGGTGAGTCCAGGGGCTGTGGAATCAGAGTGCTGGGGAGGTTGGTTAACAGAGAGACAGAAGAGGGTTAGGCGATTTCGGTGGCTCTGTCTGGGATATGTCCACAGGGCAGTCACTGGACAGAAGTCAATAGCTTGCTAGTATATATGCTTTACATGGTTTTTCAAAAATGTGCCCACCTCCATCTGCAGAGTCCTGTAGACCATCCAAAGACCAACCAATGGTCACAGTTTATTCTCTAGTAAAAACTTGAGCTGCAGTGGTTAAATAAATCACTTTACATTGGAGGTTTAAAAATTACAAATAGGAACAATTTTACTGCCAAGACATTTATTGAAAGGTTTTAGGTATTGGGCACTGAGGTGGGGCTGGGTTTACAAAGGATGTTCAAACATTGAGCACTGAAGTGATCGAGTCACTTTATTTTTATTTATTTATTTATTTATTTATTTAAAAATGATTTTATTGTTGTTCAATTACAGTTGTCTGTATTTTCTCCCCACCCCCTCCAAACCCACCTCCCTCCCTCCCTTGCTTCCACCCTCCCCCTTGATGCACTTTAAGAGAAGCCTTGCTTTTAAAACTTTGGACATGTCTTACAGGTATGATTCTCCCCTTTCAGATGGTGGTGTTGCTATATAGAGTCTCATCCCTCCAGAAAGCTGCATTTTTTTTTTTTGTGAGAATTCAGCAGGCTCCTGCTAGCTGAAAGTATTCTGAAAAATGGGTGTAGGCATTAAAGGAGAGGAGAGATTATTATATCCAGCACCCTGGTAGGCTTCCCATAACACTTGCCATCAAACGGACAATAAGCAGGAACCCTGCAGTCAGCTAGGACTTACTAATTTCCTACTATACAACTGCTGAAAGGGGAAAAGCCAGAAGAAATAAAATACAAAGTGCCTTTCCTCTGACTAAACAGATAAGACTGCTCATTCATTTATTCGTTTTTCCCATTTTGCTCATAAAATGAGCAGAGCACTCAACAGCGAATGGAATTTGGACCCACAAAGGCAGACCTGGATTAGTCAAAAGGGTTGAGCATAGATGTGGAGCAGTAGAAAGCAGAGTGGCACCACAAATCACTTTTTAAAATAAATTTGATAAATATATTTTTACTTTTTATTTTTAAATCCTCATCTGACGATATGTCCCCTGATTTTAGAGAGAGAGGAAGGGGAAGAGAGAGGGAGAGAGAGAGAAACATACATCAATTTGTTGCCTCCCATACATGCCCCGACCAGGATCAAACCTGCAACGTAAGTATGTGCGCTGACTGGGGATCGAACCCACAACCTTTTGGTGCATGGGTTGATGTTCCCACCAACTAAGCCACTCAGCCAGGGCTGATAAATATATTTTTTAAATATATTTTAAAGGCAATAAATATGAAGAAAAATCAGTGACTCAGTTTACTTCTACGTGATTATTTTACAGCTAAGTATTCTATTGCTTTCATATGGGAGAGGGGTGCCAGCTACTTTTCGCTGTTAAGGGTTTGTAAAGGTCCTAATCCAACTCTGGTTGGGGCTGCATGAGCAGGTGGGGGTGGACAGGTGTAAATACACTCCAAGATACAGTAGTTAAAAAGTGAACAACACACTGGCCCTAGCTGGTGTGGCTTAGTTTGTTGCAGCATCATCCCATAAACCAAAAGGTTAGTAATTCAATTCCCTATCAGGGCACATGCCTGGATTAGGGACCATGCCTCTGTTGTGGGTTTGTTCCCTGGTCAGAGCGCATAGGAGAGGCAGCTGATTGAAGTTTCTCTCGCACATCAATATTTCTCTCCCTGTCTCCCTCTGTTCCCCTCTCTCTAAAGTCAATAGCATGCCCTCGGGTGAGGATTAAAGAAAAAAGTGAACACACTGTCAAAACTAGAAGGCAGAATGCCTTAGGGAGTCTAGTAAGAACAACTTTGGAGAGATGAAACCTGATAATGAAGCTTCAAAAACTAGGTGGCAGAGTTTAGCCTTTATGAGGCAGGGAATTGGGAGCCATTGATGATTCTGGATCAGAGACCTGGCAATAATAAAGACTGAACTAAATTAAACCAGTAGCTATAATCAGTAGGGCTTGTGGTGGGGTCACAGGAAATTCTTGCACTAACTCACATGTACTCAAACTCTCATGTGCATCAGCATCACCTGGAGGGTCTCAAAAATGCAGATGGCTGGGCCCCAACCCCCAGAGCTACTGATGCAGTGTTATGTCTGGGATGAAGCTGGGAATCTGCATTTATAACAGCTCTCAGGTGATGCTGACGGTGCGATTTGGGGACCACACTTGGAGAACCACTGCACTAACCAAAGCATGAATGTTACATGTGGATGAAACTTGGAAATGACAGAGAAGGGAAAATAAGAGTGATCATTTCAAAAGGAAGAAAAATCAGACTATGTTGCTTGTTTAAATATTGAGGCTAAAGGAGAAAAAGCAGCCCAAATTGTTAAGTTTGCAAGCCTAAATTAATGTCAGATAAGCAGGCTAGATAAGACAGAAGTTGGGAGGGGGAGCTGCTTGGGAGCAGCGTGAGGAAGGGAGGGTAAGGAGTTCTATTTTGAACAAAAAATTGCCAATAGCCAACGCACAGCCGTGATGATGTAGGAATGGCCCTATCCTATCACGTCCCAAAGACTGAAGGCAAATGCTTCTGCCCTCTCAGAGCAGCCCATCTTCTGTTTTTTCTCCTTGACTTTGCAAAATGTTTTACAAGATAGATAGATTTAATGCTACTGCCCAGCATTCACTGGGGTCTCAGAGCTTCTTGAATAGCTCTTTTTAGAATGTACCAGTTAGTGCATTTTAAACCTCTTCTGAAATCATGGAAATTTCAAAAATCATTTCAGAAATTGCAATAAAAATTAAATGGCAGCCTTCCTAATGTGCTGCAGGGTTTGATGGGGACTCAATTTAAAAGAAAGGTAAGTATAATGGCATTAATTGGAGGACTTGTGGAGTGGTTTCGTTAGGAGAGCTCCCTGCCCCATTTAACCGTGAGCTACTGGATTAATGGCATTGCCATTGACCTCATTTAGTATCTATTTTTTGGCAGTAAAATCAATAGACCCTGGCTGAACAAGCCCTGGGGAAGAACCTTTAATATATCAAGGGCTTGGATAATGTGTTCTATACACATGATGGCCCTTGAGTTTCCAAGACTTTGGTGAGGTCAGTGGAAAGGGGATTGTGCCCTCGAATCTCCCTTTCATCCATAGTCTTCTACTGTGGGCATCATCCGTATTCTGAGACGAAAAGGTCCCCTTTCCCACTGATTTTGCTCTTTCCAGTATCAGCAGGAAAGCAGGCAAAGCTGCTTCTGGGTTTAATTCCCATGTATTGAGCCCATAGCTCATTGCCTGCTTGGGGTGTGGGCTCTGGAAAACCCTGGAGAGACATCTCCTGGATATCTCTTCAGTGTTTTTAAGAGTGAAAGAAAGTGTGTGTGGACTAATCCATGTTGCAAATTAGAGCATTTGCTGAACTGTATGTGTATATGTGTATGTATATACACACACACACATATACACATATACACACACATAATCCATGCTGTCAATGCTAGGAAAATATCAACCTTTCATTGTCACAATTTAAAGTTTTTATATAATTGCTCAATTGTTCAGGGACCTGCTGAGGCTAAAGTCTTTGTATCAATTTGAGGTGAATTTGGGCTTTACAAGAACACAAGTTTTTTGTTTTTTTTTTTCTGGCAGGGGTATAGGCACATTGTGATAGCCTTACCAAGCTCAAGTCAGAAATGACTTTAAATCAGAAAGAGAAGTCTCACACGCTGCTGATGGGAGTATAAGGTGGTACAGCCACAATTCCACAGAAGGCTCAACATTGCGTTACTGTATAATACATGCAGTTCTACTCCTAGGTGTATATATACCCACGAGAATTGAAAACATACATCCACTCAAAACTTTGTACATGAATGTTCATAGCAGTATTATTCATAATAGCTAACAAGTGGAAGTAACACAAATGTCCATCAACTAATGAATTAATAAATGAAATGTGGCCTGTCTACCTAACAGATATTATTTACCCATGAAAAGGGAGATGAAGTACTGATACATACTACAGTGTGGATGGACCTTGAACCAGTAAGCTCAGTGACAGAAGGCAGTCCCAGAAGACCACACACTGCATGATTATGTTTATAGGCAAATCCATAGAGACAGAAAATAGACCAATATTTTCCAGGGGTTGGGGGAAGTAGAAATGGGGAGTGGCTGCTGATGGGCAAGGGGTTTCTTCTGGGGATGATAAAAATGTTCTAAAATTGACTGTGGTGATGGTTGCACTACTGTGTGAATATACTGGAAACCATTGTATTGTAGCTTTAAATGAGTATATTGTACAATATGTGAACTGGGACTCAACAAAGCTGTTAGACAGATAGATATTGTCGGCTCCTACCATGTGTACCAGGACAACACCCTGTGCCTCTCAAAGACACAGACGTCCCTGCTCTCCATTGAAAGGTAGGAGTACAAGACCTCAGGTGGCCTTTTTTCACTTAGGAAAGTACATAATCCTTCCTTTACCCTGAAGAGAAGGAGTAATGGTTCCATGAGGAATGAATAGAAAGTAAAGGCCATTTTTATCTACACTTGATAATATAATTGTATCATTTTAATGAAATCTGAGCAGAGCATTTGGAACCCAAATTATCTGCCTGGACTGTCACCTCTAATTATCTGAGGTAGCTTTAAGAAAGATTGAGAAGTGTAGAAACTATATTGCTTAGCAGCTGAGCACTTGGTAGGGCAAACAGATTAATCATCACGCACGATGATCCATTAGGGTCCATTTGCAAATCTATTTACAACTGATTTTCAAAGCCTTCTTCAATTTTTGACTCTTTCTTCTCACTCAAGGTTTTGTGTGGATGGTATGTTGCATTAGCACCACCAGCACTTTTTCTTTAAAAAGAAAAAGTTTTCTTTTTAAGTGTAATTTGGAGAGAAATCTTTCTGTATCTGCAGTCTACCTTGTAGGCTCCTAGCGCTAGAAGCAGCAATATCTTTCCTGAGAGAAGTAGGAAGCTCAGAGAATGCTTGGAGGACACCAGGTTTCTACGGAGCATAAAGTTTTGAAGGTAGGAAAAGCCACTTCATTTAAGGTGCCTCAAGCCCTTTGGTGAACCCAGAAGGAAAGCACTGGATGGGCAATGCGTAGGTGAGCTCATTTGCCTCCTCCTCACCTATTACATGCTCCATTAACCCGTCTGGAAACATGGTGATTTGCTCACTGGGACACATTTTCAGGGACACTGATAGCCCACGGAGCAGGCAGACCGCAGCCAACACGTGTTAAGTACAAAGTGTTCTGGCCGCCTACTTTATGGCCTTTCAATGTACAAGGCATCAGTAACTACCCTGGTTCTCCAAGTCTTCTCAGCTTTTGAGAGATAGCAGTTCCTTTACACGATGTTACTGGCATCAGACCGTGCTGCCTTGTCTGTGTGCAATCATGTGTTTCCTCAAGCGGGCAGAGCTGGAGCTGAAGCAAGTTCGTCCGAGCCTTCTCGCATTCTCCCTTCCTGCACTTGTTCTGGAAATCAGTCTCGACTTAAGATGAGAGTAATTCAGGTCTAGGTCTCATTCAGGTGACATGCAGACTCAGTGAGAGTGAGGAAAGCATGCAATATGTGGGGATGTGTGGGGATACGGTTTTCCAGCTTCCTTCCTAAGAATGTGTGTTCCTTCCATAGCTTGTGGAACAAATTTGCTATTTTAAATAGCAGTGATTACAGGGTGTAATCAACACTCTCTGTGTTTAGTGTTTGGGCAGGATAATAAAAGTGTCTAATAGGTATTGAGCCATGGGTAAGTATATTGCTCTGCTCACTTACCGGGAAGGAAAATGATGCTTAGCCCCTGTCCAGGGACACACAGCTCAGAGGAAACAGATCGGGCCCGACTTCAGAGCTTTCTCTTAACCACATTGGCACACTGCCTTTGGGGATACATAACGTCCCAGTTACAAGGTCAGACTGAGCTCTAATATGCACTTCATACTGGGACAAAAGGTATATTTGATTCCAAACCTAATGGTGTATGTAATTACCTGATTACTACTTAGTACATGGTACTGTTTGCTGAGATGCCAAAGTTTCTATTTCACACAGGAAACTGCACTGGCAATCGCAGCTTAACACGTTAATGCTGGTAATTAGTGGAGCTCTCATTTAACTAAATGGACCAATTGCCTTTGAAATCAGTGTGTAAATGGAAGTACAGTAATCCATCTGTCATCCCAATCTACCTCTTTTGTCCTTAGTTTGGACACTGGATGTAGTTTTTAGCTACCTAGACATTTCAAATAAACTGTGTGCAAGAAATGTCAATAGGGGGAGAAATGGTGAACTTCTGATGGTAGTTTTGGTTGATTGACTCCAACCATTAATGCCTGTTAGGTTCTTACTGATGGGCAAGGATGAGCTTCCAGGTCTAAAGTACATTAGCTGGGTGTAACCTGTTCTTCCCTTTACATACAGATTTTGTATCTGACTGGTCTCCAATGCATGAAGCTGCGGTCCACGGGCGTCTGCTGTCTTTGAGGAATCTCATCAGACAGGTAGGTAGCTTTTTGGGAAAAAAAAAAAAAAAGGTAAATAGCACATTCTATTACTCACCACACTGAGAAAAAAGTCATAGTCCGATATTAAGATTACAAATTCCTCTTTAGCAAAGTAAGGTGAATACCATCTTATCCAACCAATTTTTTAAATTTGGAGGCTGACATACTACTAGAATTTAGTATAATTCTACACACATAGTAGGTACTCTTAATAAATGCCTATGAAATGAATACTGGGAAAATTAGTGTATTTAAGTTTACTTTATTCAGTAGACTATGTTCTTTTCTTTTATTTATTTTAAATATATTTTATTGATTATGCTATTACAGTTGTCCCATTTCCCCCCTCATTCCCCTCCACCCTGCACACCCCCTCCCACCCACATTCCCCCCTTTAGTTCATGTCCATGTGTCATAAGTTCTTTAGCTTTTATATCTCCCACACTATTCTTGCCCTCCCTCTGTCTATTTTCTCCCTACCATCTATGCTACTTATTCTCTGTACCTTTTCCCCCTGCTCTCCTCCTCCCACTCCTCTGTTGCTAACCCTCCATGTGATCTCCATTTCTGTGGTTCTGTTCCTGTTCTAGTTGTTTGCTTAGTTTGCTTTTGTTTTAGG
>CM052552.1:64555189-64577515 GCA_028533065.1 Trachops cirrhosus
TGCTCTTCCTCTTCCCCTTCTGGTACCCCTATAATTCAGATGTTGGAACATTTAAAGATGTCCTGGAGGTTACTAAGCCTCTCCTCATTGTTTTGAATTCTTGTTTCTTCATTCTTTTCTGATTTTATATTTTTTCTTCCTTCTGGTCCCCTCCATTGATGTGAGACGCAGTTTTCTTTCCCTCACTATTGGTTCCCTGTGTATTTTTCTTCATTTCACTTAGTGTAGCCTTCATTTTTTCATCTAATTTGCGACCAAAATCAACCAATTCTGTGAGCATCCTGATCACCAGTGCTTTGAACTGTGCATCTGATAGGTTGGCTATCTCTTGATCACTTAAAAGTATCGGCTCTGGGGCTTTCATTTGTTCTTCTGTTTGAACCATCTTTTTTTTCCGCAATCTTGACGTCACTGTTACGTATGAGGGGCGGAGCCTTACGTGTTCTCCAGGACGGGGCAACGCAGTTGCTGGGTTGTGACGCTATATGTGGGGGCGGGGTCCGAGAGGGCCACAATGGCACTTGCTCCTCTCTCTAGGAGATTTCAGTCCTCTCTGCCGCTTCCCCAAGCAAATTGGGCCCTTCCCGTGTGGGTGGGTTTGTCCACGTTCTAGGACCCTGTGGGTCTCTCCAATGACCTCTCCTGTGAGGCTGGGAGTCTCTCCCTGCGCCTCAACCCCCACAGGTGTTTTCAATTGGTGCTTTCAGACTTTATTTCCTGGCACTGAGGCCCTGGGTTGTGCGCTTTGTCTTGCTTCCCATTTTCGCCTGGTTTATCTGCGCGCGAATGTGTGACTGCGGACAGCCAGCTGCCTTGTGTGCCTCACTGGGTCTGCATGTTGCTTCCCCACGCCCTGGGGTCTGCCAGCCACCGCTTTTTCCTGCCGTGACCCCTCTCTGCTGGCCGCCGACTCCGCCCCTCTTACCGGTCTGGATGAATGGCTGTCGGACTTTCGTACAGTTCAATTTTCTGTCTGTTCTGGTTGTTTTTTTGTTTCTAAATTTTTGTTGTCCTTAATTTTGGTTGTGCGAGGAGGCACAGTGTGTCCACCTACGTCTCCATCTTGGCCGGAAGTAGACTATGTTCTTAAAACTTATCATGTAGTTTGGGTTCTCAGGTGAGGTGATTTTGCCCTTTAGGTGACATTTGACAATGTTTGGAGACACTTTTGTTGTTTTGGGAGTGCGTATGAGAGGGTGATATTGGCATCTAGTAGGGAGAGACCAGGGATGTCACTAAATACTCTACATGGCACAGGGCAGCCCTGCACATCAAAAAATTATCCAGCCCAAAATGTCAGTAGTGCCGGGGTTGGAAACCCCTGATACAAAACAATGCTTGTGGATGTCTTTTTAAGTCTGCAGTCTTACCATTTCAATGACACCTTCAGTTCTATTGCATCTCCAGTTGGTTGTGGCTCTACCCAGTTTGTATTAATTTCTCTGCGATTTAAGTCACCAGTCAAATTCTAAAGCAGCTTTTGTTCAGAATGTTCTGCTCTCTGAAAAGACAATAGATCTTCTCAGTTAGGAGCTCTTGACCCTTTCTGTGCCCTAGTTGCCTTTGGAAGTCTGGCTGAGTCTGTGGACCCCTTCTCAGACTAACGTTTTAAATACATAGAACAATGCAGAGGAAAGCTATCAAGATATAAAATGACAAATGTGTAACATAATAATATATGGACTTCTTTGTTAGTGCATTAAATAAGATTTAGTGGTGATTCTGATGACTACCATAATTTCTAAATAGGATGAACATATATTTTGCATCTTTTAAATATCTGTAACAATTATAATGTAATAAAAATATCTGTGATCCCTCCCCATGATAGTCCTATATACTGCTATTACTACTGTGGTTTGCTGTTTGCATTGGTAATTAAATACATAATTGAAGGACATGGTACATTTCAGGTACTGGTTAGTGCATGTAACTGTGCTTCCAAAAAGTCCCAATGTCATGGACCTTTCTACACTAAGTAATCCTTATATAAGAAAAAAGTTTCTAAAGAAAGATTTCAGACTACCCCAGGCCACTGTCTTAAGCTGTTTTTTGATAGCAATAGCCTATCATAAGTAGAAATGTAGACAGTAACTCTAGCTAAAAGAAGTTAAGATGCATCTAGGATAAAATGAAACATTTACCTTATTTTAACATGACAAAGTGATCATTGCAGCTTTTATATGTCACTTATTGAATTGGACCCATACTCATGCATATTCAGTATTTATAAGTTTACTGAACATCAATCGGAACCATGCCTTTATCTGAGCTCTATCACATTATTTGAGCAAGTTACCTTCTTGGCATCTCAATTTCTGTCTTTATAAAATGAGCATCCAATACCTACCTGTATCAGTCAGACCTTCCTGTGTAACAAACTGCCCCAAACTCTGTGGTATAATGCAATAAACATTTCTTACCAATGAGTCTTTACGTCAGCTGATGTAGGCTGGGTTTGGTTCCAAGCTATGGGCTGGGTGCAGCTGTGCTGCACACATCTCCCATCCTTTGACTAGTGGCTATGTGTGAAATTTTCTTCTCCTGGCAAAAGTCTGGAGCATAGTAGGGCAAGCCCACCAGGCAAGAATACATGCAGGAATAGTTCCTTGCCATGGACCTCATCAGAACAATAAGCCAACAAGTGAGAGGACAAGAGAGAGTGGGAGCAAAATGAAAGTCGGTCTTGAGTGTATGTACCTAAGAGTCACATTGCTGTGCCATGCATGTGTGTGTGTCATCAGACTCTAATAGATACTGTCACACTGTTTTCCTGGGTGGTTGCACCATATTACACTCCCACCACCAGTATGAAAGATCCCTTTCTATTGTTTTTCTATATCACCATCAGCACCTTAGTGGACTGTCAGATTTTAAGCCAGATGAACTCTTAAAAGTACTGTTATAGTACTGGATTTCTGCCCGAAACCCAACCCTGATGGAACCGATGCTTTGCGCCCCTTACTCTGCCCATCTTCCCTCCTCCAGGGGTGGTCTGTGAACGTCATCACAGCAGATCGTGTGACCCCACTCCATGAAGCCTGTCTTGGAGGTTATCGAGCTTGTGCAAATGTTTTAATAAACCACGGAGCTCAGGTGAGTGCCATTCAAACATCATCTTAGAAACCATGAATGAAAAATGACTATTTCTCACCCTCCAGAATAATTTCCAGCATTTGTGATTAGCCTGATGTGAAACATGAAGAGGGGGGTTTTTCAAAAGTATATGTCCCTCAAGCCTGTCTGCTTTACCAACTGTTGGTAGTGGGTCCTGTCTGCATTATTTTCTTTGATAGTCACTACTAATAAATAGCTATTAGACTTCTGGCTTTATCCATATGTCTTCAAGGCAGTGAATATTACAGGAAACATACAACATTTGGCTCAAGAACAGAATTACGGTCCCAGACCATCTCTACTATTTATGAACATTGGAAATTGGAACAAGTTAATCATGGTGTGCACTTTACAGTCTACACCTGAAAAACGGAAGAAATAAAATGTTGTGTAACTTGTTGTAGTATTGCAAGGATTGAAAGAGATGAAGTATATGGTTATTATTTGGAGAAGGAGAATCAGGACAGCATAATAAGAACTCCTAGAGGAAGGAGGACACAAAGGCATTGAATTTGAGAGTAGGGACCAGTAATTCTTCCTTTAACTGAGTCTCCTCATGCTCAAAAGTGATAGAAAAATCTGACCAGGAAAGTATATATGAGTTTTGCACATTCTCTCAACCAGTATTTATTGAGCATTTATTATATGCCTAACTTATAAACTAAATGAGGAGACAGCCAGATGAGCAAATGTTTTAGTGACTATAGCACTAGCTGTTTCAATAGATAAACCCTGAAATCTCAGTAGCCTAATACAATGAAAGTTTCTTACTTGCTCAACTGAAATTCCAGTGTGGGTGTTGCCAGTTGGATGGCTCTTTCCCAGGGGTGATTCAGGAATACAGGCTTCTTCCATCCTGCTCCACTGTTTTCAATGAGTAGCTTTCATGTGTGCTCTCGGGGTAGTCTCCATTCCAGGTGGTTGGAAGGGGCAAAGATGTGGGGGATTGTGCATGGAAAACTTTTAAGGATCAGTCTAGGTAGTGACATAGATCACTTTCACCCATATCCCATTGGCCAGAACTCAGGCCACATCTAACCTCCAGAAAGACCAGGGAATGCAGCGTGGTTGTGTACCCCACACAGAAGAAATAGGTTTGTTGAATGCATAACATCTCAGCCAGAGAAGGCACTTACAAATACACTGTTTTTATTTGTTAGTTTTTGCTATATAGCAAACCACCCCGACTTAATGGGTTAAGACAATAGCCATTTATTTATCTCACAATTCTTTGTGTTGACTGGACAGCCATTCTGGTCTGCTTCAGCTGACCTCAGCTGTGCTTACTTGGGCATTTGAGGTTAGCTGATAGACTGGCCAGAGCGGGCTGGTTCACGATGACCTTGCCTGGGTTGACTGAGATGTCTGGGGAGCCAGAAAATTTCTATGTGGTCTCTCATCCTTTAGCAGGCTGCCTGGACTTGTTTACATGGTAGCAGGGAGTCCAAGAGCAGCAAAACAGGGCAAGCTCTCTGCTTGTAACACATTTGTTAACTGTTCTATCGGTGACGGTAAAAGCAAGTCACGTGGGCAAGCCCTGCTTCAAAGACTGGAAAAATAGTTTCCATCTTATGAAGACTTGCAAAGCCATATCACATGCTGTGCAGAGAATCTGTGGTCCTTTTTGCAACCTTCCACAATGTATTAAGTGTTGATAGCCAGGGGGTTGTTGGGAGCCCAAGGAAGTACTTCTAACCCATTTCTTTCTGATGGAGAGAGTAAAAAACAGGCTTCCTGTAGGAAAATGATGTCTAAGCTGAAGCCTCAAGGACGTGTTGCAGTTAGTCAGCTGAATGGTGGGTTGGGGGAAATTATGGGCTTCCCTCCCTCTGAGAAGACCAAATTCAAAGACCTGAAAGTGCAAAGCACATTTTTGTGATTTCACATCATTCCTTATAGCAGCAGAATAGAGTGGGTGAGAGGGATCAGAATACAAATACCATTGTTGTCCACGCCAAGAAAATAGGCTTTGTCCTGAGAACCGAAGAGAGCTATAGGTGAGTGCATCACCAGGCTTATATTTTGGTTAAGAAAACATACGCAAAACTTTGAAACAGGGCCAGGACTAAGGAAAAGCATGAGAGGTGCATGGCGTGCGTACTTTAAAGAGCTGCTCACCTACACTGGAATGTTAGTTGACCCTAGGAGTGAGTGTCTCCTTAAAATTTGCACCCCTGGATGTCTTCTGTGCCTCACTAGTCCTGGCCTTGCCTCACAGGATTATTGCTTAACTCTTCACCAAAGAATTTCTTAACAAAAAAGAAAAATGCTTCTGCGTTTGGCTTTGCTCTTCCCTATTAGAAATTTCCAACATTAGAAAAGATAGTTCCCAAGATTATAGTTTTATGGCTCAATAAGTCCTTAATCCGTTTGTGTCTAGCAAATTTATTTCAGCATTCCATTGATTGACTATCTAAATTCTCCTTTGAGTCATCCTCACCATCTTACTGGTTCCCTCAGTAATGAACGAAGTGAAACAAATCTTTGGCATGTGTTCACTCTATATTGGTGTGAAGCTCATGTTTTAACATTGAAAAAATAATATGTTAACACTTTTAGAAGATTGCTTTGGCTATTGTGAAGAAACTGGATTGGTGTGACACAGGTCTAGGATGAAATGTTTAAAATAAAGAGATTAATTTGTGAAGTATTGAAATTATCCTAATTGGCTTTAAAGTTCGGGATCCTGGGGAGGCCAGGAAGGAGAAAGAACACTCAGTACATTCTTGGCACCGTACACTCCATGCTTCATTCAGTTTTTCACCAAAACTTCATGGAATTTCATTTTCTGGTCCCATTTTGTGGCTGTGGCATTTAAGGCTCAGAGAAGTTAAATACTGGCTCCAGGAGTGGTGGAGGCTGGATCTGAATGCAGGACACCCCACTGCCTGCCTTCATTGTGGAGCTTTTCATTCCAGGTGAATGGCGTTACCACAGACTGGCGCACTCCCTTGTTCAATGCTTGTATCAGCGGCAACCCGGATTGTGTGAATTTGCTTCTGCGGTTTGGAGCCAGTCCTCACCCTGCCAGTGATCTGGCATCTCCCATCCATGAAGCTGCTAAGAGAGGTAAAGTGGTTGAGAACTGAAGTTTTCCAACCACTCCTTCAACAGATCTCACCGTTAAAACAGAGAAGGAGGAGGAGTTCTGTTTTAGAACAATAGTTCTCAAGGTGGGGTCCTGGGACCAGAGGTACCAGTGTGACCTAGCACAGAAATGCAGATTCTTTGGTTTTGCTCCAGACCTATTGAACCAGCAACTCTGGGGGTGGGGTCCAGCCACCTGTGTTTTGATTCACAAGCCCTCCAGGTTGTTCTGATGAACAGAACATTTTAGAACTACTTTTTTTAGAGCATCCCAAATGTTGCTCCCAGGACCTTTCCTTGGTGAGGTTGTAAGTTAGCGTCCCTGCTCCATGGCCCACACTGTGTCCTTTTTCTTCAGGTCCACCTTCAGTCCCTGTCCCATACCTCTCCCCAACCCTCACTATCATTTCTGTGTTGGACTGATTACGAAGTGCAAACAATTGAAAAAGGTGGATGTTGCTGGTTGCTTACCGTGGCTTGTAAACTCCAGTGGAGTTATACCCAGAGCCTCAGATCACATCTATGATCAACCCATAACTGAAGGCAGTATTTAAAATCATTCCCTATTCTAAGCTAAAGAAAACAGCTTTTGGTCCCCTGGACAAGATGCTGGCAGATTTAAAAATATGGTTACCAGTGAGAAGGGGGGTAGGTGGGTAGTAAGGGGGTCAAATATATGGTGACAGATGATTTGACTTTAGGTGGTCACCACACAATGCAATATACAGATGATGTATCATAGAAATGTGTACTTGGAACCTGTATGATATTATTAACCGATTTCAATAAATTCAATAAAAAATATAAAACCCCAAAAGATGGGGAAGGCATTGTTTCCCTAGTTAAGAGAACTCGTGTAACTGTTTTCTCTTGCTTTGGGCTGCAGGCCATGCGGAGTGCATTGAGTACCTTGCGGCTTATGGGGGTGACATTGACCATCACATCAGTCACCTGGGCACTCCACTCTATTTGGCTTGTGAAAACCAGCAGATATCCTGTGCCAGGAAGCTTCTGGAATCAGGTAAAACAAAAAGCAAAATGAAACAAGGAAAGCAAATGAAAAGTAAATTAAATGTATTTCAAGCTGTTTCTACTGCAGGAGTTGAAAAAGTGTGGGCCCTGGAGTTGGAAAAGTTTGGGGTTCATATTCACTGTGTTCCCATGGGAATTATTCCAAAGTGAACTTTAGCTCTCTCTTATAATGAGGATGAGGATGATGGTGCTATCTCCTCCCAGGGTAGTCCTCGGTGATGAATACTTTTACCTCCCTTTCCTCTGCCTCCATCCCCCAGCCAATCAGATTATTAAACCTTGCATAACTCCCAAAACTGCTAGATTAGGACCGAGTCTTATTTGGGCCCTTTTTCGCTACTTGTCTTCAATTTGGAAACGGAACTCGCCCTATTTTTCACCCATTGTAAATATTATATTGTCTTTGAAAAGGCCTATGTAGCATCATTCTTTTTCACTTCCCTGCTATTGTCCAGTCCCTTCTTCAACACTTGGAACACCATTTCCTCCCCTCTAATTATTTGAGCCCTGTTCAGTCTTTAAAACTCTAGTACCCTTTTCTCCCCTGAATGTTTTTATAGTTCTCATTGCCTTCTACTCATCTGGTAGCCATTGCTATGGATTAGGAGATTCACATTCATTCACTCATATTATTTCTCTCTCTCCTTCTATTCCTTCCTCTCTCCCTCCCCCGCTCCCTCTCTTTCCCTCTCTCCCTCTCCCTTCTATTTCCCTAAGTAGATTTTAAGCTCCTATAAGGACAGGGCCAAGTTTTGCATCCTTCACAAAGCCAAGAACAATGCAAGAACAGTGCAGTTAACATTTGTTGGACATAGGTTCCCAGTTTACTAAAAAGACAGCAGCTGCACAAAGCCACATGTCCCCACATGTCATAGTGTGAGCCAGCATCCAGGCTAGAGTGGGGATTTGTTGAGAGTGAAGGGATAGAATTGGGTGGGATGATCCTAGAAATCCATCTCACTCCTGAAGAAGACTTTGCCACCTTCCCTGTGATCTTGGGACTGGCCACCACAATCTAGGAGATACCCTCACAGATTGGTTGCCCTTCATAGTCCCAGTCACACAGTCCCAAATCCCAGGTTTAAAACCCCGTGGCCGTTGCTCAGTGTATGAATGCAGCTGCTTGCTATGGTGCGATTTCATCATGTAACCTCACTTGTGGTCAGTACTGGCTAGTATTAGGGCTCCATTAATAATGTGCTACTTTCAGGTCACCAGGATTTTCTTGTATGTATCCACATCCATGGAGAGTCCATATAGGCGAGTTTAAACCCTCATCTGCTCTATAGCTCATGCTGTACATTCAGTGACATGGTCAAATGACATGTTCCTCATGTTGTTAAATGGAATCAAGTCATCTTTTGTTTCCTCAGGAGAGCTGCTGTGCTCAGTATGGATGCCCAGTGGTTAGGGAATTTTGAGGCACAGTACTTTGAGGAGGAGGATGCCTGAACTTTGCTCCTTGGCTGACTCTCTGTTGTTGTTGTGACTCTTTAGGAGCAAATGTGAACCGAGGCCGAGGTCTGGACTCCCCTCTTCATGCAGCAGCCAAGGCGTCCAATGGGGAGCTGGCCCGCCTGCTCATGGATTTTGGAGCAGACACTCAGGCCAAGAATGCTGAAGGCAAACGTCCCTCGGAGCTGGTGCCTCCAGAGAACCCTCTGATCCAGCTCTTTTTGCAGAGAGAAGGTGCTTCTCCTTTGCCCGAACCTAAGCCCTAATCCATAGGCTGTTGGCGGGCTCTAGCAGGAGGCAGGTACTGATCAGGTTCTGACTTTTGATCCTACAAAAAGTATCATTCTCTGTCATTACTAAATGTGGGGGGCTGAGATAATGTGGCATTCCACAAAGTACACCACTGGTGATGTCGTAAATAGTCATCTGTTGTTTGGCACGTGGGAGACAGTCTGTTTTGGATGATCTAATGTTCATATGTGGGGTTGGCCAGTTTTCAAAGCATGAAGATATTGTTTTACAATTTGAATATTAACTTGATCTAAAACGTGCTTTAGAGTGAGTAGAAGCCTCTTGGAGGTTGTATGATGTCCCAGGATATGATGCTGCACTACAGGTGTGCTAAACCTACAGGGCATTGATTGAGCATTGTAAGGTATTACTTTAATGATTCACAGTAATCTGGAAGCATTTACTATTGTAAGTTAATCAACACTAAGTCCACATTCTTCCATAAATAAGGACTGACACTCTTGACCCAAAAAACTAAACCTGTAGTTGTGCAGTGTGCAAGTGGGTAAAGGCAATTCTCTGGGCTGCAAGTCAGGGGTGGGTTGGGGTGGGGAGCAAAGACCCCTCTGATTGCATTGTTTTTTTAAAAAATTTACCTTTAGAGAGAGGGGAAGGGAAGGAGATAGAGAGGGAGAGAAACATCGTTGTGTGAGATCAGTTGCCTCTCACATGCCCCGCACTGGGGACCTGGCCCGCAACCCAGGCATGTGCCCTGACTGGGAACCGAACCTGTGACCTTTGGGTTCACAGGCTGGTGCTCAAATGGAAAAAATCCATTGAGCCAAACCAGCCAGGGCTGATTGCATTCTTAACTGTCCATTGAGGGAGGAGAACAGCTAGCTTAGGACCTGTTTTGTTTTTGTTTTCACCAGGATGTGGACATTCCATTTTAGGGGTTATGTGACTTCGAAGTAGGCTTCCCTACCAGAAGGATTCTGATATTTTAATCTGCTTATTTTCTCCTCACGTGCTGAGAATTAAGGCTGGCCTTGGGCCAAATCTAAAGTGGCAATGTGATTCTTCTTCCTCTTACTCCCAGGGTGCCAGGGTGCTTGCAGCCAAAGCCCTACCTTGGGGCTCCCAAACAAGACTTGTACGTCCCAAGCCCTGTGTGCAGAGGGCTATGGAGGACTGACCCCAGGCACAAAGAACAGTTCAGGAGAAACCCCTTTATGTTAACCAATGGGATAATCAACAGGCAACTGTACCTGCATTTTGAAGATTTCTTGTTTTCAAAAAATTCTATCTATATATACAGGACCAATTTCTCTAGCAGGCACAGACACAATATTTGAAGCCTATGTTTTTAGGAGACCAGAGAAATCTTTTCATTTCTTTTGAAATTGGAAGGAAAAAATAAATAAAACTCAGCCTGGATTATATTGATCTTTATACCAACATAGTTGTAAAATACCATTTTTTTTAAGACTGGGAAAGCATTGAATTCTCAGACTTGCTGCACTGACTCTTCCTTTGCACTCATTTCCCAAAGCCATTCCTAGACACCTATGTTGCCTTTAATTTTGTTATTCGCATTTTGGTGATAGTGTGGGCAATGATCCCACTGATTTGTAAGATGTCAGTTGCCTTTAGAGAGTATTGCCACTTCATTTGCCTGCATGAGTTATCTTTGGGGTTCAGGTGAAGTCACCTCCCAGCAGGCTGGAAGCCCACAGGAAATGGGGACAGGCAAGTGCAGAAAGCCAGACCTATGTATGAATTTAACACAGTAATATCTGTCTCTGGGTGGTCTCTGAAAGGAATTCGAGAATATTACCATCCCATCCACCTTGAAAAGCATCTAAAAGCAGTGTTCTCATTGCAGCAATGAAAACTAAAATGACTGTCTCTCAGCACAGCAAGGAGCCACCTCTGAATGTGCTTTGGCCTTAAAGCATCATGAGTGTTGCTGGGAAAGAAAAAGAAGTCGAGCCCAGGCTGGTGTAGCTCAGTGGATTGAGCACAGGCTGCGAACCAAAGGGTCACTTGTTTGAGTCCCAGTCAGGGCACATGCCTGGGTTGTGGGCCAGGTCCCCAGTAGGGGGCACACAAGAGGCAACCACACATTGATACATCTCTCCCTCTCTTTCTCCTTCCCTTCCCCTCTCTCTAAAAATAAATAAATAAAATCTTTAAAAAAAAGAAATCAAGACCCAAAGCAATATTCCAGTTATCAACATAGAATGAGCCAGTTTTATTATGGAATGTGGCAAATGGCTACAAAGCTGTAGTGGGTTTTCAGATCTATTTATATGGAAGTAAGGCTACAGCTCTTGTATATCAGCCAACGTGTGGGAAAGAGCCGATAGTCTGTTTGCATCAATAGATTCATTGAGTTTGCTCTGATGGTCTGCTTTTCCTCTCTCCATCCGGCTTGCAATGATGGCTTATCCTTCATAGTTCTTTTTTTTAAAATAAATATTTTATTTATTTATTTTTAGAGAGGGGAAGGGAGGGAGAGAGGGAGAGAAACATCAATGTGTGGTTGCCTCTTATGCACCCCCTACTGGGGACCTGGCCCACAACCCAGGCATGCGCCCTGACTGGGAATCAAACCTGCGACCCTTTGGTTCACAGTCTGACGCTCAATCCACTGAGCCACATCAGCCAGGGCTGTTCTTCATAATTCTTTATCAGTACCTCCTACAGTTGTCCCTGACACTGTGTCTGGCACAGATGATTAGTTATGTCCTTCAACGTTCCTCAGTGAGATGAGATGAAGTTGCTTCCCCGTGGCGCACTTTTTCCAGTATGTTAATATATGCCTTGAGTGCACTGAACAAAATCTGGAAGGCACCCTAAATTCCAGCAGGGCCTTCTGAATGTGCTGTGAGGGCCTGATTGAAAATATTGCATTTATTTTTTGATTGTATATGTGTCTCTTTCTTTCTTTCCTTGTCTTCCATCATCTGAGAAATGGGCAACCCACTTTATTCTGTAACTTGTGGTGACATTGTAGGAAATCAGAGGCTACTGTATGTTTTTGGTTCTATTCTCAACCCTGGCAGCACAATCAAATCACCTGGGGCATGCGTCTTTAACAAATGCAGATGAATAGTCCTCACCTAACTATAACTGAAGCAGCATCTCTGGGGTGAGGTTCAACGTTGTGTAGTTTAAAGCTGCTCTTGCCCTGGGTGGCGTAGCTCAGTGGATTGAGCGCGGGCTGTGAACCACAGCATCGCAGGTTTGATTCCCAGTCAGGGCACATGCCTGGGTTGTGGGCCAGGTCCCCAGTGGGGACCACATGAGAGGCAACCGCACATTGATGTTTCTCTTTCTCTCCTCCCTCCCTTCCCCTCTCTAAAAATAAATAAATAAAATCTTAAATAAATAAATAAATAAATAAATAAATCACCATTAGGTGATTCTTGAGTGCAGTATGGATTGAGGGCTACTGCTCCACGGGGTTCTTGAGGGTACATAGCTTTCTTTTTAAAAATGTTTTTAATAGCCAAAAGAGAATCCCCATTACAATTTGGTACAGGGGGTGAGGGTGGGAGGTCATTTCCTACCCTTTTATCCTATAACAGGGTTTCTCAACCTCAGCACTATGTACATTTGGGCACGTTGGGGTCTGTCCTGAGCATTGTGGAATGTTTAGCAGCGTCTCTGGGTTCTACTCACCAGATGCCAGTAGTACTTTCCCCCAAGCTGTGACAACCAAAAGTATCTCCACACATAACCAAGTGTCCCTAGAGAACAAAATATGTGTCTTTTATTTCTTGAGAACCACTGTCCTAAAATGTAAATCTTGGCTGGTTCCCTATGCAAGGTTTGTTCTAGTTCACTTTTGTCCTGTGCATTGAAGCACTGGGCTAGCTCTGAGTGCAGAATATACAAACACGGCATAAGATAACTTATGATTTACTGGTAGCTCATATTGCAATATCTTAAAATTGCTCAAATTATAAAAATGTTTGCATCTAGGAGTATGACCTTATTTTTTGAAGGCAAAAGACAAAAAAAACATTAAATATGAATTTTATTTTCATTATTGGAAATTTTGTGTAGTTTTGTAAGTCCAATATTAGCTTCCTTAAGTCTCCATTAATGAGACTAAGCTCTGAATTGTTTTTTGCTTAGTTCTAAAGTAATATCTAACAAACTGATTTCTTTTTTAAAAAGATTTTACTTATTTTTAGAGAGAAGGGAAGGAAGGGAGAAAGAGAGGGAGAGAAACATCAGTGTGTGGTTGCCTCTCACACTCTCCCACTGGGGACCTGGCCCACAACCCAGGCACGTGCCCCGACTGGGAATCGAACTGGCGACGCTTTGCTTCACAGGATGGTGATCAATCCACTGAGCTGCACCAGCCGGGGCTGAACTCATTTCAACTGGACCAGAAAAGGGAGAACATAGCCTAAAAATGTCTCCTGTAAGAAATAGAAAATGGTCTTAAACAGTACTGTATTATTGCCTTATAAAAATGTTATACAGCATGGGGCAAAAGTAGGTTTACAGTTGTTCCTATGGAAAATAATACAGTAATTAATCAACAATAATAGAAGAATAAACTGTTTCTGCGTACTCACAATTGTAAACTTCCTTTTCCCCCACCCTATATTTTGTATGCTTTCAAAGAAGGAAAACGAAAACTCATCTTAGATCACTGAAACCAACGTGTGGCTTGTCTTTACCATCTTTCTCCAGGCCCTGCTTCTTTGATGCAGCTGTGCCGCCTTCGAATCCGGAAGTGCTTTGGGATCCAACAGCACCATAAGATCACCGGACTCCTCCTCCCCGCGGAGCTGAAACAGTTTCTTCTACACATTTAACTATGTTAAGGCAAACGTTATCGTGTGTTGTAGCCACTAGAATTTAAAAATAAAGTTGAGTTTATAAAGCATGACCAGTTTTTTCTATTGGATTTTTGGTTTCAATGGGAACACACTGGGTACTTTTGTATTATTGGTTGGAAGGCACAGAGACTTTTTCCCTCTTGCCTGGAAGAGGGCGGCTAAAAGAATAACTACTGTTTTGAATATCTACTGTATGCCAAAAGGTGAGCCAGGAACACTTTGTGCATTATCTAATTAGCCCTCACGGAAGCCCTATCGGGTGGGTACTCTCCCTGCTCTTCTCCAAGTGAGACTCAGAGATCAGGGACATCAGTCTGTCCAGTGTCCCACGGTAAGGAAGGAGTGAGGCAGAGTTTTTCAGTGTTACTACTCTGGCTCCGTCTCTGCCACATGGGAAGGCAAATAAAGAAGAAAGATGTTTCTTGGCTACACCTGACTTTGTAAAACAATTCCCTATTCTTATGACAGAACCAGTACTGCCCTAGTCTCCTATGGGGCCAATTACGTTTTCTCAACCCCAAATATTATATATATATTAGGCATATTCTAGAAGGTGATGTCCAATACAGTAGCTACTAACCCAGTGGTTCTCAACCAGGGGAGGGTTTGCCCCCTAGAGAACACTTGGCAATGTCTGCAGAGTTTTTTGGTTGTCATAGCTGGGTGTGGATGGCAGGTATGTGCTACTGGCATCTAGTGAGTAGTAATACCCAGGATGCTGCTGAACATTCTATGGTGCACACAGCAATTATCCTGTCCAAAATGTAGATGGTGCCAAGGTCAAGGTTGAGAAACCCTGCACTAGGCATATGTGGCTATTTTTAAAAATGTAAATTAATTAAAACGAAATAAAATTGAAAGTCCAGTTGCTCAGTCTCATTAGCCATATTTCACATGTTTAATAACCACACATGGCTAGTGGCTATTGTATTGAACAGCACAGGTATAGATCATTGCAGAAACTTATTTTGCTTCACTGTTGTAGAAGTTTCTTTTTGAGAAATTTCTTTTGGACAGAACTTTTCAGATACTCAACAAGTGGATTTTAACTGCCCTTCAGTTTCTAATTTACGTGAGACCTGTGATATAATTTAGTAATGACGGCGGTGGTTTCAGCTTTCTCTCTGAGAGATGAATTCGGAGTTCCATTTGATCAATAGAAAGAAAGAAAATATTGTACCTACTTAAGGCAGATATTTACCCGTAAGATGATATATGGCCTGAATGATCTCTAAAGAGATTTTTGATATCATTTTCTGTTGTTTTTAATTCAGTTTGCTCCAGGAAAAAAAAAAAAAAGTACTTAGAACGCTGTTCTAAAATGCCCAAGTAGTTACCCAGCAGATGGCGCTGCTGCCACATAGATACTTAGGGGAAAGGCTTGTTCCTCATAAATAACCCATTGTAAATTGGTTTACAACATAGGCTTTGGAAATTTCCATCCAGGATGAAAACTTTGTAGTGATAAATTCCATTGACACTGGGTCTCCTTTTCCAAAGTACCCAAAAATTCAAACGAAACTTTATAGAACCTCACCTCCTTGCTTCTTTTTTTCCTTCTTGATCTGATCTTATTTACATTTATAATTTAGACAGCATCCTGTCACTTGCTAATTCCCTTAATTTCACTAATTCATTTACTCAGGAATACTGAATGAGTGCCTGTGTCTGTGACAGGCGTTATTCTAGGCACCAGGGTGGCCACAGTGAATGACAGAGGCAAAGATACTGAGTTTCTGGATCTTACACTCTAGTTGGAGGAGGCATTTGCCAAGGAGAAAGGCGCTGTAGGCATTTTTCTATAGTTTTTTTAAATACCAGTTTAAAAAACAGCCTTTTTTCTCATCTAAAATGTATTGGAAAGACTCTTGCTTATGTTAATCTTCCTTTGGGAAAACCCTGTGAACGTAACCCAGGACCGCACAGAATTACTAGAACAATATTTTCCTTTTTCAGTCTTCCACACAATTAACCTATTTGCAAGTCCGTGTAATGGTCATATCTACAAATGGAAAAAAGTGTTCCCACCACCTCCCTTCTTGCAATTTAGGAAAATTTCAAATCATCCATCTTGGCAATACTCAGAAAGAAGGTTCTATTAAAAACAGGAAGTCTATGTTTATGAATCTAAATGTGGTTCTATTTATAAGCGGCATGTACATGTGGATGTTTTATCATCACAATCTGGCACAACTTCATAAATTCTGTCATCGAAGCTGGTTCAGTAACTTTAATGGACCCTCCACTTTCATGGATGAGGGATGTAAATGTTTAGCCTCGTGAAATCATCTTTTAAAAATGATAATTACTTTGTTTTTAGAGTGCAAACTTAGCCCATATTTAGTGTAGAATTATATTGTCGCTTTACTACATTCCCTTGATTTTATCCAGTAGAAACGCTGAGCGGTCAGTACAGATCACTGGCCTAGTTCATGTTATAATGAAGGAAGAAAGCAAGAAGAGGCCAGGGAAGGACAATTAATTTATTTGGGATTTATATTGGAGCCGACTGACATGGTCTGATTCTCCATATACTAGGCTGCAGTGGTCAGTCATTAGGTACTCGGGCTCAGGAAGAAGGGACCAAAATGTGCTCATCTGCCTATTCTGGGGCACGGGGGTGAGGATTTATTATATGATGAAAGTCTGGCATTAGGGCTTGAGTGTCAGCATGGAAAGCAACTAAACAATTCCCACTTTCAAAGGCTTGTTAACAGTAGGCCTCATGCATCAGTGATATGTAAGCCTCACCTCAAAACTTCAAAGCTCTGTGGTCCCCATTTTACAGATGGGGGTGAAGAAGAAGGGTTAAGGAATTTGCAAAAGTTGCTCATAACCATTACACTCTCTGTTATCTTCAATAAATCTCAGTGCTTTTGTCCCTGGGTCCTAAAACCCCCTGACGAATTAAGTTGGGGAGGAGCTGCGTCTGTAGGTCAAAGGTCTCGGCATGCTGTTAAATGGCTGTGCCAGCTTTAGATTCGACATCACTCAGCCCTTGCCCTGACCAGCCTGGGAGGCCCCAAACTTGCTGCATCTTGGGGCAGGTGAGTCAGCTGTGCCCTGCCGGTGATGCCGGTAAGTACAGAACAACCCCTTCCCAGGGGACCAGCCCAGTGTGGCAAACGAGATTGTTGTTTTCTTTCCGAACTGAGAATATTTTGTACTGACATCATCAGTGATAAAATCTTGATCTGTAATGTGGCAGGATGAAGGGGAAGCTGCCTGGGCTGTGAACAAAATGGTCTGACTGCTGGTCTGCTGGTTGTGTATGTTGGGTTTTTTTTTTTTAATCTTTCTTGCTGTATTAGAGTTCTCTTGCTGCATAACAAATGACCACAAGCTTAGTGGCTTAAAGCAACAAGAAGTTATCTCATAGTTTCCGGAGGTCAGAAGTCCAGGCACAGCGTGACTGCATTCTCTGCTCAGGGCTGAAATCAAGGTGTGGGCTAAGGTTACAGTTCTCATCTGGGGTCTAAGGTCTTCCTTAAAGATCACTAGTGGTTGATAGAATTCAGTTCCTTGCGGTTGCAGAACTTGGGTCCCTGTGTTCCCACGAGCTGTCAGCCGAGGACTGCCCTCAGCATCTGGAGACCACCCACCTGTTCCTTGCCATGAAGCCCCCTCCATGGGAAGTTCACAACGTGGATGCTGGCTTTCTTCCAGGCCAGGTGGGGCACGTCTCCCTGAGTGCCGATGCTGCAGCCAGCTGGAGGAAATTGTTTCTGTTTAGGTCAGAACTACCCAGATAATCTCCTGATTTGAGACCTTACTTACATCTGCAAAAGCCCTTCAAGAGAGTACCTAGATAAGTGTTTAATTGAATAACTGCCAGAAAGAATATGTATAGCAGGGGTCCAGAATCTTGGGAGCCATCTTAGAATTCTGCCTACCATATCTGCTAATGGCTAATTCCCATCAGTTTGTGTTAGTTTGACTTATTCAACAGCCATAAGAGGTCTGTCTTGTCAGATGGTCCAGCATCCCCCAAATGCCAGAGGCACCCACCATCACAGGCAGGATAAGGGGGAGCTTTTGTTACATGTAACCTGGGTGCTTGTGCTGGTCAGTCAAGAACAGTCACTCCTGAGACTTCCTGTGTCTTGTTCCAGTCCCCCGCTTCAGGGTATTTGGGCTGGGACTGAGAAGGTCCCATTCTTATCTGGCCACACCTCAGGTTTGACTTCCACCATGAGCTCATCTTGATGAGGAACGTGGAAAATATCCTTAGCATGGTCCCCTCAGCACAAAAAGGAGTCCAACCTTCGTGCTGTATCCTCCATGATGTGATGGAGGAGAACATCTCACTGCCTAACACACCCTCTAAGACCTTTAGACTCCTTCGAGTGTATCAATTCTCACTGATTTGACAAGATTGATTTTCTACCCTTTACTTTGTAAAATCCATTGTAAGGCAAAGGTAAGTAAAATTGATTTCCACTCACTTCCCTCCCCACCCAAGGCCTCTTTTCTCACTCCTGGTGATATGAGATTTTTCAACCTTCTATGCCCTTTTGAAAAGCTTAGTTTTTTGGAGTACAGTGAAATCAGGAGGTTCTGCAGGCCTGTGCTGGAATTTTAATGTGATGTTTTAGGGGTTGAAGCTCCGTTGGCTTAGAAGATACCTCTGCTGGAAGCCCAACTATTGACATCATAAGCACTGGGCCATGACCATGAAGACTGGGGATGGTATCACCCTGCTTTTTGTCCAATTCATATCTTGTGCATTTTACTTAAATAAGAATGCACTTCTGAAAGCCACCAGTGAGAATTGTACAAGATCAGATGTAATGGGTATGCATTTTACTCTTCAACATAGCATAGAAGGAATGTCCCATTTAATTCTCTAAAGTGAATTTAATTGGCCCCAAACCACCATCAGCCTGGCTGGAAATCCAGCCTCAGTCACCGTATGGACCCCTTTGAAGGATTAAGCAAAGGTCTCAAGGGTCTTATGTTGCCCAGGACATACAAGGAGGGTGTCCTGGTCTTAGCTCTAACTGGGCACTGATGATGTTTGTTGCCCACACGCATGTGGTTCCTTGGGGACAGGAGGCTCTGAGGCAACCATGTAACCTAATGCTCAGGGTGGGGTTGGGAGCCCGAGTGCCTGGTACCCAGCCTCCCTAGCGAGACCCTATAGCCATCATCTCTTGATGATGTGCCACCTCCCCAAGCTGTTGGATGGGAAGAGAACATGAGCCCCTGCTTGTGGCACCCACCCTAAAACCACAATGCCTTTATACTCTTGGGGAATTTGTCTCTGCCCATGTTAGCAAATTCCACCCTAGGTCTCCAGATTTTCTCTCTGTTCCAACTCTGGGAAAACCTGGCGTGATCCCCTCGGTCAGTTTCAGAAACACAAACACAGAAAATGGGCAGTTAACTCAGAAGGTGCCTGCTTCCAGGGAACCCCAGCCTTCAACCCTGATTCATCAATGTTTGAGAGCCCAGGGAAGTGCAGGCTTCGGTATTTTCTTTCTCCCCGATGAAATAAGAAGAGTGAGTAGGAAGAGATGAGAGGATGGAAAAGATGTAAAGCAAATACCTTTGAGAGCAGAAGAGTCAACTGTAGTACTAGAGAACCGTGGTAGGATTGTTAGGCATGGGAAGCACCCACTCAAGAGCTGTGGTCATGATTGTGTTTTACTTCCAGCCACACTCAGTGCTCAGGTGCAGCTGTGCCAGGGGTGCAGAACTATCCTTTTCATAATCCTCACCTGAGGAAATGCTTATTGGTTTTGGAGAGAGAGAGAGAGAGAGAAACATCAATGTTGAAAGAGGAACATCAATTGGTTGCCTCCCATATGCACCCTGACCTGGAATCGAACCCACAACTTTTTCGGTATATGGGACAATGCTCACTGAGCCACCTGGTCAGGACTGGTATGATTGCTGTTTAAATTGGGCTAAGAGGGATGGGAAAAATATGGGAGGCCAGGGCTGGTGCACAGTGAAAAAGCGATAGGGCCAGTGGATTTGAAGTCCCGTGACCTCAATGAATCAAATAATTATTGGTATGTAGAGTAAGTGGGTTAGAGCAAGAGGGGTTGATTGTTAGTGACAGGCTCGAAGTTAAGATTTTGGACGTAGTTTGTTTATTGGAAATGTCAGACTCTAGGAGAACATGCGTGGAGAACCTCACAGTAAGAAGTAAGCATGATTCCTCTTACAATAGCTTATCTGGCCACACCAATGTCAAATCCTTCTGTTCCTTTCAGTCTGAGTCTGCTCTTGGTTGCCAGATCAACCACTTGGGCTCAATTCATTTTTTTCCCCTCACAGTTAATCAACCCCTTGGATGGCAAAAATGACAGAGCAGCTGGCTGCTTTAGCATGGATATAGTGTCCCATGTAAGCCGGAGCCAACCTACATCATGGGTGATGTACGAAATTTACAGAGGTGAATTTCATCATATGCAAATCCAGATTGCCATTTATTCCAACACAAACTGCAGGCTATGGCACTACTGTATGGTTTGTTAGCGTACTGAGTAAACACAACAGATCTGTCTCCTACAACCACTTTCCTGTTCCAGCTTACTTTGCCCCTTGCTATTAGTCTTAAGATTGGGAAACTCTCCTACACAGTGTTCCCCAGTATAATGACACAGGCATGGAGAGCATTCCCACGGTAGTTGATCTGAGGCTTGCCACTGGTCACTCACATTTCTTCTCTGGGAAATTTGAGTCAAGCGGGAGTGGTCAACAGGGTCGAGTAAACGGTGGGACACCAGAGCAAGTACTCATGTGTGTCTATTGTCCAACTTCTTGAAATGATCTTTTTAAAAAATTCCTGGCACTTGGAATCTCTACGGCTTCCTCTTTTATGGAGATTTTTATCCTTTTACTTAAACTAGCTTGAACAGATTCTAAACCTTACAACAAAATGATGACTAAAACAGTCTTAGTCATAAGTGGGTCCATTGTCTCATCTCTTCTAGGGTTTCAGGTAAGATGTGTTCCTTAGGCCAATAGTCCTTTAATGCCCTTTGTCATAAGAAGAGAATATGGAGGGAGCAGCACAAATGCAAATCAGTCTTTACTCTTGGGAAGACTGCTGACTGCACGAACCCAACTGAAGCAGAGTCAGCAGGTACTTTCTATAACAGATATACTTTTCAGTCGTAATGGAGGACTGACACTCGAACAGCAGGAGCCACCGGAATTATTTACCACCCAAAGGTAGGCTAGGGATTCTCTCCGACAAAGCTAAGAGTGAGCATTCAAGGTGGGAATGGTTTCCTTGGGAGATTTTTATTAACTAGAGCATTACCTTGGCTGTTTTCCTTCTTGCATTTTTCCAGACCTGATATTCACTGTGGTGTTTGTAGAAATGTATTTAAAATGTGGTTCTATCACTTATGCCCCGGACCTGTCAAAGTGCAGTAATGGAAGAAACTTGAAACAAATTTCGGCACAGCTCCTAGCTACCAACAGTTACTGATGGAAGTAGGCCCTGTTGTGCCCCGTGGCTCATTAGTAAGTTCTTCTGATCCAGTCACTTCCTATGTTAGTTGGGTTTAATGAAAATACATTCTGCTGTTTGGGGATTTAGCAGCAAAAGAGAGGGAAAAAACCAAACACATGTACTAGTACCAGGTATAGCAAAAACACTACACCAGAGATTTGGAAAGATTTTGATCAGAGGGGATCCTGATGTCTCGGGTTCCAAGGCTCTACTGCATTCTCTTTCCCATACCTGGTCAATGGTGACTCCGTTCCCTCCGATTAATGAATAAGCACTTGTCTGTCTTTAGTTCAATACACTGTGGATTGAAGGCAGCTGTTCTACTATGAATCCCACGAGTGGTGGTGATGCCAAATTGGTTGTTAAATGAGGCTGGCAGATAGTTTTCCTTGGGCTGTGAATTTCTGTGTCTCATGTGATTTCCACTCTAGGTCAGGACTGGAGAGAGCTACTTGAGGACAGAGAAAAACTTTAGTCCGATGTGAGACTTCCCACTGTACTGTGCTGTAACAAGTCATCAAAACAAATTCCTTTCTTCTGTAAACCTTCATCTTCTTAGGCTTGTCATAGGGGCAAAGTTCGTCTTTAAGTGGAGAGTCATGGACTAATTAGCTTCTCTGAATTAGATTGTTACTCATGAAAAGAATGACTCAGAAATTAGTGAAGAGGCTTGTTTTCCCAATGTGGAATAATAAGACACTGTTTTACAGTATGGAATTTTCTCAGAAAACTAAAAATGGATCTGTCTTTTGACCCAGCAATTCCACTGCTAGGATTATATCCTAAGAACCCTGAAACACCAATCCAAAAGAACCTATGCACCCCAATGTTCATAGCAGCACAATATACAATAGCCAAGTGTTGGAAGCAACCTAGGTGCCCATCAGTAAATGAATGGATCAAAAAACTATGGTACATTTACACAGTGGAATTCTATGCAGCAGAAAGAAGGAGCTCCTACCCTTTGAGACAGTATGGATGCAACTGAAAAGCATTATGTTAAGTGAAATAAGCCAGGTGGTGAAAGACAAATATCATATGATCTCGCCTTTAGCAGGAACCTAAACAACA
>CM052552.1:64578015-64594358 GCA_028533065.1 Trachops cirrhosus
CCTTGCCTTTCGTGACTTGGAATACTTCTTTCCAGCCCCTTCTTGCCTGCAAGGTCTCTTTTGAGAAATCAGGTGACAGTCTGATGGGAACTCCTTTGTAGGTAACTCTCTTCTTTCCTCTTGCTGCTTTTAAGATTCTCTCCTTCATTTTTATCTTGGCTAATGTAATTATGATGTGCCTTGGTGTGTTCCTCCTTGGGTCCAACTTCTTTGGGACTCTCTGAGCTTCCTGGACTTCCTGGAAGTCTATTTTTTTTTTTTGCCAGATTGGGAAAATTCTCCTTCATTATTTTTTCAAATAAGTTTTCCATTTCTTGTTCTTCCTCTTCTCCTGCTGGCACCCCTATGATTCAGATATTGGAATGTTTAAAGTTGTCCCGGAGGTTCCTAAGCCTCTCTTCATTGTTTTGAATTCCTGTTTCTTCATTCTGTTCTGGTTGAATGTTTATTTCTTCCTTCTGCTCCAAATGGTTGATTTGTGTCCCAGTTTCCTTCCCTTCACTGTTGGTTCCCTGTACATTTTCCTTTATTTTACTTTGAGTAGCTTTCACTTTTTCCTCTAATTTGTGACCATACTCAACCATTTCTGTGAGCATCCTCATTACCAGTGTTTTGAACTCTGCATCTGATAGGTTGTCTATCTCCTTGTCGCTTTGCTGTTTTCCTGGAGTTTTGATCTATTCTTTCATTTGAGCCATATTTCTTTGTCTCAGTATGCCTGTTATATTGTAAGGGGGTAGGACCTTAGGTATTTGCCAGGGTGGGGCAACCCACTTTGCTGCATTATGACACTATATGTGAGGAAGGGGTCAGAGAGGGAACAGTGCCACTCGCTCACTCTGCTCTAACCCCACTTTCCAATGAACTCTCTTGTGAGACAGGGAGTTTCTCCTGCCTTCATGACCCCCACAGTATTTTACAGCTAGAGGTTTTTAGTCTTTAGTCTCCTGATCAGCCAGCCCTTACTCACCCACATAGTCCGCCACCTTGGCTTGGGTCCTGTTTGTCCACCCCACTGCCCGTCTCCGCCCTTCCTACCAGTCTGGTCGAATGTTTCTTTAACTCCTGGGTTGTCAGAGTTCCATGCAGTTTGATATTCTGGCAGTTATGGTTGTATACTGTTTTTAAATTGGTTGTTATCCTTCTTTTGGTTGTGTGAGGAAGCTAAACATTTCTACTTATGCCTCCATCTTGGCCGGAACTCCCAAATTTCTTATTTCAACAGAAATTTAGGCTAATTCTAGGCATGCTGTAATCAACTCTCACAGCACAGATACTAAATATCAAGTCAGGGAAAGCTTAATGAGAAGGTGACATTTAAGCCAGAATCTCAAGATGAAGATAGAGGTAGCTATGTAGAAATCTGAAGGCAGCTTTTTCCCTCTTTAATGCAGGGAGATCAAGTGCAAAGGCCCTGAAATGGGATAGTATTTGGGGAAAAGTAAGGAGTCTCTGAGGTCAAGGCTGAGTCAAGGCTGAATGCATGATGGGGAAGATGAGTAAATGATCTCAAAGATGTGAACAGATGCTGGGTGGAAATCTGAATCACATGGTCTTTGAAATGTTTCGGACCTGTGCCTTGCCGTTCCCTTCACATTGCAATAGAATATGGTAGTCCATTAAAACAGGAATTCTTCTATTTATTTTTAGAGAGAGAGGGGAATAGAGGGAGAGAAACATCAATGTGCAAGAGATATATCAATTGGTTGCCTCTCACACACCCCCAACTGGGGACTTGGCCCACAACCCAGGCATGAGCCCTGACTAGGAATCGAACTAGTGACCCCTTGGTTCACAGGCTGACACTCAATCCACTGAGCTACACCAGCCAGGGCTAGAACAGGAATTCTTAACCTTAGAGTCTATGGATAGAAAGACCTGTAAATTTAAGTTTCAAAAAAATCTTTATTTTCACTAACCTCTAACTGAAATTGAGCATTTCTTTCCGTTAGGAATGCAAGCAACTAGAGAAGTATTAGCAGTTCTTGTAACTCTGCCATCTACAGATCTCTCATATATTTTCATAGCTCCAGGTCAAAGTTAAATATTTTCACAACCGTATTTAAACTCAGAAAGCTCAGGGGAATTCTGATGTCTTTGAGAGAAGACAATCTTCCCTTTGTAAAATGATCTATGGAAGTTCAATTCCATTTGCAATAATATGTCTCTATAGATGGGTTTTTCAGCATTGGTAACCATTAAAACAAACAAAAAACGATGTTGATTGGATAGCCAACATAATGTGCCTCCAACCTTTCAAAGACAATGCCAGTTGAAACTTCTTTTTGAAACTAAGCAACAACGGCCTTCACAAAAAATGGCTTTTTAAAAATCCTGTAACTTGCACAGATATGTTGTATTTTATTTTTTGTTATTTAGAATGATTACAAAAAAGAACTTAAATTAGTATGCTATAAATGTATTCATTTTATTTATTATTTAAGATTTATTGTGGTGTACTTTCTGTACAATTGATAGAACTTTACTGGCTGGGGAAAAAAAAACCAAAGACTTCAGGAAGAACATTTCCTATTAGCTGTTCCTAACAGATATGCAAGGTCTCTGGGATAACAGCTGGTATCTTGAGAAATTGAATTTTCCAGTGCCAGGTAAGGTTGATGAGGTATTAGCTCCTGAATGGAATATATCATATAAGATTTGACAAGCTTGAATTAATACCTAATGTTCTCGAAAAGGGGCGGGAAATGATTGGAGAGCAATCAGGGAGCACTCCCAGAGAGGCCATAGATAACATAAAAGCAGATAAATAGGAAAACGCACCACATTAACAGGTCACACATGGACTGGCATCAGCTTGTTATTGCTCAAGGTAAAACGAAAGCTTAAGGAGATGTGTGAACACAGCGGGGAACTAGCACCTCAGCTGATTTTTCCCTCTCAGGTAACCAGAGATTTGTTTATAGGGTTTGGCTATACAGAAATGCTTTTGGCTGAAGGCTCTATTTAAATAATAAGAAGGGCTTTCTCAGCCATGCCCTCTATGCTGAGAAATATGTGCCCCTAGGTTCTGTTTCAGTTATTGATCTGGGTTGTAACCTCATCAGGCAGTCATTTAAATTCCGTGATGACAATGAGCATTTAATCCAGCAGCCCTTTCTCCACCCTGCTTGGCATGCAGTGGAACCTTCTGGGGTCCTCTTGGGCTCACTGACTTCTTGGGCCTGGAGGTGCTCTCAAGTAGGGGTGTATATAATCCCCCTCCAGGGCATATCTGGCAAGGTCAACAGATATTTTTGGTTGTCACAATTGGACACTACTTGCTTCTACTAAGTAGAGGTTTGAGATATTGCTAAAGATTCTACAACATTCATGATAGCCCCTACCACAAAGAACTCAGGCTCAGAATGTGAGTAGTGCCAAGGATGAAAGGTCCTGGTATAGAGGACGGTGCACATAACTGCCTTTTACTCTCAGGCCTACAGAGAGAAGGGTCTCGATGGAAGAGCCAAGGGGCCAGGTAGAGAAGGGAAGCAATGGTATATCATTTTGTCTTTTCTGACACATTTTCCAAACATGATTCTACTGTTGACTTCAGGCTGTTTCGTGGAAATTATTCATTTCTGTCCTGCTTTCATCCTTCCTGTGGATAAAAAGGCATAGCCACGATCAGGGAAGTTTACAGAAAGACCCTGGTACCATCCCGAAAAGCACCTACACTGTGGGTTCATTTGTTCAATTGATTTTATATTAAAATCTTGATATATCATAATATTGATCTATTGTATATCCATCATAATATATTGTACATACTGATATGTGTCATCCTCCTTCCAATTAATATTATTTTTAGCTCCAATCCAAATAATGAACTTGAACGCAGTCATAACTCACATGGTGGAGCACCGGGGTGATAAAATGGTTTTCGAACAATATTTTAATGGTGACCTAAAGTTAGAGTTAGAGGTGTTCCCACTTGCCCCATAAAAAGGAAAGGTCATGTCGGGACAATAAAAATGGGTGGCAAAGAAGAAAACACATTCTCACAGTTTTGAGAGAGAGAGAGGAGTGGGACTGAGGCCAAACCCATGGCGGAGTAAAAAGTAGAGCAAACCTGCAATGACTGGCTGCCCTTAATCACCTCCTGTGGTCCCTCTTCCCACCAGAGAGTCCATGACCCATTGATCTAACAGTCTTGTGGCTATTGGCTGCTAGCTATTCCTGCTCTGATGTGTGCTGTTCAAAGCCCAAGGTAATTCTCTAGCAAAGTATTTGGAGATTCTGGGAGACAGAATAGTCCTCAAAATACAAATGAATAGCTTCTGATGTCATGCTTTTATAGGCTGGGAAAACAAGTAGTGGGGCTAAGTGGCACACTCAGAGAATCACTTCCTAGGGCGTCCAGTGTCTCTGTTCTCATAAGCAGCACGGCTTGCTCTTGCACACTACATTCCTTATGATCTGTGAGGCTTTAGGTGGTCTGATCCAGCCCCATGGCTGTAAATGCCACCTTCATACCGACAACACCCAAACACAGGAACTGCAAAGTGACCATTTGATTTGCCAATCACCAATACGATAGTCAAACTGTAACTCAGCTTCACAAGTTTGAAACTTGATCATCATAGGTTGAAAACAAATGGCAGTAGGTTGAAATCAAATGGTAGGTGAGGAAGTGGATTTGGAGATGGCCGCTCTTTCAGGAAGAAACCAGTGACGAAGTTCAGGGGAATGGAAACCTTTGGCTGATGCCTTAAAGAAGATGTCTCTGATACCTGTGTCCTATCCACTTGGCCTACCTCTGATTTCGGCTGCAGCTGAGATGAGCAATTCCTTGCAAATCTACATTCAGCGTGCATTCACAGGGCCCCACCTCAAGCACACATCTTTCTGCATTCTCTTCCAAATCTCTTCCGATACCTTGGAAGCTCACTAGGCCCTTGTAGGAGCACATCCCAGAAATATGACAAGACTGGCCCAGGGACTATCCCCACTATGAAGGAAGGATGCTAATGTATACACACTCCAAACTCCCATCTTTAGGAGGATCATTTTTTCTGCTTCTCTGGTGAAATGGAGCCCACATTTCACACAGTAGTGACTGTGAAAATGCACCATGATATGGGCTTTTCCTTCTTCCCTGTCCCACTCTCCCCACTCACTCATTTCTGCCCGATTACTACAACCAAATGCTTTTGCTTAGATCTTGTCATTATCCATACTGACTGAGCTCTTGGCTCTGCAGTCTTGGAACTGTACAGTTTTACTGAGCATGTTCACATATTATATCAAATGCCCTCTATGGATACTAAGTAGCATGCTAGCCCTTCTTAGCTCTCCCCTGTACTGCCAGAGCTGAAAAACTAGAACTATCTCCCAGATTCCTTACCATCAGAGTTCCAGTTTCATTCTGTTCATGAGACCACAATTTGGAAAGCCATTATCTTCCAGTGGTGGTTGAAGGAAAGTGACAGTAGTCATAGATGCACTTTGGAAATTGGTCATGTTAGCACAGCAGGCATCTGAGGTCATCGGTGGCATTTGCCATGACTCCTGTACTCTTTGATCAGTCTTCCCTGACTTTCATTCCTCCGACCCTTCCAGGAGTTGTCTAGGCCTCTAATCCCCTATGGCAAATCCCTTCCTGTTTAAAATACCTAGAGTGGTTTATGTTTTTATAGCCAAACTCTGACTGATACACATAGATTATCTAATTTTATTGAGAGAAAGGTCTAAGAATTTGATTTGCCAATGTTGATGGTTAAAAGGTGAAGGGAAGATAACAAGATCCTGCTCAGTTAACAAAGCACAGATAATTTGAGAGATGTTAGAACAATAAAACCAATGCATTACAATTAGAAGTCAAGGTGAAAATCATTTAAAGAGAAAGGGGATCCTTGATGATGAATAGTCTCTTGTCTCTCCAGAGATGCCAGCCTGTATCAAACTAATGGATATAAAACAGTGCAGGTTTTAAAGTCAAGAAATTGGAACCCTCTGTAAGTCCCTGCAAGTGAATGAAAAAGGAAAGATGAGCCAACTGTGGAAACCTCATTAACATGCACGCCGTGGCTATGTTATCTGACTCCTCACGGGCACTGATGCAGTGATACTGGGAATTGTGTATACTGTGGTGCTGTGAAGTGGAAAGTACAATTTACCACAGAAATTAAGAATTCTCGGTGACACCGCAGTTCATAAATCTGTCGTATAATGCTTACATGACAGACCAAGCAAGTAGCATTTTGAAGATAGTTTTGGCGGTTTTAAAATTTTGTTTTAGCTCTTTGGCATGCTAGAGAATAGGATAAAGTAAAATAATGTTCTAGTCATAAGTTAAATGCCTGAGTCATATAAAGAACGAACATAAGTTAATACGTTTCCAAGGCAGCTAAGTGCTCAGTATTCTCTACAGATAACTTTTTTTGAACTATTTGCCCAGAGATTTGGGGCAAAATTTTTAAACCAATGATTCTAATTCATAATCTATGATTTTGGTAAAATATGGAAGGTAGACTTCAAGAATGTACCTTCATAAAAGACATGCGTAGTAGTCAGGGTTCTCTAGAGAAATAGGACCAATACGTGTGTGTGTGTGTGTGTGTATGCTCACAAGATTATAGAAGCTGTCAGCAAGCTGGAGACCCAGTAGAGCTGGGGATAGACTTGTAGTCTGAGTCTGAGTCTGAAAGCTTGAGAACCAGGAAAGCTGATGCTATAGTCCAGTCCATAAACCTGTGGGCTTGAGACCCAGGAAGCCCAATGTTCCATTAAAGCCTAAAGGGTGCGGGGTGGAGGAGGGGAGTAGAACTGGTGTTCCAGATCAAAAGTGGTGAGACAGAAGTCCGTCCTTCTTGCAAGAGATTTCGCCTTTTTGTTCTATTCAGGTCTTCAGCTGATAGGATAAGGCCTAACCACATTAGGGAGGGCAACCTGCTTTACTCAATCTACCCATTCCAATGTTAATCTCATTCAGAAACACAGACAGTCAGAATAATGTTTAATCAAATGCTTGGGCATCCTACCTGTGGCCCACTCAAGCTGACACATGAAGTTAACCATCACAGTGCTGTGAAAGGGAACACAATTTTTGGCTAAGAACGCCCAGAAGAGATGTACAAGTCTAAATTCATTTGACAAACATTTCCAAGGCCAGACTCAGGAAGACCTGCTGTTTCAGTTGCTAGAGATACAAAAGACAGTGACTCTATTTGCAAGGCTCCTCTAGTCCACTAACAAGAACAGACAAGATTTGGAAAACTGCATCGCAACATGATAGAGGTGTATACAGGATGTGAAGGGAGATGGAGATGGGCTCTTGGAAGAGATGACACCTGATCTGTGGCTTAAAGGACCAGCAACATTTAGCTATACGGAGAAGAGGATAAAAAGTTATGTGAAATGATAGAGGCAAGAAAGGGAATGGCACATTCAGAAAATTACAAATAGTTATCATGAGAATGAAATAGAATAACACATTTAAGCACCAATGCAATAATGGCTGTAAGCACTATTTGGCATTCAGGAAATGTTAACCCTTGTCTGTCTCCCCCCTTTCCACTATAGTTGCTGTATATTCTTTGGGGAAACCAGGAGGTTTTCAAATGTCAGACAACATTTGGGTAACAGAGAAATACTTCCATGTAATTCATTACACTTAAATAAATCACTGCCTCCTTGTAGAAACTGCACCTTAAACAGATGCTTCTGGGTGAATTTATTCATCATATCAAGCAGAGCTCTGCAATGTGGGATGCTTTTCAGAAGCCCCTTTTGGGTGAACAGATTGTGTTACTGCTGAGGGAATTCACAGGAATGAGGCAATCACTGTAATTCAAACAATTTCTCCTCATTTAAGAGCACCACCTGTTTATATTAGCACTGACATGATCCATTTATGAAGGATCCTAGCACAGTTGTCTGAAATTTTTGGCTGTCAAATGGTCATCAGAACTGAGTAGGCCCTAATTGCAAGCATGATCCTTTGGATCTCTTTATCAAAACCTTTATTATACAGCCACCATGTTTGAGTGCAGTTGGTTGGCTAGTGTGTAATACTGCAATACAAGAAAAATGTGCCCTGGTTTACTTTTTTATTCACTGAGCAGCATTATTCAAATGCCTACCACGCTATGCTAGTCCTAGGAACATAGGGGTAAATAAGACATCCTTTCAAAGAGTTCTTAATCTAGTAGAAGAGAAAGATACATAAATACACAATTGCAGCAAAATGCGAATGTTTATACAATATATACAGAGATGAGGATGTACGGGAAAGGAGTCCTTGAACTGGATTTTTAATGTGGAAAAGGCAGAGAGAGGAGGAGGAAAGAAATGTTAGATAATGGGGACAACATTGTACCCAGCGTGATCTCAGAAGACTACATAGAGCTGGGGTGGAGAGAGAATGAATTGAGTGGGCTGATTCATTTCTGTCATTTTGCAAATATCATGCCAACATCACTGTTTCAGACCATTTGAATGAAGTTGTCAAGTGTGAAGTTCTCAAATGAGGGGAGTACGACACGATGTATTGCACTCAGAAAACAGAAGTCAGCTTACATGGTTGTGCCATGTTGAGAAAGGATAGGAGATGATGTTGGGAAAGCAGGCCAGGACCACGTCACGCCTATGAATTGTGTGTCTGCACAGGAGACTTCCTCTGAACTGTGAACTAGATTGACATTTTACCTTTGACCTCCATATACCACATAATTATAGTGTGTGCTATGTCTGTTTCATAAACGTTGCATTTTCTTGAATACATCATTATAAGAGTAAGAAATTCTTTGCAGCTCAGCAAGGGGGCAAAGCTGTTTGTAAATTCTTTATAATCCATTAAATTCCCAATTTAACTTTCACTTTTTCTTCTCATCTCTTTTACTTAGAAAATTACTGCATGTTGAATGAAGCCCAACTCAGCCTGTTTTCTTTGATGTTTTTAAATCAGAGAATAATAAGGGTACATTTCCAGCAAGCAATATTAAAGGCCAATACATATATGAAATGGAAATGTTGTAGATTATGGTGATGATGCTGGTGATGACAAAGATGATGAAAAATATAAAATTTTACTTCTCACTTTTTCTGATTTCATTATTCTGATTTCATTATTTCTGATTTCATTATAACCCCACATTAAATGAAATGAAAGTGCTGTATAAATGGCAGAGTTCTTGCCCGGGCAGGTGTGGCTCAGTGGACTGAGTGCCGGCCTGTGAAACTAGGGGTCACTGGTTTGATTCCCAGTCAGGGCACATGCCTGGGTTGTGAGTCAGGTCCCCAGTAGGGGGCATGCGAGAGGCGACCACACACTGATGTTTCCCTCCCTCTCTTTCCCCTTCCTTTCCCCTCTGAAAACAAGTAAGTAAAATCTTTTTTAAAAATGGCAGAGTTCTTCGCAAACGCCAGGAATTACTGTGGAGGGGTTGCAGGGCCACCTCTTTGTCTAATACATCCCTGCATCCAAGGACCATTCGTTCTTGAAATCAGAGGTTGACCAAGAAATTAAGTAGCTGGCAATGCCGATTTATGTGTATCTGAGGATTTAATTATGTTTTGCTATTTCTGCATTTCTGGCAAAAGTGTAGCTGTGGAGCATGGTTTGTTAATCTGTACACATGTGCACTGCAGCTGGGGTTTAACTAAAGCCCCTTTCTTTCATTTCTTGCCAAAATGGAGCTGTAGCATATTTTTGAGTCCAGGGAAAATATAAACAGACTCATCCCAGAGGAGTCCAGTTTGTAATGTCATCAAATAACAGTACCCTGGTGCCTTTCTCGTTGTTACCAACTGTCCATCTCATGATTAAGAGTCACCTGGGGCAGGTTCTCTCCCTTTTTAAATCACTGAATCACAAGATCTCACTTCTCTGCTCGTTCTTTTATAGCCACAGAGTAAAGAGGCTCAGATAATGAGTTTTGACTCTTCCGGATTACTGTATCTGCTCATTTTGTAACGGCCTTCAAAGTTCTGGGCTTTGGGATTGCTATGGGGTCACTGTCACTATAACAGACCCTTTACTAAACACTTTTGGTGACCAAGCCTCACTGGAAAGCTCCTGTCTGTCAAGAATATTCTGTCCTAGCGCACAGATTAACTACCATCAGATTTCTAGCTGGTACATTTTTTAAAGCCATCTGGAGGTCACATGAGATTTCTTGTCCTGAGTTTTACAATAAAGCTGCAAATTACCTTTAGGGTCCAGCATGATCCCAGAAGGCTACAGAGAGCTGGGGGTGGAGAGAGAATGAATTGAGTAGGCTGATTCATTTCTGTTGTTTTGCAAATAGCATGCCAACATCACTGTTTCAGACCATTTGAATGAAGGTCTCAAGTCTCAAGTCTTCAGTAGTTTTTCCTGGTTTGCAGACTTATGGCTAGTATCACTTGGTGCTCAAAAAATGTTTTTTCTTTGAATGAGCTGCATGAAGTACAGACTGTTCACTTTTCTTTGAAATCCTCTGCTCTGTGCACATGGATAGACTACTTCCCAGCATTTCTTGAGGTTAGGTGTGGTTATGTAACAGAATTTGAGCGGTGGAATGTAGACAGAAGTGGGAAGTGCCACACTCAGGCCTGACTCATGAAAACCTCCGCTGTGGTCCTCCATATTTGTTTTCTGGCAGGGTGGGAAGGAGGGTACCCCATGGAGGAAATTTTGGAAGCTACACCTTGAAGATAATGCAGCCACGAGATGGAAGGGGTTTGGGGCTTCAATTACCAGTTTGCGAAATGCTGCATGACTGCTTGCACTGCACTGCAATTTTATATTAGTGAGAAGTACACCATTATTGTGTTAAGTCACAAAATTTGGGGGATGTACCTATTAAAGTAGCTAGTGTTACCTTGGCTCATTGATGGCATGAGGGACTGAGTGTTGTGTAGACTTGATTGATGCTGGAAGGGAATTCTGCCATAGGAGGAGAGTAGACAAAGCAGAAGGGAGCCCCGTGGCTAGGGAATTCCATCTGAATGCTTTATGCACTTGCCTAGGTATCACAATAATACCTGGAAGGCTTATCACAAATTCAAGTCTCTGAGCTCTACACATTCATGAGAGCTGGAAAGAGGCCCAGGGTACACATTTTCATCATTAGCCTACATGATTTTTTTGCAGGTAGACCAGGAAGGCGATTTTGAGAAATGGGGAGAACATGGTCTCTCACAGCGCTGAAGAGATGTTTGTCAAATGAATAATTAAGTGAACAAGAAGCAGGAGAAGAGAGAGTGAAAATGAGATTACAAATGGGGAGATGCGAACAAAGAAGCCAACAGCTGGGGTGATCCTAGCCCTGAGGCACATTAGGAGGTGGGGACATTTTGTCACAGGTGGCTGTGGCTGATGATGGTAGACAAGGCATATGGAGTGTGCTCCTGAGCTTGCCAGCCCTAATTTCCCAGGGGAAGCCCTTTGTTTTGAGGAGCCTGCTTTTCATCAGGCCTTTATGTACATCCTGCTGTCACCGTCCTCTAACAAGCTGCTCCTCTGCTAGAGACATTTTCATGGCTAATGGCATCGACTATTTTGGAGATCCTGGGAACAACAGAAAACCGGGACCACTGTGTAGATGGATTTTAAATCAGTTGCCACATTTCAGCTTTTGCTCATTTGCATCACACATTTAACTTAAGCCAAAAAGTTGAGATTTCTCTGGTCCTGTAGCCTTATCTTGCTTTTCTGATGCCCTGGTAAAAAGGGTCCTGCTTTGCTTTGCTGAAGCAGATACCATTTGGTCATTAAGGAGGCTGAAGGAAAATCTACCCAGGGCCCTGATGGTGCTAATGGCCAACCAGGCTCAGGCAGAGAGCGAAGGGATTATGCTAACATCTGGAGCTAAGGGTCAGGGTGCGGTGCACCTTTGGCAACGTGAGCAGAAACTACTCAGAGGCTGGATGTGAGAGATGCAGATAGCACGGTGTGAGGATAGAGAACCTGGACAGGGCAACACCAGGTAGACTAAGGACTCCAGCAGGCTGCTTAACTACTGCTATGGGCATGCAGGTGTTGCACTGTACACACCTTCCCAATCACCCTTTCTTAAAGGTCTCATGTGTCTTCTACGAGAATCCTAATAAGTTCCCTTCAAAATAAATGAAATGCCTTTCTGTGCAAAGGTCACCAGTTGATTATTGATGTTGTATTTGTATGAATTTGAAGTATGCTGGTGTGTTGGGTCAATGTTCCTCCAGGAAAGTCAATTAGAATTCATCTTTACTTCGTAAAACATTATGATGGATATATCGTCATTATAAATCACATCACTCCATTATATCAAGAGCAGTACTCAATGTGTGGCTCATATTGTGCAAAGTATTTTACATATGTTGTTTGATTCTAACAATACTCTTGTGAGACCTAGACCTTGACTCTATTAGCTCTGAATCAAGGAAAGTAAGTCTTAGAAAAGTAAGACACATGTCCAAGGTCTCAAACCTAGTAAGCAGTAGAGCCAGCACTGGAACCGAAGCCTGAAGGTAATTGCTTCAGTATCAACATTTTTTTTTAAAAAAGCACATTATGCTAAGTGAAATTAGCCAGAGAAAGACAAATACTGTATGATTTTACTATATATGAAATCTAAGAGAAAAAAAGCCAAACTCATAGAAATAGAGAGTAGAATGGCAGATGTTTGGGGTGGGTGAGTGGGTGAGGGAATGGGGAGATGCTGGTTGAAGGGTACAACACTTCAGCTATAAGGTGAATAAATCTGGGGATCTAATGTACAGCATGGTGACTATGGTTAATAATATTGCATTATGTACTTGAAATTTGCTAAGAAATTAGAATTTAGGTGTTTCACACCACACATGCACATGCGTGCTCGCACGGTAGCTACGTGAGGCGATGGCTGCATTAATTAACCTGATTGTTGTAATCATTCCACAATGTATACATACGTCAAATCATCATGCTGTACACGTTCAATTATCTCACTTTATCAGTTAATTAGACCTCAATAAAGCTGTAAAAATAAACTCTTTCAAAATATTTTGCAACCAGCTTTTATTGGGGGACATATGCTGAATATTATACACATCATGTCCTTTAATCTTCCTAACAGCCCCATGGAATAAGCTGTTGAGTTGAAGGGAATAAGGGGTAGACAGATTAAGTGACTTGCCCAAGATCATACAACTGTTAAGTAAGACAGAGCTGTGATATGTTGATCCCAAGGGTTTCTGGCTTGGTTTTGAACAGCCCTTCTCTGCTGACTGTCATGTAAGTCAAGCTGCCACTTGGAGCTCCCAAATGCTGATATCCAGTCTCCATTTGCCTGGCCTGCCAACCTGTCCAACTTCCCAGTGCGGAAGGTATCCTCCTTTATTGTTTAAAACTCCAGTCTCTAAGTTGTTGATGCTACGGAGGTGATGAGGCTCTGGGGTGCTTCTGAGGGGCCTGGAGATTAATTTTGGTGGCAATGCTGGCAGAAGAGAATATGAAATGGTGGATGCTTCTGAGATTTAAAATAAATTGCTGTTTGCTGTGTGTGTGTTATTTCCTTCTCAGAACACTCCTGGGGACTGAATAAAGGAAAGCTATGGAATGCTCGCCGTAGCCCCAGTGCTGTCGCAAGAGTGATAAAAAGCCTTGTCTGAACTGGGGCCAGGCATTGGTCTGAAAAGGAAGCCAGGCATATAGAGAAATAGTCACGTAGCCGGCATCAAATGGGAGAAAGGTTTAATCGTCTTTTTTTGAATGGATTAACAGTTGGCTTTAAGAAAGCACTTCTGACTTTTGGCTGTGAGAAGACCAGGAGGAGAGGCTGTGCTGCATAATGAGGATGAGGACCGAAGGGGAATTAGTTGTGTATCTGCAATCAGCAAAAAAAGAGCCATAAAATTATTTCCAGGAAGGGCCAGACTTCCTCATGTCAAACTGGGATGAAAAAGAACCACCCACATAGGACCCTTTCTAATGCCATTGAAAAGGATTTGCTTTCAAAAGCAGCATGGCACAGAGCTGGGCTGCCCAATAGGTGGCCATGAGGGTAAAAGACACACCAGATTTCAAAGACTTAGAAAGAAAAAAAGCTAAATATCTCCTTGATAAATTTTTCAAACCAATTACATTGCCAAAGTGATAGTGTTTTTTTGATATATTGCACTAAATAAAATGTCATTAAAGTGACTTTTACCCATTTAATTTTGCTTATTACAATTTGACTACTGAAATATTTTAAATTACATATATGCCGTCATTCTATGTCTATTGGAAGGCAGGGGTCTCGATTCTGAGTGTGGGCTTTGACATCTAACAACATTAAACTAAAAGTATCTCTGCCACTCACTCGCTGTGTAATTCTGGCAAAACAACACCTATCTGAGCTTTAGTTCCCAGTTGTGTAAAACAGGCAAACTAATACCTCTCCTTTATCATGATGGTAAAAAAAAGACAGTTGTTATGATGGTAAAAAAAAAATGGGCATGTTGAAAGTGGCTGGCAGAGTGGCCCACACTAGATAAATATTAGTTTTTTCTACCCTTCCCTCTGGCCAGTATTTTTAAAAACTTGAGGGAAATGATTTTGAATTTTGAATCCTGTAACCTGGCAAACTACCATTCAAGTATAAAGAGAAATAAAGACATTTTTGGATATGCCAGGGCTCATGAGGCATCTTAAAACCATTACTTAAAGATGGTTACCAACAGAGTGAAAATATGAGTCAAGAGGGGAAAAGACATGGCACAGGAATAACAGTGGTGCCTGGCCAGTGTGGCTCAGTTTGTTGGAGCATCGTGCTGTAACCAAAAGTTTGCAGGTTTAATTCCAGTCAGGGCACATGCCTAGGTTGTGGGTTTGATCCCTGGTCTGGGTGCATACAATCTCCAGTCCAGGCACGTTCGGAAGGCAACCAACTGATGTTTCTCTTTCACATCAGTGTTTCTCTCCCTTCCTCTCTCTCTAAAGGCAATGAAAAAATGTCCTTGGCTGAGGATAAGCAATATAAAAACTAAAAAAAAAAAAGAGAGAATAACAGTGGTAAGCAAAAAACCCAGAAAAACATATTGATAATTGTACATGATTATAGAGGCAAAAATAAACTGGCAATACTACCAATAATATGACCTAGAGTGTAAAATTCTAGATGTTGAAAGGGAGGTAAAAGAGAGAGAAGGAAGGGAAATTTCTGTTTGGCTCAGGAAGAGGATTTACAAACTGATGGATTGAATAAAATTAAAATATATAATCATAAATATAATTTAGTTAAAAATTTAAGAGTATAAAGTAGCAAAATAGAAAAAAAATGACTAGTTCTAGGTTAATAGAGGAAAATTAAATAGAATAAAACACAGTTAATAGCATAGCAATAGGCAAGGAAATAAAAAGAAGAAACAAGAAAAAGTCATGATAACTACAAAAAATCAAATATAATGGCATGAATAAATTGAAGAATATTAATAACTGCATTAAATGTAGATAGATTAAATATACCTTTTTAATCAACTCTATAATTTCTTAGAAAAATACCATCAACATCTGCTTTATCTTTATATTTGTTTCTACTTTTTAAAGATTTTTCTGTTCTTTTATTGGATTTTAGAGTTCACGGCTAATTTCATTTTCTGTGCTTCTCTAGGAAATGCATTTACACGTGTATATTTTTCTTCAAGTACATTTTTGGCTGTACCCTGTACTTTGAAAAAAAGAAAAAGAAAAAGTTAGATTAGTTAAAAATGTTTAAAAATCCAGCTCTATGCTCTTTAGAAGAAATAACCTTAAAATGAAATAAAAGTAAATGAAAAAGTAAAAGATGGAAAAGATGGATCATGAAATGCTAACATGAAAAAGAGAACAAAGAGAGAATGGAAGTGCAGAAATATTAACATTGTTAAACATAAAATAGAAGGTCAAAAGTAGTATAAGAGTTCATATTGACAATAAACACATTTCTTAAAAAGACATAAACTGTGAACAATGGAATTTTTGAGCTATATCAAGGAAAACTGAACAGAAATAAACAAATTCCTAAGTATATTGTCAAATTTAACACAACTTCCCAGAAACCAATATGAAAAACACAAAAGCATTGGTATCTAGAGCTTTTAATGGCACATTTATGAAGCCTAACTTAATATATTTTCATAACCAACAGACTGAAGATAATATTCTTTCCAAACATACTTGACAACAAATTCTTTCTTTAAATATATTTTATTGATTATGCTATTACAGCTGTCCCATTTCCCCCCTTCATTCCCCTCCACCCTGCATACCCCTCCCACCCACATTCCCCCCTTTAGTTCATGTCCGTGTATCATAAGTTCTTTAGTTTCTACATTTCCCATACTATTCTTGCCCTCCCCATCTATTTTCTACCTACCATCCATGTTACTTATTCTTCTTATCTTCCCCCCTCTCTCCTCCTCCCACTCCCCTGTTG
>CM052552.1:64594858-64618045 GCA_028533065.1 Trachops cirrhosus
AGCTGACAGTCTGATGGGAACTCCTTTGTAGGTTACTGTTTCCTTATCTCTTGCTGCTTCTAGGATTTTCTCCTTCATTTTTACCTTGGCTAATGTAATTCTGATGTGCCTTGGTGTGTTCCTCCTTGGGTCCAACTTCTTTGGGACTCTCTGAGCTTCCTGAACTTCCTGGAAGTCTATTTCCTTTGCCAGATTGGGGAAGTTCTCCTTTATTTGTTCAAATAACTTTTCCACTTGTTGTTCTTCCTCTTCTCCTTCTGGTACCCCTATAATTCGGATGTTGGAATGTTTCAAGATGTCCTGGAGGTTCCTAAGCCTCTCCTCATTTTTTGAATTCTTATTTCTGCATTCTTTTCTGTTTGGTTGTTTCTTTCTTCCTTCTGGTCCACTCCATTGATCTGAGTCCCAGTTTTCTTCCCATCAGTGTTGGTCCCCTGTGCATTTTCCTTCATTTCACTTAGTGTAGCCTTCATTTTTTCATCTAACTTGCAACCAAATTCAACCAATTCTGTGAGCATCCTGATCACCAGTGCTTTGAACTGTGCATCTGATAGGCTGGCTATCTCTTGGTCGCTTAGTTGTATTTTCTGTGGAGCTTTGATCTGTTCTTCCATTTGGGCCGGTTTTTTTTTCTTTGTCTTGTCATGCATGTTAAGTATGAGGGGTGGAGCCTTAGGTGTTCTCCAGGGCGGGGCAACCCAGTGGCTGGGTTGTGACGCTATATGTGGGGGCGGGGTCCGAGAGGAAACAGTGGCACTTACTCCGCTCTCCCTCGGATTTAAGTCCCTCCCGCCACTTCCCCCAAGCAAATTGGGCCTTTCTGGTGCTGGTTCCTGTGTGGGTGGGCTTGTGCACCCCGTGGGTCTTTCCAACGGCCTCTCCTGTGAGGCTGGGAGTCTCTCCCTGCGCCTCAACCCCCACAGGTGTTTTCAATCAGTGCCCCGAGGCTCTATTTCCCGGCGCTGCTATCCTGAGCTGCGCGCAGTGCCTTGCTTCAAAATTGCTGCCTCGCTGGGTCTGCTGCTTGCCACCCTGCGCATGGGGTCTGCCCGCCGCTGCTTGTGCACCCAGGGTCTGGCTGCTGTGGTCTTACACGCCCCTGTCCCAATGCTCTTTGTGCCAGGATCCCTCTCTGCTCAGCTGCCCGACTCTGCCCCTCCTACCGGTCTGGATGAACGTGTCTATTTTAACCCCTTTGGTGTCCGACTTCCATACAGTTCAGTTTTCTGTCAGCTGTGGTTGTTACTCTGTTTCTATATTGTTGTTGTCCCTATCTTGGTTGTGCAAGGAGGTGCAGTGTGTCTATGTACGCCTCCATCTTGACCGGGAGTCTGACAACAAATTCTTTAAAGCACAAATCAGAGACCATATTTTCTGATTACAATGTAATAAAATTAGAAACTAGTGACAAAATAAAAGCAAAAATAACCCAAATTATTCTTGCAATGACATGGAAAAGAATGCAAATCATAAGACCAATCAGAGCTAATGAGAGTCCTACAAAAAACAAAACATGGGGTACAGCCAAAAAAGCACTTGAAAAAATATATACACTTGTAAATGCATTTCCTAGAGAAGCAGAGAAAATGAAATTAGCAGTGAAATCTAAAATCTAATAAAAGAACAGAAAAATCTTTAAAAAGTAGAAACAAATATAAAGATAAAGCAGATGGTAATGTTATTTTTTCCAAAAAATTATAGAGCTGATCAATAGAACACAAACCTGTTTCTTTTAAAAGATCTCCCAAATCATCTATTGTTTGGCAGGTCTGCGGTCAAGAAAAATAGAAGACATAGATAATCATACACTCAGGTGCCATTTTGAGTGTTTATATTTATAATGTAAAACCATAAAAAAGTATTATAAGATAAAAAGGACTGTAATAATATATAACAATTTGTAAGAAATGATGGCCTTGCCCTGACTAATGTGACTCAGTGGATTGGGTGCTGCCCTGTGAACCAAAATGTTGCCAGTTCAGTTCCCAGTCAGGGCACATGCCTGGGTTGTAGATTTGGTCCCCAGTCGGGGGAGCGTGAGAAGCAACCACACATTGATGTTTCTCTCCCTCTCTTTCTTGCCTCTTTCCCCTCTCTTTAAAAGTAAATAAATAAAATCTTTAAAAAAAAAAGAAATGATTGCCTTTAAGAGTGTTGGTGAAGGGGTATAGGCAGTGATTTTAGTATATTGATGTTTACCTTTTCAGTGCTGTCCAATTGTACTTTCTGTAATGAGGGAAATATTCTGTGTCTGTGTTGTCCCATCCAGTAGCCACTAATGACATGTAGCCGTCGAGCACTTGCAATGTGGCTAATGTGACTGAGGAAATGAATCTTTCATTTTAATTAATGTTTAATTTAAATAGCCACATACAACTAGTGGCAGCTGTCTTGGACAGTGCAGCTCTATATACTTTTTGCATTGTTTAAAAAAAACCCCATTTTCTAACAACCAAAATGCCCACCTCTGTTATGGTTTAGGTTACACTGTAATGACAAACTTCCCTAAAAAATCTGTGACTTAACAAATGCTTATTTCATATTACACCTGTCCATCGTGACTTGGCCAGTGGGCTCTACTCCACATCTTGCCATCCTAGGACCCAGGCTGGTAAAGCCTACACCTGGAGCTTCACACGCCACCATTGCAAGAGGAAAGAGATGATACGGAGTCTTCCAGTGGCAATTTAAAGCCTTTCTCCTGAAGGAATTAACACACATACCTTTTTGAATTTCATTGTCCAAAGCGAGTCTCATGGCCATCCTGAGACCCAAAGGGTGGGAAAATACAAACAGACTGTGTGTCCAGAGAGAGGAGAACAGCTCTATTGTCTGCCGCATTTGCATCATTTTCTTTTTAATGAAGAAAGGAAGAAGAAAAAGCCAAGTGAGAAAACTGGAGCTCAGACCTCTACATTCACAAAAGCTTAATCGGTATTTGACAGTTACTCACCTACTCCCTTCCTTATTGGAGTAAAGAACGGTCATCTTCATTTATAGAACTGGACCATTTAGAATGTGATGAAAAGGTAAATTGGTGCTTCTACAACTATTTTAGCTGAATACCTGAGGAAACGTTTCAATAGAGTTAAATTTCTTATCTGGTAATCAGGCTGATACTTAAATACATATCTATTTTTCCAAATAATGCTTTATTTCAAGCAAATATACAAATTACTGATAATACCATGATTAATGATATTTCTGCAGTGGTGTGCACATGTCTCATAGTACTATGGCAGTGTGCGATTTTCATGGCATTTAGAAAATTGGTAGAAGTGAGAATTTACTGCTCATTCGCACTCTTCAGTGACTGCAAATGAAAGTAGTGTCATCTAAGAAAGTATAAAATACTCATTGGAAAAAATGTGAAGGTAAATGAACCAGAAATTTCGGGCCACACTAACTCTAAAGAATGAGTCTCTGAGTCCCCGTAAGAACTGATTTTGCTTACTCTGTGCAGGTTTAAGCCTGATAAGGAATTAATGTGGGGGGAATAAAAATCACTTTATCTGTGGAAACCTTGCTTTATCTTGTTGGAATCTAGGCACTAATGGGAAAATAAATTCACTCATGAATACATTACTGACTATTCTATTCAGAACTTGTAAAAGAGGAACATCTTGCTTTATCAGTGACTGCTTCCTGCATCTGTCTAGCGCCTAGCACATTGCTTACCCTGGGTAAGTCCTAAACTCACAGGGTGATATCATTTAACCCTCCTTTATTCTGTTGAGCTGGGTGTGCAACTCAGTGTGTTTCAAACTGGGCCTATGTGAGAGCACATTACCCTTTGAATAGGAATAAGTTACCAGAAAGAGTGAGTTGAAGCCCACTCCACAAACACACCCAAGAACACACCTGTACTCAGACTTAGGTTTATCGAGCTTGTTGCCACAAGAGCTGCTCTCTATTTCTCAAAAGAATTAGGAGCACCTCAGTAAGAGGTTCCCGGGAAGCCCTACTTAGAGGGCTTCGGCTTGTGCTAAATCTTCTGAGGAGGATTTAAGGAATCGGGGCCCCTTCCAGCTTGCCTGTTATCAAGCAGCTGGGACAATTTGATAATTGGGTACCTTAATAATGTTTATCTAGGAGGGAGGAGGATTAAGGCAAGACTTCAGGGGTCACTGGTAAAGAAGCAGCAGTCACTCATGCAGATCATAAGGGAGGAGTAAATCATTTTTGTGGTTGTGGATTGGCTTTGTTCCAGACAGGGCTACAGGATGGCCTTATCAGAGTATAGTTCATTTTTTTTTTGTCAACTTTGCTTATTGTCAGTTGAGAACACCCGGGATGGCTCCAATAGGGCTGTTTGTCACTTTCTCGGGCACATGGCTGCCTCCTTGTTCAGGACAGCTTTAGGACCTGCCCCTAGCATCCTGTATTTAATTATTCCATTAGGTTGAATTTCAGTGGAATTTCAAAGAAAAAATAAGCTTTTAAGTTTTTTGGAGGAAAGAGTAACCTTACCAGATATTACTTGGATGTTATAGGGTGTGATAGGGCTCCAGGTGGAGGGCAAGCCTAGTCAAGAAACCTGAAACAAACAACTATTCAACTCTGTAAGTGGGTTGACCACGTCCAGATGAGCACTGGCACATTCCTAATCGTCACCTGCGCACCCATGGAAGAGGAATGTGGCAATTGCTCCCTTGGCCCTAGTTCCTCCCTTTTCCCTACATCCATGCTTTTCCCTTGATCTTATCATAGTATATATATCCTCGCCTTTTGACTTTGGACCTGGCCGTATGACTTGCTTTAGCAATAGAATTTTTATCAGACATACTGTAAGCAAAAAAGATTTCTTTGAGGAAATGAATTAAAGCCAAGCTCTGAAAGGTGAGAAGGGTTTACACAAGTAAAGGAAAGGGCAGGCTTTGGGATGGGAAGCTTTCCATGAAGAGGTAAGAATACTAAAGAGACCCAGACAAGAGGAGCACAGAATCCCACGGAGAGGCAGTGCATTAAGACTGGTGAGAAAGGTAGGAACTAGAAAACAATTTCCCAGGCTATACAGCAGGTTTGGGAATTTATCTTAACAGTAATGGAAACCTGTGGAAGAGGTTTAACCAAGGAATGACGTGATCTAATTTACTTTTGAAAAATTGCTTTGGTTGCAGAGTTGTTATTATAATTAGGGATAGAATTTGGGACAAATGAGTCCTAGCATTTTTTCGTCTTTGTCAGGGTGCCATGCAATACAAATTGGCTCTCTCATTTGTTCCATTAAAATCAATGACTTTGTTTAGGCAAAGTGGCTCCTGGACATCATCCCAGAGAGGGGTTAGAAGGGTTCTTCATAGAATTCTAAATTTACTAAATAAAAATTAGAGAGTAGCTGAGAGGATTGATTTTGGGGACAGCCAATAGTCCTTGGTGGCACTGGGCCAAGCAGAGAAGGGCCATTAGGCTGAGTTTAGAAGGCTATGTCTGTGAGTAACTGAGAGGGTGCCATTTTCTTCCAATGGTGACTCATTGTGGAAATGAAGTTGATGAGAATAAATAGAAGTTTTCTGTATGAAGTCTAAGAAGACGCAACCCTTTCCAGCGTAGCCTGTCTAATTATTCAGATTTGGATCTCATCTGGAGGTGCAGTTTAAAGCTATGTCATATATCATAACATTAGATTCTCTCATTTGGAAGCTCAAGAGGGTTGATATCACGTAGCCTTTTGTAGGAAAACAAAATTAAGGCAAAAGTGAGATCAGATGACAGACACTAAGTCTTAGAAACTTGAAATTCTGAGAACAAGAAATTAAATTACAGGAAGAAATTTGGCCTGCTTTCAAAAGTTGACTTACTTGTTTTCAAAAATGAAAAATTTTAGGGACATTCAAAAAATGGCTGTGGATTGTTGATTTTGCTGTTTCCTTAAGGTTTGGGGCCTGGTTTGTCTTCATAACCTGATGCTTTAATTTCCACAATGAATGACTTATGAGGGGAACTTTGGTGGCACCAAGTGGTCTGTAGGCTAAAATATTACGTAATTGTTAGGAAAGCACATTTTTAGGAAATTGAATTGTGCAAACTTCAGTTGTGTTAAATGCTGACATAGATTTTAGGAGTTTCTCAAGTTTCACCCTGTTGACATTTTGAGCTAGGTGATTCTTTGTTGTAGGGGCTGTTCTCTTCATTGTGAGATGTTTAGCAGTAGCATCTCTGGCCTCTACCCACCAGATGCCAATAGCATCCCCATTCCCACCATGCTAATGACAAATAAAATATCTCCAGGTATTGTAAATATTCCCTGGGGTGCCAAATCACCCCCAATTGAGAACTACTGATTAGATACCATCAAGACACTGGTTTTTGAAATGATTGTTGAACAGATTTTAACTGTTTCTTACTTTTCAAATTATGCCCACTTAGAAGATAGGTTATTTATAAATGGGTTCAGAGCCGATAGCAGCTCAAGAAGAAAACTTCTGGATGTGTTATGCTATGATTTCCATCATGGCTTGAAGCTGTGACTTAACATTGGGGTAAAATGTCAGAGGTGTTTGTTTAATTTTAGAAAATATTCCACTGGTCTCTGCTGAGGGTGAAAGAATTTAAAAGGTGTGGGGGGAGGGGGGAGAAAGAAAGAGAGAGACGGAGAGAAAGACACAGACTGGAGATATCTTGAACAGGTCTCAGGATTCAGTGTATTTTATACATGTGGCAGAGCATGAGAAAATAAATATTCATTGAATAAAATATTCATTAAAGTTAAGTTTGCTTTTTCTATTTACCTTTAGGTATTAGAACAGGGATTGAGAAATGCTGTGGATTACCCAGACTGAGGTCATGTGTGATTGTGTTTAAGAACACGTAGGAAGGGCCAAATAAAACTCATGACCACAAACAAGCGATAAAGGAAATTGAGAGGATGGTTTTAGAAATGACTTTCATTTAAAGAATTACTGGGATGTGAAACAAGGAACTAGGCTCCCCAGAGAAAGAGCTGAAGTCACCAAGCATCAAGTCATTTGAAATAGGGAGGATGACTCATAGCATGTCTTAGGAGAGTTTGTCTAGCCCTGAAATACTAATGGGAAGATTAGAAGATTAGTCCAGAAAAATTAATGAGATGAATATACGTGTTGCCAAATTATCAAGGACAGCAAAAGATGAAAATGGAGAACACAAACAGCCATTCTTTTAAGAAAAAAGTGAAACACCTGCATGCAAATAACTGCAAAATGCTAACATGAAATTCTCCTCTTATAGCTGGAAGGGACATATAGTGACTGGTTAAGGATGTGAGCGCTTGAAGCAGACAGCCTAGGGTCAAATTGCAGTTCTGCCACTTATTAGATGTGAGCACAGTACTTACTCTCTCTGTGCCTCAGTAGCCTCATTTATAAAATAGGAAGAATAATAGCAGTACTTACCTCATAGGGTTATCAGGTGGATTAAATAAGCTAAAACGTGCAGAGTAGTTCGGACTGTTTTGTTCCATTTAGAAAATGTTAGCTTTAATTCCATATAGGAAATGTTTGTTATTATTATAATCAAGGCTTAAGGGGAATATGACTTGCCCACAGTCAAAAATTTAGCCAGGTACAAAGTTAAGCCTCGGACTCTGAGTTCACTTCATTCTCTTTTATGTCAACCTGTGCCCTTCCATGTAGTGTAACTGTATACACTATGCGTGGATTGGGGGATATAAGAGATAGACGTGAAGCAACAATACCAAAACTATTGTTTCTTATTTTAGATCATCTTTATAGCACTATCATATTTGAGTCTCAAAGCAACTTTGTGGCATAAAGTTAAAAATCCACATTTTATAGATATACCATAGAAAAGTAAAGCAATTTGCCTAAAATGTCAGAGCTGATGAGTAGTATAATTAGAACTCAAAACCAGGGATTCTGACTCCTGTTCTGTGCCTCTCTGCACTCCACTCCCCACTGATGGCTACAGCTGACTGTATAAGGAATGATAGTAGAAGCAGCATAAGTGGAGTTCTAGGAAGCACAGTGGCAGGAGGCAAGGGCCATCAGGGAGGGCTTGAGGGAAGAGAGAACATCAGTCTAAGGCCTTTATATTTCTTCTCCAAAGAGGTTTGGAGTCCAATCAATCATTTAGTTCTAGCCCCCTCTACTGCCCTTTTCACAGCTTCCACTGTTTTTTGCCTGGACTTCTATCCTCTGACTAGTCAATCCATCCTCTACATGCAGCCATCATGATTATTCTAAGACAAATTCCGATCATGTCCTTCCCATACATGCCTCCACCCTCATCTGTGCAGCGACTTGTCATCCGCTCCAGATCAGGTCACCCTCCTTCAATTCTGGTTTGTGCTCCTTTATCAAAATCTGCCTCTTCCTACTACCTCATGCTTCCTCCATGCTGAAATATAAGTCATACAAGACATGCTCCACATTATATGTCATCAGGGAAATGCCAATTAAAACAGCAATGAGATAACACCACACACCTATCAGAATTACCAAAATCCAGAACACCAATGCCAAATGCTGGGGGCGGGGAGCAACAGGAACTCTCATTCATTACTGGCAGGAGTGTCAAATGGTGCACCCATTTTGAAAGACAGTTTGGTGGTTTGTTACACAACTAAACACACACTCACCATGATTCAGAAATTGTGCTTCTTGGTATTTACCCAAAGGTGTTAAAAACTTATACCCATACTAAAACCTATACTTAGATCTTTGTAACAGCTTTACTTAAAGTTGCTACAACTTGGAAGAATCAAATGGGTGTTCAGCAAGCAAATGGATAAATAAACCGTGTACATCCAGACACTGGAATATTATTCAGGACTAAAAAAGAGAGCCATTAAGCTGTGAAAAGATGCTGGGGAAACTTAAATATGTATTATCAAGTGAAAGAAACCAATCTGAGAAAGCTGTATACTGTATGATTCCAACTTTATGACATTCTGGAAAAGGCAAATCTGTGGAGACAGGAAAAAAGATGAGCGTTTCCCAGGGGTTAAGAGGAGGGGAGAATGAATAAGCGGAGCACAGACCATATTTAAGGCAGTGAAACTATTCTGTATCATATTATAATGATGGACGCATGTCGTTATACATGCATCCAAATCCATAGAATGTACACCACCAGGAGTGAACTCTAACGTAAACTGGGGATTTGGGTGATAATGACGTGTCAGTGCAGGTTCATCCACTGTAACAAATGCCCCGCTCTGGCCTGGGATGTTGATAATGAGGGAGGCTGTACGTGTGGGGGGGCAGGAGATACATGGGAAATCTCTGTGCCTTCTGCTCAGTTTTTCTATGAACTTAAAACTGCTCTTTAAAAATCTATTACAATGGTGATATGTTATAACAACTTATATGACAGAAGTAAATCATCTATAATAAAAATATATGTATATTTTAACCTTCTCCACTCCATCATGGTGTCTTTGCTTCTGCCCTCTACATGTAACCTTCTTGCAGCATTAAAAGCATTGCATTTTAATTGTCCCTGTGGACATTGAAAAATGGGTAGTTTCATCAGGCAATGAAACTTGGGCAAAAGACCTTAGCAAAATCAGACATTATTAATATTTAACATGTTTTAAACATTGCTCTGAGTTGATGCTATAAATTGGCCTTGTGAGAGTTATAGTTTCTGCCAGTGGAATATGTTTAAATTCTAACCTTTCAGAAAGGCTCCTTCACCTTTGATGAATTGGAAAACCAAAAAGCTCTCCACAGAGATGTCTGCTCTCCCTGACTTCTTCGCACCCTCTCCAACAGAAGGGCGTCTCCGATCCTCAGAGAAGGCGCCTCTGGGTAAATCTGTAGTCTGAGCTCTGGTCCTCCAGCAGGTCTGTCCGTGCCGCCAAACAGTATGGAATCCATGCCTTCCCATGGTCTTTCTACCCTCCCTTTCTCGGGAGTGGAAATTGAGAGGAGCTGGAGTTGCTGGCTTCATTCATGTTCATAAGCCAAAGCCTTTGTCCCTCTCCCGGCCCTCTTCTCCCAGTTCTCCATTTCTTCTAGGTGTGCTCGAGGTTGCTCACAAGGTCTCCTCTTGCCGCTCTAACCGAGGCCCTGGCTCTCCTATTCCCCAGGGTTAATTTGTATCTTCATGATCAATAGGAATGGCGAAAGAGTTCATGAACACTGTGCGTAATTACGTTGGCCATGGATACATTTTACCGTCATAAAATATTAAATCAGTTTGCTCAAGAAAAGAAAGATTTATCAGTGAGACCCAATTTAGACCCTTTGGATGCACTCAATTGTGGAAGGAAATACACTCACAGAAAGTCAGAATTCTAACTGTAAGGGTCCTGCATCTTCAGGGAAATTTAATAATATAAACCAAACTGAGGTTTTGGCCTTTCTTGAAAGAAAAAACTATAGAGATTATAGAAATGTCCTATAATTATACGTACATTGTTCAAATCCTAATTATGTTCTCAGTTAATTTTCAAGCTTGTGATAAAATCTGGAAGAACTTATTTTAATCTCCTACATATAATAAGTAATTACAGTTTCTTTGTAATATTAAATGAGAGTAAATTAAAATGCAAAAGAGGTTTTCACTCCAATTTGTATATAAGACATATTGATACAATGTTCACCTATAAATAACCTAGTAAACATAAGCAGAAGTCTTATTTCCAACCATATTATAACTACAAATATTCCTATTCATGCTCTCAAATATAAAATGATCTAGAATATAAACTGCATATTTAATATTAAATTTTGGTTTCCTGTGTACTTTTTTTGACAGGTTGTCTCATTTTGCTAAGATTTGAAGTCTTATGTGCACTTACCTAACTTACCTACATGACTCTAACTTCCAGATAATTGGAGAGCTTTCTTTCCCATCTTTGTATCCAGTTCTATCTCTGGCAGGACCTTCAGTTCATATCCCAGGAGGGAAAGGAGAGTTATGCAGAGCATGAAGCTCTAGATCAGTGGTCTTCAACCAGGGGGGATTTTGCCCCTCTGGAGACATATGTAATATTTAAAGACATTCTGGTTTTCACAACATGAGGTGGGGTGCTATAGGCTCTAGTGGATAGAGGTCTGGGATATTGCTGAACATTCTCCAGTGCACAGGACAGCCTCCCACAACGAAGTTATCCAGGCCAAAATGTCAATAGTGCCAGGGTGGAGAAATTGATCCTGAACCGTGGTTACAGCCTTTTTCACATGCAACAAAATTAAGATTCTATTGCTACTTCATACTACCTATGATCGAGGTGCATAGAAGACTGAAATGTGGAAAATAAAACTGTGGATGACTGGAAGAAAATACATTTTTATGGCATGTAGAAAATAGAAGAGAAGGGAAAGCCCAAATGAAGTCTCCTATAGAAATACCAACTTGATATGAGATTGAGGGCGAATTAAAAATGAAATGGAAAGGAGAGAATGTATATATAACAATTATTTGTCCATTTGACCAATGAAGACATTGAGGCTTACCGAACCTAAGTAACCTACAATCACTTCAACAGAGTATAAGTAATAGAGTGAGGTTTTGAACCAAGACATCATGATTATGCCTCAGTGTTGGGAAGGATTTCTTAAACAGGATACAAAAAAATACCAACCAGGAAGAAAACTTGGATATCTTGACCATATTAAAATCTAAAACTTCCATATGTAAACATACCCCTTAACCAAAGTTAACAGACAAATAACAGACTGAGAAAGACATTTGCAATACACAATAGATAAGAGATTAATATCCCCAACAATGCACCAAAAATGCCTATGAATAAATGTAAATGAGTCAAATATTCCACTATGGGCAAAGGATGTTGTAATAAGCAGAATAATGGCTTCCCCAAACTGCCCATGTCCTGATCCCTTCAATCTGTGAATATGTTACTTTACAAGCAAAAGGGACTTTGCAGGTGTGATTAAGTGAAGGATCTTGAGATGGGATATTATTTTGGATCATCCAGGTGAGCTTGGATAATCCAGTAAAATCTCAAGTGTCCATAAGTGAAACATCAAAATCAAAGATTGAGATGCAAAGACAGTTACAGAGGTCAAAATTATGCAGTTGCTGGCTTGGAAGGTGGAAGGGCGCTAGAAGCCAAGGAATGCAGGCAATCTCTGAACCAGTGGTTCTCAACTGGGAGTGATTTTTGCCCCAAGTGACATTTGCAGTGTTTAAAGACATTTTTGGTTGTCACGACTGCTGTGTGTGTGGGGTGCACTATCAGCTCTAGTGGACAGAGGGCAGGTATGCTGCTGAACATCCTACCATACACAGCACAACAAGGAAAGCAGTTCCTTTATAAAGCGTTCAGAACAAGTGTAGCCCTACTGTCATCTTGATTTCAACCCAGTGAGATCCATTTTGGACTTCTTACCTCCGGACCTGGCCGATAATAAACTTGTTGTTTTAAGCCATTAAGTTTGTAGTTATTTGATATGGCAGCATTAGGAAAATAATGCATACAGGAATAGGCAATTTACAGAATGTAAAACATAAATGCTCAAATGTAGAAATGAAAATGAGACATTATTTCAAACTCATAAACACCAAGAAGTATTGGAAAAGATGTGGGGTGAAAGTCACTTTCATCACTGTTGGTGACAGTGAAAATGAGCATAACCGTTTTGGAGAGAAATTTGACAATACTTATTATTATTAAATTAAATATCATCATATTTATTGTACAGAGAAACAAGCAATGATTACTAAGATAAAGTATAGAAATCATGTTATATTTGAAATTGTTAAAGGAACCAATGATATTTCACTTGGAAAAGAGAGACCTCAGGGGAAATGATACCTGCCTTTAACTTTTTGTAGGATTTCCAATTGGAAGAAGAATGAAAAAAAAATAGTACTAGAGCCAAACTGAGGGATATGGTGATGCCAGTTCTCACCTAAGAATATAGAACTTCCATCATGTAAACGTACCACAGCTTTTTGATCCACTCATTTACTGATGGGCACTTGTGCTGTTTCCTGATCCTGACTATGGTAAATAACACAGCAATGAACACAGGGGTGCATATATTCTTTCAAATTAGTGTTTCAGGTTTCTTCAGATATATGTATTCCTAGAAATGGGATCACTGGGTCATAAGCAGTTCCATCTTTAGTTTTTTTAGGAAACTCCATACTGCTTTCCTTAGTGGCTGCACCAGTCTGCATTCCCACCAGCCATGCATGAGGGTTCCCCTTTCTCCACATCCTTGCCAGCACTTGTTATTTGTGGATTTATTGATGGTGGTCATTCTGACAATTGTGAGGTGATATCTCATAGTGGTTTTGATTTGCATTTCTCTGATAATTAGTCACGTTGAGCATCTTTTCATACATCTATTGGCCATCTGTATGTCCTGTGGATGAAAAAGGGGCCACATACTAACATGACAAGCTCAGGGTGGGCCTGTGTGGCAGCTTTACAAACTCACAGACCTAAAGTAACCAGAAAGGAATGTCTGAAATTACAACTCATTAACTAAAAGCACTTTATGACAGATAGTTATGCCCTAGGCTTGAATCTTCCCGGACAAAAGTCAATCTTTACCTTAATTAAGCATGTCCGTTGTTATCTTATTTTTGCATCTAAGATAACATACCTTTCGGATGTAAAAGTAATTTCCTTCTTCCGGACCCCTCAAGCACAGGCACCTTACCAAGGGAGATCACAAATCCCCTCATTGTTATTATTATCCTCTTGATTGTTGACTGTTAACTATCCTGTACTCACCTATGTAAAAGAAAAGTGTGTCTATCATTTTACTTTTTATCCAATCCCAAGGTTTCCCCACTTTGCTTTCTCCTGCTTCCCTAATCTATCACCGATGGATTTCATGTAACCCACTTATGTCTTCTCTTTTGACTGTAATGAATAAAGTAAGGCGCAGAACTGCCATTTCCAGAGCATTTTCTCAATCCGTTGAGATTTTGTTTCCTACTGTTACATAACAGACCTGTGGTGGGGGGAAATGACATACTATTACTGAACAGACCCCTCCCTTCTCCCAGGGTCCCTCTGTACTGGTTTCGCCTTACCTACCACCAGGGAATTACGTCTCTCAATGCCAGAGACTGATGAAAAGGAAAGGAATTATTTATTCAAAGGTTATACAGAATTAGAGCAATGAATTAATGTCTTCATTAAGATCCCAAAGTCTCTTAAAACACCCACAAACACACACAGTCCTTCATTCCCCCCTTTGCACAATCTGGGGTACCGTATCTCAGGAAAAGAAATAGAGGTCCATGGCTCTGGTAGCCCCCGGTTCTTCCCAGGAGTTCGTGGTTGGCTGGCAGTCCTTCCTCGGTTCCCAGCACCATCAGCTGTGTCACCACCACGATCTCCAGTTCTTAATCCAAACCCACGTGGCACCTTCTCATGGCCCACCAGCAAGAGTCCTTTCACCCCTTTCCTTTCCGCAGTGTGTCTCCTGCATTCTTCCAAACTGCCGAGAGTGCTGCATCGCTGCTACATCTTGCTTTCCAGCTCCTAAGCTGCACGGCAAAGGGAGCCCCAAAGCTGAGTGGTTCTTCCTCTCTCACCAAAGCTGCATGGGTCCCCCCATACCCCAAAGTCATGTGGTACCCTTTTACTCCAAGCTCTCACACAAGTGCTGTAACCAAGGGGAGCTGCATCCCAGATAAATCATGGGAATGGCCACAGCTATTTAACATATCCATGGAACCAGTTAAAAGTTACAGACATGTTAAATGACCATGCCAGAGGTTAGTTGCAAAACTGTTGCTATGCAAAACAGCTCTCAATGGTCCTGCTCCAAGAGTCCCATCCCCAAGTTCAGACTTGTGGGGGTGAGGACTGCATACGTACATATCCTGGACACCCTGAGTTCTGGACCCCATTACAAATCCCTATTTGGGGCCCTCCCTGGCTGTACATGGGCCATTGTCAGTTTGGTTCAAATAAACTCACAAAAATTCTCTACAGGTCTGAATGTTTATGTTGACAGTCCTCTTTGGAGAAGTGTCTAGTCAGGTCCTTTGCCCATTTTTTAATTGGATTGTTTGTTTTTTTGGTGTTGAGTTTTGTAACTTCTTTATAAATTTTGGATATTAACCCCTTAACAGATATATCATTGATGAATATGTTCTCTCATTCAATGGATTGTCTTTTCATTTTGTTGATGATTTCCTTAACTGTGCAAAAAATCTTTACTTTCATGTAGTCCTATTTGTTTATTTTTTTCTTTTGTTTTCTTTGCCCGAGTAGATATATCAGAAAAAATATTGCTATGAGAAATGTCTGAGATTTTACTGCCTATGTTTTCTTCTAGGATTCTTATGATTTCTAATGTAATATTTAAGTCTTTAATCCATTTTGAGTTTATTCTTGTGTATGGTATAAGAGGGCACTCCGGTCTCATCTTTTTTGCACACATCTGTCCAGTTTTCCCAACACCATTTATTAAATAGACCATCTTTACCCCATTGTATATTCTTGCCTCCTTTGTTAAATATTGATTAACCATAAAGGTATGAGGTTTTTTTCTGGGCTTTCTATTCTGCTCCATTGATCTATATGTCTGTTTTTATGCCAGTACCATGTGATTTTGAGTGATTCCAATTCTGGGAATATATTCAAAGAAACATGAAACACTAATTCAAAAGAATATATGCACTCCTATGTTCATTGCAGTGTTATTTACAATAGCTAAGGTTTGGCAGTAGCCCAAGTGCCCATCAGTAGATGAGTGGATAAAAAAGCTGTGGTACATTTAAACAATAAAATACTACTTGGCAAAAAAAAAAAGAAGAAGAAAATATTACCCTTTGCAACAAAATGAATGGGCCTGGAATATATTATGCTAAGTGAAATAAGCCAGTCAGAGAAAGACAAGTACCATATGGTTTCAGTTATATGTGGAATCTAATACACAAAATAAAGTAAGAAAAAAAACAAAATAGAAACAAGCTCATAGATAACAGTGAATAAACTGACAGCTGTAAGAGGGAAGGAGGTTTGGGGAGCTGGGTGAAAAAGGTGAAGGGATTAAGCACAAAAAAACCCTCGCAGACACAGAGAACACTATGGTGATTACCAAAGGGAAAGGGGATGGGGGAGGTAGAAGGGGGTTAGGAGCAGGTAAATGGTGATGGAAGGAGAATTTGGGGTGGTGAACATACAATACAATACCTAAACCCTATATAATTTTATTAACCAATGTCACAGCAATAAGTTCAATAAAAATAAAATAAATTAATTAATTTAAAAAATGTAGAAGTTCTAAAACATGGAGTTGTAAAAACAAACAAAAAAGGAAATAGGCTGCCTCAGAGGAATTCAAGCAGAAACTGGATGAGTGATTTTTAGCAATCCTTAAAAGGAAATGTTTATTTTGGATGAGGTGCTGAACTAGATGAGAGAAACAGAATCACTCTCTGCCTGTTATTCTCCCCAACACTGTTCTAATAGGGGGAAGAAGAATCCACTCAAACAGGTCTGTGGGTCCCTCCAGCAAGGAGCATTAAAGTAACAGAGATTCCCTATAGATTTCACAAATATCACGAGTGTGTGTATGTGCGTCAAAGGGAAAGTGGAGAAGACACACTTCAGACCTTGGAGAGGGATGCGCCCTCTGGTTTTGTCATCTAACCCTACCCTTGTGGGGTCTCCAAGGCTGAGGTCAGGTGTGTGCCTAAAAATGTCACATGAAAAGACAGAGAAGCAGAGGGTTATCATCTTCCATGGAAACTTCAGAGCTTAGAAGGTACATACATAAGCAAGCTGACAATTGCAATAAATTCAGGCCATGTGGCCGACAGAAAGGCTGTGCAGGATATGACATATAGGTTGTCTAGTTGCAGTATTGTGAATCAGTGTATTACTTAATATGAGATCCTGAATTTGGAAATACAAGAGAGCAATAAATCAAAGTAATATAGATACCTATGGTCATCTGTTATATCTGGAAACCTGTGTGGGGAGAATAGTAAACTGGGCTAAGTCTTGTGAATAACAGACAGGAAATCCAATGCCTCCACTACGGTCCTCCATCTTCTCTAGAAATACGGTACAAAATTGCAACACAACCTCCCAGTAGGCTTATTTTACTCTTTCTACCCTTGTCCCAGAGTGCCGTCATCTCACCATGTCCTCCTGCAGGTCTCCTTGCTCTTGCTGACATTGATGTAACCCTTTCTGAGGGCTTTCTGCTCTGAGTCTACATTTTAGCAAGATCATGATCATCTGTATGCCCATTCAAGTTGGAGATGCATTGCCTTAAAGATTTATAATCTTGGCCCAAATCAGGACTGTATTTGTGAATTAGTTTAACTATGTAGGAATTAGCCAATAAGAAGTTCCTATTTTGAACCCAAATATTTCCAAAGTTATCATAGAATCTAGTTGTGTACCTCAGCGGAGTGGACCACGGTCATTAAAGGGGAAAAGAGTGGTACTGCTAGACACCAGGGTGGAGAGGAGGCTTATGAACCCTGGAGCCTAGTTTTAAGAGGACACTGCTCCTTTCTTTTTGCAAATTTCAAACCAAAGTAGAGAGAATGAAATAAGAGAACCTACTCATGGAAATTTTCTTAAGGGGGTACTTCTTATGGCATGGCCAATTTTGCCACAAAAATCTTTGGAACTACAGAAAATAATGGAATGGTAGGTCCTGTCTCTTCTAGTGTTGATAGTTTGCCATGCATCAGAGGAGACTGACTTTGTCAGCTAAATTAAATCATATTTCCTGGCATTATCTGTTTTCCAGAGATGGCTTCTTTGATGGCCTAAGAAGGTTTAATATTGAACTAAAAATATTGTGGTATGGTAGATATGGTGGTTAATTCTCTGGAATCCATTCTACCCCAGCCAAATTAGTCTCCAAGCCAACTATGGAATTTTTATCCCTCTTGCCAGTAATGCGTTCAGGGCTGGGCAGCCAGTTTGGACCAAAGAGAGATGCTAGGAGAGACTAGCTGAGGGCATTTGGGAAAGAAGTTTCCTCAGTCTTATGAGAGGCCTTGGGGAAGCCTCCCCTCACTTGATAGACATGAGCAAGTATGAATGGAGTGCAGATTACTACCTCCACCCATCCTTTTGCAACTACAAAAGGAGCTTGCCTTAGGATCAAGCCAACCCTACAGACTTGAAAATAAATTATTTCTTCTTTTTTGCCAATTTCAAATCTCCAGAGGGAAAAACAGAAAGAACTCAAGTCCCTAGTGGCTCAATTGAATCCCACCCTATTTCTGGACTTCCTATTGCACATCTTATCACATCACCTCCCTGCCTAAGCCAGAAACTGATGTGAAGTTCATTGCTGCCCGCAACCATACACATTCCTACTAATACAAATCATTGGTAGGAGTCCTCTCTGATAGCAAGCACAGCACAAAGGTGTAATTAGCATGGATTTGCAATTGTCATTTCAAAAGTGATGCTATTTGAAATCACAGGCACTTATCTCAGGTGAAAGAATGCAATTTTTACCAACTATAATGAGATTCAACAATTATAGCAGTGTAATTTTGAAAACAGAGGTTATGATACTCCCGTCTTGTGCAAAGCTTATTTTAGTACTTTTACTGGCATTCTTCACAAGGTGCTCAGGGCTGCTGTCACTGTAATTGATAAGACTGATTGCATTATGAAGGATATGAACATGCTAATTTTATTTCAACTTTTTAAAAATATTTTATTTACTTATTTATTTTTAGAGAGAAGGGAAAGGAGAGAGAGAAACATTATGTGTGAGAGAAACAGCAATTGGTTGCTTCTCTCACACCCCTAACTGGGGACCTGGCTTGCGCACCAGGCATGTGCCCTGACTGGGAATCAAACCAGCAACCCTGTGGTTCCCAGGCTGGCGCTCAGTCCACAGAGCCACACCAGCCAGGGCTTTATTTCAACTTTTAGACTATTTATTGAGAAGATTCTATGTAAAGACTCACATTATTTTGACTTGAGAAGTTCAAAACAGTACTTGATTTTACATTTTATTATCTCTACCTTTATCTTTTTAAAATCATTAGATAACCTAATCCTCTTTTTCATTTCATTTTATTTTTTATTTAATCTTTATTTCATATTTTCCATTGAGTCCCCTTACACCGCCCTCCCCCCAGCAATCACTGCCATGCTATTCATGTCCATGAGTCCATTTTAGAATATGTGTCTCAGGGAAGAAGATGATTTTAGAGGTTTCTTGGCAAGCTGGGTAACTGATTAGATCTGTGAGGGATGGAAATGAAAGTCTGGGGCTATTATTCCTAAAAAATGAAAAAAGCCAGTCAATCACATTTTTGAAGTTAATATGTATCATTTGTCAAATATTAATGCTCATAATTCCCCATATGTTAGTTCTGTTCCCTGAGATGGACCTTCTTTATTTTCCCTGCTATTTCAAATCTTACCTCTACCCTGATTTTTCAGACTTAGTTCAAGTCCAGTTTCTTCTTTAAACCTTCTCTGAGTTATGTCATAGACTGGAGGATAAACTGGTGCCATACGGAGAAAGCTGGCTCCTTAGGTTGTAGCCGATGATTTCAGCACTCGGCAAATGAGAGCAATTGGATGAACAATATTGTATAACTGCGATTCTGAGTTCTAGACCCACCCTGACGTCTGAGCCTTAGTGTTTTCATCTATAAAGCGGGAAAGTTAAAGTATATAACTGAAAAGTTTGTTATGAGGATGAAATGACAGAATCCAAATAAGGCCTTAATCCAATGCCTAGCACATAAAAATATTCAATAAATATTGTTATAATTATAGTTTACACATAATACTTCAGTGGGATGAGGCATATATATACTTTTGAAGTTGTAGAATTCTTTTTATTTATGCATTGCCTTAATTTCTGGTATTAAAAAGGAAAATCTGTGTTTTATTTCCTTGGTGCAGCTCAGGCATTGGGTTTTATATTTAATAATGGAAACGTCTCCTTAATCAAATGATTTGATATTTTTACAGTAAAAAAAGAGGCTATTTTACTGATGAGGACATCTTACATATCTGTACTTGTCCACATAAAATCAAGATTCATAAGTCACAACCAACTGCTAAATTTCCTTTGAGATTTTGAGTAGCAGTAAGAGTCCAACAAATACTTACATTCAACAAATACATTCAACAAATACTTAGTTTATTGCTTAAAAGGCGTGGTGTGACTCCTCAACAACTATGGGAAGAAGAAAGAGTACATGCAAAAAACAGCAAGTTTTTTAAAAATAAATGCTTCATGCATGGTGTAAGCAAAGTAGTTTATATTGGAGGCAGAAACAGTTGTCTTTCAAGATAAATGAGGACCAGTGACACAAAAAATTTACTATCAATGGCTAGTTGCCTCAGGTTAATATCCTCTCTGGTTTCTGGATTATTCTTTTGAGAAAGCACAGAATAATGGATGCCTCTAAACTGTGAAATTTGGATATGAATCCTGGCTCCACCACTTACTCTCTGGGTAACCCTGGGCAACTCATTTAACATCTGACGTCTCATTTTTTCCTCAGCAACATTTTTCCAGCAAAAGGAACTTAATTATCTCCTCTATTATCCAATATTGTACATTAAGAGGCTAAACAAACCTGAATTCTAGCTTCTCTCATTAATGTTTTTGCTTTTGTATCGGGAGGGTTTTTTGGGTAAGTAATTCCATTGAATGCCTTACTCAATTAACCAATGTTGAAAATTTATTAATATTCAGGAAAAATAATACTATTCATCAGCTCCTTCAATTATTCTCAGCTAAGTCACAAAATGTAATAGTGGAGAATATAGACCATCCGGGAAGTTATCCAGTTATTTCTGAAAATTATTTGACTGAAGTGTTCATTTCTCATGGAACACATCTGGGATGAATTTAAAGGGAAACGCATGCTTGCATATTTATTAATGTGTACTAGGCAAGTGCTCACAATGAAGGTGAATGATATGAGTGGAGTGGCTTAGCCAACACTTGCCACTCTTTATTTGTTCCTAATGAGATAACATATGCAGGAGACTTTGGAAATTCTAATGACTTGTGTGTCAGGAACATATAGGAGACATTTTGTTATCATGGAGTGGATAAAATAGAGCATGTGGATGTTTTTGTGGGGGTGCATCCTGCATATCAAAAAGTACCACAAATAAATTAAAAGAGAAACAATAAAACAAGAAAAAGATTTGCAATACACATCAGAAAGAACCAATTTCCCTAATATATAAATTGGTCATGCAAATCAATAAGAAAAGACCAACAATCCAACAGAAAAATCATCAAAGGTCACAAAGAATTAGTTCATAAAAACTGAAGAACGAATGTCTCATACATATACAAAAGAATAATCAGTTTTACTCTTAGTTAAGAAAATGAAAATAAAACAACAGTTACCACTTTTCACCTATTATAATATATTGGCACACAATTTTATAGTACCCAATGTTGGTGTGGGTATGGGAAAACACAAGTACCCTTGAGGTGATCTCTTTGGAAGACAATTTGTTAGTTTCCGTCAAAACTGCAAAGTCCGATGCCATTTATCCTAACAATCCCTTGCGTAGGAATTTGTCTTACATATATACTTGCATATATGTACAAAGCTAAAGATTTGAGATTATTTATTGCATCATGGTTAACAGTAAGAGGCTGACAAGAGCGTCACCAACAACCATCAATGGGGACTGATAAAATACATTAAGGGACACTTGTACAATGGTGAATAATGTGGGCAAGAAAAAAATAGGTTGTTGGAATGATCTCTAGCAAGGCATTATTGCTTAGGACAGCATATAGATTAGATGGGACTAAAACATTTAAGCAAATGGAAGGTGTGGGCCACCTTTGAATCCTTGTAACAAATCAACTTCAAAAATGTATTTATGAACCATTTAGGGAAATTTGAACACTGACTGAATATTTTGGTGATACTAAGTAATCATTGTTATTTTTTAGGTTTGATAATGATGTTGAAATTAAATTTGAACAAGAGCCCTTATATTTCAAAAAGCATAATAAAACATTCTGGGTGAAACAATATGGTGTTTGGGATTTGCACATAAGAAGCTATGGGTTATGAAGGTTAATAATGTATTAATCTGTGGAGAGGAAGGAGAGTATAGATGAGACATGATTGGCCATGACCTGAGGGTTACTGTGGGTGGATGATGAACACATAAGGTTTTATTATAGTGTTCTTTTTTTTAGATTTTAAAAATTTACTTATTTTTAGAGAGGGGAAGGGAGAGAGAAAGAGAGGGTAAGAAACATCAGTGTATGGTTGCCTCTCATGCACCCCCTACTGGGGACTGGCCTGCAACCCAGGCATGTGCCCTGACTGGGAATTGAACTGGCGACCCTTTGGTTCAAAGCCCGCACTCAATCCACTGAGCTATACCAGCCAGAGCTTATTATACTATTCTTATATTTCTTCTTGAGTGTCTGAAATTATCCCTAATAAAAAGTCAAAACTAATAGTTAAAAATGAAAAAAGTTAAAATCCAAATCAAATAAAAACTAAAAGCAAGATGGATAATAAGTATAATAATCTAACAATGAATCCACATGGAAAAGTTCTGGGAAAAATTGTTTTCCTTCTTGGGAGGGGTCATGGAAGCCTAAGATAGAATGAATATTTACTTTTCAATATGTTGATAATGTTTTAAAATAAAGCTTTAAAATGAAGTACTGTACAAATATTAAAGCTCCTATAAGAAATAATGTATGCCACAGTTAAATTCAAATGAGTTAAGGTTCTCAGTAGGGCTATCCAATTAGCACATTTATTAATTCAAGTCCTGCTTAGACTTTTACTGACATGTTAATTATTTTAACTAAAGTCTTCAGCTTGCTTGCAAGCATTTAGTACTTGGTAGAAAATGATAATATAATAAACTCTATTATTCTATTTATATATAATCAAATATAAATTTAATTAAATATATTTATTATATTGAATATATATTTAATTAAAATATATCATTAAATCTGCAAGCTTTTTGAAATTCATTAAACATTTATGGAATATATCAATTAATCAAACAAACAGAAAAATAGAAATATAGTGGACATCCATCATTTAGCTTTTTCTCATATTTGCTTCATCTATTGTGTCTGAAGTATTTAAAAGTAACTTACAGACGTTGTGACAACTCCTAAGTATCTCAGTATGCATCTCTCAGCTGTGTGCAGTCTACTAATAAGCCCATCAAAGCCATTATTTGCGTGTGATGTTGTTGACCTCTAGCATTTCTTTTTTGCTCCTTCGTAGGATTTCCACCTCTGCTTCCACTGCTTATCTATCGCTGCACGTTGTCTA
>CM052552.1:64618145-64659302 GCA_028533065.1 Trachops cirrhosus
TTCTAAATCGGTTCCTTTTCTCCTCTCTCTGTCAGAAACACAAGGGAATTTTTTTGGATATTTACTATGAGAGCCAGGAGTTAAAACTTACAGAAGTGTGGGAGTCCTTCTATGACTGGGTCCCCTGCACTTTTTAGCTCTCAGAGTTGTCCACTCTGAGCCTCCAGCAATTCATCAGTTACAGTTCAGGTTTTCCTGCCTCATTGCTGGTTCCCACACAGCTTGCACCTCCTAAATTTCTGCTCTGGTAAGTTGTGATTCTCTGTGTCTGTCTCCAATTTTGGGGACAGCAGTTCCCTGTATGACCTTCCTTCTCTCACGGGTCTAAGAAGCATTATTTATTTTTCAGTTTGTTCAGTTTTTTACTTGTTGTTAGGATGGAGTGGTGGTGACTTCCACGCTTCTTATACACCCAACCAGAAATTGGAAGTCCCATCTTTCTCTCTCTTTTCCCTGTGGTGACCTGCTGAAGAGACCAGGCCGGAAGTCCCCACAGGGGATTAACCCCCTAAGGAGGCAATTGGACTTATCCACTGAATGGCACTTGGTGATTCTCTCCTGGTTTCCTGCTAGCCGGTACTGGAGGCCCAGCAAGTGGTGCTGCATGCGGCCTCCACTTCCCGCAAGACTGTTAGGCTCTGTCAGCTGAGGCATCCAACTACACAGTACTTGTTTACCACTTTCCTAAGTGCAGGATTCCCAGAATTTCTCTGCTTTCAAGGCCACTCATGAAAGGGAGCCTCTTTTTTTTTTTTTTGTAGTATCACCCACGATGCTTTCTGCTGTGCTCACATCCTACCGCAGAACCCTCTGCCTGTGAGTTCCAGCCTACACTGTTCCCAGACTGTTGGTGAGTTTGTCCAAAGTCTTTGATAATCAGTGGGACCCAATATGAAGCCCTGCTTCAAATAAGACTTCTATAATACAATAGTTCCACTTCCTGGACTTTTTCAGGTTTTACCTTGTGGGATCATGTAACTTATTCTAGTGTGCCCTGTATAAATATTTCCTGTAAACTGGAAATCAGATTATCAGGCTTGATTTAATTCACATTAAACATTTATTGGAAGGTATACTTCATAAGTGATGGCGTGTATTTCCTTCTTCATCACCTCAGGGGGCTCATACGGTCTAATTGTCCCATTATTATTTCCAAATGCTGATTGACCATTGGGTTACAGTGGTGACAACCTAACCCCTGATTTGTAAAGTTGCATTTCCACGCTAGTAAACAGTTTGTAATCTCGGAGGTGACTCTCTGATACCATGCGATTATCCAATTCCTCATCAAAAATTCACCTAATGGTTTTAACATCTGTGGATAATCTTTGCCCTAATGAAAGACTACATAAGAGGCTACTGATTGGTGGTTTTCTAATTCTATCATTCGTTCTACATTTATCAGCTGTCATTCTACTTTGGGAAAGAGCTTTCTCATCAGCGGGTGTCAATTTAGTTACTCTGAAATATATTTTCTATTGCAAACCAGGATAAATGCCAAGGTGAGTAGTAGATATAATAATCTTCAGTGGTGGCAAATGAGTGTTTTGTTGTTGCTTTCTTCTTATTAGACTCATGGATTTTAATATAGTTAATGCATTTCAATCAGTGATAGTCATTATATTTTTGGAAGGCATGCGAGTTTCATTTATTGCTGCAGGGGTTTATAAACTTGCCAGCCAATTTCGATTAGAATATTATGAAAATTAGTTTGCATCTTTAAATATACACCCTTATTATACTATTTAATTCTTAACAGGCCCAAATTTGGTCAGAGGACACTCCTTCAAGCTAGCTTTTTTTGACTCAATCCTATTAGTCTTTGAGTACTTCCTTGCTTTCTGGCTCACCAGGCCGTCCCGTGTTTACAGAGCATTTCCTACATCCCATACCTAGAAACAGCTGTTTCTCTAAAGAGCTCTGCCTTATTTTAGCTGTTAATGGCATTTAGGAATCGTCGTTTAGAGGATGTCATTGTTTCCAGGTGGAAACAGTCTTATAAGGAACACACACACACACACACACACACACACACACACACTGAGTTTATATTGATTTTTTTTCAGCATTCTTATTTGGTTTATACTTATAGCTCTTTTACACTAAAAATCTTGGATTCTGTCACTTATTTGCTTTATTCTTGAACATAAAAAATAGTTTCAAAATAACAATATATTATCCCTTCCAGGTTTTGGTATCAAGGTTATGTTGACCTCATGAAATGTGTTAGGAAGTATTGCCTCTTCTTCAATTTTTTGGAAGAGTTTGAGAAAAATAGGTATCAAATCTCTTTGAATATTTGGTAGAGTTCACTAGTGAAGCCATCTGGACTTAGACTTTTATTTTTGGGGAGGTTTTTCATGGTTGTTTCAATTTCCTTTCTGTTGATTGGTCCATTTAGATTTTCCAGTTCTTCATAATTCAGTCTAGGAAGGTTATATATATACTTATCCATTTTTCTAGATTATTGAATTATGTAGCATCTAGTCTTTCATAACATTCTAGTATGATCCTTTGTATTTCTGTGATGTCTGTAGTAACTTCTTTCATTTTTTACAAATTTATTGGAAAGAGAGAGAGAAAGTAATATCCATTGGTTGCCTCCCATATGCACCCCAACCAGGGACCAAGTCCGCAACCCAGGCACATGGTCTGACTGGGAATTGAACCTGCAACCTTTTGGTCCATAGGATGACACCCCAACCAACTGAATCAGACTTGCCAGGGCAATTCTGCTGTGATTTTTTTTTCTTTTGCTGACTTTGGGCTTCCTTTGTTCTTTTTCTTTTCTTTGAGAAGAAATGTTAGGTTGTTTACTCGAGATTTTTCTTGTTTCTTGAGATAGGCCTGTCATGATATAAACTTCCCTTTTACTACTGCTTTTTCTGCTGCATCCCAGTAGTTTTCACATGTTGGATTGTCGTTCTCATTTGTCTCTTTATATTTTTTGATCTCACATTTATTTCAACTTTGACCCAGTCATTTTTAGCGGTATGTTGTTTAATCTCTATGTATTTATGGAGTTTTTTACTTCCTTTTTGCAGTTGACTTTTGATTTTTAATTTTAAAGCATTGTGGTCAGAGAATATGCTTAGTGTGATTTCAATCTTAAATTTGTGAGGCTAGTTTTGTGACCCAACATATAGGTCACTGCAGCATTATTCATGGTGGCCAAGACATGGAGACAACCAAAGTGTTCTTCGATAAAGGATTGGATAAGGAAGGTGCGGTCCATATAAACAAAGGAATACCACTCAGCCATAAGAGAAGACAAAATACTGCCATTTGCAACAACATGGATGGACCTTGAGAATAACATGCTAAGTGAAATAAGTCAGTCAGAAAAAGCTAAAAACCATATGATTTCACTCATATGTGGGGTATAAAACTGAAACTCACAGACACAGTCAACAGTATCGTGGTTACCATAGGGAAGGGGGGTGAGAGAGTAGTAAAGGGTAAAGGGGGCCAAATACATGGTGATGAAAGAAGATGTGACTTTGGGTGGTGGGTACATAGTGCAACATACAGATTGTGTATCATAGAAGTGTGCACTTGAAACCTATAACATTTTATTAACCAATGCCACCCCAACAAACTTAATGAAAAATAACAATATAGTATTACCACTAACCAAAATACTGCTGAATGAAGTTTAAGATTTTTTAGCATTTCTTTTTTCCTATATGTTCTAAGGATGCAAAGTCAAATGCTGCATTTTAGAGACAATTAAAATAAATTATTTTCTTGGGTTATATTGCCAATTTGAAAAATAATTAGGGTATTTTGTTTCAGTTGGTTTTTAATTTTAGGAACTTTTTCCTTTTTCCTCTGACTTTCTGATTTTTTTCCCTTTAATTACAGAGGAACCATTACTTTTTATGGACATGAGTTCTTAGCCAACTATTAAATAGTTAACCTCTCCAATGGAACTCTGCATGGGACTTCTAATCCCTGAATTTTCAATTGGCTCTCCAGTCTCTAGATAATGGCCTCTGTGTAAACTTTTATAGTAATTATACACTTATAGGTATTCAAATATAGATACTTATTGAATTTGAATATTCGCCCAAAGTTATTTCCTCTATTTGCACCTCTTAGAATTTCTTCCCTGCAAGTTTCAGTTATTTTTAAAACATATGCTTAAGGCGGGTTTAAACTGATGGTAGAATACCAACTAAAAGAATCATAGGATTTAAAGAAAGAGGTGCTAAAGCCCCCTAGATGTGTCTCATTTTATGAGAGAAGTCTTCTCATTGGCAGCCCTTTTTTTTCAGCTGCTGTACAACCAGGTGGCTAGAAACTCTGTCTACAGCTGATGTCTATCTTAATTGGTTAGTATCTGTGTCTAACTTAGTCATGAAATAATTTTAACATCATTCCTGTTTGAAGGCGTAGGGTTTCATTTCCCAAATCAATTCCTGCCCACGTTGGGATCCCTTCCAAATAAAGATAAGCAAGAACAAACTTCTCATGTGATTAAAAACTTCACAAGGAGTCTGCTGAGCATATCTGAACTGATTGAGTTCAGTTCATATAATTTTCTCCAAGAAGATTAAATATAGTTGTTTTCTAGTGCAAGCTAATTAGCTTCTCCCTTGTGTCCATTAATGGAACACACATTTTGCTTTCATAAAGACAACACAGTTTTCATGGCGATGTGCCTCTGGCTCTAGAAGAGATTGAGAAAAGTTGCTGTTAAAAAATTGATTGCTGTCTTTTCTGTCTTTAGATTATAGAATAGAATACGGAAGATTTTCATGCAACATGCAGTTTGGATGTACTTCTTCACCTTTGAAGAGTGAAGGTTGAAGAGACCAAAGAAGGAAATCAATGAAATGTTAAAATCTCTATAGATAAATATGGACACTAGAAATAAAAATCACACAATAAAAAATACAAATAGCGACCATGTATGGCATTGGTCATCAAACACTATAAATGTAATTTATGCAATAATAAGGGATGTTTTGCCTGTCCAAAAATGTGATTTAAAAAACATATAATATTTGGTAGTGGTAAGGGGTGTGGTTAGTCAAAAATAGATGTTGAAAGTCTAAATTTATCAACCTTTCTGGAAGGCAGATTGGAAATGTGCATCTAAAGTTAGATATTCAGCCCTGACTGGTGTGGCTCAGTGAGTTGAGCTCCATCCCTACAACTAAGGAGCCAGTTCAATTCCCAGTCAGGGCACATGCCTGGGTTACAGGTCAGATCCCCTAGGAGTGGTGTGTGAAAAGCAAATGACCCATGTTTCTCTCACACACTGATGTTTTCTGTCTCTCTTTCTCCCTCCCTTCCCCTCTCTCTAAAAATAAAATAAATAAAATCTCTTTAAAAATAAAATAAAAATAAATAAAACAACAGACAACAAGTGTTGGAGAGGTTGTGGAGAAAAAGGGACCCTAGTGCACTGTTGGTGGGAGTGCAGACTGGTATGACCACTGTGGAAAACAGTATGGAACTTCCTCAGAAAACTAAAAATGGACCTGCCCTTTGATCCAGCAATTCCGCTGCTGGGACTATATCCTAAGAACACTGAAACACCAATCCAAAAGAACCTATGCACCCCAATGTTCATAGCAGCACAATTTACATTAGCTAAGTGCTGGAAGCAACCTAGATGCCCATCACTAAATGAATGGATCAAAAGACTATGGTACATTTACACAATGGAATACTACGCAGCCGAAAGAAAGAAGGAGCTCGTACCCTTTGCAACAGCATGGAGGGAGTTGGAAAGCATTATGCTAAGTGAAATAAGCCAGGCATTGAAAGACAAATACCATATGATCTCACCTTTAAGAGGAACCTAAATGACAAAACAAAGAAACAAGTACAATATAACCAAAGACACTGAAATAGAGGACAGGTTGTCAGTGCCCAGAGGGGAGAGGGGAGGGAATTTCAGGGGAGAAGGGAAGGGTTTACAGGAACAAATATAGAGGACACATGGACAAAACTAGGGGGGTTGGAAATGGGAGGGATGAGTGGGCGGGCTGGAATGGGAATAAAGGATAGAAACTGTACTGAATAATCTAAAATAAAAAAATTTAAAAAATAAAATAAAAATAAAAGGATATTCATTTCCTAGGGATATATCCTAAGAACATAATTGGGATGCGAGCACATATATATGGAAGACAATATCCACTGTAACATTATTTATTATGGCAAAGAATTAGAAATAATAGAAATCTTTAAAGACAGGAATTGGTTATAGAAATGATGGCACATCTATACAATAAACTCATATTATGGTACACCTATGTAATAAACTTCTACGTAGCTTTTAAATATTTTGAAAGATTGATGGCATAGGAAATGTTAATATTGAATTAAGTGAAAAGGAAGATTGTGGTCACAATTTTGTAAATTAAGAAAAACCTAACAACAACAACAAAAAAACACTCCTCTCATACTTACATACACACATATGGAATACTGGAAAGAACTATACTAAATTTTATTAGTACAAGTAATTTTAATTTTATTATGTACAAATAATTTTATTTTCTCTATTACTTAAATATTTCCAAATTTAAAAAATAGAGGTATATTAGTTTATAAAAAGTAGACTGAATATGATTTCAACCTACCAAAATTGTCATAAAGTACAAAATTTTAATTCAAAACTTTACATGGAAACTAGGAAAGATCCTAACATTTTACCAAGTCGCTAGATAACAATGACCAGGCACAATAAAAGTAGCCAAAGTAGACAGAGGACTTTGGAGCTAACAACAATTTTGCTGCATGTGAGGCTGCTGCAATATTACTGGAGGTAAGAGATAAAGGTTCTGAGGACTAGGGCGTAGCTAAGCTCTGAATTGGCTTTAGCAAGAATGACTGATGAGCATCACTTGTTCAAGCCATTATTTGGAAGTTTCTTGTTGCAGTTAAATATAAGTTTACTTGATACAATGATATAAACAAACAATTTTAATATAACTAGTTGGGTGAAACATTAAAGAAGCAGTCACAAAACTGGGAAGTGAGGGGAGTCAGAATTTTCTCTCAATTCCCATAAAATTGCTAGTAGATATTGTTCTATTTCCATTTAGAATTTTAAAATTAATATATTTAAATAGGTGTTATTGTGTATGTTTATCAAAATCATTTAAAATAAGATGCATAACTATAAATTTCCCAGAGAGGAGCTAAGAGATGTAAAACAGTTGCATAAAAAAATAAAGGAAGTGTCAAAAAAGCATGAAAAAATACCATGTAAAGGTTGTTTAAAATCAAAGGGAAGGGTTTACAGGAACAAATATAGAGGACACATGGACAAAAACTAGGGGGGTTGGAAATGGGAGGGAGGAGGGGAGGGGTATGTGGGTGGGCTGGAATGGGAATAAAGGATAGAAACTGTACTGAATAATGACTAAAAATAAATAAATAAAAATAAAATCAAACATTTGTTATTATTAAATGGTTGAGAGTGAATTTATATATTAAAAGATAAAACTCTAAGATGGATATTTAAAAAACAAAAATGCATGTGCTGTATGAGGAAAAAATCTATAATACAAATATATCCTGAATGTAAGAGAACTTATACAAAAGAATCAGAATGATTCATGAATAAGCGTATGTGAAAACATTCGGCAAATACAAAGCCAAAAAAAATGGTTTCAGTAGAGATTAAAAAGCATTAAGGAGGACAAAAAGGGTCACTTTAAAACAGTGAAGGGTCAAACCTACAACAAAGATGTAACTGTCAGAAGTCATAATATCTCAATTAACACTAATAAATATGACAAAAATGATTTTCAAGACATGGAATAATAGTGAGAGAGTGTAAGATGCATCCCACTGTCTCTGAAAGAACAAGTACATAGAGAGAAATGAAGGGTAACCACCTCTTGTTGCCTGTTCTTCCTGTTTCTCTTAGCAAGCCAGAAATGGGCTGCTAAGTTCTTTGTTCTTCCATGTGATTTTATTTAAGAGTGAGTAATGGGAACTTTCAGAACTGAACTCATGTGGTAAATGGGAAACAATCGAAGTACTTAGTTCTGTAACTGAATTCATTGTTTGCCTATAAAAGGAGAGCTGTGTTACTCAGGTGTGAGTTCAGCATGTCTCTCTGAACAGAAATGAAAAGGGTGAGATAGATACAAGGCAAAAGAAAAGTATACCAAATCAGGCAAGTCATGGGTACCGTTCTGTGGTTGGCCCAGGATGCAGACTCATTGTGATAGGTTGCCTTTAAGTTTTGTGTCACCGATGCTGGGAAGCTGTCTCCATACAAGTTTGGGATGGGTTGCTTTTTTCCCAGTGGTGCCAGGGTCAATCAGTGGGTGCGCACACATTCTCGTGCCCAGCGCCTAATAAACTTTTCCATTGGTAGCTGTCACCTTACCTCTCTACTGAGGCCATAAAATTGGACCGCATCTTTATAGTTTGTACCTAGATAGCATGTTATTCTGCTTCTTAATCATCCTGCAAAGAGATTCATTTGGCATGTGAAACGAGGACTGGTCAGGTGGCCACTATAATGGAGTCACTCAGCAGTGGTGTACAACATTTTGGCGTCTCTGGGCCACACTGGAAGAAGAAGAGTTGTCTTGGGCCGCACATTAAATACATTGAGACGTGTAATCACAAAAAGAATCTCATCATGTTTTGAGTAAATTTACGATTTTCTGTTGGGCTGCATTCATAGCCATCCTGAGCCACATGTGGCCTGTGGACCACAGGTTGGACACCCCTGGAAGGAAGTCTTCTCTCTGGAACCTAGGGTTGGGATGATATGTGAAGTTCCATGATTCCTAGGGGTGGGAGGTAATCTGCATGTGTAGTCTGGGAGCAACTACCCACCTGAGGGAACCTAAAGATCGGTGTTCCTTTGGGCACTGCTTTCAAACTATCCTAGTTTTTACTTTCTTCAATTATCACCAACTATACAGGAAAGTTTTGTGAGAAGGCATAGTCTGGCTTGTGATATGCTGATGAGAGGTGTGGAAGAGGGTATATCCCTCACTTGTAATGAAGATGGTGATGAGATAATAGTGTTCTCTTCTGAACAGTAAGAGTGAGGAATGAGCAGTAGTCGCCTGCCAAAGGTAGTAGTGCCCTGTAGAGCTGGGATCCAGCTGACAAGAAATACTCTGTAACAGGTGAGACAGCAGGTTGGCCATGATACAGGTACGTGGGGTGGAATGTACTCCCCAGAATATGAGAGGTGCTCCCTGGAACCTCTGATACAATTGGTGGAGGACCCTTGGCAATAAATATATATAGGCACATGTTCGCAATAATTTCATATAGGGGTATGTATGTGGGCATATGTGTGTGTGTGTAGACCATGAGAGACAAAGTGGAGGGAAATTGAGAGCAAGCAGTTTGGAAGAATGTTTAAATGTTCCAAATTATCTGTGCCCTGACTTTGACTGATTTTTAATTTCTCCTTTGTATTTTTGTGATCCTTTGACTTTTCTTTTTAAAAATAGAACTACCATTAAAATATTTTTACATGGGCTGAGAAAGGAACCAAATTCCTTTCTAGCAACAGTTTGTGGGACTTGCTTTCATGTGTAACTTTGGAATAGACCTCACCTTTGGAAAATATTCCGTACATTGTAGAAAGATGAGTGGGCTCTTTCATGACACAGAGGATCAGATTTTCTCCTGACTAGTCAGCAGCCACATGATCTCAGAAGAGTTTATTTATTTCTTAAAACTATTTCCTTAAGAGTGAAACAGAAAGGTAATTTTTACCTTATGGAGTAGTGGTATGATATAATTGAATTATATGCACATGTTATGAATTATGAAAATTAAGGTTTTATTAGTGTGATTATTATTGTTGTTCTTACTTGTACTGGAATTATGACGATGTCAAGTTTCAAGGAAAGAATTTGCTTTCCCAATTGGATAGCTGGCTGCTAAAAATGATGAAAAGGCTTAATACCAGCTGTCAAAGGAAAGCAAATAAAGCCAGGTCAAAAGAAAGGAATTGGATTTGTGAAGTGGAATTTAATATGTATGCATGAAATACCTTACAGAGATGACTTAGAGCACTCAATAAAGGTCTGTTGGCTGGTTGATTTGATTTAGAACTGCAAAATCCATGAAAATAAACACTGACCCATCTACCCAGGAAGAGCTTTGCAAATCAAATAGGTTTTGGTCAACAGGCCTGATGACAATACGAGAAATTCAATTTACTCCACATCTATTTTTATATATTAGATTGTAAGATTGTGGCTTTTTCTGGGAATCTGTGGCAGAAATTGAATGTTTCAGCCACAAGTTGAGAGTACAAGTCAGTTTAGTGAGCAAAGAAATATAAGTTGTATCACTGCTTAGGAATATGATGTGGAATATAAATAATGTATATGGTGAGTCATTAATGAAATACTGTGAGCCAAAATACATTCATTCTGGTCAAATGTTCTAAAAACTATTTGAAAACCTCTTTTTAAAGTATGGCAGGCTCTAGGACTCCTATATCCCAATGGAAAGAGACAGTGTTCAATAAAAAGTGGGCAAAAAACTTGAACTTCACTAAGGATGATATATGACTGGTCAATTATCATGTGAAAAAGTTTTCCACAGCAATAGTCAGTGGGAAAATGCAAATTATACATGTGTGAGGTGCTCCCTGGAACCTCTGATTGGGTTCCAGGGAATACTATTACCCATCAGAATGGCTTTACTGAAAAACACTGACCATGCTGAGTGTTGGCGAGGATGTGGAAGAACTGAATTCTCTCATACATTACTGGCGGAAATTTGAAATGGTGCAAACACTTGGGCAAACAGCTTAGTGTTCTTATACATTTAAAGACACACCTACTTTTGTCCAAGCAACTCTACTTTTAGGTATTTACCCAAAAAGAATGAAAACGTATATTCTACAAAGTGAAGTTGAACAAGCTCTGACTCAGAGCTACGTTCCAGCATTGACTCTGGGGGTTTCAGTGGGTTCTGTCATCTCTCTGAGCTGTAACTTCTCATTTTACAAGAGTTAGTGGGTTTGGGTGATTTCTAAGGTTCCTTAAAGCTCTGTTTGCTAAGGTTTTATAAAATATTACTCCTTTGTCATGTGACTCATGTCAGAAGCCATGAAAGTTGTGCCAACCTGCCACCAACATGAGTAAGGTCTCAGATTGCAAGTAGTCCGAACTGTTTGGTAGCTTTTCAGGAATTGTCCCCTTTTCAGAGGCAAGCTCTTCTCCATGACTTCCCAATCCAGGTTTCAAGGAAACAAGGATAGAGGTGTGCTGGCATACTTTAAAGTTGCTCTGATCATATGTGTGAATACATGAATAAAGCCATTCATCAACAAGTATTTACCGAACACCTGCTACATACAAGGCATTGTATTAAGAACCTGCTTTTCAGCGAATATATAACCATGAATGAAACTCATTTTCTGTCCTCGCAGAGATGACGATCCTCTGATTGGAATATAGATAAAAATATAATACTGATATATGACATTAATATATGTTACAGGAAAGGGATACAGGAAGGGCCGTGAACAAGAAGGACATGAGTGGTTTGTTCTGACTCTGAGGAGTCCAACAAGGGATTTTTCATGGAGGACGTGGCATGGGAGCTGTACCTTAAGCCATGAGTGGCTTTTTACTGTGTAGAACTGGCAATAAAAGAGTGGGCAGAGGAAAATGCATGGTGATGTGACAGCCTATAGTATATTTGGGAATGATGGGTGAAAGATGGCTGGAGCATGGTAGTGGTATTTAGAATCACCAAGATTTGGAAGCAGCCCAAGTGCCCATCAGTAGATGAGTGAATAAAAAAAGCTGTGGAACATTTACATGATGGAATATTAGTCAGATGTAAAAAAGAAGGAAATCTTACCTTTTGCAACAGCATGGATAACATTATGGAGAACATTATGCTAAGTGAGATAAGCCAGTCGGAGAAAAATAAATACCATATGATCTCACTTATATGTGGGATCTACAGAACAAACTACACTAACAAACAAAATAGAAACAGACCCATAGACACAGAGAACAGACTAACAGCTCTCAGAAGGGAGGGGGTTGGAGGGGCTGAGTGAAAAAGTTAAAGGAATTAAGCAAAAAAAAGTCATAGACATAGACACAGACACCACTATGGTGATTGCCAGAGGGAAAGGGGGTGGGGAGAGGTAGAAGAAGGTAAAAGGGGGATAAATGGTGATGGAAGGAGATTTGACTTTGGGTAGTGAACACAAAATGCATTGTACAGATGATGTATTATAGAATTGTACACCTGAAACCTATATAATTTTATTAACCAATATCACCCCAATAAATTCGATTAAAATAAATAAGTAATAAAAGTAAAAAAAGAACGAAAAGAAAATGACTCTGTTATAAACTAAGAAAATAATTTTGCTACTTATACCAGCTGGAGGGTTTCCTTGTCTTTCTAGATAGAAATGAGTCAGAAAACCTAAACATCACCAAAAGGCTCTTACTATTGTAAATTCCCTTCTTTTCCCCTGCTGTAGCACCTTGCAACAATAGCAGCAGTAGCATCATTGTCATTGTCATCATCATTATAACCATAATCTTTTGAGCATACTAGAAACTTTACATTGATAATTACTTTTAGTCTGATCAGTGTTCTTACGAGCTGAGTGTATCATAGGTGAGGGAGCTGCAGCTTAGAACCTTAACTTGCCTTACACAACAGAGCTGGAAAATGGCAGAGCTGGATTTGAACCTTGGTCTACCAGTGCTTTGTCTATTTGTGGCTGACTTATTTCACCTAGTATAATGTCCTCAAGGTTCATCTAGATTTGTTTCTTTTTTAAGGCGGAATAATATTCCATTGTATGTATCTAAAGTAGTCAAACTCCTAGAAACAGAAAGTAGGGTAATGATTGTCAGGGGCTGGCAGGAGGGAGAAATGGGAAGTTGTGGTTCAATGAGTATCAAGCTTCCATGTTATACAATTAAAAAGTCTAGAGATCTGTTGCACAACAATGTGAATATAGCTAACACTGAACTGTACACTTAAAAACTGTTAAGCTGGTAAATTGTGTGTGTTCTGCCACAATTTAAAAAATTAACTTTAAAAATCTTCACTAATCTTTATGTATGTCATTCACAGAGGCTGAAGAGGTAGTGTGCTGTAGTGGAAAGCCAGCCTGGTCTTTGGCATTGGTAGACCAAGGTTCAATTCCAGCTATGTTGTGCCAAGCAAGTTAAGGTTTCAAGCTTCAGCTCCTTCATTTATGATGCACTCAATATCTATTTGAGATTCGGCTTTCAATTTTGGGGGGTATATATCCAGAAGTGAGGTTGGTGGGTTGTATGACAGTTCTATTTTTAATTTTTTTGAGCATTCTCCATACTATTGTTCATAGCAGCTGCACCATTTTACATTCCCTTTGGTAAGCATTTTTTAATTAATAAGCCTCAGTGTTTTCGCTGTCCTAGATAGACCAACAATACAGTGATTTCAAAAGTCCCAGTCAACATTAATCTGGATTAATTAAAAGAAAAAGCCCATCAGAATCATTAAAACATGAATTATAGGACATTTAAAAGTAAATGCCTTTTGTTTCATGCATATATTTAAAAACAAAATAATATAAATAAGCTTGCTATGTCACCTACGTTCTTCAAAGGCTCTTCAGGTGCCATTTCAGGAACAGAGAAAAATGGTGTAGAACTAGTAATAAGTCTTTCACTATGAATAGAATCCATAATAAAAGTCTAGTATTAATTGTCTCCAATCTATGTAGAGTTTATTCAGAAGAGGCAAACTTTGGCCCAAGTCTTAAATCATTCACCAGTGATGCTAAATCAATGGAATTTGAAATTAAGGGTGTTATGCATTTAAATGTCCTCTAAATAAAATTCAAACAGTTATATCTAAAAATGATCATTGACCTACCATGCTGTGTCCATTTTCTCCCACAGGCTGAATTATGTTAGCAGGAGTCATCTTTTTTATGTCCAAATTGATACTTTTCATTCATTTTTAAGTAACCATTCTTTAAGCCGATCTTGCCAAAATGGTTGATGAATCTCAGGCATTATTTAGATTTGTAGGCCTTTAAAGGCCCTCCAACAAATTATGTCAGCTGTTCAATCTTCCACTGACATTGCATTTGCCCCTCATTACTCACTGTATTGTTAATAGCCATCTGGACTCTTTGAGTATATAAGTAACTAACTTTTTTTCTGTGTAAGTGAGCATTGAAAATCTTCTAGGTGGGTGGTAGGAAATGAGGGGGCGGGCAGACAATTTGGAATAATATGGCTTTTTGTTTGATTGACAACCATAGGACCCTCCTTATAATTGAGCAACTTTGCATGGGTTGAAATGAAAGAGGATGCTGGAATTTAGCCTGGATGTTACAGAATCTGAATTTTAAAAATTGAGAAGGAGCAGATTGTTCTGGAGCAGTGGCCTGAGTTCATATAACTCCAGACAACACAGGATTAGGAGTTTAGAAGTAGAAGTGTTCTACTCTCTACCCTGACAGAAAATCATTTAGTATGTGATTATCTAACCTTCTGAGCAGACAAAAAGTTTCAAAGCTATAGCTGCGGCCTTGCAAGAAGAGTTTAAGGCACAAAGTCATTAATGTAGACTGTGAAATTTGTACCACATGCAGGGGCATCCCTGGACTAAGAATAGCTCCCCCCTCCCTCAACTGTCTGGATGACAGTACACAGCTCCATTCTCTGAGTATCTTTACTTATCTGGAAAATGAGGATGAACCTAGAATTTAGAGTCTTGCTTCTCAAACTGTATGTGTGAAGGATTGGATATTTTATTTCCAATTCACCATTGACTGATATTGTTGTTAAATACATAAGAATGAATTACTAAAGAAATCATGTGCTTGGGTGTGACAATGTCTAATAGCAATGCAAGTTTCTAAGTGCTTGTTGTCCATTTCTGTACCTATCTCACTAGGGACTCAAACATTTGTTTTGGATGGGGGCTGGTCCAGAGACCACATTTTAAGTAGCACTGGTTTAGAGCAGCAGTTGGCAAACTATAGCCTATAGCTCAAATGTCGTCCTTGACATTGATTGAAAAAAAATCAATAAAATGTTTTAAATTCTTTTTTCAAATTCAAGGTCTTGAAAGGTAGTAAACTCAAACTCTTGAATCAATGCAATAAACAATTGTTCTCCTTCAAAATCACAACTACTGAACAGAAGTTTTAAAAGATCAGATGCTCTAAAAGCTGTATGTCAACGTGATCTATAGTAAAGAAAATTTAAGGTACTTACTTCTATTTGGGCCATTTTAAAGTCATGTATTATAAATTGAAGATGAGCCTTAAAATGCTTATTGCCAGGTATACTTTGATAATGACAGCAAGACAAAACACTGCTATCGGCAGCTGTTGATATTTATTACTGCCATGCATTTTTTTCACATGGAGGGAATAAAACATTCATTTGTAAATTTAAAAATTAAATTAATTTTAATTGGAAAAAATCATGATAATATAGTCACAGTAATTTTCACTTGAGAATTTTATCTTGGGTAAAACTAGTTTTGTAACGTGGTATTCTTCATTACTTACTAAAATTCTTATTTTGGAAGAATTCTTATTTTGTCACTGCCTATTTTGGAAACTAAGTTTTCTTTTTAAAAAAAAATATTTATTTATTTTTAGAGAGGGAAAGGGAGAGAGAAAGAGAGGGAGAGAAACATCAATGTGTGGTTGCCTCTCATGCACTCCCTACTGGGGACCTGGCCCACAACCCAGGCATGTGCCCTGACTGGGAATCAAACCAGTGACCCTTTGGCTCACATGCCAGCGCTCAGTCCACTGAGCCACACCAGCCAGGGTGAAACTAAGTTTTCTTAGCACACAGCCACACCCCTTCACTTGCAAATTGTCTATGGCTGCTTCCAGTGCCACAATGGCAGAACTGAGCTGTCATGACAGAGACCCTGTACCATCCAGAATATTTACTGTCTGGCCCTTTATGAAAAAAATTTTTTCCTCACTGGTTTAGAAGGAACAGAAAATAAGGGTGCTGAATTAATTTTCTAAGGCTCTTTCAAACACAAAGAGATAATAATTCTGCCAAGATGTTGGTAACAGGGACAATTGGCTGTCTGACCCTGAAAGAGAAATAGCCAGAAAACGCTGTTCATTCTGGTAAATGAGATCAGTATGTTCTATGAAGACATTCTGTTCCAAAAGAAAATATTTCATTTTTTCTACCTCTTTGTATTTCCAATATTCCACTGTACTCCACCTGCGCACTCTGATTACATACATAATTGTGGGTTTGGGCAGTTGGGATCATTCAAGGTCAAAGCTCTGTCCAGATTTCTGGCTTACTTCTTTCTTAAATTCCTGGACACATGTGCTCTCTTTTTTCGTTTCCAAAACCTGTCATATTTCTAAGTAATTACTAAGTCTCTCCGTTTACCATAAAGGCCATTTGGGAATGAGCTGCAATGTGGGCAAGACTTTAATGGTTCTTTCTCGTTGAATGGGTTTCATCTGAGGGGGTTCCCAAAGCCTCAATGGCATCCTTCTTTACTACCTGGGCTCTAAAGTCACAGGGAAAGCCAACATTTAGGATATTGGAGAATGTGATTTATATTTGTGAATAAATGGGCTTCTTCGCACTGATCTCCAGAATGTATCAGACTTACTGAACCAGGTTACCAGCATCCCTGGAAAACCACAAGCCTCTGATATAAGGGTGGGACTGGGAGAAATCAAAAGCCAATATTGTCTGCAGGTTGACTTAAGAAAGGAGGATGAGGAAGGAGCAAAATTCTGGAAGCATATTTTTACAATCTCATACCAGACATGTGAGTCATTCTCAGATGGAGAGGCGCCAGGGCTATAGGGATGGATGCCCCTCCATGTGGAAGGAAACATCGGACAATGGAGAGGATGCAATACTCCTGACCCCAACCCCACTTAGTATGAAATCTGTTCATTGAGTCATCTTACTCCTTACTTTGCTGCAGAAAAGGAAGCTCTGCTGGTTCCCCATTTACTGGCTGGGGTTGAGAATGGCATTGCCACAAGGAATTGCAGAATTCTGTAATGGCATCACGATGCTAAAGGACTTACCTCTCTGACCATTGTGAAAACTGGAAAGTGAACAAATTCCTTATCCTCAACAAAATATTACCTAACACCAGTCTTTTTATTTTCCTTCAAGAAAATTGCCCTGGTGGCAATATTTACCACCTCAGTGATCAACTCAATGTTTTATCTGGCCTTCCGTGCTAGAAGTATCAAGTTCACTGGATTTTTGTATTTGGCTAGTTGTGAGCCTTGTCATTTCTACCTCAGGTCCCTTAAAACTTTATTCCCTCCCTATCTCTACCACCACCACCTTAGTTCAGGCCATGAACAAAAAGCATTTAAAGTATATTTTATCAAACAGATACCTTTTTGTTCCATGTTATGTCCCTTTGATTTCAGCACCTCTGAGGCGAGAGATCCCATTTAACCTAAAGATATCCAACTTTAAGAACAGAGCATTGCTTTTCTTGTCTACCCTACGGCTCCAGAGGCCCTCTTAAACTCTGGGCAGCAAACAGCTGGAGGTGCTATGGAGTTAACATCTGGTAGCAGCCTTCAACAAGTGAAAAGTCTCTAGATAAATGCTTTAGCCACTGCCTTCCTCCTCTTCTTCACAGAAGCAATTCTGCGAATCATTCTATACATGGATCCTCAAAGAGTCTGGTGGGTTTGAGTTCAAGTTACTCATTGTGGTAACAAGCTCATTTATGAAGTGTTTTTAATTGCATTTTTCTCTTTCCTTGTCTCATTCTTCCTGCTCTCTCACTCCTGATTTCTGGGACTACCTCTCAAGTAAACCACCTGTTCTCTAGTCCTTGCCTCAGGCTCTGCTTTGGAGGGAACAGAAACTAATATACGAGGTCTGTCCAGAAAAAGTCCAGCCATTGTTAATATAACAAGAATGGTTTGCACAACATCAATATAACCTGGCAGCCAGGGAGAGTGAACTAGAACAAGCATGCATGAACAATGGCAACTTCACTGTACTAGTCAGTGGGGGCAGTGGATACTGTTGAGTAAGCATGTGTACTGTGTGGCTGTAGCATTCAAACTGACTGAGCAAGTAGAGCAATGAATCTGCATGAAATTTTGAGTTAAACTTGAACATTCTTCCATGGAAAATATTCAGATGATTTAGAAGGCTGCAGCTATGGGCAACTGGTCACTGACAGCTTCATCACAACAACATGCCTGCTCATGCATCACATCTGGTGTTGAGTTTTTTTGTGAAACAGCAAGTCATTCAGGTGACTCAGTCCCCCTACAGCCCAGATTTGGTATCCTGTGACTTCTGGCTTTTCCCAAAACTAAAATCACCTTTGAAAGGGAAGAGATTTCAGACCATCAATGAGATTCAGGAAAATATGACAGGGCAGCTGATGGCGATTGGGAGAACTGTGTGAGGTCCCAAGGTGCCTACTTGGAAGGGGACTCAGGTGTCATTGTTTCTTCTTCAATATACACTGTACCCATGTACAGTGTTTCTAGTACATTGCCTCTTCTTCAATAAATGTCTACATTTTTCATATTACATGGTTGGATACCTTCTGGACAGGCCTCATATTTATTCATTATCTATGAAGCTGGAGGGTTTTATTATCATTGTTTTAAAGATGAGAAACCTGATGCAAGGGTAGGTGCAGTGTCTTGTTCAAAGTTTTATCTCCAGAATGTGCAATAATTAAGAATAGATACTGGTCCACTGTTTCCACAACACTAGGGTCTCCACCTAAGATGCAAAGCATTTTCCATGTAATAGTTTATCTGTATAAAAATTCAGTGTTATAGACAAGCATAGGGTATTTTACAAGCCATTTGTAGAAAGTGGCCACTTTGCACTTAGGCAAAACGGTAAATACTCATTAGATGAGCTTTGTTCAAGTGCTAGTACGCATTTACTATGATTCAGAGAATGGAGACTTTATTAGCTCTTTATTTGTTTGTTTTGCGAACCATTCATATTACAAGTATTGTTTGCCGTGCTGCATTTCTTGAAATACAGCCAAATGAAGCACTTTATAAACAAAATAAGCCACTCAAATGATTTATTATCTTTCACAAATAAAATAAAATGCTCTGAAGCTGCACAATTAAGCTTTCAAATGTGAGTACTCAAGGTTGGCTTTCTCATTTAAAAAAAATCAGATTAGCTTTAAAGTCTTAGCTCTAATTTCTACTGAGCAGAAAAGAAAATCCCTGTCCAATTGCGAACTGTTTTTATTTTTGCCTTTCTAACTTTTTTAAAACATCAGAAGTATAAAGACAGAAAAAACGACTGGCGGAAAAAACGTGCCAAGAATCATGGATGGTCATAAATAACAGGCAGGAGCAGAAGAGAGCCCAGGAAAGCCCTCTCAGGTTCTCCAGTCTTGTAATCACACAAATGAAATAGGAAATTGGGCCAAGGAAAGTGAGTATATAGGTCACAGCCCCAGAAGAAAACAGCACACTCAGCTGGGAGTTTTGAAGAAATCTTTCTAGTGAAGGAATTCTTTAGAGGAATTATTCTTTAGAGGTACAGGTAGAATTAAGGGAACCATTAAAGCATGTTAGGCAACCAGAGTATAACAATATCAGAAAGCTGTTAGCACTCTTAGGCCTGATGAAGGAAAAGAGGAAGCAGCAGAGCTGCAGACACTGTGATGGCTGGAACCACAGAAGTGGGGCCCCAATAGGCACTGTCATTGCGGAAGAACAGTATGGAGCTAGGAGAGAGCCAGGGGAATAATTACTTTGACCTTTTTAAATCTCCTGTGCTCTGATCATTCTCCAGGTGACTCCCATTAGCTAAACCCAACCAGTATCCAGGGAGACAGAGGTCTGACTAATACAATCCACAGAAGTAGGCCTCCTGGGGCACTCAAAATGACAGATAAAGATGGAGAAGTGATCTAGGAACTGGTGAAGAAAAAGGGAGGTCCTAATTTTGCTTATTCACTCATGAATCAAATCTGAAATATACCCCAGAAATCTCAGTTTCAGGGCTTCTTCAGCTCCCCAAAGGATAAGACTTAGACCTAGCACTTATAATAACCAATTGAGGAACACTTGAAATAGTTTTCAGCCTAAAGTTTAGATTATCCATTAACATATATGTGCAAGTCTATACACATTTGACTACATATTTAAGCAGAGAACTGTGGTAATAACTATCATATTGATAGATAGTAATAAGTGCTCATGAAACAAAATGGTTTCTGTCTTTAATATTTGAAATACTGGTGTTAATCAAATCTTTTCTCAGTTGACTGACTATTGCGTCCATATTTCCAAAATTTATTATTGAAACTGGACAAAAATTTCTATTTTTTTACATATTGTTATTGAGAACATGGAGTGGTTACCAGATGAGCTCCTAGGGGATGTTTTTGCCCTAGTGGACTTTGGCTTTTATTGGAGTGTGACGCCATGCTTGTAGGTTTGCTGCAGTTCAATCATTCATGCACTCAATGCACATTTATTGAGCATCGAGCAGTGTGCTCAGCATAAGAGAGAGATTGCAAAATGGTCCTTGCCTTATTCAATATTACATGTTAGTTTAGGAGGTAGATAAGAAACAAGTAAATTCTTTAATAAAATATATACAGATTATGATCAGCACTGAACAGGAAATGAAAAGAGTGAGGAGGCTGAAATAGAATTAGGGAGAAACAATCTCAAGTATATAGGGTGGTCTTGGAATATCCTTTTGAGAAGAGAATGTGAAGACTGAGGTCTGAGGAATGGGGAGGAGCTGAACCTGCAAAATGCAAGGGGAGATAGAACCCAGGCAGAGGAGACAGCAAATACAAATGCCTAGTGGCAGGAAAGGTCCTGAGTCCTAAGACGGTGTAGCTTCATCTTCCCTTAGGAAAAGGTGACTTGGTGGGTGGGGGGAGGTACTTCAAAAAGTAAATTTCTGGTCCTCATCTCAGATTCACCAAATCAGGATCTACAGAGGAGACTCCGGGGAAATAAGTGAATGCTAACATTAGCAACATTTGGAAAACCCTAACCACAGGAAATATCACTGATATTTGGACCATAGATTTGTCAAGGAGATGGGTTTGAGTGTAAAGGATAGTGTGTAATTTTGTTGGTTTTTCATAGTGCCTCATTCCAGCGTGTTAGCCTCTTAGAAGCAGTGGTAAGTTGCAAGTTCAAGTATATCAGTCACAGCCCACTCTCTGGGCCCTGAAGCTGCCATCTACTTTACAAAGACAAGTCATGAAATGTGGTATGCAGAATTCCAAAGATGTCTCCCCAAGATTCCCATCCCATAGTTATCCATTGAAACACTAATATAGTTATTTCAGTGAAGGGATTTTACCGATGTAATTCTGGTTACTGGACCTTCAAATCAAGAGGTCAACCAGATTACTCACATGGGTGCAGTCACATGGGCCCCTACAAGCAAAGAAATTTCTGTGGCCAGAATCAGAAGAGACAGGTGTTCAGAGAGATTCAGCAGAAACAAAGTTGTGGAGATTTGAGGCATGGGAAGGACTTGACCTGCTGATGCTGGGAGGGGCAGGGAGGACAGCCAGAAAGCATAAGAAAGAAGGTGGGCAGCCTCTAGGAGCAAAGACCAGCCCCTGGTTGACAGCCCACAAGGCGATAAGAATGTTAGTCCTACAACCACAAAGAACTAAATTTGGTCAACAACTTGAATAAGCTTGGAAACTGATTTTTCTCAGTCTACCAGTAAGAACCCAGTTAGTGAACACTTTGATTTTGGCCTTGTGAAATATGAAGCTGGGAAACCAGCGAGGCCCACTAGGACTTCTGGCCTATAGAACTGCGAGATAACAAATTTATGGTGTCTTAAGCCACTAGGTTTGTGCTGATTTGTTATGGCAGCAATAGAAAACCAATACAGGAGGTAGCAGTCAAACTTAGCAGCTCCCAACCTTAAGGCCAACTCTTTACACCACCATCATTAGGATTATCACCAATGCATTAATGAACTGACCTATGCCCCAGTCATTCAACTTTTCTGAGACTCACATTCCTAACCTGTAAAACAGAGATAAAATAATCCCTAACTCAGAGTGGGTGTGAGATTTTAATGAGATGAAACACTATGTGAACTTGGAAACACCACACAGACGTCTAGAGGTTGCTTCCATTGATGAGTTATCAGGATGCCTTTTGGCAAGGCACTTGCACTTAAACTCTTTCCATTTGTTACAAGTTGGGTTGCCTGGGAAGCAGACTTCAGGATGGTACTTGGATTTAAGGGTAGAGACATTTAGTAGGGAGTGTTTGGGATCACATGTATGGAAGAGAGGGGGAGGAAGCAGGAATGGGCTAGGGAGAAGTTGAGCTGGGATGTAATCTAAACAAAGGTGTCAGCTCATTTCATGGGGACATTGGAGATGGGATGGCCCTTCAGATTTGCCCAGGGATATCTCAGGGTCTGGAACTCTATGACAGCTGTGTTGTTCACCATTGGATGAAATTTCCCTGGAAAGAATGCATGAGATTGGTCCAATCTGTTAAATTCAGCAGAGGCAGTCCCTGATGAGGGCTCCCAGCAGCAGGGGGTATAAGTCCTTCATTCCTGAAGGGGCATCTGGGAAGTCCATCAAAGTCTTTGTCATAACATTCCTGATCTTTGTGGGTCTACAATAAGAGATTTTTCCATCATACAAAGGAAATATCGTCTTCTCCCAGTATTCCTTTGACTTCTAAATCCTTCTTGTGTCAGAAGTTCATTTTCATGCAAGATGGATGGTGTTCTACTGTCAATATGTATTCTACTTCTAACTCTAAATAGTCTCTTGAATCAGCCCATTCTGTAGGTCCTCCTAATACTCACAGATTTTTTGGCCAGATTGGAGCCTACTTAAATACCCTAGCATATGTGTCTGCCAACACTGTGTCAAGGAAATAAGAGTGGGAAGGAACTAAGGAGGAGAATCTCACAGGAACCATCTTAAAATGTCTCTGGGCTAAATGGTTAAATGAACTGAACAACCACTGGGGACCCCAAGGCTCCAATCTCCTGTAGTAAAAGAAAACATTTTGTGCAGTGGTAGCCACAGGATTTCAGCAGAGTTTTAGGAGAGACATCTTCATATTTCATTTTCTCAAGCCTCTGTTCTCTTTCAAGTGGCATAATCAACAGAAAATGTCTTATGACCTTGAAGTGTTTTTATACTACACTCCAAGCCTTGCAAGTTGCCATGGAATGTGAGAGCTGCAATGCTTCAGTAATGTACGATCAAGAAGGAAGAAACTAGAGAAGGAAAGGAAAAGGGTGGAAGAGACATACGTTTTAAACATCTTGTTCACTTCTATTCTTCAGGGTGCCAGTTCGTGCCTTTGGAATCAGCATTAATTCTTCCCTGCCTATCATGAATGTTACTGTTTGGTTATTTGAGGGAGTGGAAAATGCTAACCTGCACTGAGACCTTTGTCATAATTGAGAAAACATATTTTGACTCGTGATTTTGGGTAAATACACTTTTCCCAGATAACTTCCCAAATGAATGTTTTTCCCCCAACAACACTACAAATAAGACATACTCCAAATTCTTAGAGATTTATAGATAAAGGGAGAGTAGAGAACACATTCTCTAGACATCTACCTACATGTCCCATAAGCAAAGCATTTGTCCAAAATTGATTTCCTCACTTCATCTGCACCTCCTTTTGTATTCCTTGTATTGATGAGTAGCCTGAATGTCCTCTCGGTCACCTAAATCGGACATTTAGGAATTAAAGAAAGTGAGGATAGGGAAAATGGAGAGTGAGAAAGTTTCAAAGAAATTAGGAAAGATACTTTTCTATAGCTGAATAAGAAAATGACTTCAAATTGAAAGGGACAGCCAAGCAGTTGTCACAATAAAAGAAAAAAAATCTATGCATCATGTTTTTTTTTTAATAGAAAAGTTGGGATAAAGAGAAAAGTCTAAACATTTTCAAGAAGAAAATACAAGTTGCCTAGAATGGAACAAGACTTAAGCCACCAGTTTTCTTTTCATCAACAACATCAGATGCCAAATGCTACTGGTATCATGAATTTATTGTCCAATCCAGGAAATCTCACTTGGCACCAGTGGATCCGTCTTTGGGATAACAGATACAAACCATGACCATCCTAGGTACACTGGAATAAATGGTAACTCTACTGAAAGATGTTAAAACAAGAATTTCAAAACTCAGAGGGAAAATGATTTTAACCTAAAATCTCATGAATAGAGAAGATATCAAACCAGTGTGGGGAAAGAATAAAGACTTTCAGACATGCCCAAAAGTCGGGCACTCATGTATTTTTTTTGGAAAGATACTTGAGGATATGTTTTATTTAAAAATGATGAACTATAACCAATTGTATAACATTTTTTTAAATTAAGAAAAAAACATGTTAGTCTTAGAACCAGAAACTTGATTCATCCATCAACCAATTAATCAATGAAGTCACTGCTTATGACTGTTGGGCAAAGTTGTGTATGTATCTGCCATGTCACATTGGTTACGGGTAGAGAGGTGTGTATTAGATGAACAAAGTGATAAAATGAGCCAAGAGATAAGGACTTAAGGGGCAGAAGACAGGGGATCTCATAAACAATATATGAAAGAAGGAATTCCATGGTGATGGGAGAGGGAAATCTGCGCTCACAAAGCTGTGAGCCTACTTAGAGAACACCCAGCTCAACCAGAGGAGGAGGGGGCAAGAGGATGGAGGACTCCAAGAGAAAAGTGTCCATATGTAATGGGAATCATCAGAGGAGACAAGATGAACAATTTGGAGATGATACAGAATGAGAGAAAGGCCATTAGTCAAGTACATAAAAGGAGATAACTCATTTGAACCTGACATTAGGACGTTCTTCTCCAAAAGCCATGGGGAGGAAATGTATTATGACAAAAGTTAATATTTATTGAGTTACTATGCCTAGGCACTATGTAGTTTACATGTACTAATTCACGTAAGTACTCATAGCAACACTATGAGATAGGTAAATTATTATTCCCGACTTTTCAGGCGAGGTAACGAAAGCACAGTGAGGTTACTCATCCAAGGTTACACAGGTAGTGACAAACAGAGCTGACGTGTCAACAGTCCACCCCTGGCAGTCTGCTTCCAGAGAACAACATTTGGTTCTAGGGAGAATAATATTTTGTCAAACCAGTATTAACAAAGGTAGGTTTTTAACCTTTAAGATCACTCTCTATAGCTCCTTCATAGACATATCACAAGAAACTTAACTATGGTTACAACTCAGGATATAAATATTACCATGCAAAGAAAGATATGATTGACCACAGCTGGAAGACCAAAGGGAGGGAGGAGACATAGAAGGAAGGATGGGGTAGTACTGTCTTCATCTAACAAAATGAGAGAAAAGAGAAACAGCCTATGTTTGATAGTTGTAGACATGGAGGTTTAAATGCTACTTAATGTTGCCAGAGTGACCATTCTTGTCACTCTCTTGGATGGACTGTAGAAGGAAAGTGAAGAGTAGATAAGTGGGTTAAGTCTACATCTACAAATCAAGAGATGGATACAAAATGCTTAAGGTTTATACATAAATGAATAAAACATATCAGCCCTGGCTGCTGTGGCTCAGTGGATTGCATGCCAGCCTGTAAATCAAAGGGTCGCTCGTTTGATTCCCAGTCAGAGCACGTGCCTGGGTTGTGGGTCACTTCCCCAGGAGGAGGCGTGTGAGAGGCAACCATACATTGATGTTTCTCTCCCTGTCTTCTCTCTCCCTTTCCTCTCTAAAAACAAATAAATGAAATCTTTAAAAAATAAATTAAAATATCAGTACAAGCAAATTATTGAGAAATAAAGTGATACTTATCAGAAAAACAAAATTAAATATAGTGGTTTCTTCAAAAGTAGGCAGGTGCAGTTTTTCATCTTATGCTCTTTTGTACTATTTCATTTTTAGGTATATTACTTAGCACATTTTAGTTTGATAAGCCAAAGAAACAGAAGATGCAATGTCAGTGACATTAGCAATTTGATTTCAGGAAAACAACAGAATCAATTACACTAAATAAATGTGACTAATCTGGAATCCATTGGTATTGTAGCTTTGATCATATTTATTTTGTAATTTTTTTATTTTGTAATAGAATAAAGGCATAAGGATTTTATACCAAGTATTATGTATGTACAACTCAAAATATCATTAGAATTTTAAAAATTTAGGACAACTTTGAAAAGTCAAACCATTTCTTTCTGTCACTTCCTGACTTCTGTTTGACAAATACCACTTCACTGTAGGGGGTCAAGCTACCTTGGTACCAAGTCATTACTCAGGGCTTAGTTCAATTTAATCTCGTCTGTGAAGCCTTGCCTTAATCTTTTAGGCAGAATTGATGATGGTCTCCTTTGGCTCTCATTGCACACTGTACACGCATTTATCACAGTTTATGTCTTCTTTATAGAATGATTTGTTTACAGAGATGTTTGTTTACAATTCCTAGACTAAAAGTGCTTATGAATGAGGCCCATAGCTTATTCATCTGTATCCTTAGCACCCAGCTCGCAACCAATCACATATAAGGAGCCCAGCAAATATTTGCTGAATCAATGGGTGGCAGCAGCAATGATATTTTCTTGGCTTTAGAATCTCCTTCAAGGGTTCGCCATCAAATTGAAAGCATAAGGCACTTTAGCCTAAAAGCTTTTTAGAAATAAAAAAGCATCAAGATGAACTTTGTCTTAGAGTTAGATTTATGGCATATTAAGGGCATCATAAAAGGAGTTGTCTGTACCTCTGTAGAGATAAGCTAATGGTGTAGTTGTATTCAGGTATAGTAAACATTGGTACAATGGTAGAATAATATCCTAGCATATAAAGGCATACCATAGTTATTTACATAAGACCAGATTGGTTCAGATAACTTGGTAGCACGGCTACTGCAGTCAGGGAGTTGACCATATTTCCTAGCCTCATTCTTATGTCTTGTACACTTTTTCTTTCACCCATATAAAAATGAATGTTACTTATTGGTCTATCTACTTAAGAGAGGAGAGAATAAATCTTCAACACAAAAAAAGTGAACAGATGAAATTGTTGGCTTGTTCTGAAATGGTCAGATTCAAAGGAGGAAGTTGTAACTTTATTGAGTGACATGTGCCTATGAGTGATCATTGGTGAGATTCTCATTCACTGGTTCCTCTGCTCCTCCAACCCCCACCCTCATGCAATCACACATTTGTGAATTCATTCAACAGGCCTTATCAGACACCAGTTAGGAGCAAGGTGTTGTTCTAGGCACCATGGTTGATTCACAAGTAACACATGGTTCTAATAAGCCTGAATTGGAGCTTCATGCAATTTGTCTCCTGACCAACCAGTCTATGTTATGTTACTTGTAGTTTTACAACTTGGCTTTGACAAAAGGGAACATGTCTCTTTCTATTGATTACAGCTTTTTAAATGGAACTAAATAGCTCACAGGCAGGTATTTAAACAAAGGCATGAAGGTTCCTTGGGAGCCATTAAAGCTGGCTTAGTCACTTTATTCTTTAAAAACATCTTGTTTTATTGTGATCTCAATTATAGCACTTTCTCAAAGGATGGTACCTAAGAGGGACCACAGTGGATTATGGTAAAACCATTATGTGATATTTAACCCTATACACTTTTTAAATATTTCATTTTATTCCCCCTCCTGAAGAAAATTGATTTCTTTGAAAACTTAGGAATAAGACCTCTTTTTCTCAAATCTGCTTTTTGAGCTGGGAATTTCTAGATCTACTTGAAAACATCAACATTTGAAAAAATCAGATTTATTCAGTTCTTTCTAAATGTTTTTATTGTATATTTTTGCTGAAATTGCTTCAAACATTCTTCAAGATCTACATGAGGTAATTATGGAAACTACTTACTCTCTAACTTATGGAGTTTATAATTTAAAAGTCTAACTTATTCTCAGCCAGGTGTCAAGCAAGGATAGTTGAAGAATATTAAGAATTCTTTTGAATTTATTTCCTTTTATCTGTTGTGTCTGGTAGCCCCAGTTTTCTTTGATCTACCAATGTTTTTTTATTAAAGCATATTTGACATACAATATTATATTAGTTTCAGTGATTCTACATTTATATACCTTACTATGTGATCAACACAATAAGTCTAGTAGCCATCTGTCACTATACAAAATTGTTATGATATTGACTATATCCCCATGGAATATTATTCGGCAATAAAAAAGAATGAAATCTTGCCATTTGTGACATGGGTGGACCCTAGAGAATATTATGCTAAGTGGCCTAAGTCAGAGAAAGACAAACACCATATGATTTCACTTATATGTGGAATCTAATAAAAACAAAGCAAGCAAATAAACTACCGATGCTTTTTGTTATAAGAACTGTCATTTAACAATTATAATTGAACAACAGCAAAATTTTTTTTCAAAAAAGAACTCTTATTTGAAATATAGGCATCAAATATGAATTACAAAATAGTTCCCATTCCCTTACATCAGGCCAGGTATTATAATCTTAAGATATCCCCATCTGGTGCCCATGGGAATGTATCGCCTATAGAACTCGGCACTGATGTACGCAGACACAGCCCTTTCCAGACGGGAGAAAAGAAGTGGTGCCATATTTAGACTTATTATAACAGACACCTTTCTGTGAACTCTGGGGAGCACCTTCTCGTTCAAACACACAGTTCCAAGTTTCACTATGCCTGGTCATAAAATACAGTCCCATTAATAATTATAAAGCAAACAACCAGAACGGGAACAGAACCACAGAAATGGAGATCACATGGAGGGTTAGCAACAGGGGAGTGGGAGGAGGAGAGAGGGGGAAAAGGTATGATGAATAAGTAGCATAGATGGTAGATAGAAAATAGACAGGGGGAAGGCAAGAATAGTAGGGGAAATGTAGAAGCTAAAGAACTTATCACACATGGACATGAACTAAAGAGGGGGAATGTGGGTGGGAGAGGGCGTTCAGGGTGGAGGGGAATGAAGGGGGGTAATGGGACAACTGTAATAGCATAATCAATAAAATACATTAATTAAAAATAAAAAATAATTATAAAGCAGTGTTTCTTAACCCTACACCCAAGCCTGACAAAACCAATTCTTCCCTTTTACCCCTCCTGCTACTCCCAAAAAAACCCCTCACAGAATTCCTGAAGTTTCCCTTATGTGCTAGCAAACTAGCCCTTCTAGCGTTCTTTTTTGCTTTTTTAACTGGTGATGTCGGTTTGGCCTTCAGGCTGCTGTCCTGAAGTTCCCTGTTTTCCTGATACGGGAGGGCCCAGCCTCGGGTGACCATGAGGCTTCTTGAGCAGGAGGCCAGCAACACCAGTGGTCACCTCACTGAGAGAAGGAGTGGGGAGAGGGTACAGGGGCAATGGCTCTCCTCCAGGCTGGAGCACAGGACTATACAAGGTACAGTGAGGCAACTCTTATTTTTTCACTTGGGATTTTGAAGGAAGTCTCTAGGGGCTTTACATACTTGAGAATTAGTGCAGTGGGAGGGGAGATGATGGATGATGGGAAGGTTGCAGCAGATAGAGGATCAAGGGATGAACCTTCAGAACAGGGAAGACTGTGACTGTACATATAAGCTCAAGTGGTTGTTGGACCACTGATCCAATAGGCCAGAAAACTCAGGGTCTTTGGAAATGCTCCCCGGGATATCTGAAACCCCCACTGGAAGTTGTCGGAAAGTCACACTACTATGCCACTCAGGCTGAGAACTGACGCATTTGTATGAGGTAAGGGAAGCACTAAGTTGGAAACCATTGCTCACCTTTCTGCCAGCTGGTCTTTCTGATAACATTAAATCTTCAGAGTCACCCTATTGGGTAACTTAGAGTTTGGCTAAGGAGGAACAATTTTTGCCCCACATTTTTAGTTTTTATAAAGTACTGTAGTTCTTCTCTGGCTGGGCCTCACCTTTTCCATTTAGGTGTTGTTTATTGCTTTTCCGGAAAGGCAGTGCCCACTTAGCTACTTCTTTTGATAGAGAAGAGCATGTAGAGGTGGTAACTACAGAATGTGTTTGACTGTATTATTGAGAAAGGGGTCTTAATAAGAGCCAAAGGACAGTTTCTGAATGTGTTTTGACTTCTAAGTCCGCTGATCTTTTTTGCTTTGCCTGTCTGCTGCTGTTGGATGACCTTCAGTGGACTTCCAAGTCCCAGCATGATGCTATGGAAATCCAACAATTGTTCACGAACAGGTCGATCGCTTATTAGTGTTGTAATTTTGGACAAGTTATTTAAACTTCCTCAACATACTCTTTCATGTAAAAGAGATTATAGTGCCTACGTTGCCAGGTCACTGTAACATTTAAACAGGGTAATCTACACTTGATCCTCATTATTCACAATTCTGTATTTGTGAATTTGACTACTTGCTAAAATTTATTTGTAACCCCAAATCAATGCTTGCCTATCCTCGTGATCATTTACAGAGATACACAAAATGACAAAAAAATTGAGTTGCCCAGAACACACATTCCTAATTGGGGATCAAACAAGATGATGTTCTCTGTCTTCTTGTTCCAGCTCTCATGCTATAAACAAGTGTCCTCCTTTTGGTCTATGTAGTGCCATATTTTTTACATTTTCGCACTTTTTGTTGGAGATTCCATTATTTAAAATGGCCCCCACAGTGCTGAAGTGTAGTGTCTCTAAGTGTATAAAAGCTGTGAAGTGCCTTATGGAGAAAATGTGTTCGATAAGCTTTGTTCAGGTACAAGTTATGAGTCATAGTGTTCTTGGGTATGAGATCAATGTCAATAAATCAGTAATATATATCAAATAAAGTGTCTTTAAACAGAAACACATAAAATGAGGTTACGTATTGATCAGCTGAAAAAATATTGTGAGTAGATGATCACAGGAACCTAACTCTGTATTTTTCCTAGGAGCAATGGTTCAGTGTTCGCTAATTCAGTTTTTATGTTGACTTGATAAAATAAAACTATCATGAATAATCAGAATTCACCACACTCTAAATGCCTGGTACTTAGTTGGAGCTAAACAGATACCTATTCCTTGTCTTCTCTCTATATGTATAAGGGTAAAAGGATGAATTTTCTTTGAGGGGGGATGGGTAGCTGCTTTCCCCACCTTCTTCTCCTTAGAGTGTTTCTTTGAACACTCTATAATAGGGCCAATAAGAGACCCGATCTTTTTGTTTTACAATGGAAGTTCAAGAGCATTGGGATATTTGGCACAGTATACACATACCTCCAAAATTAACTCTCCAGTGAGATATACTGGGGACTATCACAAGGTGAATCTATTTATCTGTCAAGGAGATAAGAGAAGATTGAAATATTCTTTCTGCTACTGCACTGTGTAAACTTGTATAAAATTCTGTCTGGATTTTATAGATACTTTTGAGCTTGCTTACATGCATATAAATGTGGTAGTACTTATTCTTTAATAAATTATGTTCCCTCTCTCTCCTGTATTGATAACAGAGAGGTCTTTTGTTGGTAGGATTATTTTATTTCTACAACATGTACTTGGGTTTTATTCTGGGAAAACCATTCTTTGAAAAACTTCTTGGGTTTGTTTGTATCTGTTAATGACTAAATGGCCTTTTGACTTTGCCTTTATGCAAGTCAAATTATATTAATGTACCTGTTAAAGTGGTTACACTTGTGGGCTTTTGGTGAATCAATTTTATTCCTGAATACTGAAGGAACTCAGGTTTTCTATTTTTTAAAAGGATTTATTTATTTATTTATTTATTCATTCATTCATTCATTCATTCATTCATTTCATTTCATTTTTCCAGAGAGGAGAATGGAGGGAGAAAGATGGGGAGAGAAACATCAATATGTGGTTGCCTCTTGCACGCCCCCCACTGGGGACCTGGCCTGCAACCCAGGCATGTGCCCTGACTGGGAACCAAACCAGAGATCCTTTGGTTCACAGGCTGGCACTCATTCCACTGAGCCACACCAGCCAGGGCAAGTTTTCCATATTTTTGTATCTACATTAGAAACCAGAAAAAGGCTATCCAGCGTTTTGCAAGGTACCTGACAGTCCTAACTGTTGATTGAGGATGCTTCCAGTGTGGGAAAAAAGTTGCTTATACTAAATTTCATGACATAGTTATCAGTTATTGGTTCCAGCTATTGGTTCCAGCTAAGAGTCAGATGTCTGATTTTTCTAAGAGATGTGTAAAACCAATAATTTAAGATAGAAACCAATTTAGAGCTCCATTGATCCATCACGTTGGCTGTTTTGAGGAACCCATTTCACCAAAGGACGATGTGGTCATGCTTGCTTTTAGGCTCATCGATCTCTTCTCCTTCTTTTCCTGCTGATGCTCAAGGTGGTGCCTGAGTCATGACTTAGCACAGAACTTCCTCTAGGACAGGATTTGGCAACTATTCTTTGTTGTGGGGGCAATCCTATGCATGGTAGGAGATACGGTAGCATCTGTGGCTTCTACCCACTAGATGCCAGTAGCTCACTCCCCGCTCCAGCTGTGACAACCCAAAATCCCCAACATTGTCAAATGTCTTCTGGGGTGGGACTTGGGTGGATTGTCCCATTGAGAAGCAGTGCTTTAGAGACAGAAGGTATATTCTGTGCCACGTGGGGGTTTCCAGTGTTTCCTGTCCCTGATCCTCCAGGCCAGGAACAGAAGCTCATTAGTGCCTACCGCTGAGACGCCCACTTGGTTTTCCTAAGAGGAAATGTGGCAATCACATGACAAGGTTCTTTTCGGTAGTTTCTTGAGCTGTTCTCAAGTTGACCGCATTTCAGGAATAGTACCTAATCTGTGAGATGGTTTTCTTGTCTAAAAAAGAAAGAAAACACTGCCCTTTACAGGAGCTTCATTTTGTTTCGCTTTCAGTTTCTTGCCTCCTTCATGGACAACAACAAACATAGCAGCTTCTGGAAGATAAAGAACTATCTAATCATCTGAATTTCATTCTTTCCCTCTTGGTTCTCTGGAGCTCCTGGCTATAAAAGTCAGGAGTTTTACTTTTCCCATAGTTTCATCCTCAGGACCTGTGTCCAACCAAACTAATTGGCTTACTACAGAGAGGCTAGAGGGCATAGAGGCTAAGAGCATAGATCCAGTTTAAAGCCTGGTCAGGCCGTTTACTTTGTGTGACTTTGTATAACTCAGTTTAACATTTGGGTGTTTTAAATTTCTTCTTTACAAAATGCTGATGATAATATTGCCACTCTTACATCATTATTGTGACTCTTAAATGAATTAATACTTTCACAGCCCTTTGAATAGTGGTATAAGAAAAAAATGTGTGTTTCAGTGTAAATCCATAAATCTTTCCTCTTTATTAGCTTCTGATTGTATGGGAGCTATTTTACAACTCTGATTTGTAGGTAACTGATAGCGATGCAAAAGGATTCTTGTTTACAGACATGAAAATGTCTAATCATCGATGTTGTAGTCATCTAGCCCTTTTTAATTCAGTGTGTCCCTGTATAAAGGCCATGGAGAGCAGATATCTTTGGCTATTCTTCCTTTCAGTGTGTGTAATAAATTGTCTGAATTTTTAAAAGGTTCATGTTTCTTTACCGGTCAAATCTGTCAGGCCTTGGCCTTGCTTTATGCTTGACAATCAGAATTTCAAATTAGATTTACCTGACTTTCCAAAGTCTATCTGCTTGTCATTGTGTCTCTTTCTACCTTTGGGTGTTATTTTTGCTAATAACCTGCCATCTTGTAACTATCTTTTTTATTTTTCTGCAGAATTTATGATTGAGCGTTAGCACCAATCTGAAACTGAATACACAAACGTCAGTGGCCTCCCAGCCTGTATTAGTTATCTACTACTGCAAAACCCTTTACCCCCAAATTTAGCAGCTTAATACAGTACACGTTTATTATCTCAAAGTTTATATGGGTCATAAATTCAGGCATAGCTTAGATGTGTGGATCCTCTGGCTCTGAGACTCTGACAACAATGTGGTTGAAGTGTTGACTAAGACTATGGTCTCATATAAAGCTCAACTGGGGAAATATCTACTTTCAAGTTCATGCACACGATTGTTGTCAGGATTCATTCGTCCAGACACCGTTGGATTGAGGGTCAGTGTCCTGCTGGCTGTTGGCTGGAGGCTTCCCTCGTTTCTTTGCAATATGGGCCTCTCCAACATGGCAGCTTGCTTTATCAAAGTGTGTAAGCTAAGAAGACAATAAAGACAGTCTCCTAGTAAGATGGAGTCATGACCTTTCATAACTTAATCACTAACATGACATCCTATAATATTATCATATTCTGTTTATTAGGAACAATTCACTAGATCCTGCCCATGCTTAACAGGAAGGGATTATGCAAGAGTGTGAATACCAGAAGGTGCGAATCATCAGGGGCCATCTTAGAAGTCTGCCTCTCACACAGCTAAGTGTGACTCGAATTTCTGGATTCTAGTTTGTCACAGTCCAAACCAAATCTGGTGGGACAGACAAGATTACCATAAGCCAAAGTTCATTAGTTCTCACAAGCAGAGGTAAAAATGAGGTAATATTATTATTAATGTCCAAATATAGCTGGATCATAGTCCCCACCTGCTAACACCATGTCTCCAGCCTTTCCCTCAAAGTCAACTTCATTTATATCTGAGAATCCACAAGGACTATTTCATGTAGTCTCATGAATCAGCCTACCTGGTGTTCAGCTGCAGCTTTTAAGAAATGCACTCAAGCACTGGCATTATTACCAGAGCTTTTTGTCATAAGTATTCCCATAATTGGAGTTTCCTTCAGTCCTCATTGTACTCTTGAAGCCATCTTCTACAAAATAATTAAAAAAAACACTGGGCAAAAATACCTCATCCACAGTGATTAAAAGTGGAAAGGGAGGTGGAGGAGGTAGAAAAGAGTTATAGAGGGGGAAAATGGTGATGGAAGAAGATTTGACTTGGGGTGGTAAACACATAATACAATATACAGATGACATATTATAGAATTGTACCCTTGAAACCTATATAATTTTAATTAACCAGTGTCACCCCAATAAATTCAATAAAAAATACTCCCTTCCTGCTTTAGGTCACAACTTGGATACCCAAATGATGCTGCTATTTCACAATGTTCCTGTGGTATAGAATCCTCTCTATTTGATTCAAATCACCTTACTTAGGTCAGATTGGGGAATGGATATCATACTATCCTCCTTGCTTCTTCTGTCTCCACTGTCAGAAGCTCAGAACTTCTTCATCACTTCCCTTTCCATATCCTATCCATGTTAATATCTAGAGGCAGTTGTAAATGTTGAACAACCGGCCTTTAAAAGAAAAAAATTCCCTGATTTGGAGCATTTGCTATTCCTCATGGTATAAATGCTCCCACCATATATGATTACAAACTACCAATGTGACATCACTGAATGTGCAACTCGGAAGAGATGTGCACAGTTAGCTCTTTGCAAGCCAATACTAGCTGGCTGCAGCATACCATTGTTTGGAGGGCCAATAGCCCAGAAGACACAGCCACACTATGAATCCCAGCCAGGACTAGATGGAACTTTACTACAACCTCCCTGTTGATATTCACTGCCGTCTGATGGGGCATGGGATTACATTACTTCACTGATACTCCAGCCACGAGTATGGAACTTTTGTACATTTCCTTTATGGAAGTTGCTTTCATTGCAAATGGGCCTACACTTCAGTATCCTCAGAGAAGAGTCTAAAGTAGAGAGTCATCCCTCGGTATCTACAGGACATTGGTTCCAGATCCACCCCCCACCTACCACCACAGATACTAAAATCAGCGGATGCTTAAGTGCCTTATATAACAACGGCATAGAACAATGTATACAGTCAGCTCTCTGAACCTGTGGACACAGAGGGACAACTGTAGTATACTCAAACAGCCCCCAAAGTTATAGCCCCTTTAAGGTGAAATTCCTGTTGCCCAAGATCCTCATGCACTCTAGGCTGTTTCACAGACTTGGTTTGTTCCTCTTGGTCTTTGAGTTTTTCACTCTATGTTCCTCCATGTTGGCCCAGCCTGAAGGACCCAGTTTCTACCAAGGTTCTTTTTCCTTGCTTCTGGCTAGGAACCCTATTTCTTTAAAAAATGTCATTGAGGTTGTGATGGGGATTGCATTAAATCTGCATATTGCTTTGGGTATTATGGACATTTTAACTATGTTGATTTTTCCAATCCATGAACACAGAATATCTTTCCATTCCATTGTGACTTTTTCCATCTCTTTTAATAATGTTTTGTAGTTTTCAGTATAGGTTCTTTTCATCCTTTGTTAAGTTTATTCTCAGGTGTCTTATTATTTTTGTTGCAATTGTAAAAGGAAATTTTTTAAATTTATTTTTCTGAAATGTCATTGTTAGTACATAGGAATGCAGTTAATTTAGGTTGTGGAGAAAAAGGAACCCTCATTCACTACTGATGAGAATATAAACCGATACAGCTACTATGGAAAACAGTACTGAGTTTCCTTAAAAATTAAGTATACAGTTACCATATGACCTAACAACTCCTCTTCCAGGTATCTACCCAAAAATTTTAAAACCATTTATTTGCAAAGATACATGCACCCCTATGTTCATGGCAGCACTATTCATGGTGGCCAAGACATGGAAACAACCAAACTGTCCTTCCATAGATGATTGGATAAAGATGTGGTACATGTGTACAATAGAACGCTACTCGGCCATAAGAAAAGATGAAATACTGCCATTTGCTACAACATGGATAACTCTTGAGAATATCATGCTAAGCGAGAGAAGTCAGAGAGAAAATGTTAAAGACTATATGATTTTACTCATATGTGGGATATAAAACTGAAAGCAACAAGTGAACAATCAAGAAAAACAAACTAAAACGCATAGACGCAGACGACAGTATGGTGGTTACCAGAGGGAAGGAGCTGGGTAGGTAGTAAACAGTAAAGGGGGTCAAATATATGGAGACAGAAGAAGACTTGACTTTGGGTGGTGGGCACACAATGCAATATACAGATGATGTATCATACAAATATACACTTGAAACCTGTATGATATTACTAACCAATGTTGTCCCAATAAATTTAAAAAATATAAAAATAAAATAAAATATAAATGTAAAAAACCTCCTCATGTTAAGAATAGAAACATATCCAGACATGTATTTTAGAAATCTAATAGTCCACTTTATCCCGCATTCCTATTCTTTTGTTGAAAGCAATGTTTATCCTTTCATAAATTTTACATGCTTACACAAACATAAATACCCATATATATAGCTTTCCTTGATGCTCTTTTATAAAATAGGTTCTTAAGATATGCATTGTTCTGCAACTTGTTTTTTTTTGTTTAATAATTCATCATATGGACATTATTTGCTTTTTTGTAGGCTCTCAATAAATAGTTATTGAAATATTTGTTTGTGAAATAAGGCTATAAAATTCTTTTGTTGTAACAAATGTATTGAAATGTAATTCACTTACACACAATTTACCCATTTACACTTTAGAATTCAATGGCTTTTGGAACATTCAAAGAGTTGTACAACCATCACCACAATGAATTTTAAATTAGATTTTACATTTCATCACTCCCAAAAGAAATCCTGCATCTTTTAGCAACTGACTTTTGTTTCTCCCCATCCCCTGCCCTCCTGGGGCAACCTCTAATCTACATTCTGTCTCTACAGATTTGCCTGTTCTGGACATTTCCTATAAGTGGAATCATGCAATATGTGGTCTTTTGTGACTGGCTTCCTTCACTTAGCATGTTTTCAAGTTTCATCCATGCTGTACCATGTATCAAGACTTTATTCCTTTTTATTGCTGAATAATATTGTTGTATGGATAGACCTTAGCTGTTTATCCATGCCTCAGATTATTTACATTTTTTGGCTATTATGAATAACACTGCGATGGCCATTTATGTATATCATTTGTGTTTTGACTCCCAGTTTTCTGGTCCCCTGTTGACCATTTCTCAGGTGATCAATCTCCAGTTACACATTAAGTCTGCATGTTTTATGGCAGGTGACGATACCAGACACTAATTCTGAAAATAGCACATTTTTCTCCAACAAAAAAATAAATAAATTTGTACTTCTCCTGACAACTGGGTTTCATGATATAACCAGGAGATACCCTGAAGTAAAATAATGATCTTAACTCTATATCTTCAGTACAGGTCCCTTTCCTGAGTGTCAAATATCTAGCTACCTGGGCCATTGGATTTCCTAAAGACTTCCTTACAAAAAAACCTGTCCAAGATGGTAGTCATCATAGTCCATGACACCCTAGCCCCTGCAAAGCCACTCTTAGTCCTGTATCCCTTTTATGGGTGACAGGCACCACCATACACAGTCACCCAAGTCAGAAATCTGGTAAATGGAAAGCAGTATGGAATTTCCTCAAAAAATTAAAGATGGAACTGCCTTATGACCCAGTGATTCCACAGCTGGGTCTATACCCTAAGAACCCTGAAATGCCAATTTAGAAGAGCCTATGCACCCCAATGTTCATAGCAGCGTTATTAACTATAGCCAAGTGCTGGAAGTAACCTAAGTGCCCATCAGTAGATGAATGGATTAAAAAACTGGTTCTTGTGCACAGTGGAGTACTACGTAGCAGAAAGAAGGAAGAAGGAACTCCTACCGTTTGCGACAGCAAGGATGGAACTGGAGAATGTTATGCTAAGTGAAATAAGCCAGTCAGTGAAAGACAAATACTATATGATCTTACTTATATGAGGAATCTAATGAACAAAATAAAGTAGTGAGCAAAACATACTCAGAGACATGGAAACAGGGAACAGACTGATAGCTGCCAGAGGAAAGGGGGTGGGAGGAGAATGGTGGAAAGAAGGGGACGGGACTAGTCATGGAGCATGTATGAATGATCCATAGACATGGACAACAGTGTGGGGATGGGTGGTGGGAGTGGGGACCGGGGGCAGGACAGAGGAGGGCAAACAGGGGAAAATTGAGACAACTGTAATAGAATACACAATAATAAAATTTTTAAAAAAGAAAAAAAAAAGAAATCTGATAAATTCCCTCGACCTCTGTATCAACCCATTCTGCATATGATCAGTTACCCAAGGCAGGCCAAGCTCTCTGAAATAGTGTAATTAATCCTCTTCTGTTTATCCTCGCTGCCACTACATTAATTCACATTATCACAATATCCTCCTTGTGCACCATGACCTTGGGAAACCCAGTGTCCCATGTTTGAGTATTTTCTTTGCCTATGATATCTTTTCCCCCTTGTGTGCCTGGTTAGTGTTGTCAACTTTCAAGACTCAGCTCTGTAAGGTTTTCTTAAGCTCCGCCGAGGAAGAAATGCCAATCAGCCACAAAATCAGGCAGTATAGAGCTTTATTGGGGTTTGCGCACCCCGGCAGGTTCCCTGGTCCACAGAGCGGGGCAGGAGAAGCCGCCCCAAACAAAGAGCATGGCGGGGTTTTATACCCCAAGTCTGGGTGTTTCCCCTCACCGGAGCTGGGGATTGGTCCCTCCAGGACAAAGTGGCAACACATCATTGGTGGTCCTGTTCACTCTGGTTGCCACGGCAAAGTCCCCCGTCCAGGCCCCCCTGACCTGATGTCAGCCGTCTCCTCCCAGCCGCAGTTCAGCTCCTGGGCCTGTGTCCTGCCAAGCCCACCCTGACAAGCTCCAATGTCACCTTCTGCTTAATGCCTTTTCATTCAAATCAGGTGAGTTTCCCTTCTTTGCTCCATAGCACACTGCTCTTGCCTTTAGTTTAGCCCACGCAACATTCCAGTGTAGTTACTGCTTCAATTGCCTGTTTCTGCTGTCACTCAGTTCTAAAATTCTTCCATTTTTATCACTGTAGCTCATACATTATTAGTAATGTTCGTTTAATAAAGGAATGGATAACTAAACTCATAGATACAAAATTGGGGATGATCAGTTTTTTAATATATTTGAGGAATTCCCCTCCTTATTAGATCTCAGCTGTTCATCTGCAGCATGTCTCAGATTTGTGGGTGCTTATCTAAATATGTAACTGTTCTCATCTTTGTTTTCGCCATCTGATTTGATAAATTTTCATGATTAAATTCTGAATAATTAGAGGGACTCCTTCAAATGTGTGTAATAGGTCCATTAATAATAATATGTAATTAAGGAATATTTTTAAATGAACAAAGTACTAGAATAAATCCATTAATTTCCATTAAATCCCTCCATGAAAGTGAACACTTTGCATTTGTTAAGGGTTTCTTAATGAAATATCATTAACCCAAGTACTTCAGAAACTAATATGAAACCCTTGACGTAGAATAATGTCTCACAGAGGCATATGGCTTGCTATGTGGCCCCACAGTCAGAGCTCACCAGTTCCATAAGTTTATCACACCAAGGAGATTAAATTTCATGCTTTGCTAAAGAGTAATAGAAAAATATCATTAGGGTTATACACATTAGTTATTAATCTAAAGAGATGACTGTTTCTTCCTAGTGATAAGAATGTCAGAATTAATGTGCTATAGCGGATTTCAAAATTTTCATACAGGAGTAAAACAAGGATAAGAAATAACTGAACAAGAAGGAGACGTGAAATACTCGAACGTATACGGGACATGCCTACCATAGCTCAGTAGGCTTATGGGGAGTAAGAAAGAACAACGGACTTTGCATGTTCTATGAAAGAGAATGTGTTATTCATATACTAATGTGTCACCTCTGTGTCAGGTGTTGGGAGCCAACCAACAGCCGACCCTTGACACAGTCGGGACAGATGAGACGCATCTGCACAGCAGAGGCGACTATGGCCAGACCTCCTGTCTATCTCTTCCTGTATGCCTGTCCCTGCTAGCAATAGGTGGTGGGATTTTTGGATACCTGTGTGTTATAACAAAAAATCTGCACGATGCCTCTGATTCTGTGCGAAATGACTTGTTAACCACAGAATAGAGACCCCTAGCAACCCTAATGCTGCCTGCTTCCCCCACCTGGGAAGTTAAGGACAAAATTAAACAATGGGCAGACCAACTGCCAGAACATTGAAGGAAGTTGTTGCTAGGAATGTTTCTTAAGGAGTCACCACTCAAAAGTTTAAGATTTATTAGAGCCACTACCCCTCCCATACCCTGGACAGGAGTGTAAAGAAGCAAGGAGCTCTAGTTGGAAATAATAATCTCAAACACATGGAAACGAATACAAAACATGGCCCCCCTCCAAGATGTACAAATCAAAAAACTTAGGCAGAAAACCAGTTACCTAACTGAGACAAATCTAACCTCAACGGACAATAGCTA
>CM052552.1:64659802-64694697 GCA_028533065.1 Trachops cirrhosus
TTGAATGTTGTATAACCTCCCCTATAAAAATAAAGATTGATTCTTCTCGGTGAGTCAGTCAGGCCCAAAAAGCCTGGCTGTCCTCCGGCACCTTACTTGGTGTCTGTCTCTTCACCTGAGCCATGCATCCTTCGGGAACTCTGAGACCCCGCCGAGGCTGGACCCTGGCAGTCAGGATGGCAAACTTCACCCTTTTCTGCACTTGAAACTTTCTTTGATGTGTCAGAACAATTAGGAGAATTATGATAAACTCGTGGCAGCTCTGGAAAGAGACTTGGGTGCCACCATCCGATTATACATTTTGAGGACTATGTGGAAGGTTACAAAATAGAGTTGGACTGATGGGAAAAGCACACTCAGGCAGCTGAGGAGACCGCGGAGAAGTGAACAGGATTTCAAAGGGAAGTTCAATGCTGCAGAGGAACTGGGGAGTGGGAGAAGATGAACCAGTGGCTGGTGCAGTAACTGGGATGGAGCTAAAGATTTGGAATCTGTCGCTGTGTAAGTGGCCTTTTAGCCATGGTGCCAAATGAGACCCTGTCGTGCTGGGCATTTTTTTTAAGGTAGCTACTCTGTTAAAATGTATTATGTGCTAGTCGTTTTATAAATCACTCTTGAATGATTCAGGGTTGCTTCTTGTATGAAATGATCGAACTTACTGAAGGGAGGAACTCTGGCATTAATTCCCAATTGCTTATACAAGAATCAGGTAATTCAGCAGAATATACTATAGCTCTCCTGGTTTGTACACAATTCGGGTTTTTGTCTAATCTCCTTCCATCCAGTAACCCAATACTTCATCACTTCTAGGAATGCCTCTTGTACATTCGACATTCCTAGAAGTGTATGATGTGTCTTGAACAATTTCTCCTTTAAATACAATCCTATTATCGAATTTGTGTTAAAATCCCAAATCCAATGTGCTCCTTACCTTACTTCTTACAGGCTCCCTGGCCTGCAAGATTTTTCTCCCCTCACTGACACATGCCATCTCTGCATTAAGAAGAATGAAATCTGTTTGATCTCAGAGACATGCTGTTTTGTGGATAATGAAAACAAATGAAGCATAACAGTTCATTTTGTTCATTCTATCACTGGTGGGGTCTCCTGTTAAAGAAATCTCTCAATCAAATACATTCTTGAACTGGACACTGAAGACTCAGAGAATTAGCTAACGTGACCACCCTCTCTATTTTCATTTCGAGATGGATGAGCAAGGACAACTTCTATTTGCTGCCCAACTTCCATCATTCTCGGGACTTTAGACATTTTCAATTCTAAGACTTTTGACCATCGTTGCCTATTTTTAAACCACAAAAGGCTGGAAAATTATTTTTCTTTATAGCCCATAAGATGTACATCAGTGCAGGACATAAAGAAAATACTAGAAATCTTTATGTTTTAAATGGCTTGTCTCGCCCAAGTTTCAAGATCACATTTTCTTTGTTTTTGTTTTTAAAGGTCAGTGCAAAAATAAATGAATTACAACAAAGGGAAATACTGAATAAATAAATACAGCAGAAGGGAAGCCCAGGGGATTGGGGAAAAGGCAGGGGTGAGGGGTGAGCTTAATATCAGGTGATGAGTTCTGAAATAAGTATTTCATGCTCTCAAAAATTCTTCTAGAAATCATTGTGTATCTATTTTGCAAAAGCTTAAAAACAATGGTCTCAAAGCCAAAGTTAAATCCCTTTCCAAGACAGAATATTTTTTGCAAAATGATTCTCTGTTATTTAAAAAAAATTATTGTATTTTTCCCATTACCATTTAGTCCCCTTTTAACCCCCTCCCCCCCATCACCACACTGTTGTCCATGTCCATGAGTCCTTTTTCCTTTTTGCTCAATTCCTCCACCCCCTCACCTCCCCACCTTAGCTGTAAGCTATGTCTTCCCCGTAAATCCTTTATCATTTGAATGACATTGTGTAGAGATGAGAGAGCCTGAGAATCAGAGAGGTCATGTGACTTGCTCATATTAAACACACACATTCTTCCATGTCCAGGATTAGTGGTTCAGGGTAGTCATTGTTAACTAACGATGTACCGGGAGTCTCCCTGATTTTTTCTAGGGACACTTAGCATTATGCACAGATAATTATGTAAGATTCTTTTTTTTATGCAAGTCATATTATACTTGCATATTATACTTAGTCATCACTTATCTAATTTAATCATATACCATATTTCTCTTTCCATGTCAGCATGTGTGGCTCTGATACATCCTTTTAAAATCACATTATATTTACTTAAATCAGTGGTCCCTAAGGTGGCGAGGGGGCAATTTACTTCCAAGGGGACAGTTGGAAACCTGCAGTCATTTTTACTAGTCACAATTGGGCAGAAGGTGCTAGTGGCATCTAATGGGTAAAGGCCAGGGATGCTGCTTGGTATCCTACAATACATGTGACAGCCCTCACCATCAAGAACGATCCAGCCCATCATGAAGAAAATAAAACAGACAAAAACCAATGATCCAGCAACCCAAACGTTAACAGTGCAGAGGTTGAGAAACCCTGAAAATAGATGTACCACAATTTATGTAACAAATTCCCTAATGTTGGACATTTGGTATGTTCCCGATTGTACCACAATTTATGTAACAAATTCCCTAATGTTGGACATTTGGTATGTTCCCGATTGTATCTAACACAGTAGCAGCGAACGTCCAAGGAACTCCATTTTGCATCAGTCCAAATATTACTATAGGATGAACACCTAGAAGGACAATTTCTTGGTCAAAGATTATGCCACCAAGGGGTTATTATATATAGCCAACACGAGCTACTAAAGGTTATATGAATTTACATTTCGTTCAAGGATATGTGAAGGTATGTAGTTCATCAAACACTCTTCAACTTCCAGTGGGCATTTTCCACATTTTAAGCTTTGCCAAACTTTTTGATATATGACTTTGCCCTTTTTTATTGTTATTTTAAATTTATTAGTTGTTAGCTTAACTTTCTTTTCAAATGCTACTGGTCTTTTTTTTTTTCTTTTGCAAATTGTGTGTTCATATCCTTAATGATTTTTTCCTACTGAGCTGGTCATCTTTATCTTCTTGATTTGAAAGAAGTCTGTCTTTTACATGGGCTGCAAATACTTTTTCTGGTTTGTCGCTTGTCTTTTAACAGCAATAATTTTTGGCCACGTGGAAGTGTTACATTTTTATAAGGGTACATTTATCTTCATTCAAATATTTACTCCTGGAGTTTATGTCCTATTTAGGAATGCTTTCCCCACCCAAAGAATATAAAAATGTACACCTAAGTTTCCTTCTAGTCTTTTGCCAGTTCCTTTGGGGTCTGTTTGTCAGTTTGTTTTACATTGAATCCTTTGCGTCTGGCTGGAACTTACTTCAGTGTAAATAATGCTAACCCACTGACTGCTCCTAACAGTAATCACAGCTTTACAGGAACAAGCCAAGTGCACATGCTCCTTGCAGAAAATAAACTCCTAACCTCGCCATGTGTAATCCATTCTGTAACACCAGCTAAGGTTCTTCATAATATCACCCGCAGGCGGGAATGCTACCCGATCCTGTTGAGTGTTCAGCTTGTTAAGCTAAAGAATTTACAACAAGATTTCATGTTAGCATTATATGTCACATTATTTTATTTATTCATACTATTTTATTTCAGTTGCATGTCATGGTGTTTTATTTTATCTTCATATCACACCTTTCTAGCAGGCTGTATTTCCCCTACTTTACAGATGAGGCTCAGTTAACGCCATCCGCTTGGCTGTACATTTCTTGAGAACAGTGACTTTTTTTTTTTAATTCCCCAGTGCCTGGCACACAGCTATTGAATAAATTCCTGGTTGGCCCAGGGGCACATTTTACTATGTAAAGGAAATGAGCAGCTTGATGGGATAGTTGGCACTTCTCATCTCTACTTGATTTACCTATAACTTAGCCCCAGTATCATCCTCAAGGGAAATTGTCTGCAAAATACTAGGTGACTTTCTTCTCTTTCAGCTGATCATTGTCCCAGCCACCCTTTTTGTGCTTTTCTATGAATCTAAATTGAAGAGAAATGATTTGAAGTCATCCACCATTAAGGTTCACATACGATGTGGATGCTGAGGGTCCGTAAATAAATATTTTGGAGATGTTTAGAATCCATCAGCTCACGTCCTGGGGGAGGGCTTAAATACTAAAATTGCTGCTAGAACTTCAAACCAATATCTTGATTAGAGAGAAGGAAAATAGATTTGTAATCCAAATAGACCACAATAGTATTTTCACCTGAAAACATTTTACTTCTCTTCAAGAAAGATAGACTAATTCCGTTTTCTTTCAATGACTTGTGATCCCCTGACCCAAAAAAATCTTCAATATTGTATTTCCAACCTTTAAAGGAGAAACCAAGTTACTTATTGATTGCTAGCCCTCCTGTGGGGAAGTTCCTTAGTGATTCAAAAGCACTTATAACCGTGTCCCCCTGGAAGACCCAAGACCAGGGCTACAGAAACAGAGAGCGGGGTTGGTGTCCTTAAAAGCAATTCCATTCACTTGGTCAGTGATCACGTGTCAAACCAGCAAGCATGATTGAACACGCGTATGGAGAGATCTTCAGAAGCATTCCCCTTCGACTTGAGGTTGAATGGCTGGATAGATTCTGTGTGAGTGGTCAGTGCTACAGCCATTTCTTTTAAAAGAAAAGTGTGCTATGAGACAATGCCAGAAACACCTCCAAACAGAAGCCTTTTTGTATTCATGGGTAGTTGCATCCATAACCACCAGACAAGAAATAAAAATTGATAAAACTACAGCTTTGGGGATATAACTTTATCCCTGAGGTCTCCTCAGAGCCTCAGCTTTATATAAATTTTCCATCACAATCTCAGCCAGCTGTTAAAAGTACAATATTTCCCTGATGGTTAAGGCATCTCAGGGTAGAAAACATATTCAGAACAAAGTTACAAAATTGTACTTCTCAATAAAAATTCATTTCTTTTCTTACTTTTATAGAACAACCACAGTGCAGTCGAAATGCGTTTCCAGTCTGATGTCCTTAAGGAAACAAGGGGGCTGGTCTTAGCCACACAAGGTTCTGTTTGCAACCCTTTCCACTGTTTCAGCTGGTTGGTTTGTCTTCTGGATCCTGAAGTCTGTAATCCTTTAAATTTACATTATCTTAGGATTTACTGCTAAATTCAGGACCGCTGGTTCTTCCCAGTTCCAAATGTCAGTCAATTTGCTGGTTTTTCTTTGTCACTTAGGGACTTTGGTGTGTTCCAGAACCTTGAGCTGAGCTAAACCCCTGGATGACAGCAGGTAGACAGGGTGGGTGAGAGTGGCTGAAGATTAGACAGAGAATCCGTTAGAAGCTCTGTTTGATGTACTTACATTTTCAACTAAGAGAAATTCCCAACCTAAACTGGCAATAAAAAGGGGATCTTCTAGTAATAATAACTAGAAATTAGTATTCAACAATTTATAGAACAATTGCACATGTATTATTTCACTTGATCCTCAAATAATCCTTAGGCAAAATTGGTGAGCCTGGTATTACAAGCGACAGTGCCAGTTTCCAAGGTGAGTTGCCTAGGACCACATGGCCACTGGGTGGCGCAGTGAGATTCAGATAGGGGTTCAGGATCTGCTAGTCCTCTTAACCTTCTTGCCTCTCCCAGGGTGGTTCTAAGTGAGGATTGAAAGTGAGGAAGATTAAGCAGAAAATGCAGAATGGGAAGGTAATAAGGGAGGAAGATTCTGGCGCATTTCAGTTAGGGATACATTTTTTAGAACTGGGTAAAAGACGAAAAAATTGGAGAGAAATCCATGAGAGCTGAAAGTGGGGGGAGCTGCCTCAATCTTGCTTTCTAGAGAGGGAGGCACTTGGAGGGATGAGGAATGGTGCTGAGAGGGGACAGAAGTTATTAAAGAGCGGATCTGCCTCTTCATGGTCGGATCTCAGACTGGTCGTGCAATGATGCAAGATCCTACCCCCACAAATGTTCTCCCTGAGTATTGGGTTCTATTTGCTTACATTGAAACTAGTCTCTGGTGACTCTGGTGCGAAAAGATGGTATAACATTTGCAAGGACTGTTGCCTGAGGTTACACAAATCTTTGTCATGGCCTGAGGGCTTGGGCCTCACCTCTCCTGATAGAGGCACAGTGAGTGAGAAAGGGCAGAAAGGAGTTACCCTTCATACTGAATCATGGGAAATGAGTTTGGCTGGCTAGTCTCCTGAACTTTCCCAGGGCGGCCTTCATAACACAGAACATCTTTTGATTTTCAGCTTTTGTATTTCTTGTAAGACACAAAGACAAAAACAAAAAGGAAAAAAAAACACTTTTCCTCCCAGAGTTTTACTCAATTCCACTTGAGTCAATTCTGCTGCTTCTATTTTCCTGCTTGTTAATATGGTTTGTGGTCAGCTGCTAGATTAAATAGGGGAGGCTCATCTTGAAGATCTCAGTTGCAGCTACAAAGAGGTTATCCGAAGAATGAGGGGAGCATAGAACAAAAGAAGGGGTTGTGTAATCCACCCTCATGTAATCCACCCTCATGAGACGACTTGATTCTAGATGAAGCCGGTGGCATATTTGATTACAACGCTTTCGGAATGACATTTTTCCCCCTCACCTGTACTATGCATCTTTCAGAACCTTAGCTAGAAGGCTTAATAAGAAAGGACAAGCCTTAACATGTTTTTTTTTTGGAGTGTGATTAACTTGATAAGCGTGCAGAACCCTGGTGCAGGACTGGGAAAGTGCTGAGGAGAGAGAAAATAACAACAAAAAATGGCTGACGGGGCTAAGCTTTTCATTTCTTCTTGGGCAGCTTGCTTGTGTATGAGTATGTTTGGGGAGAGCAGAGAGGAGACTCTCTTAATCTCTACCTTGCTCTGAAGTGATAAAAGCGGGTAATCCAGAGGCATCAAACATATACACAAACTATAATTTGAGCTTGAAAGGACTTGACTCTTAGGACAGAAAAGTATTTCAGGGATCCTAGCGCCTAGATTGACTTGAACATGCGCGCACTCTCTCATCTTCATATGTGCATGCAGACCCTAACATAGATATCTTTTACTTATTTTTTTTAATTTTTAAATATATTTTATTGATTATGCTATTACAGTTGTCCTATTATCCCCCTTCATTTCTTTTACTTATTTTTTAAATGTATTTGCCATATGGGTTTGATGAAGATATTTCAGAAGTATTACCGGGGAGTAATTTTTATATTCCTGTCTCACTGAAAAACTTGGAAGTTAAATCAGCAGAAAACCTGTAAAAGGATGATAGGTCCCTAGATACTGTGTTTTGGGGGAGCCTTTGGAAGAGAGTTCCAAAATTTTTTTTGAAATTATATCCAATCATAGGACTATAACATTTTCTCTGTTAGTAGTTGCCATCTTAGTTTCCACATTTTAAAATGAGGCTGGTGAATCCAGAGAGACTGATAATCTTTCACTGCAACAAAAATATGTGATCCCCTATCTGTGCCTAACACGGGCATTCATATTGCTATAGCAAACTAGTTATCTCATTTTGAGTCATTTTTGTCACGTTTCATGAGGAGAATATTACCACATATGATGCTAAACAATAAAAAAGGCTATGACTTTTGCCTTTCTTTATGTGTAGCTTTGTAGATTGGAATTCTTTCCAATTCATTTCTGTAAAAGGCCTTTGGGACTCAGAGCAGAGGTGGGAGGTAGGAGGCCACACGGAGAGGCCCTGCAGGGCACAGGTCATGACAGTGTCCAGACTTTCATGTCAACAGTGCCCAGGATGACCTGGCACTTGGAAGACTTCCTCATTTTGCTTCTGTTAATTAAAGAAGGGAGGGCACTACCATGGGAAGATTACTTATTTTCTGTTGTATCAGTCAACTATTGGTATAATACTTGATAACAAACCACCTCCAAACTCAGTGACTTCAGGCAGTAATCATTCATTCTAGTGCTCACAGGTCTGTGGTTTGGGTGTATCTGAGCTGGCCTAAGCTGGTATGCAGACTGTAGGTTCCAGGCTCTAGGTCCCACACTTCAGGGTCCAGGATCCAGGTTGAATCCAGCTGTGTTTGGTGTGCCTCTCATCTTCCATGGACCAGAAGCTACTCAGGGCCTGTGGTGAACTCAACATGCCTCGTTCAGGGACCCAGGATGAAGAGGCAGTATCTACGTGGGGCATGCGCATCTCAAGGCGGTGTTCCAGACTAAGAAAGGACAAGGTCAGCAGAGCAAATGCATTCCAAGCCTCTGCTTGTATCATGCCCACTCGCAAAGCAAGTCACGTAGCCAGACTCAAAGTCAGGTGGTCAGGGAAGTCACTCTGCCCTTCAAGATGATTTGGTAAGGATGTAGATATAAAATGTGCCCTCAGCTTGGTGAAGCGCTGGGGACAAAAAAGTCCAGTCTTCCACAAATTGGAAGTGTAATGTCCAGAAATTCTTTGGTCATCTGTATCTATTTAAACTTAACCTGAATGGATCAACCAGAGGATAGAACCTAACTCTCAGTGACCTCTGCATTTCCACATCTGGCATAAGACCTGCATTTCTCTGAGGCCCTCAATACATTGTTCTAGACCTAAATTACTCAGTAAATTATTCTGAAATTTAAAAAGAATGAAAATAAGTCTCTCAAAGCCTCTTTGAAAAAGAGAGAGAAAGAACAGCAAGGGACAGCATCCCTTTTTGTTGCTGGTTCCGGCAGGGTTTCTTCCTCTCCTTTATTCACTCTTATGGCAAGTGTTATGTTTTCTTGACTTTGAAGCTATTGGTTCCTCGTGCAGAAGCCCATCATGGCAGGCAAGGCTTGACTTTGGTTTTCATCTCCCTGTGTTTCCTAGCACCTGTGTGGACGCTTGCTGTTTCTGTTTTCCTAAACAGAACAGCAATGTTCCCCGGGAAAACGCATTTTGGCTTTTGATGAAACTTCTTGAAAATAGATGGGCCCCTAAAATAAGATGTGATTGTCTTGAGCTTTTTGTTCCCCGTGAAACTGACAAGAAATTGAAATGCAGGCATTCTATTTTCCTGTGTCACTGTGGGCCTGGAAACAGGTTAACTCTAATGCTAAAATAGCAGCTAGATGTGCCCCTTGATATTATGAGTATTAGGGTTTTGAAACAAAGGATGTCAGTCTTCGTTAGCTGAATGAAAGTAACGGTTATTTATGCAGCACCTATTTTGTGTTTCCATAAAATACTCGAAGACGAAGCATATTTACCTTGCAAAGGCCTAGCTGTCTGGAAGGAAACACTGTCAGTGCCCCACCTACCCCCTGGGCATTGAATATGCTTTGTATCCCCTGTGGTAGATGTATAACAATTGTTCCTCGAAGATGCTCCAGTCCTAATGTCCGGAATCTGTGACTTTGTTACCTAACTTGGAGAAAGGGACTTTGCTGACATGATTAGGTTAAGTATCTAGAGATGAGGAGATGATCCTGGATTATTTGCCTGGGCCCAATGTCATCACAAAGGTTCTTACAAGAAACAGTAAGGAGGGTGAGAGCCAGAGAAAGAGTATGGTAATAGAAGTAGAAGTTGGAGCTGTTATGCTGTTGGCTTTGAAGGTGGAAAAAGAGGCTATGAGCCAAGGAATCCAGGTGGCTTCTAGAAGTTGGAAAAGGCAAGGAAACGGATTCTTCCCTAGAGTTTCCAGGAGGAATGCAGCCCTGCCAACAAATTTTAAACGTCTGAGCTCCAAAATTATAAGTAACATTTGTGTTACCTTAAGCCAGTAAGTTTGGGACACTAGGAAACTGATATACATCCCGTAGTGCTACTGCAAATGCGCACTGACTCTGCAGAGGCCCGAGGGCTTTGACAGACTTGTTCATGCCCTGGGCCGGCCACGTGTGCCAAGCAGTTGAAACTCTAGGAACGCCCTCAACCACTGATGGATAGGATCAATAAGCTAGCTTCCTTGTCCCTCAGGTGGGACAGCTCTGTGGTGTGTTCTATACCATCTGCGGCAGTCTCAAGCTGGAGTGGGACCCAGCTGCCTGCAGCAGGAATCTACCCAATGACCCAGCCGGCGGTGGCTTCCTCCCCTTTCCCGTCTCACTTATCTGCTCTCCTACCAGTGCTTTCAGGGATTGCCTCCCCGATATAATACTCGCCTCGGGGCCCGTGTATTGAGGATCACAGCCTAAGACACCTGAAAGATGCCCGGGCAATTCCTGGGGTGGGGAGGAAAGCATGGCTGGGAAACACCTTGGTATGGCAGCCCCAAGAGCCCAGATGGATGTATGCTGGGGCCCGTCTCTGGTAGAGATGAAAGGCTTCCATCAAAATCTTCCTCGTATTTTTAGGAGAAGACAGAGCACATTTTTATGTGTAAAAAATTCTCATGACTCGGAAGCTATAGAATGATCATAGAAAATTAATTGGAGCTCTTGAAATAGAAATTAATTTATGTTGAAATGTGTTCATTGATCTTACGACACTAACTTATTCTGTAAGATTTTTGATGGACTTTTAAAATCAGAATCATCATGCACAGGTATTGTTTTCTTTACAGATCAACAGGAGAACAGAGATAACTTCAAGCTAAGTGAAGTACATGAAATAAATGTAATATTCTGAGTTTTGTCAAAGTTGTTTTGCAAGTAAGATAAAGAGTTCCATATGTATATTCTAAAGGTGGCCCGTTAATAATAACTTAGGGTGTATGGCCACTCCCATCTTTTATCTCAAGCTGCCCAAATGTTGCATTCAAAATTATAATTCCTATTGTGTGAGTCCTTGAACATCTATGACAGAGGCGTACTAATGGTATGGAGCAAGGTGTGTGCAGTGTTCCAAGATCATTTAGAAAAAGCAGCCTTGCCCTGGCTGGTGTGGCTCAGTGGATTGAGCATGGGCCTATGAACCAAAGGGTCCCTGGTTCACTTCCCAGTCGGGGCACATGCCTGGGTTGCAGGCCAGGTCCCCAGTGGGGGCCGCATGAGAGGCAAGCACACATTGATGTTTCTCTCCCTCTCTTTTTCCCTCCTTTCCCCTCTCTCTAAAAATAATATATTTTTTAAAAAGCAGCCTTAACCACCATTATATCAACTACTTCATCTAATCAGCAAAAACAGTTGACAGCAAGAATATGGTTTTTGCTCTTAGCACTGGAATTGCTGTTTTTATAAGGAATTTTTCATATTTTTTAAAATTTCAAAATGGATCCCATTGCTATGTATTCAAGGTTAGAATACTTTAGCTCCAAAATGTCGATAATTTGACATTTGAATATTAAATTACCAAACCCTAATAATTTTAAAGCTTGAGACAGTGATACCTCTATTATTGCACTTAACATCCCATCTAGGAATATCTCTTGTATATATAAATGGTCTAGGATATACATGGTAGATATTTTCTACTGATGCGATTTCACAAGGCAATAAAACGACATTGCTATACTTATATTATGTCACTTTATTGAGCAACTTAATGTTCCAATTTGAGTGCATTAGCTAACATAACCAAAATGATGTGACAAGGGTACTGTTGTCATGTCCGTTTTATAGACAGAGACACTGAGCATCACAATAGTAAAATAATTCATCATAAATCATGTCACATGCAAGTGACAGAGCCAATATTCAAATCAAAAAAAGGATACTTGGTTTAAATGGCTGATTTAAGTATTTGAGAACCTTTATTGATAGGCTGATTCTAAGACTTAGAAAGTAATAATTATAACTGTAAAATTATAGTCATTTTAATATTATTCACTGTAGAACATGGTAGGATGGCTGGAGCCATGAAGAAGGAAATGTAATCCTATATCAGGGGATTATATCAGTTTAATATAATCAGTTTAATATCAAGGAGTTTAACTCCCCTGATTATTATTTTTTTGTCCCATGTTTTTTCCACAGTTATCCAAACCTAAAGCACATTACTACATATATATACACAAACAACTCTCACACTTATATCTCCAGCTTAGACCCTTTTATTAAATTCATGCTACCATCTGCCATCTGTCAACTCAATGTCAACATTTCAGGGGCATTAGAAACCTCACATTTCCCAAAGTGAATCATTGATTCTCCTCACCACCCCACCCCATTTTGTACCTCCTCCAGTATCACGAGTCTAAAGGCATGGCATTGCCATCCATCCCGTTCTCATCCCATGAACTTGAGACCCATTCTTGGTATCTCATTTCTCCCTATCATCTTGCATTCAATTGATCATGTTCTGTTGATTCTACCTTTGGAGTTCATCCACTTCTCTCCATCTCTATCGTCAGCATCATTGTCCACATGGTCATCAACTCTTGCTTGAACCATTGCAATGCTCTCCTTACTAGTTGTTCTAGGATTGCTCTTGCCCCAGGTTAAAATGTTGATTATGAAATGTTGAATAGAGAAAAAGCTACCAGACACTTATATAAGTAAGAAAATCGGAAACCTATAATTCACTACACTTTTACAGAGATAACTATTATAATTTTTATAGAGATATTATAAAGATAAATATTTTCCAATCAACAGATTCAGATCTATTTTAAAAGAAAAACAACAGTACAGATAGAAGTAAACCTCTTCCCCTCATCCTTTTTCCTTCCTCCTTTCCCTGAAGATGGTGTATATGATCCCTAAAATGCGTGTATGCTTTTACTTCCATATAAAGATCCTTCACATGATATATTGCTTTGTACAGAGTTGAGCAAAAGTAGGTTTACAGTTGTGAGTACATACAATGAAGAATTTATTCTTGTTTTATTATTTATTAATTATTGTATTATTTCCATAAGAACAATTGCAAACCTACTTTTACCCCATTCTGTATATTTTATTTTTTAATCCTCACCTGAGGATAGGTTTATTGATGAGAAAGAGAGAGAGAGATGTGAGAGAGAAACATTAATCAGCCGCTTCCTGTACGTGCCCCAACTGGGGATCAAACCCACAGCGTACGTATGTGCCCTGACTGGGAATTGAACCTGCAACCTTTTGGTGTATGGGATGACACTCCAAACAACCAACCTACCTGTGGTTTATTCATACAATGGACTCCTTTGTTGTACTTAAAATAAATAAATGGGGTCATTATTAATCGACACATATAAAAACATAATACTAAGTTAGGAAAACCCTTTGAAGAAGAACCTATATTGTCTTTTCTCATTCCTACATATAAGCATTTAAAGTAAGTGGCCTTTGAAAAACAAGAACGTGGCCACATTTTAAAAGTGGAGAAATGTCTTCATGTTGCTCTTGGGAAATACTTCAAAGTCCTTGGCATGGCTTGCACAGACCTTCCCTACCCGTCTCCGACCTCGTTTCTAGCCTTTGAATGTGTTTCCTCCCTGTCTGTCAGTCATCAGGCTCCATCTGGTTCTGTGCACCACTTTTCGCTGTTCTTCTTTTCAGAAGTCTCCTTTTCCTCCCGTCGCCCCAACCCTGGGCAATCCCTACAGTCCTTTGATACTGAGCTCCAATGTCTTTTCCCTGCAGAGGCCTCCTCTGACTTGCAGGTCTCCCCACCTACAAGTCTTGATGCAGTTTTCCCTTGAGATACGTGTTTAGCGGCTCTGTCCAGTACAACTTTCTGTGATGATGGTAATGTGCTATCCGTGCACTGTCCACCACACCGTGTGGGACTAATGAGCACTTAAAATGTGGCTAGTGAATGGAAGAACTGAATTTGTGATTTTAATTGACTTTAAATTGTCACATGTGGCTCTGGCTACTACATGGGACAGCACAGAGTCTTGACCTTTTCTTTCAAACCACTTCTTTTCATGGTACTTATGCATTTACCTATGTGGTAAGTGGCTTAATATCTGTCTCCTGAAACGGTAAGCTCCAGAAACTCTAAACTCTGAGTTGGCTTTTTTTTGTCTGGCTTCTTCTGTTCAACATTGTGTTGGTAAGATTCACCTATATTGTTGCACGTGATTGTAGCTCATTTATTCTTGTTGCCATATAGTATTTCATTGTGTCATTAGTCTACAATTTATTTATTCTACTATTGCTGGGTATTTGCATAGTTTCCAGTTTTTGCTGATTACAAACACTGTTCTGTGAACATGCTAAGAGACATTTTTAAAAAAGATTTTATTTATTCATTTCTAGGAAAGGGGAGGGGAGGGAGAAAGAGAGGGAGAGAAACATCAATGTGTGGTTGCCTCTCGTGTGTCCCCTACTGAGGACCTGGCCCACAACCCAGGCATGTGCCCCCGACTGGGAATCGAACTGGCAACACTTTGGTTTGCAGGCCGGCACTCAATCCACTGAGCCACACCAGCCAGGGCCTAAGACATTTTTGATGATTATATATACACATTTCTGTTGGAATATACATTGAAATGGAGTCAGATTTTGAGTTTTGAAATAGCAGTATCACCAATCAATATGAAAGGCAGTAAAGGGACTCAGGATAAGAAAAAAAATGAGACATTCAATAGCGTGTAGGCAACTAGATGAGAAATATGGGTGGTTGTACATCAGCACCAGAAGGATCAGTCAATGAAGACTGAACTGGAATAGATTGCCCTTCCAGTAAGAAAAGGGGCAGAGACCACACATCAAGCTTATATGGAAAAACACATGGCTATTGATTGAAAGAGCATTCTCAATATAAGGGCATTGAGACATATCTGTGAGTGTGACATGTGGGCAGAGCATATACAAACAAGGTAGAAAAACAAGGTAATCTTACGGGCCAAAATCAAACTCATTGGTTTCTAATAGTAGGTGCTGAACTGTGGCAAAGAAAAGGCCCTCTTCACCAAATCCTGTTTCGCTTTCTGTGTACACAAGGAAACTACACTTCCTAGCCTCCCTTACAGCTGTCTGAGACCATATGACTGGGCTCTCACTAATGGGTTGCAGACATACAAAGCCAATTTCTTATTGGCTTGGATGTAAAACTTACTATATAATTTTTCTGCTCAGTCTCTTTTCCTCTGACAAGAGCCAACAAAGAGTATCCCCCCACCATCATCAGACTATGATGTTAGCCAAAAATAAGCCTTTGTTACAATAGAACACTAAGATTTCGGGGTTATTTTTTACTGTTGTATAGTTTGACCTACCGTGATTATAATTGTAGGCAATAAGAGAGGCTGCGGAGAAATTACCTGGCTTTGAGCTGTCTAACATATTCAAACAATATCTACACAGCCTTTAACTAGGTCTGTTAATATTCATTATCATTTGATGAGCATCTGCAGGCCTTTCATTCCCCCTGTCCTCCCAACATCTCTGCACGGTAGGCAGGCGACGTGAAACTCAGGCTCAGAGGAATTCTGTACCTGAATTACAGCCCCACAACTGGTAAGGGGCAGGTCGGAATCTGAGTCAGAGTTGTGGAACACCAGAACCCTTTTCTCTTGTTCCTCCATCTGCCTTTTTAGGCTTTTAAAAGGTATCTTTGTTTGGGTTCCCCCTGAGACAAGCATCAGTGCAAGCAGTTTATTTGGGAGGTGATCCAAGGAAATACCTCTAGAGAAATAAGAGGAATGAGAAGAGTCAATAAAAGGTGTGTTAGCGAGCTAGTTACCTCTAGGGGACCCAGGTCTCAGTTGCAGAGGGAAGTGCTGGGAGTAAGTGTAGAACACATTCCTCAGGTTATCCCGCCGTGGTGGTGAGAGAGCTGGGGAATTAATACAGCATGAGTCCTCAAACATTAGCTTATATCGCAATCACCAGAGGGCTTGTGAAAACAGATTGCTGGGCCTTATCCCCAGCTCTCTGATTTAACAGGTCTGAGATGGAGCTTGATAATTTGCATTTCTGACAAATTTCCAGCTGATACGGATGCTGCTGTTATTTGTGTTTCCATGTGGAATTTCTTTCTCAGAATTTCCCCAGGAAGCATGTGCTTTTCTGAGTTCCAAATCTGAAGATAAGCCCATTGAGAAACCAGGAAAATAGGGAAAAGTATTAAAACTCTGTAAGAATGAAAGGCTAACTATCAACTTGGAGACCTTACGGCTTCAAAGGAATTCACTGATATGAGGTCAAGAGCAGGAGGAAAAGTGTGAGTAAAATCTTATACACACAGTGAAAGGTTAGGGTCAACATTTCCAGGAACAGAGGCAGAACCAAGCAGAATAGAAGTGGTCACGGTGTAATTAGTCAGTCTAGTATCTGTCTGTTGTTAATGGTGTATCGTTCTCGCAAATAAAATAAGTATTTATAAATTTATACCAATAGCTGCACTTTGTTCAAATCCTGTGATTTGTACTTTAGAATAACAAGTTTTAGAAGCAAAACAATGTCTTACATTGGCAGTTTAGCATGTGATTCAGGGTAGTACTCTTCACCTGGTTAAGAAATCTTAATATTCAGGTAATATTCAAGTGATATGAAATCATTTTCTTGACATCTCTAGTCTTTGGACACTCACTATAAGCTACAGCTCTTTGTAAAGACCACTAAACTTAATATTTATCATATATGAAAGATTTAGCTATCCATTATAATGAGTAAAGAGTATGAAGAACATCGAGGTATTTACAGAACACTTTATAATTTGAGTAATTCCTGAGACTGCTAAGGATTAAATTTATTGTTCCAAATGTTGCAGAATTTGGAAATGCTATTGTACACCAACCTCCATCTCTTATTATTGGCGAGTATTCAAAGGGAGAGCTAATAATCTGACTTTCCCTCTGGTGGGGAGCACAGAAAAATCGAACTCTGTCTAGCAGAGAAAGCTAGGGGGCATATGGCGAGGCAACAGATACAAGATGATACAAGTATTGGAGAAGACTTAGACTGAATTACTTTTTAAAAATAGCTTTACATAGTATTAATATATAGAGACACTAGCAAAACAATTTCAATGAAAATTAGGAGAAAGGGCATGAATAAGAAAGTCACCAAAATGGTGTACCTATACATATATTTTAAAAGTTCATCTCTGCCAAATTTTTCAAAATTCAAATTGCATCTATAGCAAGATACTATTTCACCCATGAAAGTGGAGAAGACTCTGAGGATTAGTAATTTTCGGTGATCAGGACAGTGTGGAAAACACTCTTGTACACCTGCTGACGGGAGTGAAAATTAACGCAACTTCTGTGTATGAGAAATTTGTTACACATAGTTATATCTCTTGCCCTAACAATTCAATTTCTAGGACTTTTCCCTAAGAAAATAATTATTAATACAAAGATTTAGCCATATAATGCTCAAGGTGTTCTACACAGGGTTTTAAAATTATATCTAAACTTTTAAAACAGGAGGGATGAAGTAACTGTCACATGTATTAAACTGAATGCTGTGCAGCTAATAAAACTTACAGAAGAATAATTAGTGACATTGGGTGCATTTTCTTTAAAGCCTGGTGTCAAAGGGAGGGGTAGGAGGTGAGGGTTACTACCAACACACATGTCAAAAGGTGTGGATACAGAGAAGGGTGACGATTTGAGGCCAATAATGCAATCTGCCACAATCATCATGCTAAGTCTGTTTCCAGTATGTTTCATGATTATTACTCATTCTCAGAGGCTCAGCAGAGTCTGTATTGAATATACTGCCTCCTGGTTTTATAAACAAATAAGGTTATCTCTTCTTATTTATTTTTATGGAGGATGCATTGAAAGGCGTCACTGTGGTCTCTGAGTATCACCAGGGCTAGCGTGTTACACGATCTTAGTTCTGTCCACTTTGTACCACTTAGGAGTACTTTTGGCTATAGTAAGAGAATTCACAGCTAACAGTAGTTTAAACAACAGAGAAATTCAAACGTTTTACATAACAAGTCTGGTGGTCCCAGGTAAGGTGTATAGGGTCAGTGCAGCCTTCGAAGATACAGGGTCTTTCTGTCATTCTGTTCTGTCTTGTCAGTCTGTGCATTTTCTGTTTCAGGTTGCTGCCTATGGTCACGTGATGACTGCTGCTGTTCTACACGTCAGAGCATCCCATGTCCACAATCAAGGCAGGAAGAAGACGAAGGGAACTGTACCAGAAAGTACTCTCTACACATTTGTCCCTTTGTAAGGAAAAAAGATCTTTTCCAGAAGTTCCCAGCTGGCTTCCTTTTCCATCTAGCTGATTGGAACCATGTCACATGGGCACCTGTAGCTGTAGGAGAGACCAAGAATGTAAGTGCAGTATCTTTTTAAATCTCTTTCATAGAAAGTGGCAATAGTTTTGGGATGACCACCATGGACCAGTTGACACCACCTGCCATTCTTCATTCACTGCACTGAGAGATTATATCAGAGCTGTGTAACCCTAACTTTAGATGCTTCCAACAGGCTTTTGCATTCCCAGATACATTGAAGAGGGGAAGGATGAATACCTTTTCTCCGAGAAACATTGACTCAGACCTCCTGTGGGTGTCTGAGTTAAGTAGACTTTTCCCACCACCTTGAGACTGTGTTTTTCATTTTTTTGTTTGTTTGAAAGATTTTTTTATTATCCCAGGAACTATAGCATAATACTACCATAAGGAAATTATGTAATTATTTTGAATAGCTGAAACAGACAAGTAAACCATCCAGAACCGTTGTTATTAAAAGTCAGCAGTGAACTTAGAATGTCTAGTTGTAATGGAACTTACTGTGCCTCTATGTTTGGGATGTAACTGTTCTATTATTGAAGTCCCCAGAGAGCAAACACTGAAAAGAGAGACTCGGTTTGAACTACGCACATACACATCTACACATAGAAACCTTTTGCCTGACCCTCATTAATACAACTGAAATCTGTTTCTCTTTACCTGGGAAGAAGACTGAGTTTCTCATTTATTTCTTAGAAAAACTCTTTACAAAATGCCATCTACATGCAGTGTCTTCTTCCTTATGGTCTCATCGAACTAAAATTACTCAGTTCCCCCAATTCAGACACAAATTTCTCTTGTCATAATATATAAATTAGGGCCAAAAAATACAACCTGAAAATTAGAGTGAATAAGAAAGCACACTCTTGGCCACCTGCCAGTGGACCAAATTTTAAAAATTGGCAGCTTTCTAAAAATGTTGTCATCCATATATTATGAAGGAGAATGAAAAGGCCCAGGAAACAAGAGGATTTTTACTAAAATTAATTTTATTTTGTCATTTGAGTTCATGGTCAAGTCTAAATTTCTATGTCTTATTGTTATGATACAAAGGAATTTGATGACTGGTGCTTAAATATATCTACTTAACATACCCATACACGTGGAAGTCCATCACTTCTTCAGTGAGGCCATTTCTGCCTATGAGCAAACCATACTGCATGGCAGTACCAGTCAGTGTGCTTCACTGACCACTACTGACCACTTCCAAGTTCAATCCAGTTTGTTCCTTGACAACCTTAAATACCTCACTCAGTTGGTGACTGACAGATGGTGCTAAGATGTTGCCACGCGATAACTGACATTTATTGAGTTCGTACACAGTGTCAGGCATTTGTTTTTATGTGTTTTATATGTATCATCTCATTTAGTCTTCAGGACAAGGCTACAGCTATGTATTATGATGATGATGATGATATCTGTTTACTCAGGGAATTCATACATGGATAAAAGCTCAGTCAATAGGAAGCAAATGTTTCTAAATGCCCTTCTCCAGCTCTTTTTCTTGTCTTTACAAATTGTTAAAAACATGTATTCAAAACTGAAGTACCCCATCCTCACCCAAAGATGTGCCATAAGGTGTGGGCCAAAGGTAGATTGGCAATGATCGATATGTGCAGGGGTGGGACAGAATTTAAGGCTCTTCTAACCTTGTTTTGCTCCATGGTTGCCACCGTCCCAAAGATCCAAACTGGATATGGATAGATTTTGAGACTAATCTACCTGTGTGGTGGACTACATCTATGTGGTTTCATAATTTTAAGATGTAACGCAAACATGTTCTCATTTCCGTTTGAAATCCAACATCTGAATACATTAGAGCAGAGAGTATCATGTTCTAACAAAATTTCATATAATGACCCAATTGAGGCAGGGCTTTGAGTAGACTGCTTATGGTAGATTTGACCTGCCCATGAAGATCCACCCCACAAGGCCGACAACCATATCACTTCTCTGTGATAAGTACCTTGTTGGCACTCCCAAGCACTGACCACTGCTGTCTATTAGGAGATAACGTATGTTCCAAGGTAGGGCATCCAGATTCTCTTTCATTGGAATAAGAGTCGGGATTCAGAAAAAGGATAGGAATCCTCCATGTCTGGCTTGAACTCGGAGATTTAGGGGCTGTGGAGGGATGGCCCGGAGCACAGGCAAATGAAGATAACCGAGGAAAGAAAGAAAAGAAAAAAACACGTGACCAGGGAGAAGCACTGCTGAGAAACCCCATGGCAGGAGAGAGATGGAATAACGTGGCAGGAGAGAGAGGGTGGGGGAAGACACGGACTGCCTTTCTGTGAGTTTCAACAAGTGTATAATGACATTGTACAAAGTAGTTTCACTACCGCAAAGATCCTCTGTGCTCTGCTTGTTCACTCTTACTTCCCTGCAACCCCTGGCAACTGCTGTTCTTGTTTACCGTCTTCATCGTTTTGACTTTTCCAGAATATGATATCGTTGGAATTATACAGTATGTGGTCTTTTCAGATGGGTTTCATTCACTTAAAAATATGCATTTTCGTTTCTACTCTGTCTTTCATGGCATAATAGTTCATTTCTTTTTAGCTGTGAATGCTATTCCATTGTCTGCATGGACCACAGTTTATTTATCCACTCACCTACTGAAGGACTCTTTGGTTTCTTCCAAGTTTTGGCAAATATGAATAAAGCTGCTACAGACATCCGTGTGCAGGTCTTTGTATGGACATAAGTTTTCAACTTTTTTGGATAAATACCAAAGAGAGTGATTACTGGGCCACATGATGAGAATGTTTTTCCTTATGAAAGAAACTGCCAAACTGCCAAACTCCCAAAGAGGCCATACCATTTTGCATTCCCACCAGCAGTGAATGAGAGTTCCTGTCGCTCCACACCCTTGCCAGCATTTGATGTGGTCAGTGCTCTGGATTTTGGCCGTTCTGATAGTGTATAGAGGTATTTCATAGTTGTTTTGATTTGCATTTCGCCGTGCGGAGAGTCTCTTCATATGCTTATTTGACATTTGTTTGTATTCTTTGGTGAGGTGTCTGTTAAGGTCTTTGGCCCATTTTTTAATCAAGTTGTTTTCATATTGTGGAGTTTTAAGAGTTCCATGTATATTTTCGATAACAGTCCATTATCAGATAAGTCTTTAGCATTTTTCTCCCAGTCTGTGGCTTGTCTTGTCATTCTCTTGACAATGTCTTTTGCAAGACAGAAAATGTTAATTTTAACGAAGTCCAGCTTGTCAATTATTTCTTTCATGGATCTTGCTTTTGGCATTGTATCTAAAAAGCCATCGCCAAACCCATGGCCATCGAGATTTTCTGCTATGTTATCTTCTAGGAGTTTTATAGTTTTCTCTTTTACATTTAGGTCTTTGGTCCATTTTGAGTCCATTTTAGATATGATTACAAAAAGGCAACCCAAGGGAACTTTGCACTTATGGTATTGGAAATATCCTGCAACCTGGCTGTGGTAGTGGATACACAAACCGGCCCTTGTGATAAACTGTATAGAATGAGCACACATACACAAGTACACATGAAACTGGGGAAATCTAACAAGATCAGTAGATTGTATCACTGCCCATATCACAATTGTCACATTATACTATAGTTTTACAAAATATTGCCATTGGGGGAAATGTGCATAGTATACATGGGGTTGCTCTGTATTATTTCTTCTAACTTTATATGAGTGTATAATTAGCTCAATGAAAAAGAAGTATAGGTTAAACTCAAGAACGAAGCTATGTGGCCTCTAGAATCACAGACTCAGTGTTAGAGGTGGAAAAGTCTTTAACACAGCATTTCCCACATCATGTTCTCAGAAAAGTAGCCCCATGTCATAGCATATGAAAATAGGAAGTTTGTGGTCAAATAAGTAAAGGATGCTGTATAATGTAAATTTCCTCCTGAGATTTACTATGCTTAAGAGTATCGTAAAATTTCTGTAAATTTCTGCACATCAGTCATCCATGGCCATGGTTATACTGTGTTGCAGACATCCTCAGAATCTGAATGGCATAAAAAAATGAACTTCATGGTTTTGCTGGAGCTTTGCTGACCTGGGGTTGGCTTGGCTAGGGTGATGTGCTTCTTCCGCATGACTGACATTCTCCTCTTTAACTGTGTGTTTCCCCAAATTATTTCATTGTTCTGGGTTCTGGGAATAGTGGCGATCAAAGTAGACAGAATCCCAACCATCTGGTTAGGAAGGTAGAGAATTAAATGATCACAGAAACAAAAATGTTAATACGTGCTGTATAAGTGCTATACAAAGGAGACATGGAGGACTGTAAGAGTCTATAAAATAGGGATCTGACATTGTATGAGAGAGTGAAGTTGGTGTGGGAAGGTTTTCATCAATTAAAATGACATTTCAATTGACGTCTGAAAGATGAGTAAGAATTAATCAGAGGAAGTATGGCGGCAATTCTGCCCCAAGCAGTATGAAGCATATACAAAGGTCCTGTGGCTCATTTATAGTCATTGTGGCTGGAACATAAAGTGGAAGAAGAGCCGTGTGATATAAAACCATAAAGGAGGACTGGGATGAATTAGATAGAGCCTTGGGGTTCATGGGGCAGATTCAGAGCTTCGTTTTAAAATGCAAAGGAAGCCACTGAATTACACTAAACAGACAAGCAACATAACCAGCTTTGTGTTCGAGAGGCCCTTTGTGAGTGCAGTGCCGAGGGGAGGGGATGAGAGGGAAGAAGGGAGAACAGTCAATAGGCTTTTATTCTCCTTTCTTGTAAGTTCTGTCAACAGCCTCTAGTGCACGGTTAGAGAAATTCTGTTACAAGCATAGATTTGCTGGTGTATTGTAAACATTCCCTGTAACTATTGCACTAGAATCAAAGGCACATATTTGTAGCATTTCCAGTCTACAAATATTTAGACTGCGCCCTTAGGCTAAGGAAAGGACACACACTGGGCTTCCCCCAGGGGTGGGTTAGAGATTGTGTTCTATACTTTTAATTTGATTTTACATGCAAGGCACAAATTTCTTCTTAAGACAGATCTATTAGGGTTGTGATTTCCTACTTAGCAGAAGTTAGAAAAATTAGATTCAACTGTGATTCTAAAGTCAGTTATTATGTCCTCAAGGTTTTGGAATGCATTGTAGTACCTCAGTTAATTTTCTGCTTGCTGTGAAAGTTTGAGCATCTGTCATTCACGTGGCTGAACCATTTACTACTCCCAAGAGAACAACTGAGTATGTTTCCAATAAGAGGGTAAGTCCAAGAGCCACTCATCTAAAAAGGCACTGGGGAGGGGGGCTAACAGAGGCACCAGGCTGAGGGACTGCAAACAGTTCCCAGGGAGGCCGGGAGGGAACAACAGCCGGAGCAGGAGGTGAGGTAAGATGGCACATTCTAAAGGTTGGTGGTCGTGGATGGAATGGCAGCTGAAACAGAAAATAAATAATTTCCCTCCGCTTGGCTTACGAACCACCTACTTCAGAGCGTGAGAAGCTCTTGTGGTAGCCAGCGAGTCTCAGGAATGTGGGAAAGTACAGTGGTCCCCCCTTATCTGTGGTTTTGCTTTCTGTGCTTTCAGTTACATGTGGTCACCCACAGTCCAAAAATATTAAGTGAAAAATTCCAGAAATAAACAATTCATAAGTTTTACATTGCATACCATTCTGAGTAGTGTGGTGGAATCTCGCACCATCCTGCTCCATCCTGCCCAGAATGGGAGTCATCCCTCCCAGGTTATTTGAGGAGTGGGGGGAGAGAACCCATTCACATAACTTATTACTATATTATTATAATTGTTCTATTTTATTATGAATTATTGTTGTTAATGTCTTACCGTGCCTAATTTATAAGTTAGAAATTATGAAAGGCATGTATGTACAGGAAAAACCATAATATCTATAGGGTTCAGTGATGTCCACGGTTCCAGGAATCCACTGGGGGTCTTGGAACACATCCCCTGCAGATGAGGGGGGCAACTATAGAGTGCTTCCGTCCACCCCATCCATTCTCACTCCTGGGAGACTCCGTGAGAGCTTCATGGCCCTGTAGAGAGAAGGAGCCGAAGCCAAAGGCAACCCACGTGTTTTTGTCGCTGTAAGCTGTCTGTAACCCTCTGCTCAGTTAGGACTCCCATCCACCAACAGCTGTTGAGTGTTGGCCCTTAAGAGCTCAGAGCTGCCCCTTTCTCAGAATATGTGTCCTTGATTGAATGATCAGTGCCTCACCTGGGAGTTAAACCAGCCATTCCAACACCTAGGGTCCTCTGTAATGACCTCCTGGCTTGGGGATACAAAAGGCAAATCCCCTTGCTTATATGTACCTTGAGTACCTGATCCGGTAGAGCTGTTTATGCCCCAAGGCTTTCCATGGGATCAGATTGAAGCTAGTCTCCAGCTAAGCCCACACTCATAGTTGCCAGCGGCCCTCCCCTGCTTCCATTCAGTCCTTTTCTTTTGTGAACTATGTGCTTGCTTTCAGGCTTTGTTTCCAGGGAACCAATTCTAAGACACGGTTTCAGCAGTGCCCAATTGTTACAGAACAGACAGGGGCGGTGAACGATATACTGTTATCAAATGGACCCCCCCTTGTGCTCCGGGGGTCCCCTCCGCACAAGGTTCGCCTTGCCTGTCACCAGGGAAAGACGTCTCTCAATGCCAGAAATTGGTGAAAAGGAAGGGAATTATTTATTCAAAAAGTTATACAGACTTAGAGTAATGACTTAATGTCTTCATTAAAATACTAAAGTCCTTTAGCATACCCACAAATGAACACAGTCCTTCCTTCTCCCTCTGCCCAGTCTGGGGGACCGTATCTCAGGAAAAGATGTGGAAGTCTGTGGTCCAGGCAGCCCCTCGGTCCCCAGCACCATCAACTATGTTGCTTCCACGATCTCCAGTTAACCCAAAACCATGTGCCACCTTCTCATGACCCACCAGCAAGAGTCCTTTCACCCCTTTTCTTCCCAGCAAGGTCTTTACTGCTTCCTAAGCCACGTGGCCAAAGGGAGCACCCCAAAGCCACATGATCCCCAATTTTCCTTCTTTTCTCTCTCATGCAGGCACTGTAACCAGAGATAGTTGCCTCCCAGTTCCCTCCTCGGTTGAGGTCACTCCCATCTCCCTGGCTCAAAGCTACAGATATTTAACATACCCATGAAACCAGTTAAAAGTTAGAGACATGTTAAATGGCCATGGCAGAGGTTAGCTGCAAAGCTGTTGCTATGCAAAACAGCTCTCAACGGCCCTGCTCCAAGAGTCCCATCCCCCAGCTCAGACTTGTGGGGGTGAGGACATCCTATATACATATATATTTCTAGTATTTCCTGGATACCCTGGGTTCTGGACCCCATTACAAATCCCCATTTGGGAGCCCCGTGGCTGCACCCTGTATCACAATCAGTTACTTAAAATTTCTTTCAAGAAAAAATTAACTGATTAACATAAGTCTGATAAAAATACCTGCTCAGCCCTTTAAACACTTAAACAGGCCGTTAAGGGGTACTTGCCAAAAACACATGCCATCTGACGAATACATACACCTGGACAGGTTGGCTCAGGCAAAGGTGCTAAATCTCAATACCTGGTTTTCTGGGAAGTTTATGTTAAACCCCAGCTGCTAAACCACAGTTCCACAGGGGATTTCCTATAAAGCAGGGCTCAGCAAATTGTGGCCCAAGGAGCAAATCTGGCCTGAAGCCCAGTTTTATATAAGCCACAAGCTAAGAATGGTCTTATATGTTAATGGTTCAAAAAATTAAAAATTGAATTGTGACATGTGAAAATCATATGCAACTCAAAGTTTAGTGTCTAGAAGTACAGTTTTATTGGCACCCAGGCACACCCATTGGTTTACACATTGTGGCCGCTTTGGCACTAAAACAGCAGAGTGGAGGAGTCGTGACACAGACTACGAGGTGCAGAAAGCCTTTAGGTGTTTACTACCTGCCTTTACAGAGAAAGTTTGCTGACTCGTAATGAGGGGCTTGAGTCCTGATCTGTTTGGCAGAGTTCATTCTGAATAGCTAACTCCAGCTGTTACAGGGTATTTTTCTGGGTAACGAGTTTAAACTGGGCAGAGTAGAAGGAAGGGAATAATTATGTACGTGGCCGATAGGGTAGGGAGCGGTGAATCAGAGGTAAAAAACTCAGTGAGAAAAGGGGCATTGCAGCCTTGAAAGACTCACAGACAATTTTTGTCACTAAGAGGAAGGAAGAGCTGACTTGCAGCGCAAGAGACTTGGAGAGATGGGGATAATGGAGTGGGACGGTAAGGAGCTCACAGAGCTGAAATAAGTGAAAATCAGTTACTGCATTTCCATAGTGTGTGAGCCCCAGGAACTCCACTGAAGCAGCCAAAATGGATTGAATTCCAGCTGGGGGCAAGGCTTGCTATTGATCGCCCACCCATCCAGCAATCCTGCATCTTAGCAGGAGTTATTACTCTCTAAGAAATCCTGCCTGGAAGAGGGCTTCCATCACTTCCCTGTTAACTCCAGAAAGCATTCCAGGCAGGATGGGGTCAGCAGGATGAACTCTGCAGCATCAGCAAAAGAGGGAAGAATATGTGAAGTTGAGTGGGCGCCCATTCAAATTCAACTCGCATTTGTTTGATAGGGAGCACGGTTTCTGTGCATAGTAGCGCCCTTTATCTGAGGGTTCCTCCCTGGGATTTCAGTTACCCACAGTCTGAAAATATTAAAGGGAAAATTCCAGAAAAAAAATTCATAGGTTTTAAATTGCACGCATTTTTGAGTAGCATCATAAAATCTCACGTCATCCCACTCTGCCCTGTCCGGGACGTGAATCATCCTTTTGTCTGGTGTATTCAGGCTGTGTGTCCAGAACAGTAAGACATGTCGTGAGAGACTGGCTACATTCACATCAATTTTAGTACAGTATATTGTTATATTTGTTCTACTTTATTAGTAGTTGTTGTTAATCTGTCACCGTACCTAATCTATAAATGAAACTTTATCGCATGTATGTACATATAGGAAAAAACATAGCCTCTACAGGGTTTGTTACGCTTTGTGACTTCAGGCATCCATTGCGGGTCTTGGAATGTCTCCCTGCAGATAAAAGGGGGTTACTGTATATGTTACCAGTCAACTATGAGTCCCAATTTATGGATGAAGAAACTAAGACCTCAACAGTTTTAAAATATGTTTACAGTATCACAATGCTAGTAAGTGAAAGTAACTGAAAGTAGCAGTGTTGGCCAATTAGACAGGCATCGTGGAGTGAGAAGGCGATGAAGGAGGCAGTGGGGGAGCTCCAGTGCACATAGGGACCCTGGCGGCCACCCCTGGATCTGGGCCTGGAACTCTGTAGATGTAGACTATCTAGCAGAGTGGGACCGGGACCAGGGGTGAGATATTAAAGAGGTTGTAAATGATGAAAATAACCCAAGCTCTAATTGCGGGTGAAGGTAGATTGTTCCCTAGAATGTAGTGTGTTTTCCAAAAAGGAAAGGCTGTGCACACAGTGACTGAAAGCACACAGCTTGGAACCAGACTGCCTGCCTAACAGTGATGCGAACTTGGGCATGTCGCCTAACCTCTCTACCTCAGCAAAACGCAACCAACAATACGTCCCCCATAGGGTTGCTGGGAAGATTAAAAGGAGTGAATATGTGTGAAATGTAAATATGCCTTTATTAAATAAAGTAGATAATGGAGATCATTAGCAGTGTGCTTATAAACATTGAACAACCAGTTCTCTGGGGAAACACATTTAAAAAGTTCTGATTTGTAGCATTTGTTGATTTCCATGGTATAAATACTCCCACAGTGGCAGGTTTCAAGCTGCTGACACAGCATCAAGGAATGCAAAATTGGAAAGAGATGAGTACAGAGGCCACCATTTTATGGCATTTCTACCATACAAATATAATAGATGTAATCGATCTCAAGAGCATGATCATATACAGTAGTCCCCCTGATCTGTGGGGGACACCCAGTGGAGGCCTGAAACCATGAACAGTACCGGACCCTATAGACTATGTGTTTCCCTATATATACATACTTACAATAAAGTAATTTATAAATTAAGCACAGTGAAAATTAAGTATGAATAATAATAAAATAGAACAATAATAACAGTAAAATAAAGGTTCCTTGAACACAAGCACTGCGATACCATTACAGTCAATGTGATAACTGAGACGGCTACTAGGTGACTAACAGGTGGAGTGGTTACAGTGTGGACACCCTGGACAAAGGGATGATTTGTGTCCTGGGGGTGACAGAATAGGATGGTGCAAGATTTAATCACCCTACTCAGAATGGTGTGCAGTTTAAAACTTATGAATTGCTTATTTCTAACATTTTAAAAATATTTTTATTATTGTTCAACCACAGCTGTCTTCATTTTCATGTGCCTCTCACCCCACCCACCCCCACCTCACACCCTCAATCCTATCCCCTTTGGCTTTGTCCATGGGTCCATTATAGATGTTCCTGAAAACCCTCCCCCCTCCCCCATTAACCCTCCCCCCTCCCCTCTGGTTATGGTCAGTTTGTTCTTTATTTCAATGTCTCTGGTTCTATTTTGCTCACTTGTTTGTTTTGTTGATCAGGTTCCACTTCTAGGTGAGATCATATGGTATTTGTCTTTTACCACCTGGCTTATTTCGCTTAGCATAACGCTCTCCAGATCCATCCATGCTGTCACAAAGGGTAGGAGCTCCTTCTTTCTTTCTGCTGTGTAGTATTCCATAGTGTATTTAATATTTTCAGACCACAGTTGACCATGGGTAACTGAATCTATGGAAAGCAAACCTGTGGATAAGGGGGGAGTACTGTAACACAATAATTAGTTAATTAGGAAGTGATGAGGTTTGAGTATTAGCTTCGCTTTAAAAATAATTTCATTGTAAGTTTACATAATTTAATTTTGAATATAGGCTATTAAGTCCTGACATTGTAACTATTGGCCTTCACGAGCAGACACAAGGCAGATTCAGCATTCCTGTGCAGAATGGCACAAGTTTAGAGACTGTGGTCTTCATGGCAGAAAGAGATCTGTGGGATGAGTTGCTCAGTGGATAAGCCAAACCTCTGTGCTTCAGTGGACATGAAATTGCTTAAAATGTGGGGATACAGGTGACTGCCTCATTATAGGTGGACCTCTCCTGGTGGCAGCAGGAGCTGATGCCAGCTCACCACTGTCAACTCCTGGAAACCATCCCAGCTCATGCATCTGCTCTTGCAGCTTCCCCTTGAAAGAGGGTGGATTTCTGGAAGCCTTTTCTGTATTGCAGACCACAAAGGAGCCGTAGCTGTATTATGTTGGCAGTGCATCTGAACACAATGAGGGCTTAGTGTGGGAATTTAGGTAGTGCTTTATCAACACTGGCATAATTCAAATGTATAATGATGGAAAAACAAAGCACGTTGTCATCTCATCCATATTTTTCCATTTTCCTTCTATCCCTCCTTGAGGGTTATCGGGATGTTGGATCATTGTCCAGAAGAGGATGGTACAAAATGTGTTGGAGCTGTCCTTGATGATTGCTGGGCGGAAGGCGTGGGAGGAGGTGGAGGAGGGTAAAGGAGGGGAGAAATGGTGATGGAAGGAGACTTGACTTGGGGTGGTGAAGACACAGTACACTGTACAGATGAGGTATTATAGAATTGTACACCCGAAACCTGTATAATTTCATTAACCAATGTCACCGTAAGTTCAATAAAAAGTAAAAAATAAAAACATTAAAAGAATGGGCAATGGGTTTGATTAGACATTTTTCCTTAGAGGACATGTGAATGGTCACCAAGCACAGGAAGAGAAGCTCAATATCAGTAGTCATTAGAGAAGTGGAAATCAAAACCACAATTAGATTCCACTTCACACCAACTATTATTAAAAAAGTCATAATAACAGGTGTTGCATTGGATGTGGAAAAATTAAAACCTTTATGCACTGCTGGTGGGAATGTAAAATGGTGTGGCCACTATAAAATCAGTATGGTAGTTCATAAACATTTAAACATAGGGTCACCATTTCACTCAGATATTCCACTGCTACATATACACCCAAGAGAAATGAAAATGCATCCACACAAAAATTTGTGCGTAATTTTTCATAGCAACATTATTCACAATAGCCAAGAAGTGCAAACTATCCAAATGTCTATCAACTAATGAATAAACAAAATGTGACACATCCATGTAATAGAATATTATTTGACCACAAAAAGAAGTTAAATAGTGATATATGCTAAAACATGGATGAACCTCGAAAATAATATGCTCAGCAAAGAAACTACTCATAAAATACAATATATTATATGAGTCCATTTATACAAAATGTCAAGAATAAGCAAATCTATAAAGGCAGAAAGTAGTACTGGTAGCATAGGGCTGAAGAGGATGTGGGGATTGGGATTGGAAGATAATAATTAAAAGGCATAGGGTTTCTTTTTGGAGTAATGCAAATATTTTAAAATTGTGGCAATGATGGCAGAAATCTGTAAATATACTAAAACTATTGAACTGTATACTTTAAACAATAGGGTGACTTGTATGGTGTGTGGGTCATATCTAAATAAAGCTATTAAGAAAGAAGTGTAAAGCCCTGGGCTGGTGTGGCTCAGTGGATTGAGCACTGGACTGCGATGCAAAGGGTTGCTGGTTTAATTCCCAGTCAGAGCACATGGCTGGATTCCAGGTCAGGTCCCCAGTAGGGGGCGTGTGAGAGGCTACCACACATTGATGTTTCTCTCCCTGTCTTTCTCCTTCTCTTCCCGTCTCTCTAAAAATAAATAAATAAAATCTTTATAAAAAAAGAAAGAAAAAAGAAGTGTAAATATCTACCAATATGAAATAGTACAATTTCTGAAATAAACTAATAGTTTATGTCACCAACCATGAAGTATAGAATGGAATTATGTATTTATAAAATAGTTTATCTGATAGTCTATAAAGATTTCAGTGTCTCTGTCTACTTTGCCCTTCCCTCTCCATTTTGTTTCTCATTAAAATGTTGTTCTATATCATGGAAACTTCTCCTTATATGAAAAATTATACTAATTAATAATAATAATAAATCATAGATGACAAAAATGGACTGAATTGGGAGTTATTTCTCAATTTTCATGTATATAGTATGTTAGGAATTTCAGATTATGTAAGGATGATTGATATGACTTATTAACAGAATAATCCATATGACACAGTCAGTATGTATTAGGTTTGGTAATCTTTTACAGGCATGCCTAATTAGCATTTTGTACTGACATTTCTTAATAAAAATAGAGCCTCCTAGCATTCTGAGGTTTGCATTAATTTGTAACACATGATGGCACAAAAGACAGAAAATTTTATTTTAAGTCTTCATTAATGGCCTGGAAGAGAAAATAAACAGCAGGCTCATTAAGTTCTCCACTGATACCCAATTAGAAAGTTTTCCCACACTGGGAAGGCCAATAAAGTTACATAAATAGATCTAGAGAGTTTGAGTCAATTTGGACATGAATCAGACTATGGGGATTTAACCTGTTCAATGACAAGGTAATCCATTTGGGGGAAATAAAATAACTGTGACAATTATATTCTTGGAAGGTAGTGTGGCCAAAGCTAGATAGAATTATAGGCTAAATGTAAGTAAAGCAAACATTCAATGTCGTATAAAGAGCGTATGGTCAGTCCATTTTGGACAGAATGGTCAGTCCATTTTGGACAGATGATCACAACATATGCATTTAAATGACAGAAATTGAATACACTTTTATCAAAATCCTACTCAGATAGTAATGAAGAACTTGAGATTTGGCATCAGATAGCTTGAGTCTTAATAGTTCAAGTTAATTTACTTCTCTATACTTTATTTCCCTCATGTATTAAATATAGACAACAATTTCTTTTCTCAGAGGAATAAAGAATAAAATCTTAGCTGAGGAGCCTAGCACAGGGTCTGACGCTGAGGGACTGATCCATGTCAGCAATTTTAATTATTATTATTTTTATTACTATTTCAACAGCCTCCTAAGGGTTTCTCCTGACTCCCATGAATACTTTGCCACTGAATGATCTTTCTACTAAAAAATGTAAAGCTGTTATATTTTGGCCTAAAACATTCTGCTGGCTACATGAAGCCTATGCACCAAAGTTCAAATCATTTGAATGGCCCATAAGGCTCTTCAAGCTCCAACCTCAATCCCCTTATCTGTCTTTATCTCCAGCTCTTTCCCCTTATGCATTCTACCTTTCCATTAACCCAAGCTTTTATTTCTCTTGGAATCCCACATCTTTACATGAACTATTCCTTTTTCCTGAAATGGGAGAAAACAAACCTTCTTCTTCTTATCAAGAATTGGGAAGGGTCTGTGATTTTTACTCTACCAGCAACTTCACAAGTTAGCATTGATTTCATGGATGCAGTCAGAAGACATGAAATCCCGGAGTCAGAGACAAGAGATTTTTATTACTCATAGCACAACAAGAAGCATGAGTGTCAGGTTTTTGCCAGTATCCCTTGCCTGTCAAGTCCCACACACATGGCATGGAGTGTCCGAGGTGGATACCGCACACACAGTGGGCTTGTGTCACAGCTGAGGGCCCCAATCTTAGGAAACTAAAATATTTCATAATGTGGTGCGAGCGAGCCTACCCGAGCTTTGTCCCAGATGGATACATTATCTTTATTATATTGGACAGCAAACACGCCTGCCACCTCTTCTAGGGAGAGGCCATCTCTATTTTCCAAGGCTATAAAAGCATTCTTGCCCAATATTACAACTTACAAAACAAACAATAGCAACCTGTTCTCATTTAAAATTTGGTATTTTTTTCATCATGGATCTTTTGCAATAATTTTTATCTTTAAAAATACTGCACTTAAAATTTATTTTGATGAATGAGTTTTTTAAAATCCTTTTGAATTTTGTGCCTGAGGCAGTACCTCACTCACCTCACTCTAATCCCAGCCCTGCAAAAAAAAATCCAATTTATAATATCTATATATTGTCTACATTTGCCATATATAATTTATATGTCTGTGTATATACTTTTGTATATATCTTTCTTTATAGAAATATTGAGATAGAGATACACAAAAAGTTTTCTTCAGTGACACCAAAAGAATTTATTATATAACCTATTCTGTACCTTTTTCACTTAATAATATTTACTCCACCTTTCACATAAGCACACAAATCTACTTTATTCTGCTAAAGCTCCATAAAACTCCACAGGAGTGATGCACTATATTTTCTTGAATCAACATCCTATTGATGGACTTTGAAGTATTTCCAGTTCTTTGTCATTCAAAGATAATGTCAGAAACATCCTTGGACCTACTGAAGGCGAAGTTACGCGTAGGATGATTTCAGAGCAATGAAATTGCCAGACTAAAGAGTGCATAATTCTACATTTGATGCATATTACCAAGCTGCTGCCCAGGAACTCTTTACACTCCTGGTAACAAAGTATGAAAATGCACATTTCTTCCACAATCTCAAAAACAGTGGGTGTTAACAAATCTATAGCCCTGGCTGGCATAGCTCAGTAGATTGAGTGCGGGCTGCAGACCCAAGCACTGCAGGTTCGATTCCCAGTCAGGGCACATGCCTGGGTTGAGGGCCAGGTCCCCAGTGGGGACCACATGAGAGGCAACCACAATTGATGTTTCTCTCTCTCTCCTTCTCCCTCCCTTCCCCTCTCTAAAAATAAATAAATAAAATCTTTTAAAAAATCTATAAATCTTTTGCTGACTTAGTACATGAAAAATGCTACTATCTTTTCATCTGCATGTTTTTAATTACAAGTGGATTTCAGCATGTTTTCCCAAGTTTATTGGTCTATATATAATTTGTTTTCTGGAAACTGCCTGTGCATGTCCCTTTTCCATTTTATATTGTTTATTCTACTTTTTAAAAAATTAATTAGAATTGGCCCTTTGAATTCGATACCATAATACAAATTATGTATATATTTTTCTGAGTTGGCTGTTTTTAAAATTCTTACTGTTGGTAATTTTCCCATGCAGAAGTTTTTTTAATAGTCAAATTTAACAATGTTTTATGCAGTCTGAATTTTGTAACTTTCTTTCGGACTCCAAAAGTAAAATAATACATTATTCTTATCCTTAAACAATCAATTTTAAAAATCAATTCAATTTTTTTCTGATAAATACTAAACAATTATTTTATTTTTCACCCAGTCTGTGTCTTGCCTATGCATTTTCTTTTTAAAACTTTTTATTACATTTATTGCAGTGATGGTGGTTCATAAAATTATATAGGTATCAAGTGTACATTTCTATGATATGTAATGTGTATATTGCATTGTGTGCCCACCACCCAAAGGTAAATCATCTTTTGTCACCATATATTTGGCTCCCTATACCCTCTACCAGCCCCCCACCTCCCTTTCCCTCTGGTTGCTATCATGCTGTTGTCCTTAGTAATGTTCTAGCCCAGATCTGTTTAATAGAAATATAATGCTAGCCACATACAGAATTTAAAATTTTCTCATTAAAGTTGTAAAAAATAATTGAAATTAATTTTAATAATAAAAAACAGAAATCAAAACCAATTAAAAAATAGTTTTATAAACTAAAAATCTTAAAATAATACCATACTCCCCACTCCTGCCCCGTAGCCTCAAGGGTAACTGTTGTTAACTGTCCCCTAGTTTTTTTTTAAAATATATTTTATTGATTATGCTATTACAGTTGTCCTATTATCCCCCCTTCATTCCCCTCTACCCTGAACACCCTCTCCCACCCACATTCCCCCCCTTTAGTTCATGTCCATGTGTCATAAGTTCTTTAGCTTCTACATTTCCCATACTACTCTTGCCCTCCCCCTGTCTATTTTCTCCCTACCATCCATGCTACTTATTCTCTGTACCTTTCCCCCCTCTCTCCTCCTCCCACTCCCCTATTGCTAACCCACCATGTGTTCTCCATTTCTGTGGTTCTGTTCCTGTTCTAGTAGTTTGCTT
>CM052552.1:64695197-64748101 GCA_028533065.1 Trachops cirrhosus
CTTATTGTAGGCTGCATTTTTTTCATCTAATTTGCGACCAAAATCAACCAATTCTGTGACTATCCTCATCACCAGTGCTTTGAATTGTGCATCTGATAGGTTGGCTATCTCTTGGTCGCTTAAAAGGATGGGTTCTGGGGCTTTCAATTCTTCTTCTGTTTGAGCCATCTTTTTGCTGGGTTTGTTTTTTGTTTTTTTTTTTTTGGTCTTGTCGAGCTCCTGTAGTGAGGGGCGGGGCCTTAGGAGTTCACCAGGGTGGGGCACCCCAGTGGCTGGGTTTTGACGTGTATGTGGGGGCGGAGTCCGAGAAGGAACAATGGTGCTTGCTCTGCTCTCTGTAGGTCCTCATACCCTTCCGCCGCTTTCCGCAAGCCAACTGGGCCCCTCTGGCACCATTTCCAGTGTGGGTGGGCCTGTGCACCCCGTGGGACCTTCCTTTTCAGTCAGTGCCCCAAAGCTCTATTTCCCAGTGCTGGGACCCTGAGTTGTGCGCAGTGCCTTGCTTCACAGTGGCCACCCGCTTGGTCTGCAGGTCACCACCCCCTGGCCGGGGCCCACCAGCCACCACCTCTTGTGTGCCCAGGGTCTGCCTGCTGCAGGCCTGCATGCCACCCGGTTGCTCAGGTCTCTGCTCCACCTCCCTCACCTGGCCCGACTCCACCCCTCCTACTGGTCTGGATGAACGTGTCTATTTTTAAATCCTTAGGTGTCCAACTTCCATACACTTCAATTTTCTGTCAGTGTTTCTTTTTTGTTATTTTGTTTCTATAGTGTTGTTGTCCCTATCTTGGTTGTGCGAGGAGGCACGGTGCGTCCACCTATGCCTCCGTCTTGGCCGGAAGAACTGTGCCCTAGTTTGTAGACTAGGAATAATCACATATCTATATAGCAGGACACACACACATACACAAACACATATATGTAGAGATATTTAACACATAGTATGTACTTCTTTAATTTTCTTCTTCTCATTCAATTTTTACTAATTTTGTTCTCCCTATGCTCTCAGACAAATTATGTCACCTTTTGGCCAAGAATTTCCTCATTTTTGGTCATGTCTGAAGTCTCATCTAGTCCCGTGATTTTCCCCTTTATTCCACCTTATGCAAAGACAACCCCAATCACCTGGTTTATATTTTCTGTTGTTTGGTCTATGAAATTAATGCAACTTCTAAAAGATCCCTTCTTAGTCCATGATTTGCAACTTTTATGTCTATCAGCTTCCGGTATTTCTTCTGCACCTAATGACTAGTGTGAGTCAGCAAAAATCTACACCTCCTCTATCTAGAAACTTCTCTTCACTTTTCTGTGGGGGCATAGATAGGATTTAAGTCAGTTGAGTATTTGTCTAATCTACTGATATATTGTTTCTATATTTTGAGGGAACCATTATTTACCTAGAAATATTTTTAGAATTCACCAGGAGGTGATTCCAGTCACAATGTGTCAAAAGCCATTGAGATTTCTGAGGACAAATATTATAATGACAAACTTGGTCCTTTCAACCTTCATGAAAATGTCAGTCATCACATTGATGCAGTGCAGGTGGGGGTGGAAGCAGCCAGAAATGGAATGTGAGTGTAATGGAATCACTACACGAAAAATGGACCGACCCTTCTCCCCTCCCTTCCTTCTTTCCACAGTTCCACATGGGATTATAAAGACCTAAAAAACATTATGGAAACGTGAGACCAGTTTAAGTTGTCTGACAAATCTGTACAAGTACTCCATAGTGCAACATCACAATTGATTTTGACGAAGAATTTAAATATGTATGAGCTGACCCGTCTCATATATAATCATTCACTTATTTACAGGCTGAATGACACATATTGCCAAGTGAATATTAAAGAATGTTTAATTCATTTTATATTTATATATCCATCCATCCAGAGGGAACAGAACGAGGAAAATAGAAACAGTTAATTAAATATCTTGGTGAACGGGCATGTAGCTGAAACTTGTTTGCAAACTTGGTATACTGCATAATTAGATTGAGATTTGGGGAGGATAAAATCCCCAATGCTTAAGATTCTAATTTTTCTCCTTGGAGATAAACCTATATATATATACCATTGTTGGAAAATAAACACGGCTTACTTTCGAAAAGAAATGTGCATGATAACTTTTTGCCTAGCTTCTATTCAATAGGTTTCTCACGAACTAAGTCTTTACTGTTGGCAACAGCATTATAAGTCAAATGACTCAGAGTTTTGTAAAGAGCTTTAACCTACTGCTACAAGGAGTATCTGAACTTTCTCCAGCCTACCTGACAATCATTGTAAATTTATCTCCGCCTAGTGATGCTTTCATTTATATTATTTCTGACTCACAGGCTTGAAGCTGCAAGGGGTATCAGAACTTCCCTTTAGTGTCTACTAAACCGTAACAAATGCCTATCTTATGACCCAGCTATTCTACACTCCCAGGTGTATACCCAAGAGAAATGAGTGCTTACGCCTATCAAAAAATCATGGCTGAGGTAGTTCATAGCAACTGCATTCATAATAGCACCACCTTGGAAACAACACAAATGTCCACCAAGAGTATAATGGGAAATAAATTATAGTGTATTTCTACAATAGAATACTCCACAGCAATGAAAAAGAAAGAACTGCTGATATATACTGCAATGTGGAGAACTCTCCCACGCCATATGGTGAATGAAAGAAGCCAGGCAAGAGGGTGCATGCTGTACATGATATTAAAGAAGAGGTCAGGACAAGAATGGCGATGGAAGTCAGAATAGTGTTAGCGCTGCGGGGTGTGGGGTGGGAGGGGCCTATTGACAGGGAGGGGCATGGAGGAGTTCCCTGGCGTGCTGGAAGTGTTCTGGATCTTGATCTGGGTGCTGATCACACACTGTATCCGTTGATAAAACTCTTTTGAACAGTCCATTTTTGTCCACTTTACACAGCTTACTGTATGTGTTATACCTCAGTAAAGAACAATAAATAAATAGGCCCCAAAATAAAATTTTACAAGGAAACCTTTTTCTCACTACCAAATACTTGCCCAGAGAGAGACCATCGGTATCAGTAAACCTCAGATTTAACGTGGGACCTGCACGAAGCTATGGGTAGATTTCCACGAGTAGAACTTAACAGAGGTGATTGTACTCAGGGCTGCCAGCAACCCCCCTTCTTTTTAATGTATATTCCTTCCCCTCTTTGGCCCTCTTGATCATTTGAGGAGCTATACCATATGAAAAGCAGTGTTACAACATGGGGGCAGGAAAAACATGAGTTTCATAACCTTAGGTTCTGAGGGACTCGAAGCACAGACCAAAAATAGTGATCAGACAGAACTAGGTTTCCTGCCAAGCAGACTTAAATGAACATTCGCCAGGTAAGGGAGAGTACAGGAGTTGGAGGGAAAGCAAAGAGTGAGAAGATGTGGGTCCTTGGGAAATGGGGGTCCTGGCCTCTCCATGGAACTCCCAGGTAGGGTAGTAAGATGCAAAGGATATTTTGCCTTGCTTTGCAGCCTCTTTTTATGAATACTGATTCCAAATTTTCCTTTCCTTCTTGATTCTGGGTGTTCCCAATACTCAATCTTGAGTATTCTGTTTTCTTTCTCTGGAATTTGTTGGACCAAAAACATAAGTTTATCTATTTAAATAGTATCACAAATGAACAAAGTAACTTTGATATCCATACTCACATTCTTTTTATGAAATACAATTTTAAAAAACAACTCAAAATAGTATCTGCTAAGGATTTTAACACCAAGGATTATCAGACATAAGTATTCCTTTAAAGTTTATGACTGATTGCTACTATTACCACAAAAAATGTATATGTATATGTACATATATATACATATATAGTTTTTAGTAAAAATATATTAAAAATAGAGATTGGGGAAAATAAAAAACAATTCCTAATAGTAGATATTTCAGTACTGGAAAGTAAAACAATTTTTGGCTCGCCTACCTGAGACAGTTGGGAGCGTGATTTATTCATATTTGTTGTGATAAATGTTCTGTGTGTTCCATTTGCCCTGGGATTGACTCAACAGCTTGTTTACAGCATTTTTGTCTTTTGATTTTGGCACCATAAATAGATAAAACCACAGACGTGGGTAGACTTTGGTCTTTACAGAAAGCCTGATTAGGGAGCATAACATTTATTGATTACCCTGCCTGAAACGCTTTGGGTTTCAGAGTACATAGTGGTCCAGCAAACACAGGACAATTAACTGTAGATGTGAGAATTTTCCAGTGGACAAATTAATGCTGAAATGGGATGCATGGTTAAGCATTGACCTAAAAGTTGCCATTTTCTTGGCCATATGTTGCCTTTTTAAATGTTATATTTTTCATTTCATTGAGATAATGAGTGTTGGAATACAAAGCTTTATATCGGTCTTCTTTCTGAAAGACAGCATTATTGAAACACACATATAAGTCAAGCTGTTCTTGCAACTCTCAGGCATAGACATATTCCACTGAAAGTAAGCCAAATGGAGAGCGTGGCTGCATTTGTGAAAGGCACCACGCATTTGAGATTTGGTACTTCACACATCATCAGAAGGTTGTCAGCAAGTCGGGAGACACAGAAATTTAGAGATGGAATGTAGCATTTCTGAGTCCCTGTCAGATTTGTCAACTCTTTTGTTTCCTAGACTCTGTAGGAAGAAAAGCTTAGCAGTATGAGTGGGAGAAAGCTTTGCATTTAAGGGGTATAGCAGTGTTTTCTAGTCTTACAGCTAATAGCCAGGTTGTGTTTATATTGTTCAAAGTGTCGCTGTGTGTACATCACAATATTTAAGTCTTTCAAATCAAAGACAGTATGCTGTCACTGTTGTTTGCTTCTCCATGAAGAGCATTGAAAAGTAGTTGGAAATTTGTAACCCAACACATACACTTGGAGTTTATATTTTTGATTTGCCTCATTCTACTCAAGCCCTACGCATGAACATGAATTCTTTTGTTGACGTGATGGGGAAGAGTCACTGCCAAGACTGTTGGAAACCTTCTGGAGTTTAATTACACGTATGTGGAGCAGGAGCTTTCTTTCTCACCATCTTTCCTAAAATGAGAGGAGTTAAGAGGCATAAATGTCCATCATGTTCTTCTTTTTCCAACTGTTGATGTTCAGAGAAGGGAACACCTGTTTATTTAGGCACTTTCTCCAGCCGACCTGACAGTCATCGCAAATTTATTTCTGCTTAGTGATGCTTTCATTTATATTATTTCTGATTCAGAGGCTTGAAACCATAGAGTTATTGGCCCTCCCTCTTGCCTACTGGGCAATCCCAGCATTTGTCTTGGCCCAAACTACAAGACAGCCATTTGACAAGAAGACTTGGGTTTCACTGAAGATCCTGTGGTCATATCTCAGTAATGCTGACTTGACTTCTGTAGAAGATGGCGGTGTCTGATTTTTCATTGCCTACCATGACACTAATGTTCAAAGTATAATCTCTACCTTTGCGTATGTAGAGTGTCAATAGGAGGGCCTTGTGGTACCAGAACCATGAGGGCCTCTTGCTGCTTCTCTGCTGCTTCCAATAGTGTCCTGTGCACCCCTTTCATATCCTTATAACAGGAAAGGAATTACACTCTTATGGGATTCCCACTTTTATTTCCTATTTGAGACAGGGTCGTGTATAGAAAAGGACCTGGTCTTTGGAATCCCCACAGTCAAGCTTGGGCTCTGCTTTTTGATCTTGAATGAGTTAGCTTGATTTTTCTAAATATCAACTTCCTCTTCTAAAAAATACAGAACGACACCTACCTCACAGGAGGTTGCTGCCATAAATTACTAAAATGTAAAATGCTAATACTCACAGTAGATGCTCAACCGAGGTTGATTCTCACTTTTGTTCCTCTTCACACAAACCTGGCATCTCTCACTCTCTTTATTATAGTAATTCAACAAACATTAGTGGAGCCCCTATTACAGAATTCACTCTGTGGAAAGGCATGGGGAGAATGCAAAGATGAATAAGGCAGTCCTGTCCGCAGGAAACACATTCTAGCACGTTGTGTCTCACCTTTGGCTGCATCTCAGAATCATCAGAGGAACTGTAGAGAATGCCAGTGTCCAGGCCATGCCCTGGGTCCGTTCCATCAGAATCTCTGGGAGTGGCACTTCTAGAAAGTATTGCTTTAAAGCACCCTAGGTAATTTCAATGTGCATCCAAGTTGAAAGTCACTGTTCTAGAGGTAAGTCAGATGTGAAACCAAGAGTTATAAAATCCAATTCTGTTTGATACAGAGGATTCAGAGCCAGTGGGATGGATAGGGCTCAATCACGAAGTGTCTTATATACCACCTCATGAAACTTGGCTTTTATCTGAAAGATAATGGAAAGCCAATGAGAGAATGATCTCATGAAGTTCTAAAATGATTCCTCTGGTATATATGTGAAGGATGTTTTGCAGATGCTGTCTCACCCATATACCTTGGAATTTACCATTGTAGACCCAACCAACTGCCTGACAGTCTTCTCTGACTGATGAACCCCTATTCCTTTTCTGCTCCTGTGCACAGCAGACTAGACGTAGAAGTATGGGAGAATGAGACAACTCACATTTCCACTGCTGAAGCAGCACTGATGACGCAGGGGTTGGCATATAAATACCCTAGCTCTCATACCCCTTCAGTGGGGTAGCTCTGAGCCATATCGTCTGCACTACGTCCTAGAGTAGCAGGATTGAGCTGTGGTTGCCCACAGTGCTAAGCTTGCTTGATAATTTGGCTTCTTTCTCTTCTCTGTCCCCCTTCCTTACTTCTCCACTGCAGGGTTTCTCAATGTGGGCATTACTGACATTTGAAGCTGGCTAATACTTTGTTGTTGTTGTTGCTGTTGTTGTGGAGGGACTGTCCTGTGTACTGTAGGAGGTTTGGCAATATCCCTGATCTCAATCCAGTAGATTCCAGTGGCAGCACCCCCCTCCAAAAAACCATGACGACCAAAAATATCTTCAGATATTGTCGAATATCCCTAGGGGACTAAATTGCCACCCTCTATGGGTTAAAACAACTGCCCTACTGATATTTCCTGGGTTCACCTCCTGAATAAACTACTGGCCCTTAAATCTTTGTCTCTGACTCTGCTTCTGGGGAACCTAAAATAAGATAGAGGAGTTGAAGAGGGCACACCAGGGATATAGAGACCAATTATGAGATAATCATGTCAGTCTAAAACAAAGAAGATAATCAGAACCTCAGATGAGGCTGAGGTGATAGGACGAGATGGATATGAGATACCAAGAGACATCCAACTGATGGAACTCGGAGCCTCAGTGTATGAGAGGAGTGAGGAGTGACGAAAAAGAAGAAGTTTCGTGTGGTCCTGGTGGTGTCAGTCAATGATAGGAAATCTAAGTAAGAGCTGGATGTTGAAATCAAATCTGTGGGGCGTTTTAGGGGGGTTTGTGGGAAGATAGAATGGTTGGATTCAATTTTGTATCTCAGTTAACAGCCATACTGTAATGTCAACATCCCCCTAATTTCCCAGGACCAAAATCACTTTAGATCAATAGTTCTGATTTTTGGATGCACATTGGAATAACTTGGGACCTTAACAGATTCTGATGCTTCAGACCCCATACTGAGAGACTGTAATTGAATTGGTCTGGAGTGTGGCCTTGGCAGTAGGCTATTTAAAGCTCCACAGGAGTTTCCCAAAGTGTAGTAACAAATCCAGTAAAATTTAACAAGATTAGAGGAATTGTTTGGAGAGACACTCTCTCCCCGCTGCCACACACACATGCACATGTGCACATACAAACATATACACACCACTCAACATTTTGTCTCATACTTTTCTGCGGCAACTATAGTCATGCTATTCAATTTACCTTTATTAAAATGATGCTAAAGATCAAACAGTTAAACTTATTGAGGATTTCCTGTGTCCAGGTACTTTTTAAAGCACTTCTTAACCCTTATCTCATTTAATTCTCACAAACACTTTCTGAGGTAGCACTATTATTATATCCATTTTAGAGATGAAGCTGCTGAGCCTCAGGGAGTTTGACTCTCATAAAACCCGGTATGTAGCACCAGGGCTGCCACACTCTAGAGTCCCGTCAGTCATGACACAGTTAGTGCAATGTCCTCATTTTGTCCGAGCCTCTTAGCTTATTGGGAAATTCAACTAATATGTGAATGGGAAGTTTGGGAGGGAAACGCATCATTTTAAAATCTAAGTGGCTCCCTGGCTGGTGTGGCTGAGTGGATTGAGCGCCAGACTGCAAAGCAAAGGGTCACCGGTTCGATTCCTAGCCAAGGCACATGCCTGGATTATGGGCCATGCCCCCAGTAGGGGGCGTGCAAGAGGCAACCACACATTGATATTTCTCTTCCTCTCTTTCTCTCTCCCTTCCCCTCTCTCCAAAAATAAATAAAATCTTGTAAAAAATAAAAATAAAAAATAAACAAACACAATCTAAGTGGCAACCAGCTTTTCCACAGGTCACACCCATCAGAAGGACCATTACCTTCCCAGGGCTAAAAATATGTTTCTGCTGTCTCAAATTGAAAGGGGAGCATCTACCTCAGAGCTTATTGAGGAAGACTGATGGTCCAGATAGAGTTTTAGAAAGCTTTAGGAGATTATCTTGTGTCATTTAACAATCTTTTTAGTATATTAATTGATGACTATAATTGTTTATTTGCTAAAAACTGCGCAAATTTGAGGAGGGGGATGCTAATAACCAAACTAACATCTACCCTGTTTCTCTGACACAGTACTTCCAAGCATCTGCGCTAGCCCATTATGCTCGTAAGTTTCCACTGTCCTTTGACAGTCAGACTTTGCTGGCATTAGACACTTTATTCTGAAGCACAGGACATATGGCCTGTTTACCTGCCTATTTACCTATTTCTCTGTGCTCCTTTATAGTATCTTTTTTTGCAAGGAATGTGGAATACTTCCCAACTATGTTTTATTACATTTCTGTGATGTTCAGAATGGACAGGCATATTTGATTGTTTCACATTTTCTTTTTATTGCACTGATGTTAGAAAATAATTACTAAGTGGCATTCAGTCTTTAAAAAATATTGAGATTTATGATCTTTATGCTAAATCCTGTAAGCCTGGTGTCCACATTTCTAAAAAGATGTCCATAGGAGCAAATGGTGTGTTTAATGCTATTGCCTACTGCATTGGTTTGTGGGCCGAGATTGCAATGGCCAGGGGTCACCAAATTTTTCCTATAAAGGGCCAGATAGTAAATATTTTCAGCCTTATGGGTTACAGAGGGGTAGCTACAACTACTCAACAACTCTATTATAGCATGAAAGCAGCCACAGGCAGTACATAAACAAATGAGCATGGCTGTATTCCAATAGACCTTTATTACAAAAACAGATAATCTGAATTTGGCCCGTAGGGCTGTAGTTTGTTGACCCCGGCACAAAATCATTCCTGAAAGGCTAGTACTAATTCTACTCTTCATTTGTGTGTGTGCATCAAAGCTGTCAGGTAATCTCCAAATAACAATGGTCAGATTTTATAAACAAATACATGTGGGCAAATCCTATGAGTTTTATTGCAGTGACTTCAGCCACCTCGCCAGTGGTGGCTGTTTACCTGCATTCAGCCTAATCTCAGAACCTGGGAGAAAGTTGGGCTGGAAACTTGGCCATAAATGAACTTGGGAGGCAGCTTGCTGTCCAGCAGCAACATGTTTAAATTGTTTTAAACAAGGAAGCCTTACAATTCCCAAGAGCCTTCCACTTCCAGCTTTCCAGGGTATGTCTAAGTTCATCACAGACTCATCATGGACTCATTCATCACAGGAAGAGGACCAATGGCTACAAATGTAGCCTTTGAGGTGACCACACTCAGCACATCACTAAGTCGTGCTGGTCACTGATTTAATGTTAATACAAATAATGGTTACTTTATATTGAACCATTTGTCATATCTCTCATGTGAACGTCATCAACACCTCTAAAGACATTCATTCCTTTAGGGTTAAGGCCACTGAGACTTAGTCTCCCCCGCATTGTCCTGATCCATGTGTTCTGACAGCAACGCCTCTGTTCTCTTCATTTCCAAAGCTTCCTTCCCATGTAATGCTCTGGGAGAAATAATAGTAATGATGGCATTATGAACAACAACAACAGCTAATATTGATTTGAGCATTACAAGGTGCCTGGTGCTAAGTTCTTTATAGACGTGACCTCATTTATGTGTCCTGAGAGGCCTATGTCCTCTTGTCATCTCTACTGTCTAGGTTAGGAAACTGATAATGACCCAAATACCTGATCTCAAGGCAGTTCCTAGAATTGGAAAGTATCACTCACCCCAAGTAGAAACAGCCTAGGCAGGAAATGCTTCCTTTATATTCCAGTGTCAGCAGAGAAAGAAAAACCCCTGAGGTCTAAGGAAGCAGTGAAGTCCCAGCCTGGCTCCCTATTCTAACTGCATCCATCCTCTCTCTGCTCACCCTTCATGTGAGTTTGCTCGGTGCTGACACATTGCAACCTCCCTGGCATCTTCCCTGTGCTGCCAGAGAAAACCCGCATCAAAGCCAAGCACTATGGAGAAGCCTCCCACCAACAGGAGCAGAGAATAGAACTGTCTCTGTTGAAAGGAGAGATAAACCAATTACCTCTTTCTGCCTCTCCCTTTCCATTGTTCTGTCGAAAGCCACACAGCAGTGACAGAAGAGAGGCTCGTGGAGCATTCCAGAGCCCAGGTATTCAGGACAAGCCAGGCACACGGCACAAAAGAGAAGGGAAAAGGGCCATATACACCACCAGCCGGGTCAACTAGCTTCAACTGTGAATATGGCACTGTCTTTTCAAAGTGCCTGCATGGTGGCCCTGGCTGGTGTAGCTCAGTGGACTGAGTGCCAGCCTGCGAACCAAAATGTCATGGGTGCCTGGGCCAAATCCCCAGGTGGGGGTGTATGAGAGGCAATGTCTCTCTCTTTGTCTCCCTCCCTTCCCCTCTCTGTAAAAATAAGTAAATCAAAATCTTTTTAAAAAATGTTTCCATGGTGGATGGAGGCTTTTTCTTGTTTTGTTTTTTTTTTACTGTTATTATTGATTATAATAATGATGACATCAAACTGAAATGTAATCCCTGCTGTGAAGAAAATACATGTTGTCTATGTCCTCTTTCATGTGGGAGATTCTGAGGTAACAGGACTTAGCCATCGTTTCTTTCTTCAAAAATTTTTGCTGTTCACCCTTCTTCCTTCACGTACAATAATAGTATAAAGATCCTGCCATGCCTGAGGATGAGTTACAAAGCTTGGACAAAGAAGCAAATATTTTTTTTCCCCAAGGATGGTGTTTGCTGTGGCACTTTTCCCATTGCCAGTTTTTCCTCGCAGGACAATCCTCAGAGTGTTGTCCCAGAATGCCAGATTTACTGAGGCCGCTTGCTGGGAGCTAAGTGATAAATAGGCTGCAATGACAGTTATAGGTTAGGTATCATGCCCACGACACTATGGAAAAAGGTCTCAAATGTTTTCTTTAAATTTTTCCTTTTAAATTACTTTGGATGTAAAGAATAGTAGAGAGAGTTCCCCAATAAAGCCTTTACTCGCCTTCCCCTAATGATCACATCTTACAGACTTAATGGTGCAACAATTAAAACTGGGGCATTAACGCTGACACAGCACTATTAACTCACCTACAGCTCTTTAGTGACTTTCTCCAGGTCCCCCACTGATGTCCTTCTTCTGGTCCTGATTTCACATTAGGCTTAGTTGTGTCCTCTGAGTCTCTGCCAATCTGCGACACAGAATGTTTAAGAGGTTACACAGTTGTTATGTAGTAGAGTTGAGGTTTCGAACCCAGATGTCTCCCCATGAAAGCCAGTCTCCCAATCATTATATATATACCATTGTCCTGTGTTTCCTTCTGGCCATTGACTGGGCTGTGAGTAAGAAGTAAATGTCTGATTTTTATTACTTTAATAGTTTAAATATGTATTTGTTTCAGTAGCGGGCATTATTTTAACTAATGTGTGGATCCTGTGTGGATCCATATAGTATAGCATAGCAGTTTAGAGTTATATTACTAGGTTAATAGAATGGTGTGTATAGTATGATGTATAGTATAGTATAGTACAGTACAAGGTTATCCCAGTACTGTACTATACTTGACAAAAGAAAGTGACATAAGTATACCTATCCTTCAATGTAGGCCTTTGCTTTTTATATACCTTCATTTATCTTTGATTATTTTAAGAACTAATCAAATGCTAAAAATATAATTTAAAAATAAATTTACTTTTGAAAATAGATGACACCAAATACTTTAAAATGGTAGATAAGGTGGAGTAGAGGTTGTGTATTAGAAAAATCCAATATAGTTACAGTATTAGAAACTTACAGCATTAGAAACTATCTTATACATGTTGGGAACCTCTAGATTATGGTTGATACTGAGGATTTTTAGGCTTTCTACTGTATGTGTTTTTGAATTCTCACATCAACAAATTTGATAATTAAAAGTTGGAATCATTAATCAACAAAATGAAGTCAGCATGAGGAAATTTGTGTGAGAGCCAATTAGAGCATAGCCTATGGGGTAAAATGTATCAAAAATTCAACTGCGGGATGTAGCACCAAACGGAACATTTTCCCAGCGGAAGCACCTCATGGAGGTAACGTCATCATTTCTAGCATTGTGTTTGGTTACCTGTAGGAACACATGGGCCTTTCATTTTCCAAAGAATATTTGGTGATAGACCAAGTACTTGATGAAATACACAGAAGAGAAAAGCATCTGAGAGAAATGTCTGTGAAATTGGATTTTCTTTCTTTTGCTCACTCTTCCATTTATCCTCACAGTGGGCTGATGAATGGTCTGTGCCCTCAGTCCTCACTGTTGATAGGTTGTGTGGAGTGCGGACCTCGCTCCACACTCGGCAGACAGGTGGGGGCTGGTGCGCAGGCATTGAAGATGCTGCTACAGGCTGGTGCTGGCACACTGCCTTACCGTTGTATGAAAGGCAGGAAGGACTTCACTCGTTCTGATGGTCCGAACGTGACACAAAACCTGGCGGCTTAGTCTGCAGTACTGCTGTTGCGGCAATGAAAATTTACCTCTTAGGTCTCCAGCTGCGCAGAGTGTTGGACCCAGCTCCAGCTCTCTGAAATCTGTCACTACACTTTATAAGAGCTTTATTGCCCACTGCTTGTGATTCACGAGTCTCATTTTTAAAAATTCCATTCACCATTGATGCCAAAGTTTCTGTTGAAATTTGGTTATTAGTTTCCATCTTCTATGATATAAATCGGTTGTTCTTGATAGCTTATGAAACTTTTGCATTTAAGTATGTTTTAATGGGTTTATTTTTTATTAAATACTTTTGAATTTTATTGTTCTTCAAGTCCAGTTTTCTGCCTTTTCCCCCACCTCAGCCCTCCCCACCTCCCTCCCGTTTCCACCCCCCTTGTTATTGTCCATGTGTCCTTTACACTTGTTCCTGCAAACCCTTCACCCTTTTCCCCCATTATCCCCAGCCAGTAAGTCTTTGCATTTTAAAGGTATTTTTTTGACTTAGAATATTCTATTTCAAGGCTTTTCTGTATATATTTGTGAAAGTATTTTTATAAGTGGTATACTTAGATTGTAACAAAAAAAACTACATGGAACCGGAAAGTTTGCCAATCATTTATTTGGAAAATGCTCTGTCCATAAAATATCTCTTGGAAAAATCAGTTACTTTTGCACACTTTGCTAAAAATATTAATATGTTCCTTGAAGAGGCACTTTAGGGCATTAATTTTAAGTCTGCTAAATTGCCAACTACTGATAGCCCGTTGTCATCATGTAAAATTTCTATTCTTTGCCAGGACATGAGGATATTACCTTTCTTAATGAAGGAAAAATATATAACTCATCTTTAAGTAGGTAACTATTCTAAGTACTTTGTCATAAGACAACCGGAAAATTCTGTGGCAAACAAAATGGACTGTTACACCATTTTGTTACAAAGAGTTATAAAGATTCCACTGTTTATAGGTGCTTTTTTTTTTGTTCAAATGGAAAGAGAAAGTTTATTTAGAAAGTTAAAGAGGTAGTAGAAGTGAGCCAGGTGGGCTGCCTAGGCTCAGGAAACAAGTTACAGAAGCAAAAGAAGGGCCTGTGGAGCTTAGGAGAGAGAAAGGCACAGGTGATGGGCTTGGGGGGAAGAACAGGGGAAAGGGAAAGCCAGGGGCATGCTCCTGAGAAGGAGAGCTTGCTATTGGTTTGGTTTTGATAAAAGAAAACTTGAGGACATCCTGTAGTATATAAAGTGAAATGTCAGAAAGTGCCCATGCTGGATAAATGACGGTCAATTCCTCCATATGTTGATGTCCCCTTCTTTCTTCAAGGACATATTACAGACTGACTGTCACCCTCTGACATATAATTGAATGAACATGCCAGTGTCAGTACTTGTATAAAATGTCAGTGATATTTAATTTCTTATATAGATGAACATAAATTGACCCCTATGTCTCTATGATGGGGGTTATAGACAGAGTGGTGAGGATCTGACTGGCTGGTGGGCAAGGGGGTTTCAGTCTCGGTAAGCTCGGGATATGGGTTTTACCACCTTGCAAGGACTGGAGAATAGGTCTTCAATTTATACAAGGCAGATAGTAGGAACCAAGATCCCTGCATAAAGCCAACATTCTTTCTTAGAAGGCTGCATATGAGGAGGCACCCTATAAAACTGGAATTATCTTCTAGAGGGTAGGCCCCTTGTAAGTATAGGCTTTCCCGGCTAGGTAAGTATTCTAGGAACCCATCTGTATCCATGTACCAGCTGGTGTTGTTGTGAGAGGCTGTGTTTGGCTTCAGTGACTTTTTTTTGAAGACTCTTTCAATGGATTTGCCCATTTCATGATGGGTGATTTACAAGCACACCTAGCCACAGCACACTGGGTGTTGGCAGTTTTGGACCAAAAATGGCATGACCTCTGTGTCCAGCCCTTCCTATTCTCCCAACGTCACCCCTAGGGACTTTTTAAAAAATTTCCTTGGATAGAAAAAGTCCTCAAAGGGAAACATTTTGCCGATGTTGAAGAAGGGAAACCAAAAACATCAGGAGCACTAAAAGGCATCAAAATCAACGAGTTTAAAAACTGTTTTTGAGCAGTGGGAAAAAAAGTCTCCATAGGTGTATTGCATCACATGGAGAATACTTTCAAAGTGAATGAAATTTAAACATGTACTAGTAGATACACACTTTTTAATAAATAAATTCCTTTTTGGGAGGGTTGCCCCTTATATACAGGGAAAGAGTTCAAAAATCCCATCCCCCAGCATAATAAGGCAACAGAGGAACTTTTTGGCCCATAAAAGGGATATGGGTAGAAATAAAAGTTGTCTCCCTTTAGTTCGTATAGTTATGAGTCTTTGTGTCACATGATTCAGGGTTCAATTGAAACTATTCTTCTGGATCAGGAATGCTTTAGCTGCCAGTTAATACAGAACTTGAGTCTAGTCCAGCGATAAGCTTCAGGTTTATGCAGCAAGAAAATGTAAAACTTCTGTGGATGGGTATGCTCTTCCCCCCAGCAATAGGTGCTTCCCACAGGTAAGGAAACACTGAACAGGAGCTGAGTGTCCCCCAGGTGCCCCTCCAGATCTTCGCTCCACCCTTCTCCACTGCTCTTTGATCCCCAGCAGATGGAAATCTATATACTGCATCACCTGTGCTTCCTGTCTTTTTATTGGGTTCGGCCAGTGGGAGGTAATGGCAGGAGACTGGAGGTCAATAGCTTAATCTGTTCCCCCAAATACATCCATTGTGAGCTGTTCATTGGCAGTGTCAGCCTGCCTCTGCCAATGACCATTGCTCATGTCCACCAACCGCAGGTCTGGTGTCACTGCCTCCTCCTGCCACTTAGGTTTAGGCAAGAGCATATGTTTCACTATCTTCTGCTTACTCTTAGCTCTGCCCACAGCTTTAGAAATAGTCCTTTTATTAAATTCTTCATGAATACTCTATTTGATGTGCCATCTCTTTCCCGCCAGAAATTTGAGTGATGCATTATTGATACTTTGAAAACTTAATATTAATGATAATCTTTGAAGGCAAAATCCACCATATGCCAAGAAGTGTATACATACCTAACAAATAGGATAATTAGAACTCAAAGAATTTCAAATCCTAGAATAATTGTTGGAGACTATAAAATATGTTCAGTAGAATTAAAAATGTAAAAGCAGTAATCAAAATCAGAAAAAGAACAAGGTGCTCTGAAAGAACAGGCATTTGAAAAAAAGCCAAATTAAATTTGTAGAATTAAATATAGGCTATTGAAAATAAAAACCCAGTGGGCAAATTAAACAGTGAATTATATACAGCAAAGAGAGGTTCAGTTACCAAGAAGGTAAATCTGAGTAATGAAGCATGAAGTGATAAAGGGATCGAAAATATGAAAGAGGGGTTACGAGACATGGGGAGATTGGTTGCAAGCAATTTAGAAAAATGATAACTGAGAAACTTTCATAATAGATGAAAGACATGATTCCTAAAATTTAAAAAAAAATGTAATGTCCCGAGTAGGATAAGCAAAAATAAGCCCACATCCAGACATATGTAGTGAAACTGTAAGCAAAGAGACAAAGAAAATATTTTAAAAGGAGCCAAAAAAGAAAAGCCAGATTATCCAAAACACTAACAGTAAGACAGGCAGTGGATCTCAAAACATTAATAATATAGACCAAGTATCACTGCAATCATTGGAATAATATTTCCAAAATAACAAGAGAAATTAACTGCCATCTATATTTTTGCAGTCAGCTAAAATCAGCATTCAAAATTAAAGGCAAAGTGAAGGGGAAAAAGAATGATTCACTTCTTACTAAAATATTAAAGTTATAAAATTGACTTAAAAATAGAAAATGTAACCACTAAAGAAATAGCATCAATAATCTAAAATCTAGTTATAAAATGAGTACTAGGCCCAAGTGGTTTTACAGGGAAGTTTTACTAAAAAAGAAAAAAATGCAAAAAAAGATATGAGCAAAGGATGAACAGATAGTCCAGAGAAGAGGAATTATCCATGGCTAATAAGCCATAGGGGAAGTTCCTCAGCTTCATATATGCAAAATCAAATAATAATGAAATAGTATTCCAGCATTCTCAGATTGGCAAATAATATTCAAGTCTCAAAACGCCAAATGTTGGCAGGAGTTGAGCATAGAGAAACAGCAACTCAGAGGCACTGGTGGTAGATTATAAGTTGGTTTACTTTTGGGAGGGGAAGCATTTATACAATATTTAATAAAGCTGCAGGTAAATATACTCATGAACTGGGAAATGCCATTTCCGGAAACTGTTGCACCTACGTACAAGAAGACAAGTATTAAAATACAAACTAATTTAGCGAATCATTGGAGACAACCTAACTCTATCCCCTAGTAGAGTAATGGATGACTGTAGTATTCGGGAAATGTATATCATGCAGCAGTGAAGATGCATGGACTAGGTCTACACATATTAACGTGGATAAATCTAAAGAACGAAATGTTGAATGAAAGGAGCAAGCTAGGCACACACTATGCATCATTGTATCATTTATGTAAAAACTAAAAACAAAAGAAAACTATGTGACTTGCTTATGGATATATGCAGACAGGAGAATACACATCAAAATCAGGCGATGGCGGGGGGGAATGGAGTGGCTATAGCTGTATCTGTAACACTTTATTTAAAAAGCTGGGAAAACGTAGGGCATTTCTATCTATTCAATCTTGGTGGAGGAACAAAGGTATGTTTACGATTTTTATACTTTAACTGTATGTTTGAAAATGTATTATACTTCTAGACAAAATATGACAAATATGTTCTTATAAATCACCAAACTATTTTTCCTGGGGATTACATTCTTATTATTTTTCTTTACACCTGTAGCAGAACAGTAGAAGAATAACCAAATCTATTTCTAAACAGTTGGGGCATACATAAAATTTACATTACACTCATTGGTATTCAGGGCTGTTTTAAACCTGCTTCCTGCCCTCTGGGATATAAGTAAGGATGAAAATGGTTAGCCTTGAATTTGAGGATGTGCATCTGACAATAAATGTTTCCCATGAGACTCTGGCACCTGCTTGCTGGATAGTGTGCTAACAAGCTTAGAGGAGGCCACACAGTTGTCATGTTCCCACCCCTACCCCCCCACCCCCCAGACACTTCTGGCTGTTATTTATTCTGGCTGCTGGGTTTCCAGCCTTTTCCTCTCCTGTTAAAGGACTGGCTGGTAATGCTAATTTGAGAGAAGGAAACGTAGAAGGAAATCAACCTGCAACCAAAGGAAATCTCTGTGTTCTTATGAACTGCTTTGATACATAAAATTTAGAAATGTTGATTGAATTCAGCTCACTGAGTTTCTATTTCTAATTTTTCCTGTACTAAAGAGCCTGTTCTGTGCACACATTGGCAGTTTCAAAGTACCTTGAAGACTTTGCTATATCCCAGAAGGATACATTGGCAGTTGTTCCTAGAAACCTGTTGAAATTCAAAAATGAATGTGAATAAAGACTTGGACCATTGAGTGAAAAAGGGTTTTGAACAGTATATTTCATTATACAATGCAAGGTATTTGCTTTAGGGAAATAAAAGTATTCATCTAGGGGTATGATTGGAAAAAAGTTTACAACTATGTTGCCTAAATGAAAAATGGCAACATAGATTTCTTCAGTTTCTAGAAAGACATTGTGCTGGCACTGGCAACGAATAGGGAAGAAAAAGGTTGAAGAAAGTGATGACTAGACATGGGCTCTGCCATCAAGCACTTTTAAGTCTAGGTGGGGGAAGAAAGACAAGTATGTGAAACATAACGGGCAGAAAATCCTGGTGATATTCTCACATTTGCATGTCTTCATTTCCAACTTGCCAGTGGACTTGTTCAGAACAGCAAACATTTACTGTGCACCCATTATGTGCCAGGTGTGGAGAGCAGCACAAGAGATATCATATCAAGTCAGACAAAGTCCTTGCCTTGGTCAATGGGTAGAAACGACACCTAAATGAATTATTCTAATATAATGGGAACATGCCATAAGAGAGCTACTGGGCACAGAAGAGGGACTCGGGATGGCTAGAATCTTGAGACACAAGTGATCATCAGCCAGACGAAGAAGATTGTTGTAGGCACAATTAAAAGCATGAGCTAAAGATCCCGAGGAGGGGAACTTCATAGTGTTTGAAGGAAAATGAAGTCCATTTTTCTTCTTTCATCTGAGTTTTAAACAATGGAGCTATTCAAACAAAGTGTGAAATGGAATGCTGCAAAAACACTTTGTCACAGAGTATTTGTGTTTCCATGTAGAGTTTATTCTTCCTCTCATTGCTGGTACCTACCACAAGCAAAGTATACGAAAGGAGATAAGGGGATGAGAGCAGACTGAATTATTTTTTGGCTCTTCAGGGTCTACCTCATTGGTATGGATGAGATGGGATGAAGGATGGATAGATGGATGGACAGAAAGACATAGAAGACACAAGATTTGTACAAACACACTATCTAAATCTATATCTATCTATGTGTATATCTATATCTGTTACCTATCTATTATCTATCTATCTATCTATCTATCTATCTATCTATCTATCTATCTATCTATCTATCATCTACTATATGGTAGGATTGTTGAATTGAATTGAAGCACTAATGAAGCAGAAACTACATTGTTATTTACTTCAATGCATGAAGTTGGATGGAAGTTGCTCAGTTTTCTGGGTCCTCCCATTCAATGTCCATGTTTTATGACATTGAGAATGAGGAGGCACTAGGTCTACAAGGTCAGGGGAAAGGGAATTCCCGGTTCCCTATCAGCTTAAACGTATGCTGGGCTCCCCTATGGGAACTTCAACTTGTTATAAGTATTGACTGCTCTCAGTGCCAACTATCTCTAACTGTTAAGTTTCTTACTTTCAAATGTCATCTTGGGTGTTGGTACCTGAGGCAAGTTGGGAATACCTACCAAAGTGCTGCTATTTCATTCCCATTCAACGTAATCGAACTATTTAATGACTTTTCTATACTTTTGACCCCATGGGAGAAAGTCATTTCTTTTTCACACAAAGGTGATTTTGCTGAACACATGAATGATTAGATTTGTTGACAACAATATATATGCATAACTACAAGATCTTTTACTTCCACGGGGTAAAAAAATTCTCTCACTTCCCACGTTTTGTGTCCTTCATCACTATGATACTGGGTTCTTCTTCTGGATCTTCATTTTTCTTTCTCCTCAAATGACATTCTCTGGTGGGCACAACTTAATGACTTTCTTGAAAGCAGTCTTGGAGTTTTCATACCCTCAGGAAGTCGATATTTATTCACCCTCAACCTGGGTTTGCTTTGCAATTGCTGCTAAAACTATCGCTTGAGTTCCAGATCTCTATAGGGAAGAGAAGTCTTCAAAGTAAGGGGAAGAACTTGGTATACATGAAACTAATTTAAAAATGAGCATACTTATTTATGTTAATCATGGGTAACTTGTGATCCTTAACTAGGACCTTCTGCTCTCAGAAAGTAAAAGGATCCTCAAAAGGGGAGCAATATCAGGAAAAACCCTCTGGTGTGAGAGCAAATGTAAATCCACAGAATCAGTAAGGAAGTATTTTTCCGTAGGTCTGTACCAGTCCGGGCCCAGTCAGGAGACAGCAATCACTAATCATTAATAGAATGTTTTAATTTATTGGGTTGACATTATTTAATAAGATTACATAGGTTTCAAGTGCATATTTCTATGGTACATGATCTGTATATTGTATTGTGTGCCCCAGAGAGAATTTAATATAAGGAATTGGTAACTAGGTAACTTGAAAGGGTATTAGAGATAGCTACTGCAAGAAGCAGCTACTTCCCCCTGAGGGAACAAAGGGAAGAGGTTGGGACTGTAAAATGTTCAAAGCATGGAGGAGGAGGGGCCCATGACATTAAAACTTGGAGCCCCGAGAAAGGCATGCTGCAGGTGCTGGTGTCTCAGGGTAGGATGTGGTGGGTGCAATGAGGCTGGCTCTGTGTTTGTTGAAAAAAAGGATGGACTGAATGCAGCTGCTGCTACAGGAAGGCCTTGCCACAGCCAGGGTAGAGAAGTGAGTCTGGGATAATGATGACACAACAAGAATCCAAAAGGAAGCCCACAGAAAGCAAACAGGACAACAGTCAGGAAACATCCAGCCCCTCTCCCTTCTCTGGACTTACAGTCTATTCCTGGCATCCCACTGTGACATCCTAATAAGGCTCCACGGATGACATAAAAATGTGTTTTGCAGAGTCCCTGCCCCAGCATCACAGAGCCAGTACAGATGCTCGTCAGCTCACAATGAGTGCTGTCTCCATAAACATTGTAAGTTGGAAATATTGGAAGTCAAAATGCATCTAGTACACCTAAACTACCGAACACCGTAGCGTTTTACGAATGACATGGGATGTCAAAACACAATCCAAAAACCACTGCCAACACAGGACACTCGGGAGTATCAGTTGTTTACCCTCGTGATCACGTGGCCGACTGGGAGCTGTGGCCACTGCATCCCAGCATCACAAGAGAACAGTGTACCACATATTTCTAGCCTGGGAAAAGATCAAAATTGAAAATTCATACCATCATAAAGTTGAAACATCGTAAGTTGGGGATTCTTTGTATAAAAAGGCAGGTTTGCAGCTGGGTAATAATAGTTTAATAACTGGCACTTAAGTTTGCAGAAGTAACCCCATCTACAGTATGGGCTGGTTATGAAATTAAAGTACTGCCTGCAAACCACTGTCGTGGCCATGCTAATTGACTCCACATCATCCAATGGTCCCTGATGATTTGTCTGGGCCAAAATGCATACCCCTTGGTAATGATTGATATAGAAATGAGTTTCTCATATTTTATGTGTAACCTAAGAGTTTTACAAGCCCTTCAGCAAATTAATTAAATTGGTCCAGTGCCAGTGCTCTTAATAAGCTGCAGCCACTGGCATTAGGGCTTAGATTCAGAAAGCTGACATGTAACAAATTTGGTCCCCTGTTTTCTTCTTCACATCAAGACCCAGAAGAATTTTTGAAGACTTTAATAAAGTAACATTGAAATAAACTAAATGAAATGTTGAAAAAGGAGCAAGTCAAATTTGGCTGCTTTCACAGCTCAATCAACATTATTCTGGGATTCCTAGCTAGTGCCTTTACACAAGAAAAATAAATGAGGTGTATGAATATTAGAAACTGTTGTGATTTGGAGTTTTTATCATCATCCAACAGAAAAGCCTATTCAATCAACTCAATCCCTAACAGAATACTAGTGTTTAGTAAGTATGCCAGATTTAAGATCAACATATACAAGTCAGTAGATTTGCTTAAAACCAACCACAACCAATTAGAAACATATAAATTGAACAAAAGAATTCAAAGAATTTACTTACAGCATTATTATAAACTGAAATACAATTCAGGATAAAGTAAGCAGGATGAAGTAAATTCTTTAGGAGAGATATATTCTCTGGTGTTCCTCAGAATGTTTTAATTTGGCATTTTACATTCTGTGATCATCTGTGAAAATAATACAAGAACATTCTGGATCATCTATATCAGGGTTTGGCAAACTACAGGGCATGTGCCAAATTCAGGATGCTGTTGGCTTTGTAAATAAAGTTCTATTACAACACAGCACAGCTGTGACTGTGTAGCGCCATGGGTTGGGCGTCATTCCGTAAAGTGAAAGGTTGCTGGTTCAACTCCCAGTCAGGGCACGTGCCTGGGTTGTAGGCCAGGTTCCCAGTTGGGGGCATGCAAGAGACAGCCGATCGATGTTTCTCTCACACACTGATGTTTCTTTTCCTCTCTTTCTCCCTCCCTTCCCCATCTCTAAAAATAAATAAAATCTAAAAAAAACACACTGTCAAAAACACAGCACATATTCTTTTATGTATGATGTATAGATATTTTGGCCCTAAATTATAACATTCAGTAGTTGCAACATACCAAGGTCTGTCCAGAAATAGTCCAGCCATTGTTAATATAAGGAGAATGATTGGTGCAACATCGATGTAACCTGGCAGTCAAGGAGAGTAGACTGGAATGAGCATGCGTGAACGATGATGACTTCACTGTGTTAGTCAGTGGGGGGTGGTACAAGCTGTTGAGTGAGTATGTGTACTGTGTGGCTGTCTCATTCAAAATGACTGAGCAAGTAGAGCAATGACTCTGCATCAAATTTTATGTTAACCTTGAACATTCCTCCTTGGAAACTATTTGGATGATTCATAAGGCTGTAGCTATGGGCAACTGGTCACTGGCAGCCTCATCATGATAATACACTCACTCATGAATCACATCTGCTGCAGAGTTTTTTGGTGAAACATCAAATCACCCAGGTGACTAAGCCCCCGTACAGCCCAGATTTGGCACCCTGTGACTTCTGGCTTTTCCCTAAACCAAAATTGCCTTTGAAATGGAAGAGATATCAGACCATTGATGAGATTCAGGAAAATACGACAGGGCAGCTGATGGCAATTGGGAGAACTGTGTGAGGTCCCAAGGTGCCTACTTGGAAGGGGACTGAGGCATCTTCATTCTATCCACAATGTTTCTTGTATCTCGTATCTTTATTTTTCATAGTACATGGCTGGATACTTTCTGGACAGAACTCGTATACTCAGTGGCCCACAGAGTGAAAATATTTATTATCTGGCCTCTTACAGAAAATCTTTTCTGACCGAGGAATTATATGATCACATTAGAAATGAGCCTGGTTTATATTTGCATTTGTGTTTCTAATCACACCGGGGCTTGAAGTGACTATATTTAACTCTCAATATGCTGGCTGATAAGCAGACCAAAGTACCTCAGATAACACTCTTAAGTCAAAATGTAAACAAGCGTCCTCTGTCCACCATTGTGCCCTTGTTTTAGTTCTATCAATAGTGACAAGGATGAGACTTACCCCTTGCGGTTGTAATCTACATTTGTAGATTACATAGAGTAATCTTACTTTCATAGAGTAAGACTTATTTTCTAAGTTATTTAGTAAATTCAAACTGGTTGGCTATAATCCAATCAGCATAATAGAGATGAGTCATTTACTACTTTAATTTTTATAGGATAAAGAGAAATATACAGAAGGGCACTTAAGACAAAACGGTATGTTTTTCCCCAGCAAGGTCACAGTGTGTGTCCATGCAAATGTGTTGCTGTACAGCTGTTGAAGAATGCTGCTGGAAGGCTTGAGTCACTGCACGGCTCTAACACAGGCAGAACAAACCCCAAAGAAACCACCATGCCCTAATGGTGAGCACCTTTGTTGTCGTATGATCAGACAGGAAGTGAATAGTGACTTTGTTTGTACTGACCGCCAGGTCTACATTTAGTAATTATAACAGTAAATATGCAATGAATAATTATTTGTTAAGAAGCCTGTTTAAAGAAGTGTATTTTAGGAGAGAACACAGCCTTACTGGCACCTTGATTCTGGACTTCCGATTTCCAGAACTGTCCGAAAATAAATTTCTGTTGTTTTAAGCCATCAAGTGTGGGATAGTTTGTTAATGGTAACCCTAGGAAATGAATACATGGCCCTTTACAGAAACGTTTGCTGAACTTTCGGTTCAGGTATTTTTTTGGTAGAGTTTCTAGCAAATAAATCCCAGTTTGCCCGTTGACCTTAAAGGCTTTTCTGGTTGACCATTATCATCTTTCTCCACTCTCACCACTATACACACAGGCATAACGTGGATGTACACACATACATACACACACACAAACACCACAAACAGTCTGTGGGGAGGAGAGAACAGCTAGTAGCATACAGTCCTTCCTTCCGCCGCCTGCAGCCTAAATAGCTTCCATTGTCAAGTTTGACCCCCACACTCATCACCTCAACACCCATCCCAGAGGCTTTATGGCAGGGGAAAAAACCCAGCAGCTAGCTAGGCAACTCCCCAGTGTATTTAAAAAAAAATAGAGTATACAATATAGTATAAATATCACAATATTGAGTGATTTTGTGTATGTGTGTGGACAGTGTAAGAAAAGTCTCTTTTGCCAAAAAAAAAAAAATAAGGTTCATTAAAACCAATCACCCACCACCAGCTAAAACAATGGCTCCAAAACCTTTAGAAACTCTGACTAGATTGTTGTGCCTGTGTATTTCTCTTTTAATGGCTACTTAGCAGGTAAAGGAGCAACAGAGAGACTTGAGCTTCTAGAAGAGTGTTCTCAAGGATTCCCTTAATAGCTGACTATTACAAATAAAGCTGTAGGCAGCTTTAGCCAACATGAAACTGTAATGTTAGTAGATAAAAATAGTTACCATAGTTACCTTTCTCCACAGGGAAAAATTCAACTGTCTATAGCTATCTCTCATAGGGGTTTTGCAACGAAGCATGTGGGCTTGCTTTTATCTGATACTTTCAGAACGCTGAGGCATCTGTGAAAATTAGTTTGGAGTTGTTGAAATCTATTGTCAATGAGGTTGCTATCCCTATGCTCATTATTTTCTTAAAAGAACAAAAATACATCCCTTAAAGTCTGTGAGCATTCAGGGATGAATGGAAGCAAACCACTGGTTAAGTTCCTGAATATAGGAATAGGTGCTGTTAGGTGCCCACTGAGAGGGAGAGCTGGTCCCAATTACCTCTGTTCTCCTGGGCACTGAGGCAGCCAGAAGGATGTGTCACGGGGCACGGTATTCACAAGGTGCCGAAGAGCTTGGCCAATAATAACATTACAAAAAATTCACCAGGCCCAATTTTAAGATGGCGAAGTTCCTCTAGAATATATGTTTCTTTGGGAGACAAGAAGAAGCATATTCAAAATGGTCAGGAGGTTTGGGAATTTTGGAGCAAGGGAGCCTCTGAGCTACTTCTGTCTCAAAATAAACTAAATATCCTTTCATTGTCTTCCTCCAGAGACATGGAAGAAGAAAGGCTCTGTGGTCATCGAAGATACTGTTTTTCTAGGAGTCAGTGGAATTTTAGCACAGGGCTACACAAAGTGCCGGTTATGATAAGATAAGGAGTTTGCACCAGAATGTAAATCAATGCACTGCTTACTTCATCGAGAAAATTCTGATACCAGTAAATTAGATGAATTAAACAATGTTCTTACTGATAGTTGGTTTACATTCTGGCACCAGCTCCTTATCTCATCATGGATCAATAACATTTTGCTAATAGACAGCCAATCTGCAGACCACACAGACTTTGGAGTACCATGATTTGGGTTCAGATGTTCACTATGTCACTTACTATGCAACTTAGCATATACAGGGTCCAGCACAAATAACGCCCCCTTTTCTTACAAAATCACAAGCATGTAATTCTGTAACATAACAATATCACATGCAAGCACACCCTATGGCATGTTAGGTGAAATGTCCAAATTAAAACTATAAATTATTACACCCATGTTATTACCCTACCAACCACCCTCAAGCAGGCCTTACTTCTGCCGGACCCTCTATTTTATAACCACCTTAAACTTCATGTTTCTCATCTGTAAAATAGGAATGATAATGGTACCCAGCTTGTGGGGCCTGTGAGGAGTTTGAATGCGTCAATGCAAACACTTGTTATTGACACAAACTGGTTCTGCCTGCGCACACAGTCCAGAATGTATGGAATGCGATGGGCTCCGGTGTGCCTGAACAGCTCAATCCTAGCTTCTTACCACGGAGCACAGGCGCTGTAAGCAATGGATGAGGAGACCATTTCTATAATGGCTAAGCATTCATAGTACCTTCCTTCAGATTCAATTCCATGTTCTGTATAGGGCCTTAAGCATTGCTTTGCCATCCCATTTGAGAAAATAATGCCATCAAATCAGCATATGCCTTCTCCTTATCTCTCTGCATTGACTATTTATTTACATGTTTCCCCCCTCCCCCATTGGACTATAAATTCCTCAAGGTCAAAGGCTTGGATTAATTTTCTTAGTATTTCCTGTATGCCTGGCACATAGTAGACGGTAAACACGTCCTTAGTGAACATGTGGGATGGCAGTTTCCTGACACTAATTACGAACATAAGAGAACACAGGCTTTTGTCTACGATAATTAGGCTGACCTTTCCAAATGAACAAGTAATTTCTCGGCATTGTTTGGCCTTCCATGAATTACAGTTGTTGGTATTTGACAATTAATTAGGATATGCTAATGTTAAAATGTAAGCACCACTAGGTGTGAGTCAAGGAAAAGATAGATGGGTAGTCAGGAGCGGTAGGTACAAGATGTATCTAATTTTCACAGGGTTGCTCCAGATTCAGAATCTCCTGCTAGTTCTTTTTGTCTGACAAGGAATTTCGATCATCTGTTTTCGAATTATTTGGAGACGGCCTGAAGTTTGAAAAAGAGTTAGGATTCTGGACTAAAACTTATTCTTCAGTGAAAGGTCATCTACTTCACCCAATGTATGCACCCCTTCACTTTCTCTTGACCACATCGGCATCACTGGTCCTTGGCTAAGCATGTAAAAGAGAGGTCCAAGGCCAGCATGTGGGCCTCCTCTCCCAACGGTGTTCAGTCTCACCGGCAGGGAAGCCAAGATTTGGTATGTTGAGCCACTTCAGTGCCTGACTGGACTAACAGGCTCTGACTCCTCCCAGCTAAAGGGACGCACTTGGGATATGGTGCCTGGGGAAGTTAATGTTCTGTATGGGAAGCCGATACATTTATTTTATCTGTTTTGGTTCACTCACAGTTCCTCATTGTCAATGAGATGTCAACAATGTAAAAAATCATGTTATCTGCCCCTTATCCCAAAAGAGGTGTTTCTATGTATCTCTGAGTGAAATTTTTCAACTTGAAATTGTTTGCAGTGAAGAGAAGGGAGTTGGGCTTGGTTACGTAGATGCAATGCAGAAATAGTAACCACAAGCTACTCATTTTAGCTCAAGATCTCCAGGAAGTTGTCTATGAGCTTTGTGCCATAGACTGTATATAATCCATATGGGGGACAACTGCAATTACAGAAATTCAATCTTCCCTTCAGACATAGCCCCAGAGCAGAGGCCCATATCCACAAAGATCTGCGCTTCTTTCCGGCTTATGCATTTTTCTGTGTTTGCATAGCATTTTGTTTGCATACTGTGGCCTGTTTGGATTTCTAATGCAATGATTTGCATTTTTAGTGATGTGTAAACATTCTCATTTCCCCTGCAATCTGTAATTTCCTTGAAAGCAAGGATGTATTTCAGTGATCCATGAGTCATCTCAGACTGGCACAGTCCCTGACGTGTGCTAAGTAATTTAATTAAACTCTAACAAATACCTTGGAAATGACCTAACTTGATGTAGATATTTCCTGCATTATGTATTAAGAAACAAAACAGTAACAAAACCCACCTCACTGAAAGAATCCCAAGATTTTGTGAAAGTTTCTAAACCTTGGAATAGAGGAAAGCAAATTTTAATTCCTGTGAACACAGTTTGAGTGCAAAATGGAAGGTATCCAACTGTCCATGACTAATTCCTCTTATAAAGGAAGATACTTTCTATTTTAACAAAAAAGAAAAAGACAGTCTTTTTCTTTTTCAGAGGGAAGAGGGGTAGGGGAGGTAGGAGAGGGTAAAGGGGGGATAATGGTGGTGGAAGGGGACTTGACTTGGGTGGTGATCATACAATACCATATACAGATGAGGTGTTGTGGAATTGTGCACCTGAAACCTACCTAAATTTATTAACCAATGTAACCCCAATAAATTCAATAAAAATAAATTTAAAAAGTAAATAGAAAAACAGACAAAACACTTTGTAGTGCTAATTAAATTGGTTACTTATCTAAAACCATCAAGTATCTAAAACATTGTACTGTCTAGATTCATTTTTTTTTGAGCCCTAGTGAGTAGTTTTTGTAACCTTGAGGGAGAAAATTTCTATGATTTCAATATATCCTGTCAAAATCTTTAGCATTAAACTGTAAAAAATCCTTATTGAAGTTGGTCTCAGAACACTGCCCACTTTCAGCTTGGAGCTTAGATTAGCTTTCAAAAAAGGAAGCCAGAGGTTGTGTTAATATAAAGGAAAAGTCCTTTGTGAAATTCCCACATTCGTTGAGCTCCTCTGGGAAGTGACTTATGCTTGGATTTCAGAGGTGTCTGTCTTTGCAGGAAAATGCTCATTAATGTCATATCATAAAGTCCCTTGATGTAAGTGACTGGGAGGCACCTTCAAGTGATGTGTTTAGAAGAATCTCTGTAGAAGGAGAACACGATCAAGACAATAATGTCATAAGGCCCTAATAAAGAAGACAACGATGCCAAATGAAGCCAACCTCAGGTATCGAACAGTAAGGATCAGTTTATAGGGTTTAATTCGATGGAATGATGGAGTTTTACACTTAGAGATTCATTACTTTGTGCGAAATAAGGTTCCATAGTTTTCCACTTTGACATTCTAGTCTTAATTTAGGAATAATATGGATTATCAGGATGGTCACCTTTGATAAATGTGTTGAACTCCTACTGTTTATTTTATTTTGGTTGTCATCAAAATCCAGCGAGGGACATTTACTGTTATCCCCATTTTGGGGGTAGGGTTTGCATGGAGAGGTGAACCAACCTGCTATGAGCTCATAAAAGGAGGAGGCATCATTAGTAACCTAATCTCAGCAGTGTTTTAGTGCCAGCTTCAATTGTCCCAGACTTATGAGCCAAACAGAGACTTAATAGTGTAAATCAATTACACTTGAATAAAGGCTGATTACATCCCATTGTGCCGTGATGTGCAGTACAAAAATGTAGTGAGTCTTAAGAGAAAAGAAATTTACCCCTAAATTGAGAATTAAGAAAACTGAGTTTTCACTCTCTTTGTTGGAGAAATCTGCTAATAGCTGCTTGGAAGAAAAACAGGACTTTGTCTACATTGGTTGACTTTTGCTTGGTACCACTTGGCGCCATTGGGCTTAATTGCCTCTTTGTCAGGGGATATAACCTTGTTACTTGGTACATCTAAGTGATAGCCAGACAGTTAGCATATTGTTTATGTCTCATATATATTACCTATTATTAGCAATTACAGAAAGAAGGTCCTGAAGACTCTATGCCCTAAATATTGTTGTGACACTTGGTGAACAAATGACCAAGTCCTGTCTATGATAAGTTGAGTACTCTGAAAGAAACCCACATCATCACTGAGCAGCAGAGCTGTGTGCTTTACATGCAAGTTTTCACCTTGGTAATGCAGTTTGAGGGATACCAGAAAATACTCTGCTATGCGTTCCAAAAGACATTTCATTTTTGGCTCCTGAAACAGGCTCTTCTGTTTGCATGTGATTCAAAAATACCCAACTCAAATGGGCTTACAACCCAAAAGGGACCAAACTGTCATGAAAAGTGCAAGAGTGCCAGGATCAATTTGGTTTCAGGGCCAGCTAACTGGTAAACCCAGAACCTTCAACCATATCACCAGGAGCTGTTCCTCTGGTATATCTTTGATTTGTTCTCTGCGTTGCCTCATGCTCAGGCTCCCTTAGGGGACCAAGATGTAGGCTTCAGGCCTACGTTCTCCTGATTTAAGATTGGCAGGAAAGAGAGTGAATCTTCTCTCTCTAGCCTTAACAGGAGCTTTAGTCCTCATTCCCACCGGTCAACTTGGTCAGGGGCTCATCCCTGAAACAAGCACTGTGGGAAGTTCATGGAAAATAATGAAAATGAACATTCATTGAATACTTAGTGTGTGTCAGGCATGGTTCTAAGCTCTTCTCCCATGTGACAGGTATTATTATCTTGTTTATGGTACTCAAGAAGAAAATGAGGCATAGAAAGACTATGTTGCAGAGCTAGTAAGGGGTTGAATGGAAAGTCAAACCAAGGTAGTTTCACTCCAATTATAAACCACTACACTCTGTTCTCTGTATGGCTTAGATGTGTGTCCAAGATCTACCTCTGGAGTCACCTTCACATAAACCTCAATGGACTTGGGGTGGTGGAAGGATACCCATCAAAGAAAATGTCAGGAATTGTTACCAAAAGAATTGGGAATGAATGCCTGTCAGCCGTAATCAGTAAATCTCTGACTTAGTGAGTCATGATATTTTGTTAATATAACAATTCTCATTTTTTCCTAATCAACATGCCTTAAAGCTACTATATGTCACCATCAGTAAGAATGGTAGTCACTCATCTTTAGGGGTACCCCTAAGAAGGTACTCTGTATTAAAAGATAATTTTCAGAAATAGGTAAAATCATGACTCTCATCAAGACATAAAAATGAACATGTGCTAAAGATTTTATTTTACTCATGAAGAAACTGCAGATATTAAAACTGGTTCAAAGCACTATAACAGTGAAAAAAAGCACAAGCTTATGTGCAACAGAGAAATGTTTAACTGAATGTGCAGATGGACACAAAATGGACAGAGAAGTCAGACCTCTATCCGAGAAGACAAAATTTGCATGTCCATAGGAGATATTTTACATTGGGATTGCTTAACTATGTTTTATGAAATGGTGAAATAGCTTAGGACAATGAAAGGCCAGAGTCTCATAACTGGGCAGGGGGATCTCTAGACAATGCATAGTTTCACAATGAAACAGTATTTTTCTATAATTTTTTACAATGATTTTATCAGTGAGATTTTAAATTTAATCTTTATTGTGTTTTGTTACTTTGCCATTTAGTCTCCCTTTATCACCGCACCCATCCCACAATCCCTACACTGTTGTCCATGTCCATGAGTCCTTTTTCCATTTTGCTCCATCCCTCCAGCCCCTCACCTCCCCCCTCCACTAGCTGGCATAGAACACTTAATATGAGATCTAAACTCTTAACAGACTTTGAAGAGTACAGCGCAGTATTGCCAACCACAGGCACAATGTTGCACAGCAGATCTTTAGAACTTACTCATCTTGTGTAACTGAAACTTTATACATTTTGAATAGCTTCTTACCACTTCCTCTTCTTTCCAGCCCCTGGAAACCACCGTTCCATGCTCTGCTTCTCCGTGTCTGGCTATTTTTATATGCCTTATGTAAGTGGCATCATGCAGTAGTTATTCTTCCGTAACTGGTTTGCTTCACTTAGCATAATGTCTTCAAGGCTCATCCCTATTGTCATATATTGCAGAATTTCCTTCATTTTAAAGGTTGAATACTATTCTATTCTATGAAATATATATCTAAAAAACCTTTTTGTATCTATTCATTCATTGATGAACATTTAGGTTTTTCTACCTCTTGGCTGTTGGGAAAAGTTACCAAGAACATGGAAGTGTTAATGTCTCTTTAAGATCCTGATTTCAATTCTTTTGTGTAAATACCCAGAAGTGGGATTTCTGGATCCTATAGTGGTTCTATTTTTAATTTTGTGAGGAACTTCCATACTGTTTTCCACAGTGGTTACACCATTTTGCATTCCCACCAACAGTGAGTAAATGTTCCAGTTTCTCCATATCCTTGCCAACAACACTTCTTGTCTTTATTTTATAATAACCATCCAAAAGGTATGAGATGATATTTCACTATGGTTTTGAATTGCATAGGACAGAGATCAGGAAAAGTACCAAATGTAGAGCTTCCACTGCCCTCTTCCTGCAGAGTCATAGACTGGTGCTACATCCCTAGCACTAATGTGTGATAATGGATATGGAAAAGTTTTTATTGGGGCTCGATTACCTACTGCTCATGTGGCTGACCTAATGTTTGAGCCCCTCCAGAGGTAGAACTGATAACTCATAGTCCAAAGCTCCCCTCATATATTTAGTAGATTGTCTGGTGGCCAAGGTCCCCAGGCAAACAAAGATGTTCCAATCAGGCAGGATGTTCCGAGGGCCTAGAGATCACCTCCCGGTGGCCAAGGGCAAAGGTCAGACCATTTTGGGTAAGGATAATTCTTCACTGTACAAGGGACATAATCAAATTCTTTAAACCACTTTAACTTTCAGGTCTGCAGATTACAAATATGAATAACAATAGGAAAGGTTCACATATATTGAGGGCTTACCAAGTGTGATGCCCAAAGTTAAGACTTTTATATCTACTATGTTACTCCGTCTTGGTTTATATCATTCAATCCTGTGAGGTGGGCACAGTTAGCCCTGATTTATGCATGAGTGTCATATGTGTAACAGCCAAGAGAGTTTGGGTACTTTGGCAGGGACTCATAGGCATTGACAGAGTTAAATTCCAGCCTTTGTCGGATAGACTCCAAATCCTTTCTTTTAACCACAACACTTCTACTTAGCATGCTTTGAATGAAATAATTCAGGCCCAAGTGTCGGCATGAAAATAGGTTTACAAAAACTAAATACTTATACTGGTAGAATGGCTTTTAAAATCTATTCTATCAACACTTAGAAGGAAAGAAGATGGTTGATCACTAACTTTTTGCCTGGAACAACAAAGAAAACTTTTAGACATAGAAATATCAGCTTTGTGAGAATAGGTCAGAAAGGGGAGGGAGTTTTTTTTTTCCTAAGCTGTAGGCAGAGCCTCAATCATTACAAAGAAGTTGAAATCTAATCTGTCCTGTGCAGTAGCTGTAGTGGGCATTTTTCTGTCTCCATTTGGGAAATTTCAATGTCGTAATTTTCACCTGCCAAACTTCTACAGGAAGATTATGAAAATTAACAATGTGATTTGAAAGAGCTCATAGTTATTACTCATAAAGGTGAGGAATAAGAACAAAGTGCTCTCAGAGAAACTAGTAAATATGCATGTTGCTCAAAGGTGAATTTGCTCCACTAATTCGTGGGCGGGTAGAATTATTTTGCTGTAGTGCCCCTTTGAATGACATCTGAATAATACATGATTTCGGTACTTTTGTTGTCTGCACAATTGTGTATCTGAGAGTTTTAAAGGAATGACATATTTTCCACTTCTAGAAAAGGACTAGTGTGAAGAGACAAACTAATGAGTTATGCAACCACAAGAATAGATTAAAAATGAAGAAAGCTTATATTTTATTAAAGTACTTATTATGGAGATGAGGGAAATGCTATTAGAAGCTAAAATCAACTCCTCATACCAGGACATTCTCTGTTTTCCAGAAAGAACAAGTCCAACTAAATCTATATGTTTCTTGGAATATTCCATACCCTTAGCCTAAGTAATAGGCCATTCTTAGAATGGTCAGTGCCATCACTAATGAATATGACTCTGTTTTAATATAGACCAATGTAAGCCCATATTTCGCTGTGATTTGAAATTGGTATTCAGCTGCTGTCTATTTAGATATTGATTATTCATCCATAAACAGCCTCCTTTCTTGTTTTGAGCTCTGTCTTGAGGGGAACTAAACCAAGAAAAGAGTCAACATTTATGGAAATATCAGCACAAGAAAGTGACCAGGTCGCCAGGAGGAAACACGGGAGAGTGATATTCTGAGGCGGAGGACATCAGGCCCTTGAATACCATCCATGACTGGTGGTCAAGCCTCTTCTGACAGCCCAGTCAACCACTGCTATGTTTGGTCAAGTTTAGTACCAGGCCTCAGCTACTATCCCCACCACAAAATCCGCCTGCTATGGTTTGTGTAAACCCACAGTACTCATTAAGTAGTCTTGAAACTTGACACCTTGGAGGTTGTGGGCAAGAAAGAGATTGACTCTTGACTGGCATGAGTCATTTTCCACTGTGAAAATGACTCATGGGCAGGCGCTCAAAATGACTGGGACTTCTAGGATTGGGTGCATTTTCTCTATAGCTATAGGAATCTACTGACAGTATACCAATCATTGTTTCTTTCTCTCCGTCTGCTCTCTGCTCCCCGTACCTCTGTTGGAAATATTTAGGTGTTTCCAGAAGCCTTTTTATGATGAAGCCCTCCAAATCCCAGAAGACCACAGGGGCTTTGAAATCACTTGGGAAAAAGTTGGTCTCTATGCTGAAGTAAAGGATTGTTCCATGATAATGTTTTTCATTACTCTGAAGTCTTAGGACATGAAAAATTGTGTGGCATTTCTTTCACATGCTAAATCTTTGGGGTTTTACATTTATGTGCAAATATTCAGCTTTGGGATCCGTATTCAACTTCTCAATTAAATTTTTATGCAGAGCCAAATTAGCTTTGCAAACATATAGTACATTTGCATTTTTACTCATCTTAATTATGGTTTCAGTCAGCCCTGAACAGGAACATTTGTTGTCCTACCTACTTTATTTTAAAACAGTCTATTACAGCCCTGGCTGGTGTGGTTCAGTGGATTGAGTGCGGGCCTGTGAACCAAAGGGTCACCAGTTCGATTCCCAGTCAGGGCACATGCCTGGGTTGCGGGCCAGGTCCCCAGTGTGGGGTATGTGAGAGGCAACCACACATTGATGTTTCTCTCCCTCTCTTTCTCTCACCCTTCCCCTCTCTCTGAAAATAAACAAATAAAATCTTTAAAAAAACTTTTAAAAAAGCAATTTTTTTATTTCTTTGAAATGAAAACTGCTGTTGAAATTTACCCTTACTAGTGTATTGTGTATACACCTGAAATTACTCCATAATATCCAGGAAAAATAAAATATATTTTGGAAACAATACCTGTAGACTTGTACCATCTTGAGGCTGGGTTATAATGACCCAACAACCTCACTGGGACCCTCCAAGCAGGATGGAAGAGTTCTGAGTTCACCTGGCAGCTTCTTTTGGGTCCGGAAAATTCAGAGTTGGCCAACCTTGCTCTCTCTGTCCTGATCCTCAACGTATGCATCTGCAAGCAGAGCTCCAGAAGAAAGGGGAAAAAAGGAAAATGACAAAATGACATTGCTGCTTACAAGTCTCCTGCCCTCCTTGCTCCACAACTAGCTCAGAAATTGGCTTCCTGAGTCCAGAGAATAAACACAACAGGAAGCCCGAAGAAGGCAGAATTGGAATTCGCAGTCTCCCTCTCCCCATCTGTAACACCTCTCCCGTGCTGAGGCACAGCCCCGTCCTTGACACTTAGTGCATCACAGGAGTCATGTGAATCATGTGACAAGGAAGGTTTCATGAAGTTGGCCCAAGAATGATTTTCAGATGGGGAGAGAGAGTGTGTGCTGAGGGACACGAATCTCATTCCCAAATGTGTCAATCCAAGTAACTTTAGCTGTCTGAAGTCTCCTTGTATTTAGTAAAAATCAATAGTCTAATGTATCCACACCGTATTTCCTCATGAGCAAGCTTTCAAGTTTCCTGCGGGCCTTTGCCCAGGCCCCCTATCAGATTTTGCGTTTCCCTTTTGAGCGCACCATTTCACGGGAAGCCCAGCCATGCAGGAGGAGAGCGTTGCATCACCCAGTTAACCTCAGTGCCCTGGGCAAAGGCCTTTCCTCCAATTCAGCAACGGGCGCCTCTTCTGCCCTTTCTAGTTCATCCCTCCCCTCTTGGGGGTTAAATAGAAGTGTTGCTATGGATTGTTTTCTCCTTACTGATAAAGAAGTGCTGTCAACGTATTTTATGGGAGGTGTGTAAAGATGGTATGGAGTTGCCACAGGATGATATTAGACAATTTGTAGGTATCTGTAGATCATAGCCTGTGGTTTTCCAAAATCACATGAGAAAAAGGCAGGAGAGAAAGAAAGCACGTGGGAAGCTGGTATATCATGGAGGAAGAAAAGGCCCATGCAAAGATGTGTTACTATGTCAGCTCCTACTGGACTGGATAACCCAGGACCCGGCCAGGAGACTTATGAGATGCACCTCAGAACTGTCAGCCCAGGGCACAAAGAGGACAGCTTTGTCCTTCAGTTGCCAACCCCGCTGGCCCAGGTTCTGAGTGGCTCTGAGTGGCTCGTGCTGTGGGGTCACAGTGACCTTAGGGCAGGAAGCAAGATGTAAGAGGCATGACACGTGGCAAGGCCCTGTGAGGTGCATGTTTGTGAAACTTCTGGAAACTGCAGTATAGAACACGTGACCAAAAGGCTGTGCCTCCTTGGGATTCATTTGTTATGAAAAGCAAGCTGCTCCCTAAACCTAGATTCATCCCTACTTTGCAAAAGTGTTCGTGTTAGCTCATAAGCACTCCATTAGAAATTTCCCTTAGAAATTTCCCAAAGTTATCAAAGAATCACCTATAATACAAAACTATCCAGTTTGGTCCCATGCCAAACAATGTTGTACGTCATCTCTGTAAAGTAACAGCTTATTGTGTCCACTGTTGATGAATTTACGATCACTTTGGGTCAGTTAGGATCTTTCTGTGTACCAGGGAGAGAAACTTGATCCAAAGACAAGGAAAAATAAAAGGGGAGATTTAGTGGTTTGCATAATAGTTGAGAAGTCTTAGAAGTCTTAGGGTGAAATTAATTTCAGGCTCAGCTAGCTATATCCAGGGTCTTAAATGATGCCCCCAAGTCCCCCCCACTCCTCCCTGCTCTCTGTCTCTTTTTCTCAGCCTTTCCATGACTTGACTGTGCCATTCTTTGCATGCAACTCCCACTCTGTGTTGCTACAGTGAATCAGAAAAAGGGTCAAAGGCAGCCCAAACCTTTCAACCACCTCATGGCTTGTGGTTCAAAGTCTTATGTATCTATTTAGCCTACAGCCCAATCACTGTGGGGAGGAATATGGGCAACTTGAGTAGCAAGGCTTTGGGCAAATTCCCATTTTGGTGGCCCAGGTGATTTTCTGGGATTATCAGTCCCATCAGAATCACATGGGCTGGAAGAGTGGCAGGTCCCAGTAAAAACAGATGCGCCAGGCTTTTAAAAGCAATGAGAGCCATTGCTTGCCCATGAGCAAAGCTTCTGGTAAAGCCTTCCCCTTCAAGCAACAACACTTTTTATATTTTTACAAAAACACTTATCGGTCTCTTATTTTATGTTTTTTTTCTCCCCTTGACCCTTCCTTTTTCTTCTCAATTTTTTCAACTCATTTTACATTCTTGTACTCACAGATGACTCGTGTTCACAATCTAACACATGATACTTCTCTGTTTTTCCTTCATGCTCATGTAATCACAGTAAATATCCATATGCATATTTATATATACACAACTATGTGCTCTTAAATGATGATAAACTTTGCCTCTCAGGGCAAAAATTTGGCAATGTCTGGAGATACTTTTGGTTGTCACAACTGAAGGGTGGTCCTGGCATTTCATGGGTAGAGGTCATGGGTAGAGGTCGGTGTATACACCACTAAATATCCAGCAGTGCACAGGGCAATCCCCACAACAAAGAATTACCTGGCCCAAAATGTCAGTAGTGCTGAGGTTAAGAAACTCCAAGCTATATACATGCATGTAAGTTTCAGTTATTATTTCTTTACAAAATTGAGATCATATTAAACTCATTTCTCTGCATCTTGTTTTCTCACTCAATAATCCTAATTACAACAACACAAAATTAACTGCTATCACATGAATTAACTATGTATGATGGTTGCTTAATATTTCATTATGTGGATGTAATCTAATCTATGTAACCATTCGCCCGCTGACATATTCAGTTTGTTTTCTGGTTTGGGGTTTTGTTTTTTTTGTTTGTTTTTGCCACTACACCCTTATTTTAGTTTTGCAGATCCCTAAAGCAAGTCCCAAGAGGAGGGTTTCAGTGGAATAGTTTGTTTGGAAAGTGGAAGGAACGCCAGGGGGGTAGTAGGAAAGTGAGACAGGGAAGGGAAGACAGCCCACGGAGGGCGCAGTGTCCAGACTGCTATTCCTGTGAGGGTTCTCAGAGCCGGTGTAAAAAATGTGCTTCCAGAGTTTTCTATCCAAGGATGAGGGAGCTGGGAGTATTTAGACCAATTCACACCAGTGATGGGCTGTGGGCTACTCCTAGGGAGCACTGTCTTTCCAGTGCTTTGTAAGCGTGACTAAGAGGGCTCCAGCAACGATCGCAGGCAAAGAACTCTACGTACTGTCCACTGGAAGGCAGGCTGGTGGGCGACAATGCAGCACCATGAGCAGAGGGAAGGTGCACGCTGCTGAAAACCTGCCGTACTCCTTGCCATCCATACCTTTATCTGTAGTACTGTTATTTCTGTGGGATGGCATTTTAATAGTGGAATTGCTGGGTTACAGTATATATTCGCATTAACTTCAATAGATGCTACCTGAGTGCTTTCACAAATAACTCATAATTCCCAATGTCACCTGCAGATTTTGAAAGTGCTCTTTTCCGCACATCCCTGTCACCGAAGAATGTCATGACCCCTTGCAATTTAGTCCGTCTGGTAAGTGAAACATGATGTCTTGTTACTTTAAAAAGTATTCTGACTAGTATTTTTGTTTGTTGGCCAAATAGCTTTACCCTCCTGTAAAATATCTCTTCATCCATTTTTTGGTAGGTCATTTTGCCCTTTTTGACAAATAACTCGCCTGTTCAAAGTGTGCAATTCTATGCCTTTGCTATTAGCCGACTTGAACAACCATCATCACAATCAATTTGAGAACATTTTGTCACCTTTGAAAGAGACCCCTGTACCCATTAGAAGTCACTCCATATTTCTTCAAACTCCGAGCCCCAGACAACAAATAATTTACTTTTTATCCTTCTATATTTTCCTATTCTGAACATTTCCTGTCAATGGAATCATTCATGTGCCTTTTGTGACTGCCTTCTGTTCCCTTGGTATAATGTTCTTAATGTCCATCCATGTCGTAGCATGTTTCAGTATTTCATTCCTTTTTATGGCCAAACGATATGTCATTGCATGGACAGACCGCATTTTACTCGCGCGTGCATCCGTGAATGGCCATCGGGTTGTTTCCGCTTTTTGGCTATTGTGAATAATACTGCTGTGGGCATTGATGTACAAATTGTTTTGTGTGGACGTATGTTTTCATTTAGCTTTTTACCTTAGAGACATAGACAGGAGTGAAAATGCTGACTCATATGGTAATGCCACGTGTAACCTTTTGAGGGAGGTGCTGCCATCCCACAAGATGTTTAAGGGAATACCTTTAGGAAAGGTGACAAAAAGAAAGAGGAAGAAAGACAAGGTGTGAGTGACCAGGGCTTTCAGGGTCAATACTTTAAAAGCTATCGGATGAATACTTCATCCCTTAAATAGTGGTTGAGCGTCTGTCATGTGCTGGGTACTGGTCTACTTGCCAGGGCCACTGCAGTGGAAGACAGACAACAAATCAATCAGGAAATAAATGCATGATGATTTCAATGAGTAAAACGTGCCAAGAGGAAGATGAAACAGGATGTTATGATGGGGGTGAGGGTATGTTAGATACAATGGTCAGGGAAGGCTGTTCTAAGGATGTGTCTTTTGAAGCTGAACCTGACAGAAGATTCCCTCCCTGGGTCCAACACTAGAGGCCGAACCATGATGGATCAAAATCATACTGGCTGTCCTGTTCACCTTTAGTCGGTGATTTGTTGGGGAGTGAGTTGTGACTCAGTTCTGGAAAAAGACATGGAACGGTAAGCCTATTGGGGAGCTTCTTGGGAAGCCAAAGTTAAAATCCACACAAAGAGAAAGCCCCTTTGCCTCTGCCTTCACTTCTTTCTGTAGAAACTGTCTTGGAAGGATGTTATATTTACAGCTGGGTCAATAAGAACAGGGACGGTGAGAGACATAGCCCTTGATGACATCATGCCATTGCTGAGTTAATTCTGAACCACTGACCGACAGACTTCATGTAATAGAGAATAAATGGCTTTATATTAGTTGGGTTTCCTGTGACTTGCATCACAGACAGAAGACATAATAAATGAAGTGAATGAATAAGTGCTTGTCTACATTTATACAGATATACCTGAATCATTCATTGTATTTTTGTTATCATTCATTATAATATCCAAAACGCATATCATATTGACTAGTGCTCAATAAATACTTATTAAAATTATGAAATAAATAAATGATGAATGGGAGTGAAAATACAAAAATCAGGATCTGAGATAAACCTTAGTGAACGCACTTAGGTAATTGCTCCATAAAGCAATTTATCTTAATGCCTAAGATCAGCAAGTATTCAGAGGTTGCAAATTGCCAAACACATTTTTGATTTGGTTAGATATATTCTAAATTTAAGAAATGGAATGCAAATCAGCAGAGACTAAAAGCTTTTGCTGGCTCTGACATAATGTACTTTGGCAGGGGAAAAACTTAATAGTGGGACTAGAATAAAGAATTCAGTGTAAATTGAAGAAACTGATCTCAAAAATTCAGCTTACGTCATCTTTTAACATATATATCTCAACCGCCCAGAAGAATATATATAACATTGTGAGGAACATGTGGATCTATTAGCCCCATTTAAAAATGAAATTCTCCCACATCGGTGCCAGTTAAATACCCTCTGAAGCAACTGAGTGTGCTTCATCCTTTAGTCCTTCCCAGGTAGCCTCTCAGCAGATTGTCTTACATTAGAAACTGTGCAGGAAGGCGTTTAATGCATGTAATAATTTTATCTTGTTTACAGAAATTTGTTGTCAGCTAATATGTGCAGGTAGTAATCACGATTATACATGGTGTCGGACTGAAGGAAATATGGCATACAGGAGTCCACATATGTATCAATAATGGTCTAAAACAAGAGCACTCAGCTTGTCTGATTATTCTTTTCGCTTCCTCTCTCCCTGTCATTCATTTCCTTCCCATGAACTCTTAAAATCTATCCCTTTAAAATAACAAAATAATCTGTTAACCTTCTACCTCACGCTAGCCAACTCCAAATCTCCCTTCTATCTCTCATCTTCAAATTCCTTGTGTTGTCCATACTACCCTGAAGCAGACTGAGTTAGTGTCCCACTCAACTCCTCTCTTTACTCAGTTTCCAGTACCGGCCAGTGGTATCCTACTTTAAGAACCTGGACATTCTACCTGGGGACTTCTCTCCAGAATCATACAGGGCACATCAGAAATGTTGAGGAATTCACGCTCTTGGAAATATCCCTCAGCCAATGATGGGCTTCCTAGTTTGTGGTGAGATGAGTCTAACTCTGCAGTATGTTCTACATTGTCTCTCAGAGATTCCCAGTGGGGCTAACAGACAGTTGCCCACAGCAATAATATGTTTGGTATATCACCCTTTACTTCTTTACTCACTTCTTTCCCTTTCTTTCTTACTCCCCCTCTCCCTTACTATTGCTTCCTGGGATTGTCTCCCAAACAAACCACTTGAAGTCAAGTCTTTGTCTCCGAATCTGTTTCTGAGAGACATATCCATTTCTATCTTATCACCTCTCATCGCTTTTCAGCAGTTGCCATGTGGGTTCTGCCCCATCATATCACTGAAGACCACCATGTCAATGTATGCAAAGGATACTTTCAGTCCTAACTTAGTCTCTCAGTGACATTACACAGATGGACTGCATACACTTCTTGAAACACTCTCTTGATGACATGATACTGTGTACTTCCAATTCTCCTTTTACTTCTTAACTTGTTTCTGCCTGGTCTCCCTTGTGGCAGCATCTGTCTCTAACTGACCACTAAATGTTAAAGCTCCTCAAGACTTGATTATGATATACTCCTCTTCTCAGTCTATACTATCTCTGGCTGATTTCATCCACATCTTCATCTTCACCCTTAAGGGAATAACTCACACATTTGCATCTTTCACATAAACCTATAGTCTGCACTCCAGACATGAGTATCTAATTGTCTACTTTATTCCATTTTGATAACTTAAAGGACAAAACTAGGGGTGTTGGAAAGGGGAGGGAGGAGGGGAGGAATGGGTGGGTGGGCTGGAATGGGAATAAAGGATAGAAACTGTACTGAATAAACTAAAATAAAAAATTAAAAAAAAAGAACATTTCAAACTCAAGAGGATCTGAAAGAAAATATGAGTTTTCCTCCAACACCCTATACTATCCTATTGATCTCATGTCAGGGAAGTTTAACACTATTTATCTAGTTTTGAAAGGCTGAACTCTAGTCATCATTCTCAATTCATCTTTCTTCTTCTTCACCATTCCTCAAAACACACGTCTAATCCATCATTAATTAGATCCTTTTGAGTGTTCACCCTCCCAAGTCAGGTCTCCTTCCATCACTGTTTATGGTGCCCTTACCCTCTTCTACCTTGATTTGGGGTGGTGAACACACAATACAATATACAGATGATGTGCTATAGAACTGTGCACTTGAAATCTTTATAATTTTATTAGTCAATATAACCCCAATAAATTCAAGAAAATTTAAAAATTCTTTTGATTTTAACCTGTTAAATATTTTTGAACCTGTCAACTTCATTTGTCCCTCTGCCATCTTTCAAACCTCTTTGCAAACACCTCTTAATTTGCTGGCCCACTTCCTCTCTGTTGCCATGATCCATTCTGAACACTGTCGTTAAAGTGGTAGGATTGTGTCCATACTCACCCCCTCCCCATATTTAAACCACTTCCCACATTACCTCGATCCCTGCATGTCTTCCATCTGGCTGTTCCTGAGTTATATCCTTTATAATTATCCAGTGATCTAGTAAGTAACATACTTCTCTGAGTTCTATAAGCCACTCTAGCAAATTAATTGAACCCAAGTGGGGAGGGGCTATTGGAACCTCTGTTTTATAGCCAGCCAGTCAGAAGTACAGGTAGCAGCTTAGATTTGCAGCTGGCTTCTGAAGTGTGATGTGGGGGTGGGGCGTGCAATCTTGTAGGATTTAACCCATGGAATCTGATGCTCTCTCTAGGTAGGTGGTGTCAGATTTGAGTTGAATTCTTGAACATCCTGCTGGTGTCTGAGAATTGTTGGCGTGAATGGAACCCCATCCTCCACAGTGGAACTGGATCCAGAAAGCCAAATTTACTATATCCTTGAATTACAGTGATTATAGTTGAGAGTCACAATTATTTGTTCATTAAATGAATAACTGCATTAGATCAATGAATAATGAAAAGCTACATTCCCAAAGCTAGAAGAATTTTATCTCCTGTTACAATCTGAATTGTAGCCCCCCAAATTCATATATTAAAACCCTAATCCCTAGTACTTCAAAATACAGCTGTGCTTGGAAATAGGGCATTTAAAGAGGTAATTACGTTAAGATTGAGACTTTAGGGTGGCCCTATAATCCAATATAACTGACGTCCTTACAACACAGACGGGAAGACAACCATGTAAGGACACAGTGAGATACATTAGAAGAAACCAGACCTACTGACATCTTGATCTCGGACTTCTAGCCTCCCAAACTGTGAAAGAATACATTTGTTACTTAAGCCATCCAATCTGTGAATTTTGTTATGGCAGCTCCAGCAAACTAATACATCTTGGTTATCTCAATGGGCTGGTGTATACTCTCTTGGAATGCATCCAACACCATCTTGTTCCTCAAGAACTCTTCTCACATGCTTTGCCACTTCGTCAAGTAGTTTTTGACGGTGCCAGGATGTTCCCATCTGCTTTAAGTGAGGCAGAATTCATCATTGTCCCATGTGTTCAGCTTGAAAGCCAATCTTTATAAATTGGGGGATAAAATGACCTTGATGTTATGATAGTACCCTCACTATGTGGGTAGAAATCAATAGTAATACAAAAGACAAATTTTTTTTGGAGGCAACAGACAGTACCTTTTAAGGAAGCTGCCTTTGGGCTATTTATGATACCTTCGTGGTTGGGGAATTTAGTTTCCCTCACTTTTTAAAGAACAAACAACAATATTTCCTACAACTCTTGTGACCAAGAGTTCTAACATTTTTACACTATCAGTTTTTCTTAGAGCAGAAGCGGTGACTGGTAAAGTCACATGTTTGAAGTAAGATGCTTTACATAGGATGGTGGTATTATTCAGTAGCAGGAGAGAGTGTTTTCTATTTGTTTATCTTTAAAGAAAATTGCATCTTAGTTTATTAATTTCTTATAGATAGTATTAAGTGTAGGATGATCATTCCCCTGGATTATGTTGTATTATTTCTATACGTGGTACTGTAATTGGTTAATAGCCTAATTGCAATGTTAGCCATGTTTTCAAATATGATTAACATTTCTCTGTCTTTTCCTTAATGCTCCATTAACTAGTGCAAAGTAAGTGGTCCTACTGCCAAAAACTTTTTCCATTAAATGGAAAATACATTTACTCGCTTTGTGAATTAGTTAAAGCCATATGGAATTTAGAGCAGAAGATTATAACTTATGCATTTTGTTTTAGAGATTTGGAAAATGCAGAGTCACTTGTGTCCAATGGGACTCTCATATCCTCTTATATCTTAAAATGAAAACACAAAAACAAATGTTTCAACTGTTTCTCAACTATCATAATCTTCATGTGTAGGATTACAGCAAGATTCCAAGGCATATGTGATTAAGAGCAATGAGCTATATGAACATCGAAACCTTTGGGTGGAAGATTTTTCAATGGGTTTTGTCCCAATTCCATAAATGTCTAATATTTTAGAAATTTGAGCACGGGGTGGAGGAGAGGACTTACCAGCTGGTAGCTGCGGTGATGGATGGCTTTATCCCTAGCCTGAAAGAAATCATGTGCCTGTTTAATTCAACAGCTGTGCTGAGCCAGGCACACAGGTGTGCAGTAGGGAGACCCACACATGAATGATTACTTGTTCAAAGATTTGGGTGAAGAAGAGACTGTGGTGGCTTAAGCAATAGAACATATTGAGGATTTTTGTCCTCTGCGTGTCTTTTCTTGTTCCTTAGCTCAGTAACTATTTACTGAACACCTACTACGGGCTAAGCACAGAGTAGCTGATCTGCATCTACACAACACGATGTGGCATAGAGAGCAGTGGCACTGGTCCTCATGGCTTGCTCCACGGAAGACCAACTCCAAGGGCTGATGTCCATTCATGGACATCCTTGAAGGAATTTTCTGAAAGTTGTCTCTGGAGACATCTAACATAGAAAATTGAAGATCATTTTCATCTATTTTCCAAAGCCTAAGACTTAAGTTCTCAAACCTGAGCATGTATCAGCATCGCCTGAAGAACTTATTAAAACAGAGTTTGCGGGGTCTCTGCCCCAGAGTTTCAGATTCAGTAGGTCTGGAGTCCTACCCAAGAATTTGCATTGCTAACAAGCTCCAAGTTGATGGTAGTGTAGGTCTTCGAACCACACTGGTTGAACGAGTGGGCCAGGATGCAGCCCCGAGAAGCCAGAATCCCCTTTGTTCTTACCTGGATATTACTCTGGGCCCTCTCAGCTCTTTTGTCCTGAAGGCGCCTCCTAAGAAGGCACATGCACCTCTCAGTTTCACAACCCAAAACTCCCCATTCAAGAAGGAGAGAAGAAGCATCATCAGAAGGAGGTGTTCTATCACTGCTTCATTACTAATTGCAGGAATTGCACTTCCATCTTAATAACAGATGACTTGTTGAACACTTGCTATATGCCAAACACTATGCTAGGACTTTGAATAATACTGCAGTGACATACATTTAGTGCTTTGCCTACATGGTAAGCTCTATTCATAGTAATTTAATCCTACCAAAGCTCATTTTGTAGGTGAAGAAACTGAGGGAAATAGAAGCTAATATTTTTCCGAGAGACGTGACATATAGCTAGTGAACAATGGAACCAAAAACAACAACAAACAAGAAAATTTAAGTACTTAACCATGAAGATACAGTACCTTTCAATATGTGCCTGTCTGGCTAGCTAGCTAGCTAGCTAGCTATATAAATTTCATTTAATCTTCACAAGAATCTTTAAAAAATTAAGCATCATTAGTCCCATCTGTAACTGAGGCACCTGTAGTTTAAAGACATTAACGGCTTGCCCACAGGTCAAGGATGGATGGGAATGCAGGCTGGCTTACTTCTTCTGAGCACCTGCTTCTAGCATATAGAGGATTATACTTGCCTCAGCAGGTAGAGACAGCCAGCAGTCTCCCAGTGCTCATGTGTACCCTTGACCTGGCTAGAGCCCCTCTCCAAAGTGACTGAAATGAAAGGGGAAGATGGGGTAGGGCCACCAGGATTCATGTCGCCGGAATGATGAGGTACACACATCAAAGGGCCGGAACAGCTCCTCCAATAGAGAGACAGTGACCAGAATTTCCCCAAGTGCCGAGAATTTTAGTGTTGGGCCTTTTGTTCTCCAGATTAAGATGTCTGCTCATAAAGGTCTGCCTGGGCTCATATTTGGATCCATCAATACTCAGGATTTTCTGAGTCCAGAGTGCAATTTACTGCGAAAGCAGGCACCTCTTAATAGTGCTCCCTTCAGGATGGAGGCACTCATTCCTCCAGCTGCTGAAAAAATTGGTGACTGACAGCTTACAGTTGAGTCCATCTCCAAAAATTCCCCTGTTCTGAAGAGAGCCACTTCATCCAAGGTTACACTTCCTTGGTGGTTAGGAGGAATCCTCTATTAAACAAACGGTTGACTCACGGACATAAAAACCCAAACACCTCCTTGCAATTCAGGGTATCTCTGTAGGACCATCCCAGTTCCAGAGGTCCTAGGGGGACTAACCTGGTTTTGCTAGGACATGAGACTATAAGTGATAAACCTGGGACAGTCTCAAGCAAATTGGGACAAGTTGATCACCCTAAGAGATCCCCTTGTGATTATCTGGGGCCCATCCTCTTCTTCCCAAGCCTGCTTCGTTCCCCTGCCTCTCAGGTGTTGATTTCAATACCATTTCCTAGTAAGTTTCCTGCAGGCTAATCCTCTCCTCAGAATCTGCTTTTCAGGCTTTCCCAAAACTTGACAAGTTTCTCCTAACACCTGTGACAAGCAGACTTTAGGGAAAATGCTAGAGGGAACTGCCACCTCCTGTAATCACTCCTCCTTCCCTCACCTGCTAAAGTATTCATAGAAGGGTCTAGAGAGATGGTGCCAAATGTGGTGGACAAAATGAAGGTAGCTGGGATCACGGCCAAATACTGAATTCAGTCAGCATCTCCAGTAGTGTAAATCCATTAGTCAGAATAAAGCCACCATATCCGAAAAACAGTGGAGGAAAGCTGACATGTGCTATAATGAATGCTTATAGTATTTTTCACTTTTAAAAAATTTTATTGAATTTATTGGGGTAACACTGGTTAATAAAATTATATAGGTTTCAAGTGTACAATTCTACAATACAAGGTATCTTGTATTGTGTGTTCACAACCCAAAGTCAAGTCTCCTTCCATCACCATTTATTCCCTCTCTACCCTCTAAACCTCCCTAATCCCTTTCCCTCTGGTACTCACCATACTATTCTCTGCGTCTATGAGGGTTTTTTTTTTTTTGGCTTAATGCACTCACTTTTTCACCCAGCCCCCCAATCCCTCCCCCTCTGACAGCTGTCAGTCTTCTCTACCCATGAATCTGCTTCTATTTTGTTTGTTAGTTTATTTTGTTCATGAGATTCCACATACGAGGGAAATCATATGGTATTTGCCTTTCTCTGACTGGCTTATTTCACTTAGCATAGTAGTCTACAGGTCCATTCATGCTGTCACAAGGGGTAAGATTTCCTTCTTTTTAGAACCAAGTAGTATTCCATTGTGTAAATGTACCACAGCATTTTTATCCACTCATCTACTGCTGGTCACATGGGCTGCTTCCAAATCTTGAGTATTGTAAATAATGCTGCAATGAACGTAGGGGTGCGTTTGCTCTTTCTCATTAGTGTTTCATGTTTCTTCAGATAAAGCCCCAGAAGTGGGATCACTGGGTCATAAGGCAGTTCTAGTTTTAATTTTTTGATGTATCTCCATACTGCTTTCCACAGTGGCTGCACCAGTCTGCATTCCCACCAACAGTGCACGGGGGTTCCCTTTTCTCCACATTCTTGCCACACTTGTTATTTGTTGATTTATTGACAATAGCTATTCTAACAGGTGTGAGGTGACATCTTGTTGTGCTTTTAATTTCCATTTTTCTGATGATTAGTGTGTTGAGCATGTTTTCATACGTCTGTTGTCCACGTGTACGTTTTTCCTGGAGAAGTGTCTATTCAGGTACTTGGCTCATTTTTAAATTGGATTTTTTTTTTGGTGTTGTTTCTTGGTGTAAGATCTTTATAGATTTTGGACAGTAACCCCTTATCAGATATATCGTTGGCAACTGTGTTCTCCTATTCAGTGGGCTGACTTCTCATTTTGTGGATGGTTTCCTTGGCTGTGCAAACCCTTTTTACTTTGATGCAGTCCCATTTGTTTGTTTTTTTCTTCTGTTCCCCCTGCCGGAGGAGACATATCAGAAAAAATATTGCTATGAGACATGTCTAAGATTTTACTGCCTGTGCTTTCTTCTAGGATTTTTCTGGTTTCAGGTCTTACAGTTAAGTCTTTAATCCATTTTGAGTTTAGTCTTGTGTATGGTGTAGGTTGGTGGTCTAGTTTCATTTTTTGGTACCTATCTATCCAGTTTTCCCAACACCATTTATTGAATAGATTGTCTTTTCCTCATTGTATTGAACACTTGTAGTTTTCATCTGTGGAAAATCCTGTTCATCCTGAAAGAAAGTTTTAAAGACTCTCTATCTTAAAGTCTAGTCTGTCTGTCCCCTTCTCTCCCTCCCTCTCTCTTTTGCTTTTGTCAGGACTTTGCCTCTGCCAAAACTTTTCCTAATACAAATGTGTTTGCTAAGCCTGACTCCCAAAGCCAGATGCAGCCTTACTGCATTTTAAATTTTATAAAATATGGGCTATAATCAAGGTAGAGATCCTTACCAAAAAATAATTAGCTTTGGGGATAGAAACCTCAACAGAATCATAATAATTAAATTGGCTCCCTGTTTTTATTTTATTGAGAACACAGAGCTACATTGATCTTTTCCAAACAGATGCTGATTCACGTGGCCCCTCGCAGATCTTTGCTGAAGTGCTTATAGAAAAAGAAGCAAACTTGAGAATTCAACCTCAGTACACTAACAGGTTTTGGAAAATTCCAACACTTGGAGATTCAAAGTGCATGGCTTGGGCTTCTAAACTCATCTAAGTGGGAGGACTTGAGTGGGAGATCCTTTAACTCTCTTCTGGGTCTACCAACATGGAGGGAAAATGACAGAAGAGAACAAGATTGGCGTAGTTGCATTTTTCCAAGATAAAAAATTCTAGAAATCTGTTACATAACGTGAATATGATTAACTTTACTGAACTGTACAGTTAAAAAAAAAAAGTTTTGCCTCTGGCTGGTGTGGCTCAGTTGAGTTGGTTGGAGCATTGTCTCACAAAGTGAAAGGTCATGGGTTCGATTCCCGGTCAGGGCACATGCCTAGGTTTCAGGTTCTGTCCCCAGTCAGGGTGCGTGTGAGAGGCAACCAACAGATGTTTCTCATATCCATGTTTCTCTCTCGCTTTCTCCCTCCCTTCCCCTCTCTCCAAAATTAGTAAGCATGTTGTTGGGTGAAGATATGAACAAGGTTAGAAGGCTAACTTTTATACTATGTATTTTTATCACATTACAAAAAAAAGACAACGGGAACCTTTAGACCAAGCGTGAAGTAGCAAATGACCTACTTATTGCTTCTGCTTGCAGTTCAGACCTGATCCTCGCAGGAGGCCTGTAGAGAAACCTCAGAGCTCAGAATGGCCCCCACACCCAGTACATGTTTCTCTGAAACCCACTCTTTTTCTAATCTTCTGACCTCGATTCCTCAACCTGTACCTCCACTGTTCTTGCTCAATTTTCATCTCCCAGGACCCCCCTGCCCTTCTGCACCCCAATGCATGTGCCCCCTCCCTGTCAAATGGCCTGGCATTTACTTTGTGTGGGATCCCTTCATACAGGTGTCCATCCGTACACTGAGCCAGAGGTCACCAGCAGCTTGTGCTTCGGTGCTTCTGGCCCCCTGGCATTTCAGAAGAGGGTTCTGTGCCTGAAATACGCGCTCCCCGTCCTCATGAAGTTAGGCATGCCCCCTATTTTATTCCACGGCCCCATTTAGATCCTGGCTGCGTTGCCTTATACTTGCTTGTTTCTATTTCATCTGCTTCCATTTCTGTCTCCCCAGCCAATACCAGACTGAGCAACTTGAGGACTGCAACTGGTAGTGACTAATTAGAAAGCTCTCACCTTTTTATTTCTATGATAGCATGAATCATTTATTTTTAATTCCCCAGTTTTTGATAATCCTGATAAAAGTGAGTTGATTCTGAGAATGACTTTTGTTTGAGAAAGATTTTGTTATTGATTTGCACATATCACTTTTAGTAGGCTTTCTCTGATTTTATATATCAGAAAAGTATACAAGTCACTCAATAACTGCTATAAGGTGATTTTATTGATTGGCCCCATGGGAAAAGTAAAATAGTCTTTATCTACTATGGAAATCAGTCTTTTTAAATATAAAAGGCTTGGTGTTAGTGTAAATAAGTGAGCTGTGGCATAAAATGATTTCTTTTGCTGTCAGCAATGCTTTATTCGGTCTTATTTATGTCACTGTTTCTAAGTTTCCATCTCAAAAGGAAAAAGCAAATCCATTTGATGTCACCTTCTCTTAGCTAATTGTTGAAATGAAAACTATCAAGTCCAAAAATAGTTAGAGTTCTGATTTCTAAGAATAGAGAATGAACTAGGCACAGAACAAGACTTTTTTCGACTTCTACATTGATCAAAGCTATATTTTTTATGTTCAAAGTTATAATGTGCCTAACATGCATATGTAATGGTTTTGCACATTTATATAAAAACCAGATGTCTGCTTTGCCATTGGCCCCTTCCAGAGAAAATCACTTTCCCCTCTTCTACCTGATTTATTTTTTATTGAATTATTCTATTTCTCTACTAACATGTCTCTCTCAATAACTGCTGTCTCTTCATTTTTTAGCTCAGGCAAAATTAATCAACTTCCAGCTGTGGAAATGAGCATTTAACACCCTCCCTTTTTCTCAATGTTCTTATATCTTAATTCCCGTTAGACCAATATTGCTGTTTACCCTACGATGGCTATAGAAATTCTACACATGGGTGAGCTTTATAGTAAAATATGATTACTTTTCCTTCCATACACTTTTGATTCTCCTGTGATTGGTAATTGCCTCATTTTTGTATAGCAATATTAAGTTTTCTATGTACTTACAATTAAACATAATTAAATTCCATACTTTCTGGCAACTGTGTGAATCTCTTCTCAAGAGCTCCAGTCACATCAATTGTCCTTCGATGTTCTTTTTTTTTTCTCCCAGTGCTTTCCCATCTGTGCTACTCTGGAGGAGCCGCCTTCTGGCCCTTCTGCATTGGTACCGTGCTGAAAAGCATCCTCACCTCTCTCCTGTGTTGGATCTCCTGGGTTTTGTAGTTAAGTGCTCCCTTGTTGGTAAAAAAAAGAACCATCCTGCTGTGGCCTCCTAATAAAGAATATGAAATGGGAAGTTTTTGAGACCTTATATGTCTTCCCAGTTGACCGATAATTTGGTTGAGGATAGAATTTTAGGTGGGCAATAATTTTTAAAGCATTGTTTCATTGTCTTCTAGCTTCCAGGAACATTGTTGAGAAGTCTGAAATTGTTCCAGTGTGTGACTTGTGTATTCTCATTCATCTCCCCGATCCCCGATCTTCTTACTCTAGCTCTGTCTTTCTCTAGCTCTCTCAACTTGTATTTAGGATCTTTAGTACCCAGGATCCCAAATTTCTTTTTTATTAAACGTTTTGTTTATTTATTTTAAGAGAGAGGGGAAGGGAGGGAGAGAAACACCAATGTGAGAGAAAAACATGGATAGGTTGCCTCTTGCACGTGCCCCAACCAGGGATGGAACCCAATCCAGGCCTGTGCCCTGACTGGGAACTGGACCAGCGACTTTTGCTTTGTGAGACAATGCCCAGCCAACTGAGCCATGCCAGCCAAGGCAGGATCCTGAATTTCTTGATGAGGGGTCCTAGTATGTGTTTATTACCCATTGCCCTACTGGCACTGTGAGTTTTTCAATTTGGAAATGTATATTCTTTGATTCTGAATATTTTCTTCAATTGCTTCATTTATAATTTTTGCCTCTCTACTTGTTCCTTTCTCGTTTTGGAGCACCTATTATTTGGATTTTGGACATGCTCGACTGGTCCTTTAATTTCCTTTTCTCTTTTATTTTTCTATCTCTTTATTTTTTAAGCTGCTTTCTGAAAAGTTCTTGAAATATATCTCCCAACCCAACCATTGAGGTATTCATTTATGCTATCTTTTTTTTTAAGTTGAAGACACATAGTTATCTTCTGAATGTTCATTTTTAATAACATTCTGCTCTTGTTTCATGCTTATAATATCTTCTCTGGTGACATTAATGGTAG
>CM052552.1:64748601-64765632 GCA_028533065.1 Trachops cirrhosus
ATGTTCATTTTTAATAACATTCTGCTCTTGTTTCATGCTTATAATATCTTCTCTGGTGACATTAATGGTAGACCTGTAAAGTTTTCATTTTTTAAATTGTCATATCCTTACATAACCACTATAACCTCTTTTAAAAAAAAATATTGTATTTTTCTCATTACCATTTAACTCCCTTATACCCACTCCCCCCCAGCAATCACCACACTGTTGTCCATGTCCATGAGTCCTTTTTCCTTTTTGCTTGATCCTTGCAACCCCTAACCTGCCCCCTCCAATAGCTGTCATCCTGCTCTCCATCTATGAGTCTGTCTCTGTTTTGCTTGTTAGATCAGTTTGTCCATTAGATTCCATGTATAAGTAAATCATACGGTATTTGTTTTTCTCTGACTGGCTTATTTCACTTAGCATAACGTTCTCCAGGTTCATCCATGCTATCACAGAGGGTAAAAGTTTCTTTTTTTACAGCCAAGTAGTATTCCATTGTATAAATGTCCCATAGTTGTTTTACCCATTCATGTTAATGGGAGAGCACATTCGCCAATACATCTGATAAGGGGTTAATATCCAAAATTAATAAAGAATTTAACAAAACTCAACACCAAGGAAAAGCAAGTGATCCAATTAAAAAATGGGCAAAGGGCCTGAATAGACACTTCTCCAAAGAGGACATACAGATGGACAATAGACATATAAAATGATGTTCAATGTCACTAATCATCAGATAAATGCAAAGTAAAACCACAAAGGGATATCCCCTCACACCTGTCAGAATGGCCACCATCAATAAATCAACAAACAACAAGTGTCGGCGAGGATGTGGAGAAAAGGGAAACCTAGTGCACTGTTGGTGGGAATGCAGACTGGTGCAGCCACTGTGGAAAGCAGTATGGAGATACATCAGAAAATTAAAAATGGATCCGTCCTTTGACCCAGCAATCCCACTTCTGGGAATATATCAGAAGAAACCCAAAACACTAATTGGAAAGAACATAATCAACCCCTGTGTTCATTACAGCATTACTTACAATTGCCAAGGTATGGAAGAAGCCACTATAATCTCTTTCTTGCTTTTTCTCTGGTAGGTTGTTTTTGGTCTCTGTATTGTATATTAGAGGCTGGTCTCAGATACCTGGTAATTTTTGCTGTGTTATATTTAAGAGTGTGGGATTAAATGCATGCTTAGAGGCTCTGGCCAATCAGAGTCTCTCACACTCTTGGCTGAATGATGAGTCTAGGAATGAACACATTATCCCAGGCCAGGTTAATAAGTGTCCTCCTTGGATGACTGGGGAAAACTGCTTCCGATTCCTGATGCTACTGAGCCAGTAGGACAGGAACCTTGACTTGCTGGTGCCACCTTGACCTATGCATGGGGAGAGCTTTCAAGAGATGGAGAGACAGACAGAATGTAGATAACATCACCTGAAGCCCTGGATCTGGTTAATTGTATCCCTTAACTTCTTCACAGCTTCAGCTACTGTACCCCACTTGTTTTGAGTTGGGTTTCTATGACCTTCAACTGAAAGTTTTCAACACATACATCTTTCACAATGTTTTTCTGTCTGCCCGAAAATAATGTCATTTGTGCCACCTACAAAATCAAAGTGTCATCAACTATTCATCATTTCACTTCAGTTTTCTCATAATGGCTCATATACGCTGTGAGTACCTGCATGTCATCTAGTGTCCAAATAGCAACAGTGAGAATGGAAAATATAAAAACAGACACAAAAGTACCATTACAAGCAGCAGTAATGATAAATTCACATTTTCTCCGAGTGCCATATCCTCTCCCTCAAAGATTTCATTTGGTTCTGGGCTATTCAAGTAGGGAGAAATTGTACCAAAAATTGTTCTCCAATTTGTTATTTTCCACTCTTACTGATTTCCTCTTGGTGGTGTATGTATTAATGCTTCTTTCTTAGAGTCTTTCTGCACTTAGCTTGTTTGTGAGAACAGTGTAAATATCCTTTATTCATAATGTCTTTATTTCCCAAATACAACTATTTTTGATCATGAACATTTTTACATAACCTCTTTAAAACTCATATTTCTTACATAATTTCCAGTTACACTTTTTAGAAGGTAGGAAATAACTTCTTGATTTGAGAAGTATGTCTATTATTTAGCTAATTCTGGTTTACTTTCTTTCCAGATAAATGAGAATTTAGAATACCGTAATGATATTCACTGTTTTTGGTAAGCCATGTCTAAATGTAAAATATCCTTTAGCATTTCAGTGCTTCTAAAAATAGCTCTCATAAACTTCATATTCCTGCAAAATCAAGTTGTTTTGGAAAGTAGTTGTGAGCCTGTATCTCGCAGTGATATATCCACAGGGCCTGATACATATCCTTTTTTTTCTTTAAATCTTATTTGTTTCTTTTTTTTTTTTTGGATTTTATTTATTTATTTTTAGAGAGAGGAGAAGGGAGGGAGAAAGAGAGGGAGAGAAACACCAAAGTGTGGTTGCCTCTTGCTTGCCCCCAAATGGGGCCTGGCTGACAACCCAGGTGTGTGCCCTGACCGGGAATCGAATCAGCGACCTTTTGCTTCACGGGCCGGCACTCAATCCACTGAGTCACACTGACCAGGGTGGATGCATTTTCTGTGTCCATAAAAAGAGGGCACAGAATAATGATTAATTATACTTGGAATTACGAGGTCTGTCCAGAAAAAATCCAGCCATTGTTAATATAACAAAAACTGTTTATACGATATTGATGTAACCTGGCAGGCAAGGAGAGTGGACTGGAATGCGCATGCACGAACAATGACAACTTCACTGTACCAGTCAGTGGGGGTGGTAGACGCTGTTGAGTGAGCATGTGTAGTGCGTGGCCGTTGCATTCAAAATGACTGAGCAAGTAGAGCAACAAATCTGCATCAAATTTTGCATTAACCTTGAACATTCCTCTGTTGAAACTATTTGGGTGATTCAGAAGGCCGCAGCTATGGGCGAGTGGTGATTGGCAGCTTCATCACAGCAATGCGCCCACTCATGCGTCACATCTTATGCAGGATTTTTTGGCAAAACATCAAATCACTCAGGTGGCTCAGCCCCCTACAGCCCAGATTTGGTGCCCTGTGACTTCTGGCTTTTCCCAAAACTAAAATCACCTTTGAAAGGGAAGAGATTTCAGACCATTGATGAGATTCAGGAAAATACAGCATGGGCAGCTGATGGTGATTGGGAGAGCTGTGTGAGGTCTCAAGGTGCCTACTTGGAAGGGGACTGAGATGTCATTGTCCTATGTACAATGTATCTTATATCTTTTTCAATAAATGTCTCTATTTTTCATAGTACATGGTTGGATACTTCGTGGACAGAATTCGTAGTCTTGTCTGTCAATACTTTTACAGATCTGTATGATCAATGTGCCTGATTTTGAACACATCAGTAAAATGGTGTATATCAAATTTATTAGTCAGTTCTATCTGACATGAGCCTCTGGGCTTATAAGATGTTAGAGCTAGAAGAAAAAGAGACAATCATTCATTGAATTTCACGCTCCACTGTAAGTGTCATACAAGTAAGAAATACAGCTCTTATCTCAGAACCAGGAGTTGCTTGTAGAGCCAGGATTTTAAAATAAGGAATTGGGCATCACCAAGAAGAGGTAATGCATTTAGAGGCCCTGGAGAGAAGGACCAGGCGCCTTTCAGGCATCATCACCTGATGGTTAAGGCCCCAAGAGGACCTTCCAGTCCTTGTTTGCATCCCCTTCTGTCCTCTTCCTTTTCTATGGGATCCATGACTTTATCCCACTACTTTGTTTTAACCTTTTGCCAGATTTTCCATTTTGAATATTTCTACTTGCTCGCTCTCCCAAAATATGACTCTATGGCTAGATATAATGTGATTATTTTTCTCTGAGCCTTGTCTGATTTTAAAATACTTGTTAGATTTTCAGTCATTCGATCAGAAGGCAAAAGCAGTGTGCATCCTAATTTAAGGACAATTTGCTGATATCGTTACAATGAAACAGACAAGGAATAATACACAAGCATACACAGATTTAGTAATTGAGACAGATCCTAGTCTAAAGGTTTGCATAACTTTTTGTCAAGGATTCTAGGAAGCACCTCCTTCCACCAGGCAAATATGCAGAAGGTAGAATAATGAAGCATTTCTTTAAAATCCACACCTTCTTAGCCCTGGCTGGTGTGGCTCAGTGGATTGAGTGCAGTCCTGCGAACCAAAGCTTCGCTGGTTTGATTCCCAGTCAGGGCCCATGCCTGGGTTGCAGGCCAGGTCCCCAGTGTGGGGTGTGGTAGAGGCAACCACACACTGATGTTTCACTCCCTTTCTTTCTGTCTCCCTTCCCCATCTCTCTAAAATAAATAAATAAAATCTTAAAAAAAAATCCACACCTTCTTCTTCCTCTAGCCAGTGGAAAAATTGTTGTAAAGTGTGATCTAGAAAGCACAATGCAAAATTTCTGACCTTTAGGAAATTAAATGTCCGTGAAGTCCAGCTGTGCAAAAGCAGAAGATTTATCTACAGCAATGTCACTGGCCTTATTTTTCCTAGTGGCCCAAAGTAGAGGGTTTCCAGTTACACAACCATGAGGCTACAAGTAAGAATATGTTTTCTCTGAAGTAAATGTCTGGTGATTAATAAAACCAATAGCCTTGGCACCAAGAAGCTGTGCTTCTAGAGTTATAAAATTTATATTAGAGCATTCTAAGGCTTTTTCCAGCTATACAATTTTAGGCTGTATATCAATATAGCTGTGCCCTCTTGGAAGAAGTTTCTTTCTTTTTGTTCTTATTTTTGAAGGAAAAAGTCTTAGTTTGTGAAAAGACTTTTGTAAAACCCCCACTTTATAGAATATGGCAGGTCCATTTCCTTCAGGTCCCCCTCCCTCATTTATCTCTCCTTCTAGAAATAATGGGAAGGTTAAGTTGACTAACCCCTATAATTCCAACCTTTCTTGGCTTAATATTCTTACATGGGGTTTAAAACTCTGAACAGCTACATAGACATGCTCTTGCCTTGTTTTTCGAAAAGAATTTTATTCTTGACCCTCAAGAGTTGGCATAACTTACAATAAAACATTGAGGATTTTGTAGTAACTATTTCTGTTCACCACAGATGATTTTCCTCAGCGAAAGAGCTTTCATCAGAGGACCGTGCAAGGTAATGGTGAACCTCCTCACAGACAAGCATTTCGACTTTCACTGGGGGATGGTGTATGGGAAGAGATGAGCTAGATTTATGCTTCAATATTATTAAATAAGTTTCTGCCAGACATTTTTTCTTGAGTGTAAAAGCATTCCAACACTGGCACTTGAGTTTTATTCATGTCTGAAGTGACTTTCATAACCACCTTACTCAGAAGAGGTATAAACAGGACTGGATTTATTTTTTTCCCGATCGCTACTTGCAACCATGTACTGCCATATTTCTCTTCCCTGGCAAATAGTGAATCACTTCATGGATATCTTGGGATAGTCCATTATTTCCTGGTGGCTTTTAGTTACTTCAAGACCATCCCAGGTTACATGTTCAATCTCAGAGAGCTCATCTCCTCCATTGCCCCCAACACAGGCTTGAGCTGAGACAGTGATTGCAACTAGCCAGGAGAAGCTTAATCAACTCTGAGACAGGCTCTTCTCCACTCCACTTCCAGAACTAACTATAGGCAAGTGCAGGGAGGAGAGACAAGGAAAGAGACAGGTGCCCATTTCTAAGGCCTTTCTGGCAAGATTCGAAACTAATTATTAGTTAACATAACAATTATTAACCATTGTTAATTTTGTCATGAAAATGAGTATCTGGAGTTTTCACTCCTTTTATTTTTCCGTGTTCCTTTGCACTCTTAATTTGACAAATGAAGCTCTGAGATAATAAAAATAAAGGCAATAATGGCTGAATAATGTCTCCCCAAAATGTCCACATCCTGTGAATGTGTTATCTTACATTAAAAGAGGATTTTGCAGATGTGGTTGAGTCAAGACTCTTGAGTGCAGAGATTATCCTGGATCTCACAGTTAAATTCAAGGTGATCACAAGGGTCCTTATAAGAAGGAGGCCGGAGGATCGAAGTGATAATAGGAGGGGAAGGCTCTGTGAAGAAGGAAACAGAGGTGGGAGTGATGCAACCAGGAGCCAAGGAATGAGGGCAGCCTCCAGAAACTTTAAGAGTCAAGGAACAGGTTCTTTCCTGGAGCCTCCAAAGGGCCCAGCCCTGTGAAAACCTTAATTTTAGCTCCTTCAGGCTTATTTCAGACTTCTGAGCTCCAGAACTGTAACATAATAAAGTTTGTGGCAATTTGTTACAGGAACAATATGAAACTAATACAATAAGTAGTATTCATTGGGTGTATCCCATGTGCCATGCGCAGTTCTAAGTGCTATGAAGCTCCCTCTTCCCCCCCACAAATAAGGGAACTTGCCCCTAGGTCCACAGCTGCTATGTCCTGGGAGTCAGGACTCGGATCTGGACTTCAGACCCCACGTTGTTCCCATCGTGTTAAGAGTCAAAGATCTACCTTTTCTACTGAAAGTTGTGAGAGCTTCTTAGACCAATTGCTGATTCTAGACCTGGAGCAGGGAAGACAAGGTAACCCAAGGTGAGCCTGGAATATTTTGTAGTGCAAGGAAGGACTCAAAACACACAAGGACCCGGGCATGTCACAAGGACACAGGAGCCAACCTGTACAAGCTCCCAATGGTCAAAGCTGGGACAATTTGAGGAACAAAGTAAAAAAAAGTAGTATTGGAATATAACCCAAAGTATAAAAAACTCATGCATCCCTACTGATAATTGGATAAATAAATAAATAAATAAATAAATAAATAGGAGGGGGAGAAAAGACATACCTTCCTCACAGAAAAGTTCCAAATAATGCATTTAGCTACACATCCCCTCCAGGACGTCAAGTTTCATTCTCTACCCTCACCCCAATGGGGCTAAGTTTAGTGACGTCTTCTAAGGGCTAGAGAATGAGAAGGGAAAAGTAACTTTATGGTGAAGAAACCTGGCAGACAGCACCTTATCCAAATCATCAAGGTTAATATCACCAGCGATAAGTCATGTGAACGTAACGTATTCCCTGATGTGATGAGATGAGACAGGCACTTTGCCTCTGTGGTTCTTTCCTTCAAAATGTATTATCTTCCGTTCAAATCATAAGAAAACATCGGACAAACCCAAAATGAGGAACACTCTACACAATATCTGACCAGTGGTCTACAAAACTGTGAAGATCAAGAATCGTCTGAGAAACTGTCACGGACCAGAGAGCCTAGGGGGCCATGCCAACTAGAGGCTGTGTGGTGTACTGAATGGGGTCCTGCAGTACGAAAAGGATGTTGGTGGCAAAACTGGTGAAATCCAAAGAGAGTTTTAAAAAAGTAAAATGCAAAAGAGGGGGGAGGAGAGAATCTGAACTATGAACTGTGGATATAGAACACTGTTATTGTTTATTATTCTTCATCACAACAGTTTGATGCAGTATTTCCCATATTGCACAGAACCACAAGCAGTAAAGCAAGGTGGATTTTACTGTCCTCATTTTACCGTGTCATTCAATGCTCACAGCTCATTGGGCAAAGTCCTAAACAGATTAGTTATAATATCACATAACTCACTAAATCCCTTACAATACCCCTAAGTGGCAACTGAGTAACCAAGTTGTAACCAAGTAACCCTGGGGGAGTTACTGGTTTCGCTTCCATTTTCCAGAGGAAGATAATGAGGCACAGAGACGTTTATTGACTTGCTCCAGTTAACACAGCTAGTAAGTGGAGGAGCCTGGCCGTGAGCAGAGGTAGTTGGCTTCAAGTCTTGTCGATCGCCACCAAGCTATAGTGCCTTAGGTCTCTGGGCTCAGAGAGGTTAAGTGATTGGCTCAAAGTCCCAAAACCAGCTGGTTCAAAACTGAGACTACAATTGAAGTCTGCTCATTCCCAGCCCGGTGCTTTGCCCCCATTTCCAGGCACTACCAGCCACACTTATATTTCCTTTTCTAAAGCACACTGCAATTCTTAGAATTTCAGGAGCCAATCTGCGCTTGCTCTCCATGGCCAAAACAGAAACAATTTGAGCAACAAAATACAGTAATATTGGATTATAACACAAAGTATAAAATAAGTAACTGTGCATCCACACTAATATAAGTCAATGATGAAATAACTAAATAATTGGGGGAGAAAGGAATTCTCTGACTTGCACTCTTCCTGAACAACTCAAAACCCACTAAGCTGTCTCAGTTACATATATTTGTGGTCCTAGGTTGTATGACAAATAGAGAAAAAAAATCTTTGTCATTGTTTTAGTTTCCTGGCAGGATTCTGACGATTGTCTCAGAGCTGATGACAATTTGAAATTTCTTAGGCTTTGCAGATGTTGTCTTCACAGTTCTTGAGCTTTTTATAATTCTTGAGGTTTAACTCTGTTTACACTGCCTTTGTACTTGTCTTTCAGTACGTGTTCTCTGCATGTGGTCCATAGTGTAGATCGCCACCAGCTGTTGTCTTCAAAACGCTGTCGTAAAAATATAATAGAAGAATGACTTTCAAAATTGATAGGCTTCAGAGATGCTTTTATGATTCTTTTCAAACCTTGAAACTCTTTTCTGGTGTAATATTCAGATTGAATATGAAGAATAGTGAGTACTAACTGTGGTCATATTTTCTTTAAAAAACCTGTCAATCTCTCAGGGTTTCTTGGGTTTTCATGAAAAGTGGTTAAAAACTCTTTAATTGAGAGAATCACCAGTTGGATTCACGATTCAATTGTACTATGGTGTGAAGATAATAAAGCTGAGGAAAAGCCTTTCTCAATGTAGCGGTAATTGTAATAACATAACATTTGTCAAAGGCGTTTGCATTTCTAAAGTGCTCTTACCCTTCTTCCTAGAGTCTCACAGAACCCAGCAAGCTGGTATGATTTCCTGTCTTTTATAAGTGAAGAAATGGAGGTTAGACTCAAGTTCACTCAGCTAGTTGTGGGCTGAGCCGAGATACCATCATTTCATGATACCTTGAGTCCTTAAAAAGAAAGCATTGCTCTAGGGCAAAATCTTACCAGTATGTCAATAGTCATTGTTTTGAAAAATACTACATAGTATCAATTCTTCTTAGATATGTCGCTCTCATCAAAATGACAACAAAGCCCATTTGATAGTTTATATGGTTATATAAGATGAAACAAGGTCAAGGCCAATACTGGCCATTTATTATTATGTTATCCTCATTTAAGAAGCAGAAGGTAAAAAAGAAAATTCTTGGGAGGCAAAGTCTACCATAACATAATGAGATAGTAATGGATATAATCTCTCAAGGATAATTTTTTTAAAGAAAAAAATCACAGTGCCTTAAAAGTACCTAGCATAAAAATGGGTACTTAGTACTTATTTTTAAAAAGCAGGGCAGTAAGCGATGTACCAGGAATGGTCTCGGACTTCAATCCATGGGACTCCTTAGCTGGGATGTTTAATGGGGATGATAAAATCTACTCTGCAAGGTTGATGTGAGTGTTACAAATGAGAAAATTTATGTCCCTTGCCTAATATGGTATCTGGTACTTAATAATCACTATATTTTTGTTTATGTGTTTATTAAATGAATGTCCAGCTACCTGCTTTTTGAGAATCTATGGATAAAAGCTTTCTTTTCTCTCTAGTAGAATATATCAACCTTGAGAATTGTTTTTTCTTCACACTTGCTGTCATCTAATGCTTTCAAATTAATGTACCAAAAAATTACTTGTTTAATGCTCATAAAACCACTTCTTAGGCTATTTACTTGGAAATGAATTCCATGGAGGGGAGAACATCAGGCCATAGGATATGAGAAGAATTTTCTTTAAATATGATATAAAGGAAGTGTAACAAGTATTAAACCAGCAGGTGCTTCAGATGAAGGCATGTGCCTTTCAAATAATGACGAAAGCCACTTGAGGCGGAACAGTGGAGACAAGTCCAATTTGCTAAGCAATTTTAACATGTAGAAGTATGAGTAACACTTCAACCATATTTAGCCTCTGCCTTCACACATGAAGGAATTTTATTCCAGTAACCATGGTGACATTATGTACTACTCAGGTACTCATAAAGTGAAAGAGACGAGTGAAGAGTAAAGTTAAACCCTACTGAGATACACAAAGCAGAGACTAGTAATACAGTGGCTTTTCCTTTCGCTTTGAAGATTGAGACTTGTATGAACACTAATCTAGTTATTTTTGTATGTATTTTACCTGTATCAGGACTATACTTTGACTAGGTAGATAATAATATTTTATAAGCTAAAATAGCAAAACTGCTCATTAAAAAAGTGTATTAACTGCGGTAGGATAATGGGAATAATTTGGAGGAGTAGCGATGTTAGAGTAAGGGGGGAATCAAGCATAGCAAATAAATCACAAGGAGCAATAAAAATCACAGTGTTTATGAGATGGCCATATAATTACAGTTAAGGATAAAAAAAATACAGGAACTCCTCCCCCAGCATAAAGTAGTAAGTGAATCCAAAGAGTTCAATTGTGTTCCTGCATGGTTAATAAATCATTTGTTTTTTAAAAAAAAGTTTTGCCAATTCCCAATAAAGAATAGATGAGATCTTTCCGGAAAGTATCCCATCAGGTACTATGAAAAACAGAGACATTTACTGAAGAAGATACAAGATACATGAAACTTTGTCCGTGGGACAATGACACCTCAGTCCCCTTCAAAGGAGGTACTTTGGGACCTCACACAGTTCTCCCAATCACCATCAGCTGCCCCGTTGTATTTTCCTGAATCTCATCAATAGTCTGAAATCTCTTTCCTTTGAAAGGCAATTTTAGTTTTGGAAAAGCCAAAAGTCACAGGGTGCCAAATCTGGGCTGTAGCGGGGCTGAGTCACCTGGGTGATTGGAAGTTTTGCTTAAAAACTCTGCATGAGACGTGATGCATGAGCAGGCACAGCGTTGTGATGAAGCTGCCAGTCACCAGTTGCCCATAGCTGTGGCCTTCTGAATCATTTGAATGGTTTCCATGGAGGAATGTTCAAGCTTAATGCAAAATTGGAGGTAGATTCTTTGCTCTACTTGCTCGGTCATTTTGAGTGCAATGACCACACAGTACACATGCTCACTCAATGGCATCTACTGCCCCCACTGACTAGTACAGTGAAATACTCATTTTTCATGTATGTGCATACCAGTCTACTCTCCTTGGCTGCCAGGTTACATTGATGTCACACAAACCATTCTTGTTATATTAACAATGGCTGGACTTTTTCTGGACAGGCTATATATTTATATATAGTATATATTTATATATAGTATATATGTATATATATTTATATAGCCTGTCCAGAAAAAAACTTTTGGTGTCTCTGGGCCACACTGGAAAAAGAAGAGTTGTCTTGGGCCACACATTAAATACACAAACACTAATGAAAACAAAAAAAAAATCTCATAATTTTTTTTTTATCTTCAGAGGGGAAGGGAAGGAGAGAGGGAGAGAAATATCAATGTATGGTTGCTTCCTGTGAATTCCCTGCTGGGAACTGGCCTGCAACCCAGGCATGTGCCCTGACTGGGAATCGAACCGTGATCTCTTGGTTCACAGGCCCGCGCTTAATCCACTAAGCTACACCAGCCAGGGCTCTCATAATGTTTTGAGTAAATTTATGATTTTGCATTGGGCCAAGTTCATAGCCATCCTGGGCTGCATGTGGCCCTTGGGACACAGGTTGGACACCCCTGAAGGAGCTGCACAGAAAAAAAGACAAGCTTATGAAGAAAAAGAATGTTTTCTTACCTCACCCCACATACTATCATCCAGTAATACTCCCAGATGGGACTTTTTGTATTTTTAGTTCTTGTAGTGATGATTTCTATACCTGTAAATAATACTCTTGACTTAACAAATTCAGACAATACTTATTGACTGACACCTTTTATGAAATATGAAATTACTTTATACACTATCCTCTACCTGTTTCCTGTTTTGTACATCCAATATGTGATTGTTATATTATATTTTGTAAGTTTTCTTCTTGGTTACTTTTATAATTTCAAATAATGTATTTATATCTCTATTCTTACTCCATTAGGAATAAGAGGCTCTAGTTAATATTTCAAACTTTATGTAAGATGGCACTATTATACTCCAGAAAAGGGGGAAATAGCAACAGAAAACAAATGAAATACATACTTCAAAATAGAAAAATCAGATTTAACCCCAAATATAAAAATATTCACGTTAAATGTAAATGATCTAAACATTCAAATTAGAAGAAAAATTACCAGATTAAATAAGCAATCAAGGCTCAATTACATACAGCCTGCAAGAAACTCCTCTCCTCTCTTCTTCTCCCTTTATCTCTCTCTGTCTCTCCCTCTCCCCCTGTCTCTCCATAGAGGTTTCCAGGATCTCTTCATTATTCTTTGTAACAGACACATTTTTTTCTTCTCATCATCTATTTTTACACTTCACCTTTCAAGGAACCCTCTATTTACATTGGAGATTCATGGGTTTCTAATGTGTCAGACACATGAATTAGGATAAACCAGTTAGAACATTCCATCTTTCTGGGTGTGTCGCCTGTGTCCGTGTCATCGGAGTGAATCTCTGGACTTTGGGGGGAACTCTGAAACACCCACCCTCCTTCATTATTGACTCTGTGGTATGTCAATGTGAAGCCTGGGACTTCTGCCAGCCTTTTGCCACCATGAGAAAAGCCTGTCTGGGAAGAATGCTTGACTCCTGAAGAAGGAAAGGGCTGAGGGAGTGACAAAGACATGGGTCTAGAGCCTTGCTCAAGCCACACCCAAAGCACGGCGTTTAGTCCGGTGGGCTCTCTCTCTCCCACAAACTCAGCAGATAACCTCTTCTTTTATTTCAGAGGAAATAGAAAGTTTTAGGGAGCCCATCATTAAATCTGTAAACCAAATTTACAATGATGAAATGCCTTTTCCTCTGTAAATCTCAGGTCTCTCCTATGCTTTGGATCAGAGCCCTCTCTCTCTCACTGTCTCTCTCTCTTCAAACTGTGTTAAGTCTCTGGCTATTAAAAATCTCTCACTGTATTCAATTTTTGCCTCAAACTGTTGCTTTCTTTTTTTCTCACCCTTCACACTCAAAGTTCTCAAAAGAATGCTCAATATTTGCCATTTTCTTTTTTTTTTATCAGTGTAGAAGTCTTTTATTTTTTCACACTTATCATGCCATGAATTCACAGGGAATGGGTTCCAACAGCTCAGGCTCCTTCCCATTGGTTCTCACACAGTGTGCTTCCCTGGGTGGGGCAGGCTGACGCTTCAGCTGAACCCAGGTACCTTTCTCTTTGGCTTCCTTCTTTTTCTGATCATTTTCCTTCACACGTTTCAGGAAGCTATCTCAAGTCTTCAAGTGCTTAATATGCTCAATTCATACATTAATTCTCTTGGCAAGAATCTTGCCCCTAACATGTTTGTTTACAATGCCCACCGCATGCTGGGTGACATTGTAGACTCTTCCAGTTTTGCCATGGCAACATTTGTGGGGCATTCCTTTCTGAACAGTGCCCATTCCCTTGATGTCTACAATATCACCTTTCTTGTAGATCCGCATGTATGTAGCCAAAGGAACAACTGCATGTTTTCTAAAAGGCCTAGAGAACATGTAACGGGTACCTCTCCTGTTTCCCTTTGTGTTAGTCATTTTGGTGAATTACTGGAAGATGGCAGTTCCGGCCGAAAAGCCCAGTACTTGCCATTTTCATTTCTTCACTTTCCCCTCACACCTCACATTCTCATTTCACAACTTCTGCATAATCAAAGCCGCTTTTTCTAAGATCATTGGTAATCTCCCTGTTGTTACATCCAATGTACCACCTTCAGACTTCTGACTTAACATCTCACCACGTACCTTTGACACTATTGTCCTCTCGCTCTTTCCTGAAACACCATTCTTTGGTTTACGTACACCATATGTTTCTGGCCACTCTAAGGCCATTTCCTTTTAATGAACTCAAATGTTAGAGCTCCTGAGAGACAGGCCCCGAGCCCTCTTCTCTTCTGGATCCTTGCTCTCTTCCTAGATGATCTCACCAGTCACCTTGGCCTCATTATTATGTGTCAGTGGCTTCAAATGGGTCCTGTCTGCTGAACTCTAGATACAGTTTGTGTCTCCGAGGCATAACAAGTAAATTGTACCTAGACTTCCACTCATCATTTTATGTTCCAAAATTTGCTTCTCCTTCAGTGTTTCCTATCTTAGTAGATGGCCCCCACAATCTTCCCAAATGCTAAAGGCAGAAATCTGAGACTCAAAATGTGCTGACAAAATCACCGCCCCTCGAGTCTTGTCATGGGAGAAAGAGAATGAGATGACCATACGACAGGAGGTCTGGCATTTCAGAATCCAAGATGGTAGAGATGGAAAAGTTTCGGGCAATGTTGAATTTCAAAAGACGACTGGGGCCTGGCCATGTAGCTCAGTTGGTTAGAGCATCGACCTGAAGTACCAAGGTTGCGGGTTCGATCTCTGGTTACAACACATACAAGAAACAGCCAATAGATGCATAAATAAGTGAGACAACAAATCGATGTTTCTCTCTCCCTTCCTCTCTGTCTAAAATCAATCAGTGAATAAAAAAATTAAAAGAAACAATGACTAGGAGTGTAGATGGCTCAAGTGGTGGGAAACTGAATGAAGGTTCCTAGATTGAGAAGGTTAAGGCACCTATGAGGTTAACATGTTGAGAGTTTCTACATCTTTCTAAGAAAAAAAAAGCTTAACTATGTGCACACATTTAATCAAAGAACAGGAATTAGTTTTTCCTTAATTAACATTCCCTGGGTACAAAATGTTTTCCCAGGAATTAGTGGACACATGATTCCAAATGATATCTAGCAACATATAAACAAATTCTGAGAAAAATAGTGATATTCTATACTGTTAAACATTAGACTGCGTACCTCTTTTTCCCAATTAGAAGAATATGAGTTTTTCCTCCTAACATTGCCCTTTAAAGGTAGAACGAATTTAAAAGCTCTGGTCTCTTGGCAACCATAGCTGATTCACACAGTCAGTGTGGATAGTAGATGTGGTTTTCTGAAAAGATTCAAAGTTAGTATCTACGTTTCCCAGAGAATGATTTTTAAATGTATTTAAACGGCATACAGCAAGGTACTTTAACAGAGATAAGAGTTCTTTCATCTCTGTAGTCATACTCTATTCGTAATCTTCATGACAATTAAAGCTATTCCAAGTTTCTTGAGTGCCCACTCTTGCCTGGCTACAGTGGTAGAACACATGCTTGCTTGCTTGCTTGAATTCAGGGATTTGCATTCTCATTTGGTCTTCTGTACCACTCACAAGACAACTTGAGCACATTGTGATTCATTACGACACTGTTCTAGCCACTATACTGGCTGACGCACAAGTACATTCTGACTAAAGACCTACTCCCTTGTTCAGGATTCAACTTCTAAACGTCTTAAGTCAAGAGTCACAACCTTTGTTGAAAAACCTCTTGTCACATACAAGATTACAAACTACAGTAGTAGAGGAAGCTGTCAAAATGACACAGTAAGCTGTTTGCAGGAAATTTAGTTGTGGCCAAGTAGTTTTTTTTTTCCTCTTCCAGGCCAGAAATACAAATTCACATAATTACTTTGAACATACATCAGTGAGAGGAAGGTCAGAAGTTCTCAAGTTTGATTTTTGTGTTTACCCCATAGGCTCTAACACTTAGTCAGGGGCTTTCAAATGGATTGAATTTGATTTCTTTTATTTTCTTCGAAATAATGTATGTTATAAGTGCTTGGTCAGCAGTTTAAGGAAATTACTAAAAACATCCTTACAGGCAATGTGGAAAGGGCACAAAGAACTGGAGAGAGAAGTCAAGCAATTTTCAAAGAAGCCTGAGAAAGAAATTCATTAGCAAATTATGTTCTTCCCAGGCATACAGGGTTTCAGGGACCATTTACAGTTTTTTAGCTCTGTTCAGTCACCTACCTTTCTGTTCTTTTCATCTCTAGCTGGAGTGTTTTCCAGTCATAGTGTAACCGGAAAAGACACCGGCATTCGGGCTGCCTGTCACTACCAAATCCAATAAGCAGTGACAGCGATTGAATCTTTTATGGGCGCTTTATTGAGATGGCCGGCGATCCGAGAAGATGGTGGGTTCATACCCTAACAAACCATCTTCCCTTCTCTTTCCTGGCCAGGTCTTTTATAAGGGGGTGGGGGAGGGCAAACAAGGTGCGGTGAGGGCTTTGAGATTCAGAAGCTGCAATAATCCTGTCCTGGGCTGTTAGCTGTTTCCAAGGGGAGGGGCGGTCCTCTGCTCTCCCAGGAAGAAAGGTTTGGATGTCCCCACGTGGTTATCTTCTATCAGGGCCCCAAGAGGTCCGCTGCTGCTCTTCCCTGGAGCCAGGATGGGCCTCATCTATAGTTTCTGAAACAAAAGCTTAACATACACATCACTGGCTAGACTTACAGCTTTTTACCTTAAGCTAAAATTTTCCAAGTCTTGAGTCCCCTATCAATAGTTCTGCTGATTAACGAAATCAAAGAAGTGAAACTTCTTAAGGCTGTCTTTCTACTCTTTTGGCTCACCTACGAGCTGTCTCCAGCACAGGCCCAGGCATACTTAGGCATCCATTCAATACTTACGGCGTAAAGAAACTCATGATTCTGAAATAACAGAGAAATAAGCTTCTTTCATGTTTTATCTTGTGAATGAACATATAAAATGTTCATCAAACATAAATATTTAATTTAAAATATTATTGAAGGGGGGGAGAAGATGGCGACGTGGTAGGAGGGAGCACACGCTGCCTCCCGTCTCAAAAGACAGAAAAACCTAACCATACTAAAGAGGACATTGCAGCTTACATGAAAATGAGAAATCAAAATTGCAGCGGACACGGAAAGACCAGACGGTAAGGAGTCTACTGCAGGATTAGAACAACCCAGTGATCTGCGTGAGGAGCAGGGAGGGCGCAGTCGCAGTCCCAGAGCTACGGGAGCTGCCGCAGGGCTCTCGCGGTAGGGGAGCGGAGTCATCCGCTCCCTCCTGCTCCCTCCCTGGCCAAACAGAGA
>CM052552.1:64766132-64877443 GCA_028533065.1 Trachops cirrhosus
AGGGAGAGAGAGGAGTTGGTAAATATAATGCATATATAGTAAAAATACCAAAAGACAATAAAATAATTTTCAAAAAGAACAAAAATATATGTATAATGAGTGTTTTCACTAAAATTAAAAGAATGAAAATGTAGTACAGATAGAACATAAACACTATTTAAATAAATATAAAATAAATTTTGTTAATGTGAAGACAAAAAAAAAAAATATTATTGAAGAACACTAGTGTGTCATCCCTACAGATCAAAACGTAGAACAGCTTCTGCCCCCTATTCATTGTATTGATGTTTTTGCTTCCTTTGGGCTTGTACTACACGATTGGTGTGTGTATTGTAACTAATAATATATTGTTATATCATTGTTATTGTACTCCATAATAATGGTTTAATTTGGCCTATTTCTGCAATATGTATGAATGGGATTATACAGTACATAGCCTGGCTTCTTTAACTCCATCTTCCATGCTCAAGATTTAGCCATGCTGTACACTGTATTGTGTAAAAAGAGCAAGATTTATCCACGCTGTTGTATGCATGGGACTAGTTCATTCATTTTCTTGCTGTATAGCAAATATACTATGGTATGGCCCTACCTCCACTGGTGTTTTCAGTTATTCTGTTGGGTTGTTCTCGTTTGGAGCTTCTACTAATTATGCCATTGGAAACATTCTAGAGTGAGTTTTGGGGTGTATGTACGCAGGAATGTCTGTGGGATTTAGACATCCAGACATGGAACTGCTAGGTCGTGGACTGTACACATGTTCAGCTTTATTGTTAGACTACTCAAAAGTGATTTCACGATGTATACTCCTCTCCACAGGGCCTGAGAATTTTTATTGCTCCACATCCTTGTTGAAATAAGGTGGGGCAAACGTAGGTTTACAGTTGTTCGTATGGAAAATAATACAGTGATTAATAAATAATACACGAGTAAGCTCTGTGTTTTGCATACTCCACTGTAAACCTGCTTTTACCCCACACTGTACTTGGTGATACCATATATTTCTAACCTTTTTGGCATTCTGATACATGTGTATTATCAGATGTTTTATTTTTTCCACCCTGCTGCATCTCTTTGTGGATTCAACTGGCATTCACCAAATAGCCAATGAGGCAGAGCATCTTTTCATATGATACTGACCATTTTAATTCCCTCTATTGAGATGTGCCTGTGCTGTGGTTCTCCCGTTTTCCCCTTGCGGTGTCTGTCTGTTACTCATTTGTAAAAGGCCTTTATTTCTCAACAGCAGGGTTGATCTTAATCATCTCGTTCACCGTTACCAGAAGCTGGATGCATTAACATGTACAATTTATTCGTATGTAGTTTATGCTATCAGTTTCCTTGGTGGTTCACAGTGGCTGCCTGTAAAATTGAAAAAGATTACAATAATTAAGTTAAAATATATTTAATCTGTAACAGATCTGCTATTTTAATTTTTATGCAGTTCTATTGTCAATATTTGCCTTCTGTTTTTCATTACTTGTAATGAGTTGACTTAGTGACAATTTTATCACTTGGAAATCTCCATCAATCAGTCCATCTCATCTTTCTCAAGTACAAGGACAAATTAAAGTGTATTTTTCAATGAAACCATATTTAATAATATGTAATATTAAATTAAAAGAGATAATACTCTTAAGTGATTAACACATAGCGAGAACTCAAAAACATTAGTTATTAGACTCTATTTAAGACCAGCATTAATATTGCCTTCCTGAATCCTTATTCATTAAAAGTAGATAATCTAGCCCTGGCTGGTGTGGCTCAGTGGACTGAGTGCCAACCTACGAAACAAAACAAAGAGTTCCTGGTTTCATTCCCAGTTGGAGCACATGCCTGGGTTGAGGGCCAGATCCCCTGTGGAAGGTGCATGAGAGGCAACCACACATTGACGTTTCTCTCCCTCTCTTTCTCCCTCCCTTCCCCTCTCTAAAAATAAATTTTAAAAATATTTATTTAAAAAACATTTAAGAAAGTAGATAATCTGTATCAACGTTGTGCAAGTTCTAGGAACCAGAATTTTTATTAACCAGAATGCTTTATTTCATCTAAAATATTGTACAGCTGCACCGTCATTCAAAATCTAGAAGAGAAACATCTTTAAATAGTTTTATATATCTGAACTATAAAATTCCATTGTAATACATTTTCAAATATCCTTTTTCTTTGTAAACATTCTTTCTGCTTTTTCTCCTTCTGAGGTCTATCAAAAGAGGAAGCACTTCTCTGAGAACAACACCAGTCCTGTAGAGCAGGGGTCCCCAACAGCCAGTGGTACTGGTCCCTGGCCTGTTAGGAACAGGGCCGCAAGAAAGTTTGCCTAAGCTCCGCCTCCTATTGTGTGGGGTGGAGGGGCGGTGAGTCTTCCATGAAACCTGTCCGTGGTGCCAAAAATGTGGGAGACTGCTTCTCTAGAAGGCTTGGTTAAATATGAAATCCTGTCTCCTATGGTTACATAACAGATTGCAAAAGGATATTAGTGTAAATGAAAACATAACTCACATTTCAAGAAATTATATATTTCTGGTGTTCTGCAACTCATCCAGCTGAAAGCTTGCAACACTAAATGAAAAATATTAGCATTAGCTATAGAAGGCAATTTCTGGCAACTATCCTTCAGAATAAGGAATTCAAAGACAGAGGATCATTTCTTTTGATTCTGAAGAAGTTCCGTTGCTTTACAATGCGCTTGGGACAGAAAGGTGCCAAGGCCTCCAGTTACCGATGTCTCGATGGCATCCTTTGAAACTGTGTAGGAGGAAACTTACGGACTCCAGATCCTCCTTCTGTAACAGTTATGCCCCAAGTCGCCTTCTTAGGTATTTTACAAAATGTAAATGCTTGATATTTTGGTAGACACCATCAGTCTCAGAGTAGTACAGAGTCCTTTCAGCATGAACCTTCTTTGAAAACTAAAGGTTCACTGTCCTCTATGTGAAGACCTGTAAGGCTAACATCTGAAATGCTTTAGTAACTTTTTCTAACTTACTACTTTCGCTCTAGGGCACCAGAATTTTCATTTCTCTCTCTGTTCAAAGAACAGCTTTTATCATAGATTTAAATATGATGTCCTCATACAAATTCAGCATGACAGAAAATGTATAGAGACTCTTTGAAAAGTTTAGAATTTGATGGGATCCATTTATCAACCTCATGGAACTGGATGTTAGCAGCATAATCTATATTTCCACTTGGAGCTTGAGTATATATACTATATGGCTGCATTGTGCCAAAGTCTAATAGAACACAGACAATCTATTAATAAATGGCTGAACTGTGAGAGGATATCTTTGCTGAATTTACATTACCATTCTAGGTTTAGACATGATTATTTTTTGTCACGAAGAAAAATGTAATGACCCAAATACATTCTGCCAGTAGTATTTATAAATTACGAAATGAACATGGAAATGGAATATTGAGATTATTAATTAAGCAGGGGCGCTTTTTTAAAAAACAAAAATTAGATATTTCATGGTAAATTAACACACATCACTGACCACCAATGGCACAGTATATCAAGGTCTTATTTATGGAGGAGCAGAGAAAGGCTGAGTATGAAACCTACCCGAAGAGTCCACATCTTAAAAAAGAGGGGACAGACTTTCCATGAGATGTGACTATAAAAGTGAACAGCACAGGCTGTAGGAGTTTAATTGCTTGGTTCGAATCTCAGTTTCTCTGCTTCCTAGCATGGTTCCTCAAGCAAATTGTTGTCTTCTGTTATTTATCTCAAAAGCATTTTTGAAATACAGTGGAGACACATAAAATGATATTAAAATGCCATGTACTTATTTCTCAAAATAAACATGTTAACATTGTTGTGTTTTTTTAAATTTAAATATAACTGTGAAGACAAAAGTTGAAATCTCCTCTCATCCTCTTCCCAGGCCGTTCCTTTCCTTCCCTCTCCAGATGTAACCACTTCAGTTATTTGGATGTGTATCCTGTTCAGGAGTCTACGGTCTATACATGTGTTTCAGGGGGCTATGCTTAAAATAACTGGATGTGTAAAAACTTGAGTTTGGCACCAGCAGGCTTTTGAGCTAATGGATCTCAGCTCGCTGTGAAGGAGTAAACAAGATAGAGGCCAATATACAGGGGCCATGTTTGACTCATTTACATAACAGTGAATCAAAATAAAACTGTGCTTTTTTTCTTTCTTTGTTCATAGCTTCCAATGCGTTCTTAAAGTGGTAATTTTCCCTTGAAACCGTTTGATGGCTAAGAGCAGGAACTTTGTATTCAGCAAGCCCGAGTCCAGCTTCACTTCCCAGCCGTGAGACTCTGGGCGAGGTGTGGAAACAGTTTACATTTCAATTTTCTTATTGGGAAAATGCAAATAAGAATAGTCACCTTACAGGTCTGATGTAAAAAAATAAGTAAAAGAATACATGCGAAATATTGGCTCAGTGCCAAGAGTGCAGTCCGTTCTCAAAAAAAACCCTAACCATTATTATTCTTGTTTTTGCAGATATGCAAGTTTAATGATGTGAAGACGCCTTTTTTGCTGGTCAGTAATGGTCAAACATCGGCGCTTTCATACAGTGCAACCCAATGCAGAACATGAAAACCCCTCTGATTTGGGAGCCTGGTAGTTTGCTTTCCAGGCTTTGACTCAGTGGGCTGGAAGCAAGCAAGAACCTGCCTTCCTAACCCGTAGCTACATTTAGAATTCTCTGAGCCCAAAAGCACTTACCACCTTGTACTATTTCTTCCATGATGTGAGCAAGGCTCTTCCTGTCCAGTTCTGCCTGTGAGAAACTGGGCTTTCACTGCCTTCATCAAGGGGTCAGCCAAGTAAGCCATGGGCCAAATCAGTTGCCACCTGTTTTTGTCAAGAAAGTTTTATTGGAACACAGCTATGACCACTTGTTCATATGCATATTGTCTATGGTTGTTTTGCACTGTAACAGCACAGTTGTACAGTTGTAATGGACATTGTAGGTCCACAAGGCAGAAAACTATCTACTCTGCCCCTTCACAGACACAGTTTGCAGACCCATGGTCTGGAATGCAGACCTGCAAAACGGAGTCTGCGCCTCTCAGGGACTCAGGAGAAGTTCTGTTGTAGTCCAGCGGACAGAAAACTCTTATTGGTGGTTATTTTTCTCTTAAAAAAGAGAAAACACGAGCTCTTCTCATACGTCACATGTGGTCTCACATCAGCACCCTCATTCCTTCTCTCTATCCTGTTCTGGAGACGTCTGAAGAAAGGACTACACCCCACAATGGGAGGAGGAGCCGGCGATAGTGCCTCTACCTCCATGTTCTCACTGTCAGTTTATCATGAGACAATGCACTTTACAAACGCCCATTCAATATGTCATATAGGTTGTATTATCCAGTGTATCAGCTTGAGCCTCCCAAACAGACAAGTAACTTTAAAAGATACCAGTAAACAATAATATTAATAAGATAATACTACTAATGTGAGCACCATGGGGAAAATGAGACCTGAATCAGTCAGCTTAGGAATGAAAACAATGCAATCCAATCTAGTAAAAAAATCAGCTGAGAGAAATTATCAAGAGGATTACTTGAAATGAAGGTTCTCATGTAGTACAATTAAGACTAAAACTCAATTATCTATTGTGTTTAAGCTATTGGTAAATGAAAATATGAAGCATCCTAATTAGCAAGATTTTTAAGAACTATTTTATTTAACCTGTATAATATTAAGTTTGCAGATTGGCTCTCTTTTTTAAGGTACATAGTGCTATCAGAACAGTAACATATGCATATAAATTTAAAAATAAATGTATAACCAAGTATATAACATAGATGGCTACTCAAATTCCCCCTTGGAGCAGTGTACAATAAATTAGAATTGGGTACCATGGCTTCTATATGGCGCAGTTTCTTTCATAATGCCTGTACTCACTGGCTTTTCTGTGGGTGCCTCGTTCTTCCTTTTTCATGGCTGGGCTTGCAGCTACAATCTTACTGCTCATCTCCTAAGCTGGCAACATCTCCAGGCCCTGCTGGATCATTATTGGGTAACCTTTTTACTTAGAATAAACATCCTCCACGTTGCATCTTAAATAACTTGGCAGGGGAGGGGGTGGCAGGAGGTTGTAGCTAGTGGGGAAGTAAGATGTTGTTAGTGTAGAAAAATCATGCAAGTCCTAGGTATATAATATTATAGTAAAACCAAGTTTCCCAAGTAGCCCAGCACCAATGCATTTACATGCCAATACATTTATTCCCCTGGTCTCCCAGGTGGAGGACAGAGTCTAGGACAGCTAGGGACCACAGGTTGGTGGCCTCTGGCCAGAAGTTGTCTCTTCTTCTGGTTATCCCACTTACTTTTATATGTATAAATTTTCTACTTGTGCCATGATGCATAAAAAGGTTGGGAAGCAATTAAAAACCATAGGCAAACTCCTGAACTCATAGGGTTTGCATCCTACTATAAAACCATAATGAAACAGTAACTTGTATAGTGATCATTTACAATTACTTCATTACCTTTGAGATAAGTGCTAAGTACTGGATGCTGAGAAAGCATGTACTGGAGATCTATTGTATCTGGGAATCAGGAAAGGGGTTTTTTGGTGGAAAATAAACAGAGAACCACGTAATAAGCAGGAAGTTTTCTATGTTGCAGGTGAAGGATTGGAGGAAGAGTGAGAACATTAAAAGCCCTGGAAAGAGTTTTTAATTTGATCCTAAGAGCAATTGGAAGCCATTGACATGTTTAAACAGGACCCGATTGGGGTTTTAAAAGGGTACCTTTGGTGAATCGATTGAAAGGGACCAATTATTTTTAAGGAAGGCTGGACTGTCATAGAAGCACAGGACTACGGTGGGACAATAGAGATCAAGGGAAGTGCCAAGTGTCGGATATCTAGTTGTCTTGATTTGGGCCATAGAGATGAAGAAGGATGGATGAGGAGTGACTCCTGGGCCTCTGACTTTTCCAGACTGCACGGGTGGGTGAGGGTGCCCTCTCCGGGGAGGAGGGCCACTGGGGTGGGAGAGAAAGCACGAGTCCCATGTGCCACATGTTAGGACCGAGGTGCTGGAAGACAGCTCAGACACGAAGTGCAACGTAAAGAGAGAGGCAAACAGGGCGGTTGCTTGGGGTGCGATACAAACGGACTCGAAGGAGGTTTTCTTTCTTTTTTCCCAGATGAGAGAGACTTGATTGTGATTAAAAGCTAGTTGAAACATCCTCTGTTCAAAAATCAGCTGTGTTCTAATGTTAGCACCATGGTGCCACATGGAGAAGCCTGGCCCACCTGCGTGGCTGGATATCCCTATGTGTGGAGGTAGGAAATGGGCTGAAATATTTAAACAATAGCACATGCTTTCTAGTAAAACTGTCTGTGTGTGTGTATATATATAGTTTCTAATTGCAATTCTTTATTCACATCTTACATCCATTCACTATTCAACAAAAATATTTATTGAGCATGTTCTCCGTGTCAGACTCTGACAGAGGCGGGGGGTACAGAGGTAACCAAGATCCACAAGCCCCTATCCCACATTCTTGTGGAGAAGACAGACTGTGATCGGGTTAAAATAAATCATTTGTGTATATTATATTTAAAATAAAATTTGATAATAATTGTTCAGTAATAGTATTAAAAATTAGTACATGTGATTTTAGTAGGGTAAGTGCTCCAAGTACAATAAAGCGGGGCAAAGCATAGAAAGAGACTGAGATGAAAGGGGCAGGAGCATTTGGGAAGGTGTGGTCTATTTGGGAAGGCGTGGTCTATCTAGGAAGGCCTTTCTGTGCATCAGCGCCTGTCAGAGACCTGAATTATAAGAAGGAAGGAGGCAGCCATGGAAAGACCTAGAGGAGAGCGTTCCAGGGAGAAGGGCCATAACAGAGACATCTGAGAAAAGTGAGGGGAGGCAGCAGGGTAAAACCTGGGTGGTGTCCCCAGCCTGCAATGTACCACGTAAGGCATGAGAAGGGCTTTATTACACACGCTACTGGAAGGTACCGGAGGGTTGTTGGCAGGAGAATGACATCATTTTACCTCCGCTTTGTTGGGAAGCTCACTCAGCTTTGGCCAGTAATATCTTTCCATTCCAACTTCAATAAAGAATCAGCTTTGTTCCAGGGGTCCAGGCGTCTGTCATAACAGATTTTCCATGGGATTAGAGGCTTGCTTTGGTTATTTTTGGCATGCAAAGCAAGTTTATTCTTGATTGCAGCCTTGGAGAGAGGAATTAGGACGCGTGATTGTGTTGTGATTTCTGCCCATTTCCAACTGAAAGCAGCTGGTTGAAGGGTCACAGGAGCCACACGTGACAGTGTCCAGATGTCCATCACCTTGCGTGTGTGGATTAACTAGATGTGAGAATCCTTTCACGATGAGTGGATATCAAATCATCACGATGCACACTTTAACTATCTTATAGTTTTATTTGTCAGTTATAACTCAGTAAAGTTGTGTGGGGGTGGGGCGGAAGAGATCCATGATCTGCTTACTTGCTGATGTGCAAGGAAGAAAAAAGGGATCTTCAGGACAGGAGTTAAACATGGCATTGAATTCAACTTGAGGTTGTATCTAAATACCCATGAGGTCCAAGCAACACCCAAACAAATCTCTGAGAATCCCAGGCCAGGTAGTAAGTGTTTCTTAAGAAGCTGACCTCTTACAGAAAGACACCAAAACCAGCAGAGTGGAAAGTAGATTTGTGGGCTTTTGGCATTTGGAATATGTCAGAACATTTACAGTCATCGCCCCTTCCCCACCTGGTTTTGTTTTATTCATTTTGCATAGAAGTTTGCTTCTCACTTTGTACTTAAGTCTATTGACGGGAAAGGATACCTCAGAGCTGGTTTCTGGCATTATCATGCAGCTTTTACAAGGCCAACCTCATTAGTCACCATAGTGAAATTTCTACAGGGAAACTTCCTGGGCCCAGAAATTAGAGAATGGCCCTGGAAATCTAAACAGAATGCCGAAGGGGCATTGTGATCTCAGTAAGTTCAGCCTAAGAATGCAGGTGGTGCTTCCAAGCTCAAGGTTTCTGATTCTCTACACAAACCCTTCAAAGGGGGATTCTTCTGGAACAAGGCTCGGGGATGGATGTGTGCTTAATAGTGGAATTACTCAGTTAAATAACGAACAGTGGGTGAGGCACACGCTGGAGGGGTGATCTATAGACGCTGCAAGACCTATCTCTGGGCTTCTTGAGAGGTGATGGTCAGCTGTTAACATGCTATTTCTTGAGATGTTTCAGTGTCCGACTCTAAGACTTCTTAAGGTTTACCAGCCTGATGAGTTCATTTTCTAGAATTGTTTCTCGTCTTTCCTGGAAAAGAAAAAAAAAGCACACTTTATTCCTGGTAGTCCTGGAAAAAAATAAGCATTTCAAATGCATTGCTAGGCTGTTAAGAAAGAAAGAAATCTCCAAAGGCTTAGGGGAAGGGCAATTCCCTCAAGCTCTGTTTTATAGGCAACACGGGGCCCAGGGAGCAGAAAATAAAGCCTAGGGCATGCTAAGGTGGAGTCTATAATAGGAAAACCCTCCACAAAGCAAACACCCTGAAGAGCTTCACCCTTAGAGTTAGGGAGAACAAGAAATCAATCCGTAATACAGAAGAGACAGCTCAGAAACCTCCCTACCCCCACTTTTTCTTATTTGGAAGGGTGGTGGGAGTGACTGGGCATGTTGATACCATAGAATACCATACAGCAGAGCAAATGAGTGCAGTACAGCTACTGCACCAAGCTGGGTAAATCTCAAATACTACGTAACAGCGATGAAGAAATAGCAAGTCACAGAAGAACCCATGCAGAATGATTCCATTCATGTAGAGTTATGTGACACCAGTCATATTGGATTTAAGAGTCACTCTGCTCCATGACATCGTCTTAACTAAGTACATCTACCCATTTCCAAAAAAGGTCACATTTGAGGTACTGAGTGTTAGGACTTCGCTATATCTTTTCTGAGGGGGACATAATTCAATTCATAACAGCATAGGACAATCCCCCACAATAAAAGATTATCTTATCCAAAATGTCAATAGTGCTGCTGTGAGAAACCCTGGAGTAAGGCGAAAAAGGAAGCAAGGGAATGACTAACAGATACTTCTGAGTGCTTTTTGGGGGTGGAAGGGTAGAAAAGTATGATACTGGGGAGGGACACAAAGGCCGTTTCAAAGATCCTGAGTGGTCCCTGTCTTCAGCTTGGCTGTAGGTACACAGATGTGCATCTCATTCTCCTCAAATATACTTTACATTACAATACTTTTGCCTGTATAATTGAATTTTTTCCAAGATAGTACAATTTAAGAAATTATGAGAATACAGATAAGTTATAAATGTAAGGGAACAGGCAGAGGAGCAATGTAGCCTTTCTGATGCAGTCGTCATTCATTCACTCATTCATTCATTCATTTCAAGTCACATGGGGTAAATGTGTTGCCTTGGGTCTCAGGCAGGAGCAGTGGTGAAACATAGACCGTATAGTTTGGCAGGTGTGAGCTACCCCAGGGCTCCTTCTCATAACTATGGCACATGTGTTGAGGGTTCCCCTGTCGTTGGGGTTCCCTGATTCTGCCTGAGCCCCACTCTTTTCAGCTGCAGTTTCATTCCTGGGAGACAGGAGACGCTACAGACACTTGCCTCCCTTTCGCTGGTGGTTGGGTCTTGTTTCCCAGACCCTGATGGATAAGGGTGTGTGATCTGGGTTTGTGTCTTGGCTCTGCCACTTGCAGAGGGGCCAAGTGAGTCTCCCTGGGCCTCTGTGTTTGCTATTAAAAATGGGGATATTAATAGTACTTAATAATAAGGTTATTATAAAGAACAAATGAAGTGATGCGTATAAATTTTTATAAGTGTGGTGGCATGTGTTAAACACTTAATAGTGTTGGTTATCGTCGTCATCATCACCATGGTTATCATTTCTGCTTTGTCTCCTTTGCTGAAGTTATTTGGACAATGTGTGAATCTGTCTTTTCATCCTTCTCACTGTTAAAACCAAGATGAGAAGCAGACGTAAGTTCTCCTTGCTCCTTCCTTGGCTCCTGTATCTCTTCTCCTAGTGGAGGGACTCTCCCAAGCCCCGTCGCCACAGTGTAACAGGAGAGAGGCATAAAAAAAGGGATCTCTGAGGAGGAAGAGAACCTCTTCAACTCTCCACGATAGGATGAGGCCAACACACTGTGTCCTTAATAACTCATGCTTCTCTCCACATATCCCCAAGTTCTGCTTTTGCATAAGGAATGGAATTGTGATGGTTGCAAGGTCTATTAATTAAAATATGGCTAGCTACTGTAAGAAATCACAAACTATGGAATGGCTCCCACGCGAAAGAAGTGTATTTCTCCAAGAAGTCAAAGAGAGGTGTTCCTGGAATGGCAGAAAGCTCCCCTTCCACCATGTGGCTCTGCCATCTGCAACACGTGGCTTCCAAGTAGCTAAGCTCATTTGCGCAGAGTTGGCAGAAAGGAAAGTGCTTGGACGATCACATGGGGAGAGTTTATGGGCCAGGTCTACATACAACACATCTCATTTCTACTACATTCTGTGGGTGGAAACCCAGTCATATGACCATATGTAACAGCAAAGGAGGCTGGGATGGGTGAACTAGTTACATAGAAGATGATTGGATCCAGTGAACAGCTATAGCATGGGAAGGAAGAGGAGGGATGCGCCCAGTGCAAATCACATTTTGTATAATTTCTATGGTGGATGGAGAGGGGAATGCCTTATTACTTGGAAAATCGTTTGCAGGACTTAGCCCGAGGTACAGCATATGGAAGAATAGCCTGTCCTCTGAAAACTGACCTCACTGAGCAATGCTAAACATAGGACTGCCGAGGGTTTAACGAATCCAACAGCGTCTGCGGAGGGATACAACATACTGTTCTAGGAAGTCCGGGAGCATTTCATGTAGCAACGTTAGGCCTGAGACACTAGAATTTCAACTGTTTCTGGAGCTTCCTTGACTCCTTACCAGAGATAGGATATTAACACTCTGAATGGCGCTGAATAGGAGACATTCCCCTGACATTATCTGGAGCTTGCTAAGACTCTGGGCAAGCAGATGGGGCTTAGCAGTAGGAGATTTTTGCATTCAAGGCAGCACACCTTTGCCAGCCATTTTAGCTACTTTTCTTACACTTGAGATGCATAGCAGCATCAGCACCCTCTAGGAGCTTGTTACAGACGCAGAATCTCAGGCCATCATCCCACACCTACTGAGTCACAATCTGCATTTTAGCATGATCCCCAGTGAAACCCTGTGCGATTTAAAATTTCAGAAGTGCTGCTTTAGAGCACTGACTTAAACTTGGCGGCACAATGGCATCACCTGGGAAGCCTCAGAAATGCCAGTCTTGGGTCCACCTTCAGAGATGCGGTCCTAACTGGGTTAGTCTGTGGCCTGAGCACTGGCAGTCATCCGAGCTGCCCACGTGATGGTCGTTGTTTGGTTACGTTTCAGAACCACCACTTTAAATGGGCACTCTTTCTTCCCAAAGATTCCTCCTTGGTCAGTATGGGTGCTTGTTTCAAGGGTTGTTCCAGCTTGTGTTGATGTTGAATGTGACAGTCCAGATCCACTCACCTTAATGTGAGAAAGACTAGGGCATTGTGTGGACCTGGGTCAGCAGAGTGGCTGCTGACCATGATGTCACAGCCGGCGGGGTAGGTTATGGTCTTGCAGAAGGCTTGGGCTGGTAAACAATGCGTGTATTATTTCTTTTTCCTTAAAGGCCACTCTAGGTACTCCCTGCCACCACCACCTTCCTTCTTATTGGCACAGGCTTGGATAGAAAGGAGGAGTTCCAAGTCCGTTTGTTTCTGTCCCCCTGTATCATTTTCTCAGAACACGCAATGGACATGATGCTCTGCTGCTGAGACAACCTCGTATTTCCATTTTGAAATGTGCACAGAAAAAGCTAACTTCACTGGTATTTTTTCCCGGGTAATCTCATGAAAGATTCTAACAATGCTAGAGGACATTTCTTCCTTTAATTTCAGGATCTGCCCCAATCCCATTATATGTTCAGTAAATGATGAAACAGTAAATCTGAGTCCCTTGCGTCTGCTTGGTAAAAATGCACAACGTGCAAGATGACCCTCAGTCTAGAAAACCTGGCGGATGTTTTTTGTTACATTGTGCTGCCCTGTGTTCATTTTATCCACTTCAAGCCAGCAGAGCCTAGAGCACAGGTCACCTGTAGAGTATGAGCCAGCATCATCAGTATCCCTGAGAACTTACTAGAAATGCAAATTACGCATCCTGACCCAGGTGTTCTAACAACTTCTCTGGGTGATTCTGATAAACAATCAAGCTTGAGAAGTGCTGGCCTAGAGGTTAAAAGCTTAACACAGGACTCAGACCACTTTCTACCTCCTTCTGTCCTATCCCGATGATTTTGGGTGAGTTTTCAACCTCTGTGAGCCTCAGTTTTCTCATCTGTAAAATAGCAGTAATTATACTTGTACCAAATATGTGGAATTGCTGTGAGTTTTACATGTGATAACACAAGGAAAGTAATTTGCACACATATAGCTAACATGCTACGAGTGTTCATTATCATGACTTGCTATTATTTATGTACTTATGTTTTATGTATCAATATGTATTTATAAACAATTTCTGTTGAGTACATCCCACACACCAGTGCAGTGGTATTAAGTAATGCGGGTACAACCTGGGACAAGGCCTCACGCTCACCCCAATGGTTATTGATCTAAAGCAGGGGTGTCAGGCTCACTTTCACTGGGGGCCACATCAGCCTCGCGGTTGCCTTCAAAAGGCCAAATGTAATTTTAGGACTGTGTAAATGTAACTACCCCTTAACTAGGGGCAAGGAGCTGGGCGCTGCCGCCAGGTCGAAACAAGGTGCCGGGCTGGTAAAACAAGGTGGAGGGCCTGATTCGGCCCAGGGGCCTTGTGTTTGCCCTCTGTGATCTAAAGGAATAATCAAACAAGAAAAGATCCTAACTGGTATAAATATGAGCTTGGATGGCCTTATCTTCGGAGGAACAAGCATGTGCGTGGAAGGGTGGGGAGGAGAAGCAAGGGTCTGGCTTTGTGGTATACATGTTGGTGAAGAACATGAAGGGGAGCATAGGATGCCACCCCAAAATGTATCTCTTGGGCATAGGGATTATCGAGCTGATTATTTTTAAGGCCCAGCAGACAGGCAGAATCTCTGAAAACCAAGCAGAAGTTGTCCTTTCTTGAGCGAAATGTACAATTTCTGAAGGAAATCTCCATTTGAAAGGGGCCTCCCCCTTTGTAGCAGAAAGAAGATGATGGTTGTAAATTTCTAGAAACTCTTGTCAGTAGAGCAGTCAAGGACTTAAATCTACATAACAGCCATACCCTTGTTTACTGTGCTTTTCCTGGTCACCGCCCATAACTGAGCCCGTCCCCCACCTCCAGCACCTTTTGTCCTTAGCTGGGGATGCCATTTAATGTGTTGGCTTGGGCCTTTTCAGAGTTATCCTGGGTCTCTTCCAAGTGTAGAGGACGTTTACATGTTATTGAACTTCTGCTTTTGTATTAGAGGGGGTCTTAACAAAGAACCAAGAAATGTAGAGGGAAAATTATTTTTCTTCTCCAATAAAAACAATTTAGAGTCTGAGAGCAGAAATTCCAATCCCAGGTCGGCCCCACCAGTGAGGCCCAAGAGCACGTCCCTTGTCACCTTTGGGTGTGGAGTCCTTGAATACAAAATAAGGGGGTGGTGTCAGTGTAAGGTTTTCTTAGGCTCCGCCGAGGAAGAAATGCCAATCAGCCACAAAATCAGACGGTATAGAGCTTTATTGGGGTTTGCGCACCCGGGCGAGGTCCCCCTGTCCGCAGAGCCGGGCTGGGGGAAATCGCACTCAAAGAAAGAGCAGGGCAGGGTTTTATACACCAAATCTGGGGGTCTTCACGGGGTCTGGGGATTGGTCCCTCTAGGACAAAGTGGCAACATATCATTGGTGGTCTTCCTTAGGCTCTGGTTGCTGTGGCAAAGTCCGCCGTTTAGGCTCCCTGACCTGATGTCAGCCGTCTTTTCCAGATTGTAGTTCGGCCGCCATTGTGTCCTACCACGCCCACCCTGACAGTGAGTTCATCTCCCATGTTCCCTCTGCTACAGATACCGAAGTTTTAAGATTCAAAACAACGTAATGCAGTGGATATTTTAACCAGTTAAAAGAGCAATAAAAAAACATTTATAGATCAAGAATATTAAAATGAATGTGGAAATAGGAACTGTCATATAATAATGAACTCTGCTGGCCTTTGTTCCAGGAGTTCCAGGGAGGGAACTTTTAAAACCTTGGAATACAAAGGGACATCACTAATAGCATAATCAACAAAAAAAACTTGAAATAGAAATGTGTCTGTTATCCAAGGTGGGCCCTTGGGCCACCCACGCCTGGGTTTATATTAAGGAGATGACTCAGGATGGGGCCCAATCATGTGATTAGACCTAGCTGGATTGGAGTGTTGAGGCCTTGAGCCAGGTGATACAAGCTCAACCTCCAGGGAGGGGAGGGGGACTGGGTATCGGTTCAGTCGTGTAGTCAATAACCCAATCAATCCTGCTTCTGTAATGAGACCTCAGTAAAAACTCGGGACACCAGGCTCTAGTGAGCTGGTTGGGGAACACATGTGTGTGGAGAGGAAGACGTGCCCCGACTCCCCAGGGACACGGCCTGCATTGGAGACCTTGCCAGACCTCCCTTTCTGTGCCTCTTCATTTGACTAGTCCTCATTTGTATCCTTTACAACACAACCGTGATCATAAATATAGAGGTTTCCTGAGTTCTGTAAGTCATTCTAGTGAATTTTGCACCATGAAGGGGCAGTGCGAATCCCTGCGTTTGTAGCCAGTTGGTCAGCAGGAGGCTTCAGCTGACATCAGAAGTGAGGGCAATGTCGGGGACTGTGCCTTTAACCTGTGGAGTCTGCATTAATTCCAGGTGGTTAGCACCAGAATGGTATTGGTGAATTTTAGAGACAAGACCCTTGGAAGGAGGAAGGGAAGTTGATGGAACTTTCTCAGGACAGAATTTGCCTGTCCGTAGACTAGAGTTGTTTTGCTATCAGTTATGCACCGCTTACAGAGTTATAAAATACCTCTCGCATACTCAAGATGAGACACTGGGGAAAGGTGAGCTACAGATAATGCATAGCTTCCCAATGAAGCGCTAATTCTTCTTTACATACTTTCTTTACATAAAAAGAAATGGAACTTGAGATGCCATTAAATCCAATCTCCTGCATCTAGGAGAGTCTACGTGAAACCAGCCGAGGCTGACCAATAAACAGTGGCCAAGTCCCAAATGTAAATCATCAGAGAAGACAAACTCCACTTCCACTGACACCGTATCCCAACATCGCAAACCTTCCAGCTGGGAAATTCTTTCAAATGTGTGACTCAGCGCAATCCCGTGCACCCTGTGAACACTAATAATCATGAAATTAGTAAATAACCAAAACCATCCTGATCAGTTCCTCCTGGGCAGTCTGTCCTCCGTGTTAAAGATGAGCATCTCATTCACAAAAAAACATTCCGTCATCTTCCCAGTCTCCCCTCCCCCATATACATACTGCTCTGTGCACTGGGGTTTATTTCCCTTATGCTCCCAACAGTCCATCTACATTCTTCTGCTTGTTTTGCAGTCAGCTGCTGTTTTATATGTGAAACCAGAAGTTCCTGTCACACGACTGACATGTGGGCATCCAAAGTCAGCATCTTCCATGTGACTGCAAGTCCCATGCTGACTTGACCTACGGGGGATTCAAACATCTACACACAAAGAGGTACTTGGGGATAAGTCCCCAGTCATGTGTAAGTCATCCTTTAAGGTTTAAAAATACTCAGAGTTACCCTCAGAGCAGTGCTTCTCAGAGCCCGGTCCCTGGCCCATCCGCATCTTCTGGGAACTTGTTAGAGATGAAAGTTCTCAGGTGCCACCCCAACCCAGACCTGCAGAACCAGAAACACTGGGGGTGTGTTTCAACAGCCCCTCCAGGGAATTCCGATACACAATGAAGTGTGAGAAGCACGGTATAGGTCTTTAATTTTACTGGAATTTGAAGCAGTCTGGAAAAACCATTGTGCATAATGAAATGAAATTGCTTGTCTCTGTTTTTGGCTGTGACCTGGATACACAGCTTTGTAGGTAGACTCGCCTGAGGTTTTAGGCTGAACCTAAAGAGTTATTCTTTAACCAGAAAAGATACTGGCGTTCGGGGCTGCCTGTCACTACCAAACCCAATAAGCAATGATAACTATTGAATCTTTTATGGGCGCTTTATTCAGATGGCCGGTGATCTGAGAAGATGGTGGGTTCATACCCTAACAGACCATCTTCCCTTCTCTTTCCTGTCCAGACTTTTTATAACAGGGAATAAACCAGGTGCGGTGAGGGCTTTGCAATTCAGGGAGGATTAGGTGAGCGAAGCTGTGACATTCCTGTTCTGGGCAGTTAGCTGTTCCCAGGAATGGCGGGTCATCTGTATCTTCCTGGAACACAAGATGTCCCCGGGTGGTGATCTTTTAGCAGTGCCCCATGAGGTCGGCTGTTTTCCCAGGAGCCAGGATGGGCCTTATCTGTAGTTTCTGAAACAAAAGCCTTAACATATACATTACTTGCTAGACATAACTTTTTACCTTAAGCTAAAATTTTCCAAGTCTTGAGTCCCCTATCAATTCTGCCAGGTTTAGTAATCTCTTTACCCCAGAACAGAATGCACCTTGGGCAGGAAGAGGCCCATATAGAACCAATGGGAAGTTTAGCAACGCCGGTTTCATGCTAACATACACTTTTGTTGGCTGAATGTCTCCGTCCGCATGTGCAAAGAGCTTCCAGTGTGCTGGGCTGAGCAAAACCACCGCAACATCTCCCAGATGTTTTCAGTGCTTGCTTCCAGATCGCTGGACCCAAGAAAATGTGGGGCAACAAGCTCATCCCACGTGTTTGCCTGCCTTTATTCATGGTTCACAGGGCCATAGTCATATAGTGTTCTTTGCTATTAGCATCCCACTCCCTTCATTGGTGTGACTCATCTGCTGGCACTCATCCATTGCAGCAAGAAATGGACTTTTTGTCATAGCACAAAGCATATGATTCTCTCCTATGACATGTACTTAAACTCCTTTTCCAAATCTCCGTAAAGATTGCTGTCAGGGGTGATGATTCCTCTCAGACGCTCACTGTGAAACCGGAAGTGCCCTGCAATGGGTTAGGGGGGTACGGAGGATATTTTTAACTTGGGAAAATGTCTTCCATTACTGTGCAATGTGGAAATCAATGCAGGAGGGTGTCTTCAAACCAAGGCTATGTAATTAGGTGCTTCAGATGAAAATGACAGTCCACAGGTGGCATACCACTTCAGAGGCAGGATCACCAACACCAGCCCCTTCAGGATGTACGGAGGAGGTCTTTAGTACTTCAATTAGTCTATGTTTAATTTGCTTTTGCTGTGGGTGTAACATTTGCCCACCAGGAGGTAGGGAGTTGATGAGCTGAGAATCACTGTTTTGTGTAAGAGCTACTTGCCCTTCAGCAAATTTGTGGAACTGGCATGCCCGTGAACTCTGCATAGTTCGCACGCTAGACTCCACAGTGGTCTTAGCTGTGGGAGAGGGCATTTGCATGTGGAATACTGGTGTTCCCAGGAATGATTCATTTACAAACATACAAACATTTCTTTTTTTTTTTTTTTTTTTTTTTTTTTTTGCAAGATAGAGGCTTTTATTGAAGACAATACAAGAAGCATTGTATGCAGGATAATGATGCCTCAGTCCCCTTCAAAGTAGGCACCTTGGGACCTCACACAGTTCTCCCAACTGCAATACAATGTTCCTTCTGCTCTGGTAGCAGAAGCCATGGAAGGAATTTTGCCATGACACGTTTCATGCCACAATACTGCATCAAAATCTCGGACACAGTAGTTTTGGATTCCCCAGATCAGATTCTGGTTCTCGCATCATACAAACATTTCTCCTTCAGACTTACAAACGCTTCCTGGTATAGAGAGGGAGACACCCTTACAATTGGAGATTTCCCTTGTAAATGTAACTCTCTCTTACAAAAGAGTAACTTCTACTGTTTTCAGAGATTCTCCTGTGTCTGCTCTTCTGCAAAATAATTGGCTCAAAAAACTCATTATGCCAAAGAGGCACATTTGGGGGCACCATATTCTGCTCTCCTTCACTGTATGTTAGTGTCCCCTGGGGGAGAGCCTAAGAAATCTCGATGCCCAGCCACACTCCACACCAATGAAATAAGAATCTCCAGGAGAACAATCCAAGTATCAATATTTTATAAGATCCCTAGGTGAGTCCAGTGTGCACACAAATTTGAAAACTCAGGGGAAGGAGAGAGGACATGGGAAGGCATCACATTTCATCCACCTGGCCAATTTGCCCAAATCCTGTTCCTTCCAGTGAATACAAATTGCTGAATCTCTGGCTAGACATTATGCTGGAACATAAAACATCCTGAGAAGAAGCTGCATGTTCTTATTTGGGGATTGAGTGTGGAGCTAACCCTCAAGCAGAAAGCCCAAAGCGAGCCCCTTCCCTCACCTGCCTCCAGGCTCTGCTTTATGAACTCCTGCTAAGCTACACTATTTATCCTGGAAGAATTGTTCTTAACCTTGGCTGAACATTCACATCACGAGGGGGAATTAAACACTGAATGCCCAGGCCACACTCCAGTCCATTGAAATCTGCAGGAGTGGGGGCATGGGGAGGGGTGGTTGTGGAATATTTTTAAATCGAAATTTGTGTTGAGATAATTGTGGATTCATGTGCAGTGGTTTTAGTTTGCATTTCTCTAATATCTGATGATGTTGAACATCTTCTCATGTGTTTATTTGCCATATATATATATATATATATACTCGTGTGTGTATATATATATATATATCCTCCTCAGTGAAATAGCTGCTCATGTCTTTTGCCCATATTCTAATTAGATATTTGTATTTTTATTGTTTAAGCATTTTCACAGGTGTCCAACTTGCGGCCCATGGGCTGCATTAGGCCTAAGATGGCTATGAACACAGTCCAACACAAAATCGTAAATTTACTTAAAACGTTATGAGATGTTTTCATGATTATGTGCTGCAATGTATTTAATGTGCAGCCCAAGACGACTCTTTTTCCAGTGTGGCGCAGAGACGCCAAAAATTCGGACACCCGATAGTCCTTTCCTAAGGTTTGCTGGTATTTTCTGCCAGCTCATGGTTTGTCTTATGTCTTCACAGGGCTTTCCCAGAATGAAAGCTTTTAATTTTAATGAAGTCCACTTTACCCATTTTCCATCTCATGGCTTGTGCTTTTGGTATAAAGTCTAAGCACCTGCCACCTAGCCCTAGATGCTATAAGATCTTCCTCCTATGTTTTCTCCTAAAAGTTTATAGTTTTACATGTTACATTTAAAACTGTGATCAATTTTGAGTTAATTTCTGTATAAGATGTGGGCTTTAGACCTTGAGTTTTTGTTTTGTTTCTACTTATGGATGTTCAAGCATCATTATTTTTTTAACAGCTCTCCAAGGTCACTTTCAGTGTGCAGTCAAGGTTGAGAACCAGTAGCCTGAAGGATGCACCAGTTAGAAATCTGAACTCTTAAGGTCTTTTCCTGAGCATCATATAAGATAAAAAAAGAATGACAAATGTGTGCATTTAGAATAGTAGTGTCCAACAGAAATATAATATATATATTAGTTTATATTATATATGTAATTTTACATTTTCTAGTAGCTCCATTACAATTAAAACTGGATAAATTTAATTTTCATGTTTTCTTTATACCAATATACTAACAAATTATTTCAACTTGTAATCAAAATACAAATACCTGAGACGTTTCACATTCTTTGTTCTGAAATAAGTCTTTTGAAAATTTTTTTATTGTTGTTCTATTACAGTTGTCCCATTTTCCCTTGCTTTGCCCTGCTCTGCCCATCCCACCCCCCTCCCACTATCAATTCCCACACCATTGTCCATGTCCGTGGGTCATTCATACATGTTCTTTGTCTAGTCCCTTCCCCTCCTTTCCCGCCTTACGCCCCTCTCCCCCCTCCCCTCTGGCCGCTGTCAGTCTGTTCCATATTTCCATGCCTCTGGCTGTATTTTGCTCGTCAGTTTATTTTTGTTCACTAGGTTCCTCTTCCTGGTGATATCATATGAGCCAGTCAGTGGAATAAGTCTTAACTGAACTCACCACATTTCAAGCGCTCAGCAGCCACATGTGCTCGCAGCTACCAAATTGAAGCACAGAGTTTTAGACCAAGACAGTCTTGTTTCCTACCCCCTTTCCTTTGTGTGTTTTCTGACCATGAAACTTCTCTACCATTCTACCTGGCACAAATGTAAGACTATTCACTCCAAATCATAGAGGCTGTATTTAGAAAACCTGTTTCTGCTTATGGCAGGATGAAACCATTCTCTTCCAGACAAATGCACTCGTGGTGGAATACACTGTCAAAAATATTTATGCTGGACTGACAGTGACAGGCCCACAGCCTTGGAGCCATGATGTCCCCCACCAAGCTTTGATTCGTATATTACTGTCCACCCACTAAAGCTACTCAGTTCACATGAGATTACACAGTGTTCTAAATTCACGAGGCCCTTGATATGGATGGAACTGTACAGCAGTGAGGGTGGGACAAGGTAAATCTTACATCATCATTTAAACTGTCTAAGGAACAAAGAGCTGAACAGGACTGATTTTCATTGCACCAGTGAAAGGATGCCAGTTTAAATAAATGAGCCCATAGCCATATGGCATGGACAAGAACAGACTTTCTCATCCTTAGCACTGTTGCCATTGTGGATCAGACCATTTGTTGTGGGGGGTTGTCCTGGGCACTGCAGGATGGTTAGCATCATCTCTGGTTTCTAGTACCCACATGTTCCACAGTGTGACAAACCCACATGTCTCCAGACATTGCCAGATGTCCCCTGGAGGTCAAAATCTCCCTTGCTGAGAATCACTGGGCTAGAAGAAAATCAATTTCTGATTCATATATACATTTTTTTATTTTAATGTATTGTTTTTATAGAGGGTATTTTTGTCCTAATTTGAAATTTGACACAAGTAACTGCACTTGAACTCTTAAAAATAAACAGGCATGTTAAACATTTTTAAGAGTTTATTTGAGGAAAACTCAACTCAAATTGTGCAGTATCCGATCTAGCGGATAGAAAGAGGCTCTGAGGAGCTGTACAAAATGAAAGACTTTTATAGGCAGAAGGGAGCAGAAACAAGGAAGTTATTCTAGGCAAAAGAAAAAGAGGCAGGTTGGTTTCTGCAAGGTCACTTTGCTTTAGGGGATGGCAGAGGTCTATCAGGCAGGTGACCTAACTAGTGCTGATCTGGTGCTTCCTCAGTGACTGGTGTCGGATTCCATTTCCGGGAGAGTTGGAGCTGTCATTGAGTCAACATTTGGGGATATAGGGCTTAGCATGAGCTACTCCATTTTGGGCCTGTTGTCTTGTTTTCTTTTTAACACCTCAGCGTTATGGTATATATTTGCTCTTCAATTTGTTTTCCTCTTTGGGGGGTTGATTATGTTTCTAAAGTGCCTTTGCCAGTCTTAATCAATTAGAGAATGGCACCCGAACCCTGGCTGGTGAGGCTCAGTGGATTGAGTGCCGCAAACCAAATACAATGGCGCCCGTAGTTTCAGGCAGCAGGACTATAGACTCCTCGAGACACAGAAATAGGACACAGAAATTTTTGTCCAATCTTTGATGTAAGGTTTATCTTCGAAATAGACCTCTATTCTCTGCTTGATGAATTCCCAATCCTCCAGTAAGGGCAGCTCAGATGCCACCTCATTTGTGAAGTCTTTGCTACTTTCCCAAGAAAAATGATACCTTTGTCAGAGGTCTCCTTACTTTTTGTTGAAGCTCCGCTAAAAGCATCTATTCATTATGACTGTCACCCCTGCATAGTGAGTGAGCAAATGAGTGATTACAAGTGACATTACATATAGAAGCTGGAGGCTGAGGCATAGCCAACGCTTATTAAACCAAGAAGCACATTTCACGTATGACAGACAGATCACAGTAACCAGTAAATGGGTAATGGTTTGAACATGGCCAAGAAGCTCTCCAAAATCTTTTAAAAATTAATAGAGGATCGACAACATCTGTAAAGAGAACACCAAAGAGCAGCGTAGTTATGAAAAATGGTGCTGCTCATAACGTTAAGCAAACTTGAATGAGTGTTGTCAACTTACTTGATCCTGTGATCAGTGACTTTCAAGATGGATTAAGCATTCACAGCAAATGTCCTTTATAGTCAAGAATCCGGGGGAAAATTCTTAGGTAGATGCTGCTGGTTTAGAGAATGCACTTTGAGGAGATCTTGTCAGGGATCGAGAAGCAACTCTGACTCTTCGATGTCATTCTCATCGGCCATTTAATGTTGGGGGGTCTGCTAAGCTACAAATAGCACTGATGACGTGAAGAAGGGTATCTTTGGATACCTCTCCTTGAAGAAAAGGAGTGAAATGCTTAGTGGGACAATCATAACTATTGTTCAGCATCCCTCCCCTCTTCTTCCCATGAGGGAGCCTAAGATTTTCCACCCCAGAGCTGACCTACAGAGCTGTTCTAGATTTTGTCATTTAATCTACCTTGAACTTCAGCTCCCACTCTCCTTGCCAAAGATGAGGAGGCATGTAGAGACAGATTACAGCACAGGTATGGGACTGGCTCATGGGGTGGCATTGTTACAGAACATAGGGCCAAGGGGGGTAACCGTTACCAAAAGGAACCCCCCAGGTTCGTTATGTCCGCGGCCTTATAGGAAGACATCTCTCAATGACAGAGATTTGTGGAAAGGAAAGGAAAGGTTTATTTAATGCTATACAGACTTAAAGTAGTGACCTAATGTCTTCATCAAAATCCCAAAGTCCCTTAAAACACCCACAAGCACACACAGTCCTTTCTTCCCCCCTTGCCCAGTTTGAGGTACCGTATCTCAGGAAAGGAAATAGAGGTCCATGGCTCAGGCAGCCCCCGGTTCTTCCCAGTAATCCGTGCTCAGCTGGTAGGCCTCCCTCGGTTCCCAGCACCATCAGCTATGTGACTGGGATCTCCAGCTCAAGCTGAGTGGTGGTTCTCCCTACTAAAACTGCGGGGGTCCCCACTCTGGCAAAACCACGTGGCTGTCTTACATGGCCACAGCCATGTGGCTTTCTTTTCTATTGCCACAGCCGCATGGTCCTCTCTCTCTCATGGCCACGGGAGTCCCCACTCTGGTAAAGCTGTGTGGTTCTCCCTCACATGGCCACAGGGGTCCCCACTCTGGTGAAAGACAGAGTGGTTCTCTCCTCTAATGGCTGCTGCGTCTGGGTTTAAATCCCTGCACCAATCCTCTTCTGCAGCCCCATTTCCGACTCCCCCACAATTGGCTATACTTGCCAGAACTCCCATATCCTTCCAGCTATACTGGGCTGCCATAGTGGGTCTGGGCAGGCATGGCCCCATGTCATGGAGCCAATCTTCTCCAAGCTCCCATGCAGGCACTGTAACTCGGGGGACCTGCCCCCCAGTTACATCTTGGGGGGAAGTTACTTCCATTCCCCTGGTTCAGAGCATGGCCACAGCTATTTAACATATTTATGCAACCAGTTAAAGGTTATAGATATGTTAAATGACCATGCCAGAGGTTAGCTGCAAAGCTGTTGCTATGCAAAACAGCTCTCAATGGCCCTGCTCCATGTGTCCCTTCCCCCAACTCACACCTGTTGGGGAAGGGGTGAGGACATCCTAATATTTCCTGGACACCTTGAGTTCGGGACCCCATTCCAAATCCCTATTTGGGGCCCCCCTCTTGGCTGCACCCTGTAACAGCATCAGACACTATTCAGGGAGAAAATGCATGATTTTGCAGCTACTGGTTCCAGACCACACATGCAAATCACAGACGGGTGTACATGGGGTGAGTGTAGGAGAACGGACACGTGGATGTCCAGCTTTCGAATGGGGCAAATCTATGAATGCCCTCTGGCCACTCATTGTGTGAGAGGTATGGTAGTGATACACTACAAGCCTGTGGGAGAAACAAGGATAGTAGTTAAGACACAGTTCCTAAAGGTACAGAACTTATTTATGTTAGTTACCACGTGGCTCTTCTGGTGATCAGCCCGACAGCAAACAAACCAGAGTTTCCACTTCCCGCTCTACTTGCATTTCTTGTTTAAGTGACTCTCACCTTTACAAGAGAGGGAGGGTGGGTAGGATCACAGCTTCTGGGTCCAGGAAGCTTGGGTTTGGATCTTTGCCCTGCTGCTCACTACTTTTGTAACTTCGGCCAAGTCACATGACCTCAATGTGCCTCACTTTCCTCATCTGTAAAGAGAGAGCGATGACAATACCTATTGTGTAGGTTTGTCATAAAGGTGAAATGAGGTAATATATTTAAAGTGCTTAGAACAATAGCTAGTACATAGTGAGCACTCGAAAAGTATTAGCTCTTACTGTATATACTGATCAGAATTTTTATCGTGGCATAGAAGCTTTATAACCAGCATTTTATTAAGTTAGCACAATAAAAACAATCATCTCTTTTTATAAAATGATATGAGGCAACAGCAGGAGAAGGGTTATTTTTAAGAACAGCTTCAGTAACTGTTGCAGGGACCTCATTTACAAGATGCTCAGGAAATATGCTGGGTTCAGTTCATTGTTCACCGGCAGATAGTGTAGTAGCCTAGTTGCCACTGAGCATGTTCATCTGCAAATAGCCCACTGACCCTGCCAAAGTGAAGAAAAGGGTCAGGTCATGGAATGCAAGCGAATGGAAATGAAATGATTTCTAGTAGCAATGCATATGCAAATAAGCAAAAATAATAATAAGTACATGGCTTCCTACTTTTTCTCCGGCAAAGCTCATTCGAACTTGTTCACCTGTATTGCAAAAGTATTGGAACAAGAAGCTGGAACAGCCACTTCAAGTCCAACAAGAACAGAATTTTTATTTAGTCCTCTTACAGATGGCTGCCAGAAGGGTCAGCAGAGTTTTGATATGTGACCATCCCAGCATTGCTTTCCAATGAGTGTTAGTACGTGTCTTCAATGTGAGAAACCAAAGAACTAGCTGTCAGAAAAGTGATGATAAGGGAAAAGAGTCATGAGCCCCTCTCACAGCAAAATAATCCTAGTGTGCTTCTCTTTTTGCTCTGCCGTGAAGGAATCAAGGGTGTTAGGAGAAAGAGGAGAAGACTCTTTGTCCCGAAGAGGAAGAGCAGAATGTTCTTATCAAATCTGTGTGTGAGCCTGTGACTTTTCTGTGTGTGGTTCAGAAAAAAAAATCATTTGGTTCTACAATGGCTTCAGAATATGACTTTATATCTTTAGATCAGGGTTTTGCAAACTCAGCCCTACTGACATTTGGGGCCGGGTGATTCTTTGTTGTTGGGGCTATCCTGTGTGTTGTGGGATGTTGAACACTGTCTCCGGTGTCTACTCACTAGATGCCAATAGAACCTGCCCTCACTTTCTAATTGTGAGGATCAGAAATGTCACTGGACATTGACAAATATCCCCTTGGTGCAGGGGCAAACATCACAGCCTGTTGAAAACCACTGCTTTAGGAGGTCTGACCAAGATCAGGAAATTTAGAGTGGTGCTTCCCAAATTATCTGTAGGGAAACACAGTTTTGAAATAATTTCACATCTATTGGGATGTGAAATTGGTACAACTGGTACAATTTTGAAACACAAGAAAAATGAATTACTTGAAGAATAAAGTAAAAGACATAAAATACAAACAATTTTTTGGTTATAGTCAAATGAAATAAAATTGCTCTGTAAAGCTGGCAAAAGGTTTCCAAAGGCTTGCTTTCCATTTCTGTGCTTATGTGGACCAGCAGCGAACAGCAGACTGGCCCCGTCCTCAGTACCACTAAACTGGAGGACATCAGCCTTAGAGAGAGAGAAAGCAATGCATTAACTCAGTGATACTTGCAGCATGCAGTAGTCCCCCCTTACGCATGGGGGATACGTTCTAAGAACCCTCAATAGATGCCTGAGACTGAAGATAGTATGGAACCCTATATATACTGGTTTTTCCTATACATACATATTTATGATAAAGTTTAATTTATAGAATATGTACAGTAAGAGAGTAACACTAGTAACTAACAAAAAATAGGACAATTATATGACATATTGTAATAAATGTTATGTGAATGTGATCTCCCTCCGCCAAAAAAATATCTTATTGTATGGCACTTACCCTCCCATCTTGTGATGAGGGGAGATGATAAAATGCCTATGGAATGAAGTGAGGTGAGTGACGTAGGTATTGTGATGTAGTGTTAGGTCTCTATCGACCTTCTGACTTGCTTTGGGTGAGCCTGGGTCATCAAGCCATGATGATGGCGATAGTTGGATGTCAGGAGCAGACAATGTTGATGTTTGGGGAGATTTAATATTTTGGGACCAGGGTTGACAGCAGTAACTGAAAAGGTAGAAAGTGAAACCACAGCTAACGGGGGACTACTAGAGTAAGAAATTAAGTTTTTATATTTTGTTCAAATTTTTGTCACCTTTAAATTACATACTGTAGGTTCATTTTAGTGGTTTTATTGGTGGCTTTTATTGAATTGTTAAAAGGAATAAATGCCTTTGGAAAAGCATAATCATTTATAGCTGTTATATGTGGCACAGCTGGCTATGAAGACTCCAGCTGAGATACAGCATTTGGCTTTTAGACAGTGCATCATTTCTTTGATTCACTTATTGGCTCATTAATTCAACATGTATTTGTTCAACAATCCACACCTTACCCGGCATTGGGCTGGGCCCTGGGGATCCAGACAAGTGAGGGAGAAGTTTTACCTATGAGGGAGAGTAGTGGCATCCAGAGAACCTTCCTGGAGGAAGTGATACCCAGAGGGACCCAAGGCACGAATAACAATCCACATGGTGAAGCACAGGAGTTGACAGTGTGCTTCTGGCAGAGGGTACAGTGTGGGAAACAGTCAGCAGTGAGTCATGACCCTTGCAGGGAACTGAAAGTAAAGCATGGCCAGAGGAAGAAGCAAAAGATGATGTTGTAGAAGTAATGCAGAGGTCAAATCTTGAAGCCCTTGTCGGCCCTTGCTATGGCAGATACGTATGGTGCCGAGGACCAGTGCCATTAGCATCACCTGGGAGCTTTTTGTAAACACAGACTCTCAGGCTGCCCCCCAGATCTGCTGAATCAGAACCTGCATTTTGACAGGAGCCCCAGGGGATCCAGATGCTCAGTAGAGCTGGAGAAGCACGGCTCTGAGGCATAGGAAGGCTGCATTGTTTATTGGAGCCCTTATCCTGAGGGATGCGGGCAACTCTTACATGGTTTTCAGGCACTGAAAGTTGGCTAAACCCGTATCTCCAGGTACCCTTGCCTGTCTGTGCCATAGGTGCTAGGTGGATGAGCATGTAGCTCAATACTGACCTTCCCAGACTCCTTCACACTTGCAGAAAGGGCAGAGCACCTCAGTGGAAATCTACGGGGGTGATTTTTGAGAAAGCCGCTGCTTTCCCAATGATTAAAACAACAGGTATGGTTGGCAGATCCCTTTGCCATTTCCTCCTGAGCTGTGGCGGCCTTGTGATAACAGGGGAACACCAGCGCTAGCCTTGACTTGTTGGAGTTTAGAAGCTCATCCAGGAGCCACTCCCTGCAGACACCATTTGTTGGGTTGTTTGTTACTCGCCACTGAAAACACTCCTGTGACCAGTCCAGAATGCTGGATCATTATATATCAGTTAGTATTATGTTTGTGCACACACAAAACACGAAACAATACTTGTTTGAACAAGAGAGATCTTTACTACCCTCTCACATACAGAAACAGCTAGCAATACGTAGTCTAGGCTACCAGTTACCACAAAACGCCGGGAACTTGGCTCGGTCTGTTTGCCTTCGTCAGTGTGTGACTTCCATCCTCATGGGAGTTGCTGAAATGGCACCCATCACTTCTGCACTCCAGGTCAATGGGCTGTGGGGGAGGAAGAAACTTTCCTCTACCCTCAAGGATCTTTTGGCTGGTCTGATGATTAAATGTACATGAGACAGATTAACAAGGGCAAATAAACAAATTCAATGATCTCCGCATACGTGCGAGGTCCAGAGACAGAAAGGGAAAATGAGATGCGGTCTATATGGCATTCTGAGCTAAGGATGAGGTAAGGTGCCTCACTGCAGGATGGTAAGAAGAGCAGATGCCATAAAAAGTTATTTCTGGCAATACCCCTTATTATGGGCCAGGCCCCTACTTAAAATTCCTTAAGGGAGAGGTAACACTTTCATGTGAGCCTGCTAGGTCTCTGGTTGCCCCTCTTGGGGTGACTCATTCTGAACTCCTACAAGGCCACTTCCTAATTTTTAAGGAGCCTTCCTTGAAATACGACACCACTCTTCTACAAACAGTTCATTGGCCTGGACTTGTGACATATTTACACCTTCCTGGGAAGGACGCTAGGTAATGTGTTTTTTTCTGAGTTTCCATATCCTAAACTAAAAACCAGAGCTCTATGACAAAAGTAAGTGGGAAAGGGTAGATATTTAATATCCACATTTCTCTGGAAGATTCCACCTCATTTTTTTTAAATTTCAGAATGATCATTCTGATACTAGTGTGGAGAGCAAGTAGTGAGTGAGACAAGTGGTAGGCAGACCAACAGTGAGGCAATGGGATATTCTAGGGCAGAGGTTGGGAACTACAAACCATAAGCTAAATCTGGCCTGCCGCTCGGTTTTGTAAATAAAGTTGTATTGCGACATAGGTCACACATTAACATATGGTCTACAGCTGGGTAGAGCCGGAAAAATCACTTTCCTTCTACCCTTCTGGGTTCTTGACCAAGATCCGTCCTGTAATCAAAGACAGATTAATAGGAAAGACGCAAACAGAAGTTCAATAACTTGGATACCTTCTGTGTACGTAGGAGAGACCCAGGAAAATGGAGTAACTCCCTGAAATGGCCCAAACCGGCACCTACTTACTATCCCCAGCTAAAGACAAAAGAAGTTGCTCAGGATCGGGGGAGGGTGGGGAGGGGTGGGGCTGTTAAAAAGCAAGGTTGGTATGCAGATTTAAGTCCTGGCCTCCACCACTCATAGGAGTTCCTGGGGATCTAGGGTCACTTCCTCTTCCTGGTAGGAGAGAGAGACAGACAAATGAGGTTTCCCTTAGAAATGTAAATGCCTCTTACAAAAGGGTAACCTCTGCTCTGTTTGCAGGGATTCTCAGCTGTTTCTCAAAAAGAATGAGATCAAATGTCCTCACCACGACAACTACAACCAAAACAATGTCCATTGTGTGATATTATGGATGTGTTAAGAAAACTTACTGTGATAATCATTTCAAAATATATATGTGTATCAAATCAATGCATTAGATGCCTTAAATTTACACAATGGTATGCCAATTATAGCTCAATAACCTGGGAAAATAGAATATATTTGTATTAGGTGTATTAAATGCAGTTTTGAATTAAGACATTTTCAACTTTCGATGGGTTTATTGGGATTGTAAAGCTGTTGTAAGTCGAGGTGCATCTGCCCTCGGGCAGGCAGTGAAGTACTCAGCAGAATTTTTGTCTTCAGAGAAACCTCACGATGGAAAATAAGACTCAAAAAGGAAATTGCCATTAACACACAGAGAGAGGCGGGCTGAGATGAAAAGATTCTGTGCAGTTCTATCCAAGTCTGCCAACGCTTTCACTTTAAACATACTTACAAGCAATAAAATCGCCTAAGTTAAGATTCTCGCACTGCCCTTGAGGTCTGTTTGGATTCGCCCTTTGTGAAGAAAAGCCAACAAAGGCGGATGTGTGTTCTGGAGGTAGTGACTGCCTACGGGCCCGGAGCTCAGGCTTCAAGCTGTGTGTGGGTTGGCAGAGATCCTGCCGAGCAGAGAGCAATAAGGCTGGCTCTCACGGTGAGCTTTCATCTCAGGGAATTGCAAAAGGGTTTCACATATTTAGCCCTTTCACAGAAAGATAACACACAAATATTTGTCCAGAGAGGAAGAAGGGAGAGTGGGAGAGTCAGGCATAGGCAGTCTGGCCACGGCTAAAATATAAACCAGCTGGAGGGGGTAAAATAGGACGTGGGAAATGCAAATCTACAGAAAGTTCTTTGAGATGGCACGTAGGTTTTATTTTTAAACTTTAAAAATTGATCAGCAAGAGGGGGAGAGAGAAACAGAACATTGATTTGCTATTCCACTTAGGCACACATCGGTTGAGTCTCGTGTGTGCCTTGACTGGGTATTGAACCCACAACTTTGGTGAATGGGGATGACGCGCTAACTGACTGAGCATTCACACTCTGCCTTATTCTATGATTTTTACAAATGGAGTTTAGGAAATGAGCTTTATCAGTAAAGCCCGTCTTCCTTTATTTACGAGGATCATGGCAGTTTAACCTTGAAGCATCATCTTTGGCTCTGACTTAAACTTCTGTTCCAGGCTGGGCTTACAGGCACACAGGGTTCCGTGAACGTGTACTAAAACTCCCTACAGAAAGTTTTCCAAAGTGTGTTCTCAGGGTACCTAGTCCCCAGACATATTGCTTAGAGCGGGATTCCATGGTTTCAGTAATTTGGGAAATACAATACATAATATTCTTGGAGATTTGTCATGCACATTAGTACATTAAAGATTCTGAGAAATTCGGGGGAAGTTTAATTTTGTTTAAGAGTGCTTCTCAAGTTTATATGACGATGGAAGCCTTTTGGCCCTGAGTAAACTTTGGGGTTGGTATTGTAAGGGGTCTCCTTGGAGAAAATGCACACTTTTAGACATAGAAAATGGCCCTTGAGAAACTTCTCGGCCATGATATTCACAAAACTGCACCTTCCTTCTCTGCTTTTAGGTGCAGAGAGGAAGAAGAGCCGGGGCCGCTCCATCCAGCATTTCGGTGAGCCCGAACACTAGCTGCTCAAGCATCCATGACAAGTAACGGAACCGCATTCCTACTGACCTGTAATTCCCACTGGGGTCACAGAGCAGGTGTTCCTGGTTCTTGGAGAACAGCCACTGTCTCTCTTGCTTGCTATGTTCCCTGCAGTACCAACGCTGTGCTTGGTTAACATTACTTGATTGATGTGCATGAGGAAGAAAGCTAGCCTAGAACTTCAGAATAGTCTGTTTTTTAAATCCCAGGAGTGATTTCCTTCATCATGTAAGCTCTACCTATTTGGCAGGTACGTGTTAGGTGATGGGACCTTGATAGTGAACCCCATCCCTTCCCTTGTGAAGTTTACAGTTTAATGGGGGAAAAGACATCAATAAAAGCCCCCAAAATATCTCCATATAAGCTGCAATAATTGCCGTGAAGAAAATGTGGTGGCATTCATGGGGTCATCTAATAGTGGGACCTGATCACATCCTTGGAGTGAGAGATACTTAACCTTTTGTTAAAAAGTGAGATATAATTGGCATAGAGCATTATATTAGTTTCAGGTATACGATGTGATGGTTTGAGATTTGTATGTCTTGCAAAGTGGCCACCACGATAAGTCTACTCAACATCCATCACCACTCGGGGTTACAATTTTTTTTCTTGGGATGAGAACATTTAAGATTTACTCTCTTAGCAACTTGCATATATGCAATACAGTTTTAGTAATTATACTCACTGTACTGTACATTACATCACTGACTTAATGATTTTATAACTAGAAATGTATACCTTTTTGTTATACAAATTGGTACTTTTGATCCCCTTCACCCATTTGGCTTACCCCTCTCCCTCTGCTTCTGGCAACTACCAGTCTGCTCTCTGATTCTGTGGGCTCATTTTGTTAGTTTATTTGTTGTAGATTCCACATATAAGTGAGATCATGTGGTATTTGTCATTTCTTGTCTGATTTAGTTCACTTAGCATGAAGCTCTCAAGGTCATCCATGTTGTCACATACAGTAAGATTTTATTTTTTATGGCTGAATAATACTCGTGTGTGTGTGTGTGTGTGTGTGTGTGTGTGTTAGTAGACACATAGCACATAGGCTGTTGCCCAGCCTTGGCTATGGTAAATAATGCTGTAGTGAACACGGGAGTACATGTATGTTTTTGAGTTAGTGTTTTGATTTTCTTCAGATTGATACCCAGAAGTGGAATTGCTGTGTCATAGGATAGTTCTGTGTTTAAATTTTTTGAGGAACTTGCATACTGCTTTCCATAGTGGCTGCACCAATTTACATTCCCACCAACAGTGCACGAGGGTTCCCTTTTCACCATACCTTTGCTGTCTCTTGTCTTTTTCATAGTAGCCATTGTAGCAAGTGTGGCTTAGGTTTGCATTTCCCTGATGATTAGTGATGTTGAGCATCTTTTCATGCACCTGTTGGCCGTTTGCATGTGTTTCTTTGGGAGACAGTCTATTCCAGGGGTGTCCAACCCACAGCTCGTGGGTTGCAATTGGTCCAGGGTGGCTATGAATGTGGCCCAACACAAAATCATAAATTTACTTAAAACATTTGAGATTTTTTTGGTTCTGTTAGTGTTTATATATTTACTGTGTGGCCCAAGACAACTCTTCTTTGTCCCCTGTGGCCCAGAGATGCCAAAAGGTTGGATGCCCCTGGTTCTGCCTATCTTTAAATATTTTTTGTTTTGTTTTGCTATTTAGTTGTATGAGCTCTTTTTAAAACCATTTTTTATTAAAGTCAATGGGTTGGCACTGGTTAATAAAATTACATGTTTCAGGGGTACAGTTCTGTAATACATGATCTATATATTGTATTGTGTTCACCATCCCGAGTCAAGTCTCCTCCCATCACCATTTATCCCCCTTATACCCTCTTCTACCTCCCACCCCCCTTCCCTCTGGTAGTCACCATACTCTTATCTGTGTCTATGAGGTTTTTTTCTTTGCTTAATCCCTTCACCTTTTTGCACCCAGTCCCCCAACCGCCTTCCCCTCTGACAGCTGTCAGTCTGTTCTCTGTATATGGGTCAGTTTCTAGTTTGTTTGTTGGTTTATTTTGTTTATTGGATGTATGAATTCTTTATGTATCTTGGATGTCAGCACCTTATGAGATATGACTTGCAAATATTTTCTCCCATTTCATACGTTGCCTTTTCATTTTGTTGATGGCTTGCTGTGCAGAAGCTTTTTAGTTTCACACTTGTTTCTTTTTAGTTATGTTGCCTTTGCTTTTGGTATCAAATACAAAAAAAAAATCATTGTCAAGACTGATGTTAAGGAGTTTACGGCCTATGTTTTCCTCTAGGAGTTTTATGATTTCAGGTCTTACATCTCAGTCATTAATCAATTTTGAGTTAATTTTGTGTATGGTGTAAGATTGTGGTCCAGTTTCATTCTTTTGCATGCGGCTGTCCAATTTTCCAAACACCATTTATTGAAGAGACTATTCTTTCCCCATTGTGTGTCCTTGGATTCTTCGTTGTAAATTAATTGATGATATATGCATGTGTTTATTTCTGAGTTATATTTTCTGTTACATTGATCTATATGTTTGTTTTTATACTAGTACCACACAGTTTTGATTACTATAGCTTTGTAATATAGTTTGAAACCAGGGCACATGATGCCACCAGCTTTATTCTTCTTTCTCAATTTGCTTTGGCTATTCAGAGCCTTTTGTGGTTCCATACAAATTCTGATTGTTTTTTTGTATTTCTGTGAAAAAAATGCTGTTGGAATTTTGATAGGGATTGCATTGAATCTGTAGATTGTTTTGGATAGTATGGGTATTTTAACAATATTAATTATTCCAGTCAATGAGCACAGAATATCTATTTGTTTGTGTCTTCTTTAGTTTTTTTCATTAATGTCATACTTTTCAGTGTACACGTCTTTCTCTTTCTTGGGTACATTTATTCCTGGGTACGTTATTCTTTTTGATGCAGTGATAAATGGGATTTTCTTCTATCTTTCTGATAGTTTGTTATTAGTATACACTAATAAAGTGTAAAGATAAAATTTTGCATATTGATTTTTATAGCCTATAATTTTACTGAATTTATTGATTCTTATAGTCGCTTTTTTTTAGGAGTCTTTGGGGTTTTCTCTATATAATACTATGTTATCTGCAAATAGTGACAGTTTTATTTCTTCCTTTACAACCTGGATGCCTTTTATTTTCATTTCTTGCCTCATTTCTCTGGTTAGGATTTCCAATACAATGTTAATGATAGTGGTGACCGGGAAGAGAGGGACATTTCCTAAGTAAATGATGAATCGAGAACAAGTGTGAAAGAGAATTACAGGCAGACATATAGGACCAGACCATAAAGAGGAAGAGAGAGAGTGATTAATAAGGCAGAAAAGGCTGGGAAGGGCCAGATCATTCAGGAGCTTGTAGGCCAAATTAGGAAATTTAATCTGAGGAGCGATATGATAGGATGAGCATTTTCAATGGGTCCTGAATGTCCCTGGATGCAATATGGAGAAAGGACCGGAGAGAGTCATATACTTATTGTATTACACGACACCTTCCCCAAAATACAAATCAAACACTTCATCTGGTGCCAAAATTAAAATTTGGACTCACCAAGCTATGGGTTACTAGATCCATGTCTACTGTGGCACCTTCTTCACGAATTTTCAGGGGGTAAATCTCACTATATTCAAGTCTACCCTAAGTACTGACTTTGGAATATAACTCCTCTATAGGACATGCCCCCACTTCAATGACTGAGATCTTAAGCAGTCTGAAAGGTCCCAACGCAGTAAATACTGGATTTGCAAATACTGGATTTGCAAGGAAGCTTTTTTTTTTTTTTTACATCACTTTCCTCTTACCTTTCCTTTTTAGTAACTTATCAGTCAGCCACATTTAAAAAATTAAAATTACTACACTGTGTCATACTATTCTTATCGCCGCTAACAATACTCTCATCTCTCTCCACCCTGCTAAAAGGAAGTAGCTGGAGTTGCAGAGTTAGATGATTGAAAAAGTACCCCAAGCACATTTTTGACATTTACTTTGACTGAGAGGAGTGATTTGGCATTTGACTCAAGTGGCTTAAGCACATTTGCTTTGTAGTGAGTGAAAGCGGTGCAGGACAAATTTAACTGCAAATAGTAAGGGGTCATACATAGGATGAATCTGTACGATAGCATTCGTGTACAGGTTTGATGCAGGAAGATAGAAGAGTATTGGAATAAGAAAGACAAATCATTCACTTCTTTGTTTGTTACTGTCCCAGGTCCAGCAACAGGGCACAGGCCTAACATTAGGAGTTTTGAAGTTTCTTGCAGTTAGAAACAGGAATACAAATTTGAATTTTGGGGGCAATGAGCAAGTCCATGCAGGATAGTTTGGGATGACTTTAGAAAGTAGTGAGATTTTCAGCATCCATACATATATACAGAGCTCCAGAATGACCTGACAATTTGCAGGGGACTTTTGGGAATAATTCAAGGTGCTTGTGTTTGGTCCAGAGTACATTGGACAGTATAAGTGCTGGGAATCACAACGCAAGTCTCCGTGCGGACTTTTGCCCTTTCTTGCAGTTTTAAACTTTTCACGTAGCTCCCTCCACAGAGCCTATGTATGTCCGAGAAAAGTAATGTAAACAAACTAACTGAAGTGAATGGATTATTCCAAAGGAAAAGGGAAAGTTCACAAAACCTACTGTTTTTCACTAGCGCTTTGTTTACAATAGCACATAATTACTGGAAGTCCCCTTGGCCCTAGCACACTCACTTATCATGAGAATGGTGTTGAACGGATCTTTATGATCACATAAATGATGAAAATAGTGCTGACATACTTCTCGTTGATAGTTTATTTATGAAAGTTTGAAGACCTGTGTACACTGAGCCGTGAGACTTAACAAAGCCTACTGGGATAGAGGCGTAGTGTCTGGCATGCCTGTCGTTTGGTGCTGAACATAGACATTTGCTTTCCTGTGGAGGACATTTGTGAATTCCAAGCAGGAAATTAGACTGGGTAAAGACTCAGGGCCAGCCCTCTGACCCTCTGCTTCCTGGTCTGTAAAAATGGAGATACTGGGTTGCATGAGCTTGCAGGTCCACCCAACACCGTACCTAACTCCTTTTGAGGTGGGGCCACGGCTAGTGAATGGGATGGGATCGTGCTCCCGTGATTTATGTTAGCTTATACAGCAGAAGGGATTTTGCACGGCAGATGTGATTAAGGCTCCTAATCCATTACCTTGGAGTTTATCGGAAAGAGGATTGTGTTGGGTGGGCCGGACCCCACCAGGTCAGCCCTCAAACAGAATTGGGTCCTTCCTGAAAGAGATTTCAAGTAGGAACAGCCATTTTGTGAACTGATGGTGAAAGAGTCATATAGCAAGGACCTGGAAGTGGCCTTTAGGAGCAGAGAGCAGTCCCTGGCGAATAGCTAGCAGGAAATTGAGGGCCTTAGTGGAATAGCCACCAGTAGAGAAATTCTGCCAACAACCCGAAGGCCCTTGGCAGTGGACAGTGGATCTTTATCTCCTTGCAGCTTCAGGAAGGGTGCAGGTGGCTGACAGCTTGATTTTAGTCTTGTGCAACCTTGGGCAGAGTCCATACATGTTCCTGGTCAACCCAAATTGTCATTTGTGTTTTAAGATGCTGAATTTGCACTGGTTTGTTACAAGGCAACAAAAAAACTTGTATGCTCTGATTTTAGTAAGTACCGTATTTTGCCATGTATAATGTGCAGTGTTTTTTGCCCCGATTTTTGAGGGAAAAATAAGGATGCACATTATATATGGGTATAATGACTACATACCATGAAGTATAATGGGTCTCATGTATAGTGCGCACAAAAACGTGGGTGTGCATTATACACAGCAAAATATGGTACATGACTAGACTGATGACTGAGACTACTAGCAGCACACCCTACTACGTGTCCTTCTGTGGTGATGAATAAACCTCTCAGAAGGTTGATGCTGTGCACCCAATTCCCCATCAAAGAAAACAGTAAATGAACCTGTATGTTTCAAAACTTTTTCAAAGTAAGGTCTATCTGTAGCTTAGAAAACCAACAAACTTATTTTGTAGCCAAGGGTCTGGAGTGAATACTGTGTTTTGTCGCTTCTACATCTCCCCAAGGTTAGTGGTGTCAACCCCTCACACAGTTGACAGTTGGTGTATCATTGTCACTCCCTCAAAACTTAGCTACTAATAGCCTACTGTTGACTGGAAGCCTTGCAGATAACATTCATAGTCGATGAACACATATGTTGTGTTATATAATTACATGCTATACTCTTACAATAAAGTAAGCTAGAGGAAAGAAAATGTTAAGAAAATCATGAGGAACAAAAAAATATATTACAGCCCTGGCTGGTATCGCTCAGTAGGTTGAGTAATGACCTGCGAACTGAAGGGTCACTGGTTCGATTCCCGGTCAGGGCACATGCCTGGCTTGTGGGCCAGGTTCCCAGTTGGGGGCACGGGTTCGATGTAGTTCTCGGACATTGATGCTTCTCTCCCTCTCTTTCTCCCTCCTTCCCTCTCCCTAAAAATAAATAAAATCTTTAAAAAATACATTACAGTTTTTGTTGAAAAAAACCCATGTATAAATAACCCGTCTGTCTGCTCTTCTGCTGTTCAGTGAAGGTAAAGCTCTCAGACCTGTCCTTTCAACCCTTAAACCTATAATTTAGACGTGGCAGCTCTGGTTGGTTGTAACAGACAAGTATTGGACTTGCAAAACTAGTTCAACTCTTTGCCCTGAAACCAACTGGCCATGTGACCTTGGGAAAGAAAATTCCTTCTCAGGCACTTGGATTCCTTATGTGTAAAACACATCTTATAACGTATTCCCAGAATTTTCAGGACAAACTAGTACAGTTTCAAGCACACTCAAACTCTCTCTAGAAAGTCTTAAAATATGCACATATCTTGTTCCTAAGGGTCAGGGAGCTGTTCCTCTATATTCTTGCCAGTCGAACCAATTGTCCAAAATTTTTAAAGATTTTATTTACTTTTAGAGAGAGGGGAAGGGAGGGAGAGAAACGGCAATGTGTGGTTGCCTCTTGCACACCCCACACTAGGGACCTGGCCAGCAACCTAGGCATGTGCCCTAGACTGGGAATTGAACTGGCGACCCTTTGGTTTCCAGGCCTGCACTGAATCCACTGAGCCACACCAGCCAGGCCCCAGTTGTCAAGTGTTTTAACGTGCAAGAGATCAGTCATACTTTGCATGGTAGGGGACATGATGAGTAAGGTAGAGAAGGAACAAAATGTTTGAACATTACAGGGAGGTCATTTTATTCACTGTAAGACAAAACTATTATGAAGATGTGAAAGATCCTATGGCTTATGTGATATTTTAATTGAATTGTTACAAACTCAAGGGGATACAGTTACAGGGTATGTTGCAAGATCAATTCCGTGTGTGTGGTGGTTTGAAGGGGTTGCAGTTGTATTGGAAGAAAACATCTGAGCACATCTTCCTTAGACTGGAAGGGCTCCTCCTTCACAGGAGTCAAGGCAGCCGAGCATCACGGGCCTCTTAGGTGTGTCCCTTGGCCTAGGCAGCGGAATTAAGAGTGAGGTGTTAAGAAGGCAAGGTACGGAGTACAAAGCAGGGTAAGGTTTGGAGAACTGAAGTTTGTCTTTGAATGAGGTGGGATATGGAGGAAGATCAAGTCAAGAGAGAAAATTCTGGGAACCTGGGCTGGAAGGAGCTGGAGGAAACAGCGGCAGAGCAAGGCCAACCTTTCCGGGCTGCTTTAAATGCATTATTTTGTCACGCTCACATCCGTCCCATGAAGTGGTACTATGCTTTCAGACTCTCTCGGGGACAAGGAAACAAAGGCCGAAAGAGATCAATTCACGTCCCCAAGTCACCCGGAGAGCAAGTGGCAGGTAGTCTTACTTCAGAGCCCTCACTCCGAACCACCATTGATTGCCCCAGTTGGAGCAAGTGGGAGAATGTCCTTTCTGTCCTCTTGGGCCAGGGAGAGGAGGGCAGCCCTATGCCTCTGGGGTCCCATGGTGCTGTGACATCAGCACACCCCGAGCTGCTGACTGTGGGAAAGTAACTGGAGCTTTCCTAGTCGGAACAGTCCCCGCAGCTCTTCTGTTTACTCCAAAATTCTCTTTTAGGAGAGCACCCGGCACAGTAGATGTGGTGCCTCATGTTAGGTTACTCTCGTCTTCGTAGCTCCATTTTTATTTTCTCTGACGGTTTTGTATCTCCACTTCTTCTGTTTAGAAGATAAACATGTCCTATTTGTTTCTAAGGAGCAATAGCTAGCCTTTGGGCCCCCCTCCTTCCCCAGGGAGCCCCTAGCCTGCCAGTCCAATGCTAAGTCCCAGGAAAGCAGAGCTTCAATGAACAGTGGCCAGACCCTGACCCGGGCCAGGAAAAGGGACACATTAAGGACAGGTCACCTGTGAATGAACATAATCGCATCTTTGGAAGCTTGCGGAGCTGTCCTTATAAAAATGCAAAGCAAGTCTAAAAGAAATTAATGTAATCTTTGAAAGGTCAGAGTAAGCCTAAACACTGGTTTTAAGATGCTTTATCAATGAGAGACCAGAGATTTTTCCTGATGGTATTTATTTCATAAATGCAATTATTTTTCTAAAACATATTAAAATAGAAAACATGTTCTTTTGGTCAATTTATACAAAGAAAATACCAATATAGTAATAAAAATACTGAAAATATATGAAAAGCACCAGAACATTAGAGAAATTACACTAACAACAGTTCTAGGAATATATTTTTTGCAATAGTACAATAAAGTGCTATTAAACCCAGTCAAAATTAATGGCAAGATATAAAAAGTTATGCTATTATTATGAAATTTGAGGCTAGATTTACCGGCAATTGCATTTTTAGGCTACTTGCAGATCAAACTAATGATATCTCATTAATGTGTTCATGCAAAATCTATTAATTTCCATCCTCAAGTGAAAACAATCTAAACCTATATGTTGGTTCTTGGTCGTTTGGTCATAAACACGTAATGACTTGATTCAAAAGAAGAGTACCAAAAATAATCATACAAATGTAATTAATTGCAAGGAAGACAGAATAAAATCAAATGGAAATATAGTGATTAATCAATACAAGTACAGAAGTTTAGATGCCTTTGATGTTATAGTAAATTTTCTATAATTTTGCTTAGTCACATTTAACACACACACAAATGTTAACAAGGTATGTCATTAAATTCAACTGCTCACATGTTAGGGAAGAACGTGTTAGTAAGTCAATGTAACTTTTATATGAAACATTAAAGGGACACTGTTAGGACAATGCATTTCCAATTTTGACTAATTATTTCCTCATTTATTGGCCGAGGAACAAAAGGCATACATTTTGGGATTAGATTATATTAAAGCCAGGAATCTAACACATAAGGGAAAACCACTGTGCAGACACAGAAGGGTACTATGGACAGTACTTAGGGTGGACTGCAGTCACTTTCACGTCTGGAGTTGGCAAACTGAAACAGAAAAACCCAAATTAAGACCAAGTATCAGACCAGTGTCCTTTTAAGGTTTGATTTCATAGGCCAGTTTTGAAGGGACTATATGGTTCTTCATGACTCACTTTTGGTATCATCAGCTTCTCCAGATGAAAGCCACCAGCACTACATTTCAGAATAAAAATAAAATCTCCAAATTCATTTTACAGGCAGACTATTTCTCTTTCATATGAAGTAGGCTTTCGGTGTGAACCCACGTGGACAGAAACCGGTCGTGTTAATAATGAGAACAAACTAATTCGGCAGCCTCTGCTCCTGGCAAGGTGTTTCTGTTTAGGACTCCGGGAACCACCCTGGGTATTACTGTGAGGACGGCAGAGCATCAGGCCAGTGGCCTAGCCCTGGTCTGAGGGTTTTACAATTGATCATGAGTTATGTTTTTCACTCGTACAGGGAGAGCTGACACTTGAGTTTGGATTTTTCTTTTTTCCCATCCTCACAGATACTCCAGGCTTTTGTCAAGTTCCCTCTTCATGGCTGACTTTAACAAGGAACGGAAATGGAAAAGAATTATACTGCTATGAATCTCAAACACTAACTTTTCAAAAATTTTTAGCCTCACTCCTTTCATTTAAGGAAACAGGGTGAAGATAGTGCAATAGAGGACGATCAGGTCTTTAAGTAAATGAAGCGAACAGGCCAGGGGCCAGACACAGTGAACAACACGAAAGCGTAACAAACAAAATCCAACCGAACTTAGTCTTCCAAACTCGACCTCAGTGAGTGTTCATAAAAAAGTCCAAGGTTAAGAAAAGGCAGGCTGTTAAGGAAGACAGATAAGAAACAAAGGCAAAAGGTTGTTTGGCATTAAATAGTTTTACATTCCAAAAGATTATTGACTAGCATCTGGAAGTAGTTCTCAAAATTACAAAGTCATGATTACAGAAATTACTCTGCGTGTCTCCCCCCAATATACATGTTCTATATACACAGTATAGAAAAGCTAGTCAGTTGGCTCAACTCTAATAATCATGTCATAAAAAAGCAGATTACATTTTTTTTGGCTGCACCGAAGCATGTTATACTTTTCAGTTCTATATATTCACACGATAAAACTTAAGCTTTGAAAGTATTCAAATCAAAAGGGAAAAATAAGTTAGATCTAAACTATGAATTTACACAATGGATAGGCCTTTACTTATGTTACTAACTAGCTAGACTCTTATCGGTTTCTTCAGTGTTTATTTTACCAGTTTATTTTCAGACATGTGTCTGTTCCCCTCTACACTGCCGCACACTTCCTTTTAGGAAGCGCAGATACGGGACACTGTTAGTAGCGTGGCGAAGGTCTGGGCCTCGCTTTTTCCAACTAATGGATGAAAGGGCCACGTTCCCTGCCGAGCGCCACTTCTTTAACTGTACAACAAATAGAAGAGAGAGATGACAAAAGCAAGCAAGAGCACTGTTAAGGAAAGCAGCAGCTGCTGGAACCAGATACAACGCTGAACTTGGTCTTCAAGCTTCCTATTGCTTTCTAGTAAACGATTGAGCTAAACAGGGGAAAAAAGGATGAAAGATTTTTATCAATCAACTGTACATTAATCATGCGAATAACAAACAGGAATATAAGAAACCCACACATTTACAGGATGGGGTCCATCTACTCTGAAGGCTGCTAGCTGGAAATGCAATGAGGAATTAGATTCGTTTGGCGAACAGATGTGCGATTGCGGACTCTCATTTTGAAAAGATCTAATTTTTAGTTGAGAAAGGAGCAAGGCAATCACTTCCTGGAAGTATCAAAACCAGCTACTGAAAGGAGAGCCTTTCACCCTCTGCCTTTTTTGAATTTAAATGCACTGCGCGGTACCTTCCCCGTGAGGTCGAATTCTTTGATTCCTCCCCAAAGCACCATGCGCTTTGCAACATGGTTCCTAGTTCAAATTAAAATGGCCAGAGTTTTAAAAATGCTGGATCTCCGAAAGTAACTCACAGCTTACCATTTCTGATTTGGCTTCCCTTCACAAAGAAGAGAGCATTTCTGTTGTGTCTATGCCAAAGGCTGTCCTTATGTCAGTGGGAAGGATGGATTTCTACTGTTAATTGGCATTAACAACGCTGTGAGGAAAAATAAACACTTACTTGTAGACACATATCTTCACTGGTTTTATCTGACACGTTAAAAGCACCGTCTTTTAATGTGAGAGTGTTTGGTTTACTGCTTTCAACAATGTGGCATCTTAACCTATGACAATCCAAAGGAAACATAACTTATTAAAATTTTTGATTAAAAAAAAAGTAAACTATAGAATGGAAAAAAACCCCATAAGAAGTATATGTAACAAAGGTGAAAATACTCTTTCCTCAGATTCAGCTAAGGTGGAAGCTCAGTGAGTATTTTTATCTTTGAAGCGGACAAAATTTACCACCCCAGAATGTTTTGAGCTGTTTTTTTAATAAAGAAACAGCAGCCACTGGAAAAGCTCTGAAAACCAGGAAGTTCCCCTTTTGTAAGAGAGTTCCATTTATAAGGGAAATGTCCATTTTTAAGGGTGTCTCCCTCTCTGTACCAGAAAGACTAAATCTCTAGAAATTCTTAGCGACGGAGAAAGCACTGACCCAAATGTACCTAACAGCCTTCCCCTTGTCTGATATGCATGATAACCCCCCATAACTGACTCCTTCACCCCAACATCTGTTTATCTTTAGCTGGAGATAGCATTGAAGGTGGGAGCTTGGGCCATTTGGGGGAGTTTTACTCTTTCTTGGTCCCTCCCATGCATACAGGATGATATACATGCTATTAGACTTCTGTCTTTCTCCTGTTGTCTGTCTGACTGGTGGGGAGGAGGCTCAGCCAAGAACGTCGAAGGGTAACGGAAAATTATGTCCCCTTTCCTACAGTTTGGTGACCGACTATGGGACCTGCTCAGACGCCACACTCGCTTGGGAGCCTGCAGGATGGATCCTGGAAAGCCGGCAGAAGCTGGTGAAGGGGTAAGAATTCTCACCCAAGTCAGCTGTCCCAGATGTCACTCTAGTGCCAGGCTGAGAGGGGAAGGTCCTTGTGCCCTCCTTTCAGATTTAGACTAGAAGGAGAAATATTGGTGCGAACTAGTTCCTGGGGTCCAGTGATTTCCGTAGAGATTTTTGGTGAGGGCTCCTGTTTTTTACTGGTCCGTTTTCCTGCCGGAGATGGTCACCGCTTTCTTTTCACTTGTCAGAAGGAGAAGAACCATAGGCATAATGAGGTGTTCCTTTGGTCTGGTTCTATGTCTGGAGACCTTGGCTTTGGGACCAGTAAGAATATTTTCTCTGGAGAGATACATGCATGTGGCAGCCAGCTGAATAGCTCGGGGATCCAAGACATAAAGTGACAAGCAGCTTCTTTTTTTGTCTGACTGTGCCAGTTCCAAGGGAGTTTGTCATCAGAGGTCCCAGTCCATAAGGGCCTTTGTTGTTTAACCCTTCCTTGTCTGGCAAGTGCTGGAAAAGGCCCTCTCCAGTAAGCAGCCGCCTGGTGCGGATTAGCGGGTCTGTGACTGGAGGCATCTCACTTTCTTGTGGGAAACCGGAGACATGTTTGCACTAGCCCATTTTTTTTGCCGCCTGAGACAATGAAAGTTGGCTTTCTCCTGCTAACCCTGGGAGTGAACTTTCTGGTCTTGTGAGGACTGCATTTGTTGATCCCTCTTTTGGGATACCTCTTGCTTCCATGTTTAAGCCATAAAAAGGCTTATTGGTGTGAGTTGCTATTGAGATTAACGTAAGAGCCTACTCAACAATGGCCAGGTGATAGATCCTTTGAATTGGAAAATCTTCCGTGTTGGAAAAACATTTTTAGAGTGCTCTCATCCCACACGATTGTCTTACTGTATCTATGGAAAGGCCAAATTGAAAGGAGGACAGAGGGATAGGGTGAAGTCCCTAGCGTTAGGGACTTCTTACCGAGATGAAATTACAAGGCTCTTCTCACCTCCACTTTCACAAGGAGTCTACCCAGCTTAGAGAAGAGTTAACAAGATCAGTGCTCATTCAGTCCCTACCCACAGGGCTCTTGCCGGGCTGCTGAGTCATATTCCTCCCACCCATGACTGTACTGTAGTTATCAGACAAGATCTGTGTTGTGACACATCCAGATTCTTGCACTGGCCTGAAAGTCCATGTCTGCTGTCAGCAACCACCTTGAGAAACTCCAGGCCTCATTCCCGGAGAGAATGAAACTCACTCCCACAGCCTCGCAGAACTCAGCCCGTACTACATGCCTTGGCGTCTGCCAAACTCGAGGAGGAAACTGTGCCTGCCTAGGCCATGTAGGCACATTTCTCTCTCTGATCCGTCCCACCGCAGTGGAATGCCTGTGAGTAGACGCCATACCTGTGCTCCATCACTTTGTTTCTGGGGACTTCTTTCCAGAACTGAGTCAGTTCTGCCGGGCCTGAGCCAGATGACTGCTCCATTTCTGCAGCCATGATCAGAAACCGGTCTTGGGCAGACACGGTTAAACCTGCATTCCAAAAGCGCAGCTTATTATGTAAACAGGAACCTTTACAACGGATTAGAGATGTGGCTTAAGGCATTATTCTAGAGAAAAATTAAAGATAAGGATATGGAACTACCTTAAAAAAAGGTTCTAAAAATGAAGACTTCCTTTTTGATGTTTGATTTCAACTGGCATCTGTTTAAACAATTTTACACGTTCAAGAACAAGTAAAAATTGCCCTGGCTGGCATAGCTCAGTGGATTGAGCGCAGGCTGCGAACCAAAGCATCGCAGGTTCGATTCCCAGTCAGGGCACATGCCTGGGTTGCGGGCCAGGTCCCCAGTGGGGACCAAATGAGAGGCAACCACACATTGATGTTTCTCTCTCTTCTCCCTCCCTTCCCCTCTCTAAAAAAGAAATAAATAAAAATCTTTAAAAAAAAGAATAAAAAAAAGAACAAGTAACAATTATTTAAAGGTGGGAAAGACTTTAGAGACCCTTTGCCTATGTCCGTTTACACATGGGAAAATAGACATCTACAGTGCAGTGGCTATCACGTGACCACTTACTTACCCCCGTGGGGAGACACAACAATATCCATTGATGCACCAGGGTCACAGCTGCTGTTGCTAGGCTTGACTCTGTATTTTTCTGGAGCAGTTGTTCGCACCTGTGTATAAACATGGGAGTCACATGATAACCTTTATGCTTTTCGGGGGAAATGGCTTACAAAGGGCTTTTAACAAAATCAGCAGTTAATAATCACCAAAATTTATAAAATAAGCGTTGGTGATTATGCACAGAATGTATTTTCCCCTGCCACTAGGATAAAAGCATCTCAAGCTAATTAAAAATATTTACTCATCTTTTAAGTCCAATTGTCATTTAGCCTTCCTCTTAAATAAAATAATTACTGTCTATCTGTTGCATATCATCTGCTAATCACCTGAATTTCACAACGCAAATTCAAAAAACTGTACATGTTACACAATACTGTACAGAAATTTAAAAAACAGATAATTAAACGGCATCCAGACATCCTAGTGGTTAAATTTAAATTCAATGGATGATTTAAGGAAGGAATGCCTACAATATGGGGTGGTGGCGGACTCGGTCTTGTTACAAGTGATGCTCAGTATCAGGTCAGTATCCAGTATAAACTAGTACTCCTGAATATGCTACACTGGGAAGAAAATGCATATTTGATTTTATAGTTTTGTTTTTCACAGTTATTAAGAATTATTCATATAATGAAAAATGATTCTCCTTGGGTTTTTTATTTACAGCAAATGTTAAACCCTGGGATTAATTTATGCATTAGCCTATTACTGCAAATAAAATATTAAAATATAGATCCCAGGAAAAATTTCAGATAAGCTATGCCACGTGGGTAGAACTAGAAGGCAATATAACATGCCTAAAAAGACTATAAATGAAGCCATTGTGCAAGTTCAAAATGATCAACCTTTCAATGAAAATGTCTAAAATCATTTCCCATGTCAATTTTTCACACATAACTTATCTTTCAGAGATGTACCTTAAATGCCACTACATTTTTGGTTACGTTTGTCAACACTATTAAAGTTTTCTTCTCTCCAGATTCTGCACTTCCGAAATACAGCTCTTCCGCTGGGCTAAGTGATGATAAAAACATAAAGCATTTATATTGCTGAGAATACATGACAATCCCAATCTAGCTTGAAGAAAAACATTTGGTTAATATTTCGCGCACATTTGTATAAAGAAATTTTATCAAAAAAGACAAGATTACAAAATAATTATCTAATAATTATCTATTTTAATCTTACTGATTCAATGCATGGTATTTAAAAAGTGCTGTTTTTCCCAAGATCAAAAGCAAAATAAGAAGGAACAGAGAGAAAACTAGGAAGATTATGCATGAGTCCCATAATTAGCCCCAACTTAAGGTACATTTACTTAAACTCTTTAGGTTATAGATAATCATAGCAAAGATAGAGTTGCTGCTTCAGCTTCATCTAATTACAAACAGATTACAGTGGGCCATATCTTTATACACCAACAGAGAACAGCATCATTTAAGAAGGAAGATCAGTACAGATGTATTCCAAGTAACAGAACCATTTCTTACTAATACAGGCTTTTTCTTTGTAATAGGGAAAAAGAAAAATAAAAGAAAAATCTGGGGTGAGAAGTGCAGGAAGAACTTGTCAGATAGTAAAATCAGAGAGTCTCAAAATGCAAATTTTACTATTCTTGACCACTGTAATGCCTGTGACCTAAAATGAAAACAAGAAGACATCAGTGAAGTTTGTTTAGTTTAGTTAAACATTGGCCAAATTGCGTCACTGCAAACAATGGAGAATGTTTTTGTTTTTAGATTAAAGGATGAATTCGTCATATAGCTCTGCAATGTACTCCTATCAGAGATGTTTATTCATCTAGAGAACACACATTTTTAAAGAACTGCTGTCCGGGGAGGGCTTTGCCCAGCTTTGGACAAGTGGGTAAATGAGAAGGGTTGCTCGTTTCTGTTTCAGACTCGATCCGAAATATGCCGCAGAAAAGACAGGGCGGTTTTGGATCGCAGAACGGCTCTCAGTAACCAGCACAGTAACTGTGAGAAGCCCCAGGGAGGCAGACCTAGGCTGGGTCCTCAGGCGTGTGTAGAAGTGCTGCAACTTTTCCTGGGGCAGAGGCAGAGAATGGCAGAGCCCCGAGTTCTACTTCGGCTTTCTCCCTACCAAGCTCTTCTGGCCATACCCTGATATTTATAAACCAGGACCTACATTTTTGACAGGCCTCCGGTGAAAAAACAGAGGTGTAACTTCCAAACTGGTTGAAGGAACAATGGGAAACCAACTGCAAAGAGGGAAAATGGCCCAAGAAAAACCAAGGAAGACAGAACATGCTCGCGCATTCCTGTTTCTCTCCCCCCACCCTTTCTCCCTCTTTCTCTCTCTCTCTCACCCGCACAACAACCCCAAATGTAACAGTAATCCAAACATGCTGTCACACACGAATCTCGTCCATTAGACAATCTCAGATTCAGTTTGGAAAACTTTGGCCGTATTGTTCGTAACAGACATACCTAAAACAGTTACATAGAAGGTTTCAAGTACAGGCATAGGCAATGATATAGTAGGTCATCATTAAAGAGAGACGGTAGAGCAGTATTAACATGAGGCTAGATAGATTTACCAACCAAAAGCATCATTAGTGAGAAAGAGCTCTTTACGTCATGATAAAGAAACAATCCTGCACCTTTTGAATTGTATAACCTAGAAACAAAAATAGAGATGAGCTGAAATTTGGCCTCAGGAAAAAACCATTTTTCTGATCCAGCTTCAGCTTTTGGAAAGTCAAATTGATAAGTACCTGCATTTCAGTGTTGTTTCTGGCATCTTTGAACTTGTGCAAGTCCAACAGTATCAGTAAACAGAGAAAAGGACATGCCATTCTCATTAACTGTTAATATATGAATATTCACTTTTATTACCTGATATGGTATGAGGGCCTTTTAAACACACTCAATGGAATAAATAACACAAAACAAAGGGAGCTAAAAATATCCACGATATCTGGAAACTAAGGTGAGTCTTCAGACAACCCTTAATTTTGTATTTCTCCAGTTTCAAAAACAGTGTAGAGGTTTTCTTACTTTGCAGTTCCCTCAACGTGATCAAAATATGTTACGAAAGCATAGCTAATACACTCTCCCACTAATACCTGATGTGTAATAAGGGCCCTTTAAACACACTCAATGGCTTCTTGAAAGCTTTTATCTTGGAATCAACTTTTTCATTTTCTTCTGCTTTGGAAGTAGGTTCAATTAGGTTTATCTAAAGACAAAAGAAATTTAAGAAAGAAAAGATGAAATTTAGTTTCATACTTGACAGTTGGGCAGGTCATTAGGACAAGAGTGAACATTATATTGATTCCATCCAAAGTATAACCTTTAACATAGCTTTATTGTATCTCAACTATATATTTAATATAAACTTTACATCAACATCATTAAGCACCTACTATATATGTCACTGTGGAAAATATAACAGTCCTTCCTCCCCCTTAAGAGTCTTTCAGTTTGTTGTAAATTATAATGTATTTATCTATTGAGGCCCCAGTTACAACATGACAACTAAGTGCTTTTTAAAATATGAAACAGAGAGGAAGCAGATCAGGGCAAAGTTTTAATGACCTTTATTTCAGATAAATAGAAATATTTCAGAAAAAACGATTCCTTCCAGGTGCATTTGGCCAATTTTTATACTAAAATGGAATCAGCCCATCTGATCCCTCTTTCTTTTTACATACAAAGATGCAGAAGGACAAAAAGGTTAAGTGAATCACCCCAAATCACACAGCAAGCTATTAGAATTGGGGCTAGGTTACAGTTTTTGACTCAATTTCACTCTATTCTTAAAATCACCTTTTTCAGAAGAGATGTTTGCTCTTCGTTGGAAATTGTTTCCAGTGTCTCTTTGCCATCACTTTCTATATCTTCCTTACTTGACGCTTCATCCTCACTGGCAATAGGCCCATTTTCACACAGTGGCGTCTGAAAGTCATCATCTACTAGTGGTGGATAGCTGTACCTGAAAGGATCCTGGAAGAGAGGAATTCAGGATCAGCCTGCTGAAGGGTGGGCAGAAAAATAATTGTCTCAGTAAAATTGAAATTCAGTCCTTTAGCCAAGAGAACAGATTGAATTAGATAGCGAGACTTAAAACAAACCAAAAGGGAAAGAGTAATCAGTGGTGTGGGACAATGGGCCAGCCATCTGTAAAAACAACCAAGCTGGGCCTTTAGCTCACTCTTTACACGGAAAAGAACTGCAGATGGATGAAAGCTTTACGTGTGCCTGCAAGTGTGTGCATTTATTTTTTAAAACTACATAAGGTCCAGAACAACACATGGGAGGATTAAAAAAGAAAAGTACAACCTGCCCTGGCTGGCGTGGCTCAATGTATTGAACGTCAACCTGTGAACCTAAGGGTCGCCAGTTCGATTCCCAGTCAGGGCACATGCCTGGGGTGCAGGCCAGGTCCTCAGTGAGGGGCATGCGAGAGGCAACCACACATGGATGGTTCTCTCCTTCTCCTCCTTCTTCCCTTCCCCTCTCTAAAAAATAAAATCTTAAAAAAAAGTAAGTAGGGATAGCCTTTCTAATAAGCATAGCACAAAACCTAGAAGGCATGCAAATATTGATAAAAATTGGGCACATTTTCCTAAAAAGGCCATAAACTGGGAAAATATGCACCGCACATATCAGACACAAAAGACAGCTTTTGTTAATATACACAAATCAACAAGGAAAGAATAATGCAACAGAACAAGGAATGTAGGAATGATACAGTTCATTGAAACAATGAAGACTGCCTTTTAAATCATTAAAACATGCTCAGCATCACTCACAATAAAAGAAATCCAAATCAATACTATAATGAAATACTTTCCACCTGAGACTGTCAAACATGAGAATACACGGTGTTGGCAAGAATGTGGTTCCAGCATTTTCACGTGTTATTGGTAAATGGACACAATCTCTTAAAGAGGGAAATTGGCAACAGTTATGAAAATTAAACACTAAATATACCCACTGATCTAATAATTTTACTTCTAGACATATACCCGTGCACCCGTGTACCAAGAGTTATTTACAAGGATAATTACTGCAGCACTATTAGTAATGGCAAAAGATTAGAAAATAAGTAATGTACCTTCAAAAGAGAATTGATTAAGTTACATTATATCTACACAGTGGAATGTCCTGCAAGGGCTTAATGAATCAGGTCGATCTTTGTGAATCAATATGGTCTAAGCTAAAAATAAATGCTGTAAAAAAACACAACATTATATATATGGTCTGTGACCACTGCGTGAAATAGTATAATGGAAGGGTGTCTCTGGAAGGAGTGAGAACTCGGAGACAGTGCAGCGTCTGGACAAAAACAGTGGGCGGTAACCTGGCGAGGGGGGGGTGATGTGCTTTTTTCACTGCACTGTTACATTTTTCAGTCTTTGGTATCGTTTGCTGTTTTTTAAAAAAAAATCATGTGCAACTATTACTTTCTGAAAACAAAAAGAAATTGTGAAAAAATAGTAGTTCTAACTACAATTTTTACTACAATCCTTGAATAAATATACCACTTATTATCAAAGAAGGGAAACAAAATAACCTTTTATACCTCTAAAAATAAATACAGATTTTACTAAATGCTATCGATTTTAAGATATAACAATTCTATGGGAAAACTATAAAAATGACGAATCCATCAAATCACCATTTGAACTAAGGGTAGTACTTGAAATGAAGCATACACTGGTTTTCCTAGGTTAAAATATGAAATATAATGTTTCAGAATAGGAAAGCAGCAAACTTCAAGTTAAAAATATTATTTCAAGTTTTTAAAAAAGATAACAGAGGACATACCAGCTTTTCATCTTGCTATACCCTTGGTTCTGGTTGAATACAATTTTGCCAGGAAGGCAATAAACAAGGTAGATTATAAACATGAAATAAAAATATTATCAATCAAGCTAACCCAAAGCATAACAATTCTATAGGTTTCACCATTTATAAAGTCATTTATCACAATATGTTTCACTCTTACACAGTCTTAAGAATTTAACACATACCTACTTACTCCTGGTCTCTTATTTGTAAGTAGTGAAATCATTTCTAAAACTGTTGATAGTATGTATTATCTTTTAAATTAAAAAAAGATTGTCCAATAGTAAACAATTGGAAGCAAACTAAAGACACATCAAAAGGAAACCAAATACCTAATGGTTATTAATTAAATAATTTGTGGTTCATCTCTAGACACTGGATACTACGCAGCCGGGAATAAGAGTAAGGCTGCTTGTTGCATATTGATTTGGAAAGATCTGTGAGACATGTTGTAAAGAAAAAAGCAGGATACACAATAGTACTGAAATTTACTACTTGTTAAAAAGAGATGGGTAGAAGGAAGAATTACATATACATTGTATCTGCTTATACGTATATTACATATACTCTAAGTTGCTGATACAGGCAATAGAGATCCCTGAAAACAAATATAAGAAGAGGAACTGTGGGGAACAGGGTGGTTGGGATAGCAGTAGATTTACTGAATACTTCTTTTTACTGAACACTTTTCGGGTTAGAACCATTCAAAAATAGCAATCTAACAACTTGGGAACTTGAAAAGTGTAACCCCGCTGGCTATTTTGGGGGATCTGCGATCTTTCTTTGGGTGTTATGACATTGCTTTCCCTTTTTCTCTGAGGGGAGAATACAGCCTAACGTGCCACGGCCCGGTCTTATTTTAGAAACAAGTTTCGACGACTGTACTTACAGTTCCACCCATGTGGGGAGGCAGGTACTCTACACTGACATAGTCTTGGACTTCATTTTTACTTGTAAACTTCAGCAAACTCACTGCTTCTGGGCCAAGCCAGGATTTCACAATTCTGAAAGCAGCTGAAGAAAAAAAAACAGTCCCTTTATTAAGTTCTTTTCATTCTTCCTCAATTAATTTACTGTCAGTACTAACCCAGGTCTTCCGTGTGGGCTGAAATTTGTTCATGTGGTTTTGCCGTGAATTTCTTTAATGACTCATGTTGAGCATCTTGTCAGGTGTTCACTGCCATTTGCATATCTTCTTTGGAAAAATGTCTATTCAAATCTTTCATCCTTTTTAATTGGGTCATTTGTCTTTTTGTTGTTGCATTATAAAAGTTATTTATATATTACAAACACAAGTCCTTTATCAAATATATGATCCGTAAAGACTTTATTTCATTCTGAGAGCCGTGTTTTCACCTTCTTGATGGTATTCTTTGGAGCATAAAAATTTTAAATTTTAACGAAGTCCAAAATGTATCCATTTTTTTTCTTTTGTCACTTGTGGTTTTTTTGGTGCCATATGTAAGAAACCACTGCCTAAACTAAGGTCATAAAGATTTACTCCTATGGTTTATTATAAGGGTTTTATAGTTTTAACTCCTATATTTAATTTTTCTGTATGATGGAAGCTCCAACTTCATTCTTTTGAATAGAAATGTTCAGTTGTTCCAGTATTATTAAAAAGACTATTGTTCCCGCCACTGAATTGTCTTGGCACCACTGTCAAAAATCAGTTAACCATAAATGTCAGTGTCTTTTTGGACTCTCAATTCTATTTTATTGATTTATGTATCTATCCTTATGTCCGTACCACAACATCATAATTACTATCGCGTCTAAGTGAGTTTTGAAATCAAGAGTGTGAGTCCTCCAATTTCATTGTTCTTTTTCAAGAAGTTAGTTCTTTTTATTTTTACCACTCTGGATCCCTTGCATCTCTGTTTCAATTTAAGGACAAGCTTGTCAGTTTGTTAAAAACAAAAAAAAAGTCAGCTGGGACTCTGACAGGGGCTGCATTGAATATGTCGATCAATTCAGAAAGTGCTGTTATCTTAAAAATATTAGGCCTTCCAATTCCTGAACAAGAGGTGCCTGTTTACCTAAATCTTGAATATCCTTCAATGGTGTTTTGTAGTTTTCAGTGTATAAGTCTTGAACTCTTTTTACTAATTTTATTTCTAAGTATTTCATTCTTTGCGATACTATTATAAATTGAATTGTTTTCTTAATTTCACTTTTGGATTATTCATTGAATATATAGAAATACAATGGATTTTTTGTATTGGCCTTGTGCTACCTCGCTGAACTTGTTGATTACTTATGTTTTTTTGTGTTTGTATTCCTTAAAATTTTGCATACAGAAGATTATGTCACCTACAAATATGGTTAGCGTTACTCCATGTTGGCTATGGGATTTCATAAATGCAGGTTTCGCAAAGATGCCTTTTATCAGGCCGAGGAAGTTGTCTTCTGTGTAGCAGAGAATCAACCTTTTTCCAAGAAATGTCTGGCCTTTGTCTTCAGCTGCTGGGAGATCATCTTCATGCCTGTCAGCAGTGTCTTTGTCTGGGGCCCTCGGATCACACTGGAACAATACAACTCAGGGTGAGGGCTTTGTGCCACACAGTATCAGTAGAGTCCTAGAGAGACTGGAGGCTGAGATAAGCCATTGTGGCAAATCAGCAGGGCCTATGTAATGAAACCCAATCAAAACTGCGAACACGTGGTTTGGGTGATCTTCCCTGGTTGGCAATACTCCATGGGTGCTGCCACCTACGGATGCGGGACAATGAACTTGCTCCGCCTTTGGTACTTACCTGGATTCCACTCTTTTTCTTCCCCTGGCTAATTTTAATCTGAATCCTATCTCTGTAATAAACTGTAACTGAGAGTACAACAGCTTCCAGTGAGTTCCGTGAGTCATTCTGGTAAACCCGAGTGAGAGTGGTTTTGGGAACCCCCCGAACTTACAGCTGGTGTGAGAAGAGGGGGCAGTAGCCCAGTGTGAAGCACTGCGGTCCCCCTAACTTCACAACTGTTTCAACTATTTGTGCTTTCTAGTCCTACTTTCTTGAGTGTGTTTGTCATGAGACCGTACTGATTTTTTTCAAATGCTTTTTTCTGTGTCTGTGGAGATGATCGTGTGTTTTTTTTTCCCCTTTCAGCCTATGAATATGTTGGATAACATTGATTTTCTTATGTTGACCGACTTTGCATTCCTGAGATAAATCCATCTTGGTCACGGCATAGAATCCCTTTTCTATTGCTGGAGTCAGTTTGTTAGTACTTTATTGAGGGTTTGTCCATCCGTAGTCATAGGGGCACTGGTCTGTAGTTGTCCTGTGATGTACGTTATTAGGGATATACTTGCTTGTTAAATGAATTGGGAATTGTTCCTCTTCTGGTTTTTTTGGAAGAATTTACAAAGGATCAGTGTTGCTTCTTCTTCACGTATTTGGTAGAATTGACTTAGTGAAGCCATTTGGTCCTGGGCTTTTCTTTGTGAGAAGTTTTTTGATTACTAGTGTTTTTCAGTAGAAAATTTTTATCAAAAAATACACAGTCAAACCTCGGTTCTCGAACATCTCCCATCTCAATTCAGTTCTTGACCAAGTTGTGCACGGAAAACATGTCTCAGTTGTTATACAAAACTTCAGTTCTCGACCTGACAACCCTTTTATGTGGATACAGTATTTCTAATGGGAAAAAAATGATCCGGTTTTCAAACAAACTGCTTCTCGAACAGCCTTCCGGAACAAGTTAAGTTCAAGAACCGAGGTTCCACTTATTATAACCGTCATAAGGGCTATGAGACTACAGAGATTGGAAGCAAATTTCAGATTCATCCTGCCTTCGTCCCCAACACCTGAAGCTCATGAGAGAACATAGCCAGGGCCTGTATTCTTTGAAATACCCCATCTGTGGGTGCCAAACTGAGGCTTCTGGCTATAGTTTTGCCTGAGTGGTTGAACCTCCTGAGGCTACTTTTAGGGAAGGCCAGTCGTGTTCCCAGGGGTTGAAAGTTACCCAATTTGCTTAGAACAGCCTTTGAGTGTTCTAGCTCTAGTCTCTTAAGAGTATACACCAAGCAAAATATAAACTTTTTAAAACAACCATACAAATGTGGCTAAATTGGTAAAGGGAAAAGGAATCAGACATTTTGTTTTAGAAAGTATAAGTAATGTGCTCACCGTTCATTATCCAAGGCATATCAAAGATCACTATTTTTGCTGAAAGATGAAATGAAAAGAAAGTTCATTAATTGTGACTTAGTACCACTGTAGTAGTATCGCTTATACCTGACCTAGAAAAACGATGATCTAAATGTAAGTGGGTAAATGGCGTCTTTGGATCTGGCATGTCATATTATGCTGAAGTCCACTGAACTTTGAAACAAGTTCAACTCTAATTTATACTTTCAATGATAATTTTCTAGAGATTTTTAAACGACTCTCACAGTTGCCACCACCATTTTAATAAATCACCATGTTTTAAGAAAAATAATTATTTCTGGAATGGGAATAAAGGGTAGAAACTGTACTGAATAAACTAAAATAAAAAATTAAAAACAAAAGAAAAAAAATGATTTCCACTTTTCTTAATATTGTAAGTTCCAGGAAGCCAATCATTCCAAAGTTTATGGAGTATTATTTGCATACTTTAAAAAAATTTTATTTTTTTTAGAAAGAGGGGAGGGGAGGAAGGGAGAGAGGGGGAGAAGCATCGATGCACGAGCTACATCGATTGGTTGCCTCTTGCACGCCCCCAACTAGGCACCTGGTCCACAACCCAGGCACGTGTACTGACGGGGAATTAAACCAGTGACCTTTCCATTCACAGGCTGGTGCTCAATGCACTGAGTCACAGCAGCTAGGGCATTATTTGCATACTTTGATGAAGATATTAAACAGCCCTATTGTGAGAGAGAGTCAGAAAACACAAAGGGGATTTTGATATCCGATTTACTCTTACAGTTCAGAAGAATCAAAATGTATTTTCATTCTTCTCTTAGCAGAGAACTTGCTAGAATGATATTAGTGTAGGACAGTAAAACACATGTAAAGAACAAGGTATTTGCAGTGAGGGACCCTGGTACTTAATACTTGAGTCTTCATCTGAGATATGTATAAAAAGATTTGGACTCAAGATATTAAGAAATAATACTTATATTTCATGACAGATTTTGAAGCATAACCAATTTAAGATGCTACAAAATTCAGTGTCTGCAAAAGTACATTATATAGGTAGAATATATACATTTTCTCTAATTAACTGGAATGAATCTAATTCATCTTTGTATTGAGCCATGAATTTATTAATAGGTCTCTCAAAAAAAATCTTGCATGTGTTTTATAAGGTAATACTAATACTACTATTTATAAATGGCTCTTCACAATCTCCATTAGATAGTTCAATGAAGAAGTGAACATTTTACTTCATTTCGTACGTAAGAGAAGCAAGCTAATAATGTGGGGTGCTGATTCCCTACTGACCACTGACTGGCACGGCTCAGCAAGCTTTAATGAACCAGGGGACATGCTAGATCCAGGAAGCATTCAGATCCCGCAGGTTCCCCAAACCTAACACTGTCTTCTCCCGAAAACATTCACGACCACTCTCTCTGAAGACACAATGGCCAAGGTTTTGAAGGTAGAAGAGACAACAGTTCCAATAAATATGCTAATGGATCCATGACAGTTCTTGTCTGTTCTGAACTTCATGTTAATAATAATGCAAAAGCATGCTACAGTAAGACGACTTGGGGATTTTATGCTGTAGTATCCCCTGAGTCACAAGTCCTAAAAGACCCTGTTTGTGGTATTTGCCAGGGTGCGCCCAGGCGGACCTGTGAGTTTCCATTTGCTGACGCCCCTGTTGCCTCTCTTGTCTTTTCATACTCAACCCATGGAGGTTTAAAATATTTAAGTATTTATGTGGGAAGGCATCTTCATTTCTCCAGGGGAAAACCATCATATAAATCCAATCAATCAAAAATAAGCAAGATTTAGAAGTTCTTCATTCAGGCAATTAATGATATAATCACAATTAAAAACAAACTCCAAATGCCAGATTCAAACGTAGTATACTTTAGTCAAGTGTTTACTCAATGACAATTTGTAAATCCCAATTAGTAACACAATGTACTGTATGTATGACTATAGCTTATCACAGTCCATGTTATCAGTGTTCCTTGTCTGTTCCTTGTCTGTAGGAAGTTCTATATAATACTTTAAAGGAATTTTTTCAATTGAAAGATCACTAAAATTGGGATAATCTTGGAAATAAATTTATGTTTTTATGTTTCTATATGTGTGCATATATGTATATATGTATGTATGTAATAGGATGCCACATGTACAGTTTAGAAGTTAAACTCTTAAGGGAAATGATCATTTATGAAAAATTTTCCCTGTACCTACAATATGCGCTTAAACTTCTATGAACACCTTTAAGCTCTTCGTCAGAAAACGTTTCAGCTATTAAAGTCTGTAGTACACAATTCTCACCCATTGTTTACAGTTTCTACATTTCATATTTCTATATAGCAATAAGTTACTTACAGAGGTATTTAGGGTAATAAATCTTAAAGCAGTTGATGATAAAGCGTACAAAATCCATGTCCTGAAAAGAAATATATATACATTTAAATCTTTAAAACTGGTCCACATTGGAGAATTTTAAACTGTACATTTCTAAAGGTGATAAATTATTAAATACAAATGAGACAATTATTAAATTCTTTAAAAAAAGCTCATAAATATATATTCCCAAGAATTAAGGTTTTAAGTCATTAAGCTACTTATAATAATCAGTTCTAAAACTGAGTTAAAAAAACCAGAGGCTTAAATATAATTCATTTTACCTCAAACTACTTAGATACCTCAGGCTGATAAGGTAGCATGGCATTGCAAAATGATCTAAAAGCAATTCCCATAGAAAAATTCTAAAAAACTGTTGAACAGTTAATTATTGAAATAGGTATACAGGTTTACAACCTACTTGGGATAACAATGCATATGTACATAAATTCTGCTGTATTTGCTTTTTAAGGCTAATTTCTATACCACATAATAGCTTCAATAAAATATATTTTATTAATAGTTTACTCAACAATTAATCTGATCATACTGGCCTGCTGTATCTATTCACTTCTAACTTCTTTCCTCTTATTTTGGGACCTAGAACTACAATTAGAATTTCTCAGTTTACATCCAAGTGTTATTCATTGCCTTCAATTTCTTCTTCTTTTTTTAATGTTTTATTTATTTTTTTAGAGAGGGGGAAGACAGAAAGAGAGGGAGAGAAACATCAATGTGTGGTTGCGCCTTGGCACACCCCCTACTGGGGACCTGGCCTGCAACCTAGGCATGTGCCCTGACTGGGAATCGAACAGGCAACCCTTTGCTTCGCAGTCTGATGCTCAATCCACTGAGCCACACCAGCCAGGGTATTTGACTTCCAATTGAAGACTTTATAAATATAGCTGTCTGGTTGATTCCACTGCACTGAACACGGCAACATGAAATCAGGTTATTAGGATAACTATTCATATGGATCATTTCATTCCATGTTATTCCATGGCCAAAGGCTGACTTACTAATGCTGATCAGCCATCTTATAAGGACTATAGGAAGAAAGATACATGTAACCAGGCAAACTTAAACCCATCAATTACTGAAAGGTGGGCTGTCCTAGAGAGTCTATAAAGACATTCCTAGTATGTGAATTGCAGGATCTTTAACTGTAGTAAACTGTAAGCAAGTATCCTTACCGATTTTAAGTATTATGGGATAAATCCTACCCTGTAATAATACCTTTATAAATTAATCATTATAGCTACTGTGCATAGAACTTAATAATTTGTAGTTAAGAGTCCAAGAAATACCCCAGTAACTACTTATATATAAATTTGGTTACCTAGTATATGATCTCTGGCCCCAAGAGACTTTGCCTAAAAAGCCTTTATCCAATGTTCTTGTTTACCTCTTTTATGTAATTGAATGGTCTTGCTTATAAAATCTGAAGTTACTGTTAATTCAAGTGGATCTGATGGGATGTCTATGGTGTGTGTATATATTAGTGAGTGCTACATAAAAAAGCTCCATGAAACTATTGGTCTGCATTTCATGAGAATGTCTTCAAGGATGCTATTCATTGTCTTGTAAAATGTCCTCCCTTTCAGGACCCATGAAAGACTTTTCTATCTAGTTTAAGTATCGGGAATGCATATACTTCTCCTAAGATGCTGGGTTTAAAGTATGGCCTCTGAACAATGTTAAAGGATCCCATTGCTTTCAGGTAGGCAGCTGAAAGCTCACAGGTAAATTAGCAGCCAACTCTAACAAATAATTGTTTAAATTTCTTGCTTTGTACTTCTGTATGCAATGCATCCTTGTAAGTCAACTTAAACCCTTTGTGAATCATTAGGGTGATATATAAAAATAATTCAGTAAGATTCAAGTATTTAAAAACAATACTGATTTAAATATTTAGTCATGCAAATAAACCTTATTTATGAATTGAAGATAATGAGATAGCATATCTTTAGTAGCTTGAAAAAAAATCAGACAGTTCAAGTCAATTCTTTGCCCGTGTATTTGGCTATAAAAACATTAACATGTATTTTTCATGAATCTTGGTTAATAATTAGAAAATTATTATCCATAAAAGATAACAGAATCATGATTTACTTTTATGCAATATTATTTATACAGGCATTTTGATTTAGATTTTGGGCATAAAACAATTTACTCTGTAATTTAAAACTCAATGATACAGAAATTACAGTGAAAAAAAATCCAGGGCAATGAAGTCTTAAAATATAAACGAATAAAGAAGAAAGGAAAAAAATCTGTGGTTCACCACCCAAAACTCATCTCTATCCCTCTCCAGTGATTCCTCCTAGTCTGCTTTTTGTTGTTTTGTCTTTCTTAATGTCTAAGGTTTCCTATTGGGGGGTAGGTTTCACTATGACACCTAGTTGCTGATTTCATTTAAAAAAAAAAGAAAAAAAAAGGTACTTTCTGCCCTGGCTGGGTGGCTCAGTCAGTTGCAGCATCATCCCATACACCGAAAGGTTGTGGTCAACTGGGTCGGGGCACGTGCCTGGGTTGTGGGTGTGGTCCCCAGTCTCAGGGCTTGTGCAGGAGGTGACTGATCAATCTTTCTCTCTCACATCAATGTCTCTCCCCCGCCACTTTCCTCTCTCTCTAAGATCAATAAACATATCTTCGGGGAGAATTAAAAAACATTTTTTAGAAAGGTATTTTCCAATAGTACTACAAATCCATTATAAACACCATTACAAATACTACATCCATTACAACACCACAGTCTACCATTGCCCCATGCTGACATTCACATTTTGTCTAACTTTTCACTATTTCACATCACACTCTGAAAAACCATCCTGGTGCATAATGCTTTTTCTGTACTCAAGATTCTTTCGTTAGAATAGACTTCCAGAAGTTAGTTACCAGACAAACAGTACGAATGCAAACACTTTAAGATCCTTTTTTTTATTATCTTAATTGTTGTTCAAGTACAGTTTTCTGCCTTTTACCCCCATCCCAGGCCACCCCCACAGCCCTCCCTCCCTTCCTCCCTCCCTCCCTCCCTCCCTCCCATTTCTACCCACCTTGTTATTGTCCCTATGTCCTTTATACTTGTTCCTGCAAACCCTTCCCCTTTTCCCCTGAAATTCCCTTCCCTCTCCCCTCTGGTCACTTTAAGATTTTTAACATACTTTGCCAAGTGGATTTTCAAAAAGGTTCGAACACTGTCCCAGGCAGGTGTGCAAAGGGCACTTCACTGGTACCAGAATCAGCCAGGTTTTGAATGTAAGAGACAACAGTTCCAATCCATGTGCTAATGGATCCCCATCCCCGATGAAGGCTTTGTAGTTACCACTAAGGTCACAAGGGCCCAAAATAAGGACCTGTAGGTTTTACTTATTTTTTAAGCTTGGGAAAAACCACCTGGAGGAAAGTGGTTTCCGAAGCTAACCAAGTGAAAATGAAAAACAGATCTACACAAGGAAACCAGCAACCCCAACCAAATCACAAAGCGCTGTATGTGCAAAAGTCAGGGGGATATTTCGCAACTGTAAAACACAGTATGAATGTAATGGTACAACGGAGAGCAGCTGTCACTTTCCTCAGTATTTATTGGGTGCATTATGCTGTGCCAGGCATAGGGCTAGATGCTGTAGGGTACGGACTTTGTTAGAAAAGTTCACTGTCCCCACATCTACTCAGTACCCTGCCAGCCTCCACAGCCTACCTTTATATCCTGTGTATCAGACAAGGAACATTTCTAGGAAACCTACAGTCTCAATGCCAGACACTGAAGCAAATTTATTTCTTTGCAAATCCTATTCTATGCCTCACTTCACTCACAATGCGGGGGGTGGGGGGGAATAAGTCCCAGACATAAATTGGTTAGCTCAATTTTATAGCAATATTTGGTCAAGGGGAATGCCAGGGAGGACAGGAGGGAGCATGCCACGATGAACGATGACTTAGAATTAAAAAAAAAATGCTTACTATGCTATTGATCCCAGTGTCTGACAGGTCAAACATCACTGTTATGGGTTTTCCATTTTCTCTTTTAGCATAACGTTCCAACCAGAAGGCGATAAGCTTCTTTTTGTCCAGGATGGTTTTATGGTCTTTTATGTGATACTTCACCCTGATCCATACTTTTAGCAGAACATAAGATAAAAATAAGAAAAAATGTTTAGGGCACTATAATGTCATTGTATACATATAGCATTCTTTCCCTTTTCATTTCCCCATTTCTAATTCATTTTGTCAGATTAAAAACATCTCTGCCTTTTTTAAGAATAAGAAATATTGTGCACTTGGGCACTTTACAGAGTAGCAGACAGGAAACTACTTTTTTTTCCCATCCTCTTAGGAAATAAAGAAATGTAACTAAGAGGGAAAGAAAATACAGGTGAACAAATGATATTTGGTAATAACCTAAGAGTTCTCCTCAGTGTGCTTAACAAACAAACAAACAAACAAACAAAAAAAGGCCGTCGGTTCTGCCAAGCACTAGAAAAAATGTTCTTTCAGAGGAAAAGCTGGACAGAAGCACCACGGAGGTGTGAGTGCGTGTCCTGCATGTGCGCAGAATGTGGCAAAGCGTTCAGGATGGTGGCAGCTGAGACAAAATGTGATGAATGACGAGAGGAGAGGCTACACAGACAGGGCTGGGCTGCACGGCCCTGAATGAAATGCTGAGGTGTTTTGATCTTCCTACTGACAGCATCTCGCAGGCAGCGCACAGAGGGGGGACTGGAAGAGGAAGAGGAGGAAATCCAGCAGGGGATGCCTTGGGAAGGGACTGGGGGGGAGGGGATAGTGAGGGACTGAACTGAGGAAGTGCTGGGGAAACAGGGAGGGGCTCCGTGAAGCTCTGTTGGAGGGGAAAGCAATGGTTGCTGGCCTAAGCTGGGCGGTACAGAGACAGACCCGGGGGGTGGGATGCGGACGTTCAGCTGTACGTTGTGGTAAAGGCAGCTGGCTGGCAATGAATTGATGGCAATCAATTCATATGGCCTGGGAACGGTGTGGGCTCACCGCTGCTTGGGGGAGGCAGCTGAAGCTGTCAAGGTACTTGAGATTACCCACAGAGACTGCATCAGCTGGAGACTCAGAGAGGCCAAGAAAGGAATGAAGCCAGGGAAGCACATTCAAGGGACAGGCGGAAAGAGAGAAATGAAAAAAGAAGACTGAGAAGGAGTAGCCAGAGATAGGAAAATGCAAAGAGTACTGTTCACCAGGCACAGACCGCAGGTCAGAGGGGAGCAAGGTGCCCTGACTCTGTGTGGGATGGGGCTTTGACGCCCCTGCCTTGTACAAAACCAAGCTGGATTTCGGGCAAGGTGGGGAGAAGAGAGTCCTCGGGCAGAGCAGGAATGGGCGTGACTATTTCTCCTGCTATCACACAGACTGAGGAAGAAGCTACGGGGAGCAGACTGGGAAACTTGAAAAAAGTCCATTTATCAATCATGAGGGACTGTCAAAAGAGGCTTTTCATAAAAATACTGGGTTGAATTTTAATATCAGTCAAATTACAAAGAAGTTAATGACTGAATGACACTATTTTTGTTGTGTCAGAGGATGTAGCACTTGCCTTCGTGTGTTTCATTATAATGCAAACAGTGGTATCACTGCTAATATCTGATGCTCAGTCAAGATGGCCCCAATGACCCCCAGTTACAGGAAAGTTGCTGGGTGGTCCATATGGAGAAAGTGCCGCCTATTACTAATTCTGTTGAGATACACAGGAACATCTCACACTCATGAAAAGCCGGTAGTACAGAAGTTAAGTAGACTTACACAACTTATTGCCTTCTTTGTCATAACCATGGAGATAAATGCCTCCAATCTCCAATAACCATCTGGGAATAGAGTATTCAGTCAGATCTAAAAAGTAATAAACTTTGATGAGTAATTATAACTCAGAGAGAGGCCTTTTAAAAAAGCGAACTCACAATGTAAGGTTCAAGTTACACAGTAGTTGTGATGTAAAAAAAGATAAAGCTTACCCAAACATCTGGATAGAATGGCAATAAAAATGGTGTTTCTTACTAAGTAAACAAACTATATAAAGACACAGATGAGAGAAATGAAAAACATCCATTGCCCTTTGACACCTCACTCATTATTTATGTGGACACATTTCCATGTTCTGGTTGTGTTCCACCTAAAGGCTTGCAGACAGATATCATCACTGCTGGAGAATTTCCAGAGAACACGTCAGTAAACATCCACATTACGGCCCATGAACTCATGAAAAAAAATCAGTGCGGTTTCTTTTGCAAAATAATATATTTCTACAGGGTTTGATATCTGGTAGAGTTCAATGCATTGTATAATCTTGGGGCAAGTGGAAAATACTTCAAGGAGAAGGCTGGTTCCTTTAGGAGGAGGAACAAAAGCGCCTGCTCAGTCTCTAGTGAGGCTGATAACCAACAGACTGAAGCAGCGAGTTCCAAGGCTTTTGTTACATTCCCTGTTAGTTCCCCAAGTTCAAGGATTTCTGTATCTTTCTCCACCCACTTTTATCATCTATCAGTGGTTTACCACTGGAAACAAACAATTCTATGTTAAGAAAAACTATTCAGTTTCAAAGTTTATCTTGTACTTGTGATTTAGAAATAGCAGATTAATATTTCTGTGCTTGATTAATAAATGCTTTTGTTGTTTGTTGAAATGACCTACAGTTTTGACATTTTGAATCAAATTATTTCTTAAATAGTCCCTTTCTGATGGATTCCCTCTACAAATGTGAAGACTGGGGACGGTGTGTGCTCTGCATTTATCTGTTGACTGTTTTGTATTCAGTCTCCAGACTCAGTCACCCCATGGTTTTATAATTCTCCAGATCAGGAAATCCTTCTATATACCCCATCAAAACCAGGAGTTATGGCAGTTTCTTTTTTTTTTTTTTAAAGATTTTATTTATTTATCTTTAGAGGGGAAGGGAAGGAGAGAGGGAGAGAAATATCAATGTATGGTTGCTTCCTGTGCATTCCCTGCTGGGAACTGGCCTGCAACCCAGGCATGTGCCCTGACTGGGAATTGAACCGTGATCTCTTGATTCACAGGCCCATGCTTAATTCACTAAGCTACACCAGCCAGGGCAGGAGTTATGGCAGTTTCTTGTTCAGTTTTCAGGAGGAGAGAGATAATGGGTAACCATTCCTGCGAAGAGTTCTCCATATATTTGAAGGTTATAATAAAACCCCCTCTGAGGCTTAAAATTCCCGTTTGTGGAGAAAATTTCAATCTTGAAGTAGGCCTTCAAATTAAGCAGTTAAAAGAAGGCCGAGAAAGGCATCTTTGGGGATAAGCTTGCTCTTTGGGGATGCTTGTTCATTAATTCCTTATGGAATCCTGATTAGCACAAGGAACTCTGGGGAGAGAGGAAGATGTAAGTCAACATCAACAGCAGAGAAAAACAGGCAAATGGTATCTCCTTATCTCTAGGCTTGGTAGTGAAGATGCTGTCTTGTTATTGTCTAATGGCACCAAACTAAAGAAGCACAGATTAGGAGACTGTTGTGAGCCAAGAGCCTGAGTGTGATTCTGCTCCCTTGTGACCTGATTGCCTTTCCAGTGATCAGGCTTGGACATGGCCATATGACACTATTTTCTTTCTTTTTTTTTTTAAGATTTTATTTATTTATTTTTAGAGAGAGGGGAAGGGAAGGAGAAAGAGAAGTAGAGAAACATCAATGTGTGGTTGCTCTCACGTGCCCCCAACTAGGGACCAGGCCTGCAACCCAGGCATATGCTCTGACTGGGAATCGAACCGGCGACCCCCTGGGTTTGCAGGCCCGCACTCAGTCCACTGAGCTACACCAGCCTGGGCCATATGACACTACTTTCAAAGTATTATTGGGACTGTATAAAACACTATATTCTGATGTTTGTGATGACTGTGAAGGATATTTGCAAAACCACTATCAGATGAAAGTAAAACAGTTAACATTTATGCAGGAGATAGTATACAGTTCAAGGTAGACTGAACAGCTTACCGTTGACAGCCATTTCTTTCCTCCACTGAAAACTCTCATCAAGCATCTTCAGTGTTTCATCAACAACATCGTGTCTCCAAAACAAGTAACTTTCAACCCAGTTATCATCTTGCTGTAGCCTTTTAATGTCACGGGGATCATATTTATCTGGCTTATCTAGGGGAGAAACAGTAATAAATATCTAAGTTAGAGAAATTCTTCAGTGATTACTACTAACAAACACTAATGTCAAAGGAGAAGACCTGGAAGACAAACACTAATGTCAAAGGAGATCTGATGACAGACACAGGGATGCAGTTCAGATGAAAATGTAATTTAAGGGATTAATGAATTTCTAAGTGTGAAGAGAATAAAGTAATCTAAAGACTGCAGATTTACTTCAAATAAGCCACCAAAGATTTAAAAAAAAAAGACCAGAGTAAAATATTTTTCAGGACATTCTCTGTAACTATAAACCAACATCTGAGAGGATCAATTATGTTATCTGAACTTGAAATCCTTACCCTAGTCAATGAAAAATGACATTTTACATGTAATGGACCAAGTTGTACTTAAAAAGACATGTTTGGCAAATGTCATTTAAAAAATAAGTAAATACAAAGTGGAAAACTGACCAGTATGCAGCAGTTGACAATTCCTATAGTATATTGCAATAACTGTTCCCAGTAATAATGTCCCATGCTCAGATTACACACATGCTATGTTCTTACCAGCCTGTGCCTGATTCTCCCCCTTCCATGCCCTGCTCTCACGTTTTCTGTAACTGAAATCTCCTTGTCTCCTCACAACCACCTCTGCACAAATCTGACCGTTCTGTAAGACTCCTGTCAAAGGCTTCCTCTTCCAGAAAATTTCCCCAGAGCCCGGAAGTCATTCCTTCCCACCTGTGAACAGCTACAGGACTTAAACTAAGGCCTTCTTTCTTCTTTTTTAAAAAGACTTTAATTATTTGTCTTTAGAGAGAGGGGAAAGAAGGGAGAAAGAGAGGAACATCGATGGGTTGCCTCTTGCACGCCCCCAACAGGGGGCCTGGCTGGCAACCCAGGCGTGTGCCCTGACCGGGAATCGAAGGCAAACTAAACCTTTCTTAAGGCACTTGCCACTTTCCCCTTGGATCAGAGCTACTGGCGTGCATGCCATGTTTTCTCATAGAGACTGTAACACCACTGTCTGTCCATTGTAAGGATGAGGAAACATTCGTTGACTATATCTATTCCTTCTCAATTTTTTTTCTCAGTTAATGGGTCACTCCCAGGGGCCCAAGTAGGAGATTTCAGAAAATTCTCTGGTTCCTTCATCTCCATTTGATTTTGCACCTATTAGTTGCCAAGTTTCACAGATTCTATCTCCTGTGCATTTTCTCGGCCTTATTTCAGACCCTCAGAGATAATAGTTTAAAGGGCAGGGAAATACAAAGTATGTTCAGAGAATTATCTTCTTTGAGTCTCGATTTTCTTATCTTTAAGCTGCTTTTATACTCACAGGGTTGTGTGAGGATCAGATGAAAATGTATATATGAAAGTACTTGGAAGTTTAAAGCACTATAAAATATGAGATTAGGCCATAAATCATGCATTTGTACAGTGTTACCTTGGAAATGGCTTTCAGTATCTCAGCTCTATTTTTCTGGTCTAAACAATGAGTGGTGCTGTAGTAGGTGAACCTTGGAAAATGTTTTTTTGTTTTTTGTTTTTTTTTTTACCTTTGTTATTTGAAAATTCATCAGTATTCAAAGCACAACTTTCCTTGAATTAGAATTTATAAATATGAGTCGGCTATAAAAGACGAGATGCTGTGTAACATCAAGGAGGCCCCGGGAGTCCTGTCCCCTGAAGAAACACCGTCCAGTCTGGCTGCTGGACAGCCCTCCGCACTGGACCAGCACGGGGTTCCCCGTGAAGTTACAGGCTGACTCCATTCATTTTCAAGAAAATTTCCGTCCCATACCCAAGTCTGAATAACCACCACTTAACTTGCCAGTTGTTCTTTCAAATAAAAGTGACCGATTCAGCTGGAACACAAGCATGTAGAAGTATTTAATGCCTACTTTCTCGATTTTGTCACATACAACATTAAAAAACATATACTCAAGGGTCAGGATGGAATAAAATGTACTGCTTCGCTGGGGCTTTCTAAAATAAATTGGGCTTTTTTTTTTTTTAAACAAAAACAGAGAATGCTGATAATGAAGACGAACATGACCACGAGCCTGGGCTCCAGCTGAGGAGCCAGCAGCTTTGCCCGCACTGTTTCTGTGTAATCAGCGCAAACGTGAGCATGAGGAAAAAAGCAAAGGTTTGCTTAGCATTAGGATGAGAACAGTTTTGAGCTCAGACTCCTCAAGAGGACTGGGCCTTCCCAAGAGTCTTCAGACAAGACTCTGAGAGTCACTTACCTAGAACAATATGTGGCAAGTGGTAAACCTCTATATCTGTAAATACTAGTCATGATAAGAATAAAACAGTATGTATTGTTACTTTTATTATTACTGCCGCTGCTGCCATGACCAGGGAGGATACCATAAACAAGTCCATGCCCGTTAGTAGAAATTTAAAGCCAACTGCTCTTGGACAGCTTTTAAGAGTACAGATCTTTGAAATTAGAAATCTGTTTGTAATAAAGTGATCATTGTTATTAGTGAAACATGTATTTACGTATGAGATACCTGTTAAACATTTACCCATAGACAGAAATGAAAAACGGAGGAAAAGACAGAGGGGAGGATTAGGGAGGAAGGAGACAGGCAGGAAAAAAGTGGGGGCAGTAGAGGACAGAGAAGAGGGCTGAGGGGAGGACATGGGGAAGACAGAAAGAGCAGAAAGTGAGACGAACACCCAAGTTAAGGAAAACTAGGCCTGGGACCACAAGGCCAAGTGTGATAATAACTGCTTATGATGAAAAATTAGCTGCTTTCAAACACAGCTCCCGGCAACTGGACTTTCAAGTGCCAGGAAGTCTTCAGAAAACCAGGCCTTTGGTAAGTAAGTACGGATGTTACAGAAAGAAGCGAAAGATGTACGCTCAACGAGTTATCTGAAAACATCAAAACACACATGCGCACACACACACCACCCCTACGTACCTACTCAGGACGTCACTTTGAAGGACTTTACCTCATACTGGTCAAAGCACAGATAGAGATTAGGAAGGCAGTAGCTTTGAGGAACAGAATACAGAAAGAAAACGGAGTCACTACACTCAAGCTGCTAAATTACTAAAATCCAGTAGGTTGAGGCATGAGGAAATTATTTTATTCTTGTTTTAACTAGTCTGGGGACTTAAACGTGAACTTTCCAGTCCCTCTGATTATCCTTTGAAGGACTCACATATCCAGACCACCAGACAGGACCAGACCTCCTGGTGGCCATCGTCTGGACCACCTGGCATCCACCATCCAAATGCCTGACATCTGACTGGTAACTACCCAGGACCAAGCCTAGGGCTAAGAATGCAGGACTAATTCTTCCCCAGGATGGGACTTTTAAGAACTCGTTTTTCTTCCTTTTTTGGCTGGACTGTGTACATGTCAACAATGGGAGTGAATGAGAGCAATGAGGTGCCTAATTAACAAAATACTCCCTTAAGGGCATCCTGTTGGCGGATCACAAGTACCCTGGATCTCAGAGACAGAGACTGAGGAGCAGGTGATATTTTATGATGGGATTGAGCCATTGGCCTTAGCAGTGATTCTCAAAAGTCATCCAGTATCAGACTCACGGAAAGGGCTTGCTAAAACTGGGATTACTGGGCCCCGCACTTAGACAGCAAATTCGAGTGGGATTCCAGAATCTGCATTTGTAACAAGTTCCTACAGAATGCTGATGCGGCTGTTGGTATAGGGACCACACTTTGAGGACCACCGGTCTACTGCAGGGTTTGGCAAAACTTTTTCTGTAAAGGGCCAGATGGTAAATATGTAAATATCCTGGACTTCAAAGGCCACATACGGCCTCTGTCGCTGATTCTTCCTTTTTTGCTGTTGCTTTTAGCAGCCCTTCAAAAATACAATCCCTCCCTACATTCTTAGCTCTAGGGCTGTACACAATCAGGACTTTGCTGACTTCCCTGTAGAGAAGGAAGATGCTTTTTGGCTTCAGCTCCTACCCTTCAAGAGCTGGATTCATATGCTTGACATGTAAAGATCTCTTAGATGACCCATCGATCTGCTGATCTATTCAGGTCTTCGTTCAATGTTCTTTAATAACATTTTATCATTTTCTCCACCAAAGAAAAAGTTGTACGTTTCTTCTGTTAGATTCTATGCAGCTGAGAGATTTTTGTGTAGCTATCATCATTTCTAGGCAGGGGCCTGGCTCTGAGTGGGTCCACCAAGGGCCAGCTGTGGTGTGCGGGTTCTTGACTTTGTGCAGGAGAGATTTCACAACGTGAGTGCAGGTCACTATGAAAAGCTGAGGACGGTGAAACGAGGATGGGCCTAGCATAGAAGAAGCAACAGGACAGTCTGGGCTGGGCTGCCTTAGCTCACTGGGACGTCAGAGAAAAGGGAGCTTTCGGGACAGGTTCAGGGGGTTAGCCTGGGACAAGGTGCCAGCTGAACATGGCCTTACAGGTTAGGAGGAAGAAGTGGGAGAAGGGAAAGGAAATGGGGCCGCCTGCTCCCCAGAGGGAGAGCGCACGCGTGCTGGGTCTTTGTCTGAAGGCCTTTTTCTCTCTCTTGCAGGCGGCAATCTTAGGGGAGGTCTCGGGAGGATTTCAGCAGAACATTCATGAGTCCTCCACGTGTGTCCTTTCAGAGTCACGGTCTCCACTGATGGTTCAGTTGGGGGGTGGTCTTTAGGCACTGCAATTGGTTCTAGTGTCCCCAACCTGGTTTTGCTGCATTTCTGGGCCTGGGGCTGAAATGGATTGCTAGATTTTATCTCCAGGGAGGAAAGGTTAGGGGAGGAGAGTTTAGCTTGGGGGCAAGGTCCTTGTTTTCCCAGTTTTGCCCCAGCCAGGCGCTGGGGCCTTCCTACTCCCTTGTGACCATCTGTACCTGGCTGTAAATTGCTGGGACACTGTGTTCAGCCCTCTGTCTCAGTTTCCCTATTCTACTCACCAAGGAATTTTCCTAGCTTCTCACTATCCTGCCTCATCATGAGACAGTAATGGCAGACTGGCAAATCTCATACTTACTATGTTTCCTGCCATATTGGTCACTAATCATTTTATATACTGTACAATTATAAAGTCATAGTGGAGATCAATGTCTTTTCTCTTTACTTTATGGGAATTATTTTAAAGTTTCACAATTAAACATGACCTTTACTGTACGTTTTTAGAAGATACACTTAGAGTTGAGAAAGTTTTCCATGTTTGTTGAGTTTTGTTTGTTTGTTTTTCATAACAGTGAATTACAGCCAGTGTGGTTTCTATCTAAATAAACATTTTCCCTCATTTAATTTTGTTAATGAATATACTATGTTTGTATTGGCTTAAACAAATATAGAAAAAAAGAAATGAATATGGTTACTTAAAAAGAGGAGGGAGTGAAGAGGCACAAGTTAGGATACTTCGCAAGGTTTATCTTCTTACAGTTTTGACTGTTGAACTGTACATATTCAAAAATCTCACTGAGAAGCATTATGTTAATGTGCTAAATTCCTCTGCTGCATTTTCTCACTGTGAATCATCTTCGCATTCCTGGGACTACAGAACTGCTTGCACCTCGCGGCAGGGTGGGGAGAGTCGTAGAGATCTATGAGTACCAACCGAATTTAACAGTCACCAATCTATGTAGGTTTTTTTTAAAATTTATTTTTAAATCATTATTCAAGTACAGTTTCTATCCTTTACTCCCATTCCAGCCCACCCACCCATCCCTCCCCTCCACCCTCCCATTTCCAACCCTCTAGTTTTTGTCCATGTGTCCTTTGTATTTGTTCCTATAAACCCTTCCCATTCTCCCCTGAAGTTCCCCTGAAATTCCCTCCCCTCTCCCCTCTGATCACTGTCAGCCTGTCCTCTAGTCCAGTGTTTTTCTACTTCTCAGAGACAATTTTAGGTGATTTTTCTTTTCTCCAAAAAGTTCTACATTTAATCGAAGTTTATTAACTTAATGTGATAAAGCTGGTCATTGTATTGTTCTTAGGATTTTAAACCTTTCTGTCACCTGTATATATAGTTATATCTTGCTTTTGTTTCTAATGTATGTCTTTGCCTTCTCCCTTTCTTCTTAATCGGTCATCCTAGGTTTGTTTATTTTACTAGTCCTTTAGAAAAACCAGCTCACAACCCAGGCAAATTAGACTAGAGTCCTTTTTTCATCCTAGCTTGATGCCAGTGTTGGTGGCCTGAGCTGTTTCATGCCTGGGGCACATAAAAAAAACAGGCCAAGTTTATACCTACTATCTTTTTCCCCTATACCATGAATATCTGCTCTTATCTCCTTCCTTCTACTTTCTCTGTATTACGTTGTGCTCACTTTGTAGCTTTTTGAATGGAATCTTTAGCTGATTTTTATTTGGGCCTTGTTTTCTAGTGAATGCTTGTAAGATATTTTGTTGTTCTTCAGTTTTAAGTATTTTGCAATTTCCATTGTGGTATCTTCGTTAGCCCACGGGTTATTTCGCAGAAGTAAGAATCACACACATTGCTAGTAAGTTGTTAACTTATAGGTTATTTAGAGTTATGTCATTCCCTAACACTTGATTTGTTTTTACGTACCTGTTTATTGTGATTTCTAATATAGTTGCTTAATGGTGTGAGAGCACGGTCTGTATGATCTAGCTGTTTTGGAATTTCTAAGACTTCCTTTATGACTTAATATGTAGTGAATGTTTGCAAAAGCTCCAAGAGCAAAATACCTACCTATTCAAGGAAATATATTCTCTATTTGCTGGGTAGAAGAGTCTATACACGCACACACACATACAGAAATATTATTGACTTTGTTCATTGTAGTGTTAAAATCCAACATCTTAAGGATTTCTTGCTTGCTTCTATTTCTGAAAGAGGTTTGTTAAAACCATTCAATATGTTTGTGGATTTCCTGAGTTTCCCTTATAATCCTGGGAGCTTTAGCTTTAAGTATTTTGGGACTATATTGTTAGATACTTTTTATGTTGTTAGTTCCTAATTGTTACACCTTTATATGGTTACTTTCATCACTAGTAGTATCCCTTTTCATATGTATTGTTCTTCACCCTAAATAATATTTTGTGTAATGAAAGTAGAGATTATGCAGGATTACTTTGGTTAATATTTGTTTGTACATCTTTTTCCATCTCTTGATTTTCAACCTTTTTACATTAATTTATTTTAGGTTAGTCTATTATAGGCAGCGTGCAATTAATATTTAAACACTTTGATAACAAGCATGTAGTTGTTTATATTGGTAGCAACTATTAATAAAGTTGGATTATTTCTGCTGTTCTACTGTGTTTTCTAGTTACTAGGCTACTTGTTTCCTCCTTTCCTGCTTCCTGCAGGAGAGACGATATTTTCTTCATCCCCCTTTTCATGCCTCCACCGGCCTGGAAATTAAATATTTAATTGTGTCTCTCAGTGGCTACCCTAATTTTAAATATTCACGCTTAACTGACAACATCTATAGTTAGTATCTCTATTCTCCTTCTGAACAATGCAAGTTTTGTGATGTTTTACCTCCCATCTCATGAAAGCTGCACAATCTTGATGTCAAAAATGCACAAAAAGGTCCCAGCTGCTGCGGCTCAGTACACTGAGTGCCAGCCTGTGAACCAAAGGGTCGCTGGTTCAATTCCCAGTCAGGGCACATGCCTGGGTTGCAGGCCAGGTCCCCAGCAGGGGGTGCACGAGAGGCAACCACACACTGATGTTGCTCTCCCTCTCCTTCCCTTCCCCTCTCTCTAAAAATAATTTAAAAAATGTTTTTTTAAAATGCACAAAATAGCATAGAAAGGAAAATTACAGGCCAATTTATAAATACAGATTCAAAACTCCTAAATAAAATATTAGTTAATCCAATAGTAAATTTTAAAACCCTAGTTAATATAGTCTACCATACTATTAAAAGAAAAACACCAAGTGAACATCTCATCAGATGCAATTCATGTCTCCAATAGATGAACAAATGCATTTAGTAGAATTCAACCATTAGTCAAGACGGGAACAAAGGAAAACAACAAACAAAAACCCAAACTAGCAAACCAGGAATAGAAGGAAATGTCTTCATTCTGATAAAGGATTTCTACAGAGACTTTCATGGTGACATGTTCAGTGCTCTTTCTAAGACCAGGAATAAAACAAGGAGGCTTGTATCACTGCTTTGACTCAACACTAAGGGTTCCAGCCAGTGGAAAATACAAGCATTTAAAGATGTAAGAATTGGAAAGTTAGAAAGAAAACTGTCATTAGTTCAAGGTGGTATTATTGTCAACGCAGAAATCCCAAGCTCATCTGGAGATAAATAATCAACATTAATATGAGTTGATAAGGTTTCCAAATTCAATATTAATGTAAATAGTTAAATGCACTTTCTATAAACCAGGAGCAATTATTTAGAAAATAAATTCTTACCACTTGCACAACAAAAATAAAATATTTTCAAAAATGGAAAAATTAAAAAGCATGTAAACGATCTAGGAATAAATTTGACAAAAATGTGTTCACCTTTATGGAGAAAATTATAAAGCTTTCAACAAGAAAGACTTTCGCAGATAGACAATTATACCAAGAAATTATAAAAAGAAATAGCTTGATCTAAAAATTTAAAAGGAAGGTAAAATTCAATATAAACTCTTTTTTAAGATATTTATTTTAATATCTTTAGTTCTTTATAAGATTCAACCATGATGACATCAAGCCTCCCACAAATGACCTTTCGATTTAACATAATTCCACTGAATATCCCAACAAAATTTTTCCCCCCAGAAACATGATGAGCAGATTCTGTAATTTATATGGATGAACAAAGCACCAAAAAGAGCTGAAGAAGTGATTTCCACTGAAGTGGAAACCAAATGGCCCATAGAGATCCCAAGGTGCTCAGTCTGACTAATAGTCAAAGAAATGCACATTAAAACCACAATGAGATATTCCGACATCTTCATCAAATGCGCAAAACTAACAGTGCCAAACTTTAGGGTGTGGAAAAACAAGGACACTCAAATACTGCTGGTTAAAATGAAAATGGGTACAATCACTTTGGGAAATAGCCGGCACTACCTAGTCAAGTCGATCGTGCCCATTCTATGAGCCACCCGTTCCAGAGTTGGGTCCCAACACCACAGCAGCCGTTCTCAAATGTTTTGGTCTCAGGCTTCCTTTCCCGCTCTTCAAACTAACTGAGGACCCCAAAGAGCTTTCTTGTTTATATGGGTTCTATTTACTGGTTGTTACTCTAGTAGGTGTTAAAATGGAGAACAATTTTACACATGAGGACACAGAAGCACTCGTTCCATTCGCTGTCAGAGCAATGATGTCATCACATGCCCTGTAACGTCTGGGAAACACCGCTGTCTGCTTGTGAGAGAGTGACAGTGAAAAAGGAAAGTGACGTTTTACTGTTATTATAAAAACAGTTTTGCCCTCTCAAACACCTTGAAATGGTCTTAGGGAACTGCAGTTTCTGGACCAACATTGAGAAGCACTGCCTTAGAGAAAGTATAAGCACCACATAAGCATAAGAAGCTTTATAGCAGCATTGTACATAACAGTAAAACCTAGAAATAACCCCAAATCCATCATAAGTATATTCATTCTGTGAACTACTACACAGCTAGAAAAAGGAATAAATTACAGTACAGTTATATTAGACAGGATGAATGACTCCTGAGCAACACAAGCAAGCCATGGACAAATACATTCAGCCTTTAAAATTTAAAAAGAGGTATATTTACTCAAGTACTGGTGAGGGATACATTCTAGGTGGCAAAGCTAATGAAAAGCGAGAGAATGAGTAAGACCAAAAGCAGAACAAGTAGCTGCCTGGGAAGCAGGACACATGCGAAGTTTTATTTCTTTGGCTGAGTGGTGAGCACATGAATGTTTATTTTATTCATGTTTTATACATTTTGGACATAAAATATTTCAAAATTTCAAAAATAATAAGCCAAGACAAAACAAAAATTAAAAGGCTAAGAAAAAGTTATTGGGTGAGGAAATTATTTAACTTAACAGCAATCGAAGAAACCACAAAGGAATGGGTAATTCCTTTTCATTTCAAAAAAAGTAAAATTGACATAAAGAAAACCCCAAACCAATTACAAAGCCAGGCTAATAAAAAAAATTACACTACAAATGGATATAACCTTACAAAAAGAAGTTTAATCTCACTAGCAATCAAATGCAATGCAAACTAAAATAGAACCATCAGTTAAGAAATGATGAAACTAAATACGGGGAAGACTATGGTGAAATTAACACTTTTTTACTGGCTGGTGGGGATGAATCTTGCTGCAACTTCTAGGGAGGAAAGTGAATTGTCTTAAAAATACACTATTAAAACCAGTAATTCTGCTTTCAGACAGGAATCTTAAGTAAGTAACTTGAACTACTATACAAAAATTGCATTAACAAAAAACTGTAATCTAAGTCTAAACAGGGACTACTGAAGATGAAGAATAAGAAAATTAATTTATAGAACTGAATATTAATGGCAAAGTAAAATGTTGCTTACTTTATAAATATGCAGAAATAAGATGTCAGTTAAAAAAAGCAGCAAGAAATTACATATAGAATGGTTTTTAACTATGTTTTTTTAATGTATAGAAAAACGTCAGGGAAAAATGCATCCACTGTTAGCAGAGCTATCTCTGGATGGTAAGCTCATGGGGGATTCCTCGGACATTTGGGTAGTATCCAAATTCATTTAAATGTAAAGTCAGAAAATCAACCTAAACTAAATAAGCCCACAACCCCCTGAATAGGTCTCCAAACCCACGAAAGCACAAACACACCGCGTGGGTGCCCAAGGCTCTCTACACTACAGGGCCTGCCACTGGCTCTTGGCGCGGTGTGCTTACCCTCCCCACACTCCTCGGAGTGGACTTCCTGTGGCTTCCCGAACATGTCCCCATACCACCCTCTCGCTTCAGCCTCTTAGCTCACACTATTGGATCCGCCTGGGCCGAGTGCCACCGTCTTCCAAAGTCCATGAGAAACACCACTTTTTCTGTGAAATTTTGTCTAACTCTAACTCAGCCACCCGAACCAGATGTGATTTTTCCTTGTGCTTGACTCTTACAGAAACGATTGTAGCACCCTTACTACAATTTGTCTTTAGCTGTTAGCTCTGTTTCAGTGCCCCTAGTAGATTCTAGTAGCTCCGGAAGGGGCTCCAACCTTCTTCAGCTGTTTCTCTAATATCGACACACTGTTTCAGAATTAAGGACATACTGAGTATTTGAGGAACCGAATAAATTATTGTCACAGGGATTAGTTTCTTTCTTTGTCCACAAGAAGAAGGAACAGAGAACAGGAAATGTTACTTATTTGACTCAGCATGGAATTTCTCACAGAAACAATGAGAAAAAAAGGATCACTGATGATAAATAAAACAATAATGGACTTGTGTTTTATTCTTTTTGCCAGCTACAAATGTATCTTAACTGGTAATTTAATTTCTATGGAAACAGAAATGTCCTTGGAATTCCCAAGAATCTACCTCCAAAGAGTTTCTGGAGTACAGCCAATGCTTAAACTTATATACTTGCAAATATTTTCCTTTAGAAAGACTTTGAGCTTGCTTAAGTCTGCCTTAGGCCTCTTCTGAAATGACAATAGAAAGAGTGAAATGAAAGAGAAAAAGGGAAAGTAGATGTTCTAAACACCTAAGTTAATTTCTAAAAAGTAAACTTGAAAAGGAGAACATAGGCAAATCAAAAACTCTTTAATCACTTTTTTTAAAGATTTCATTAGAGGGGAAGGAAAGGAGAGAGGGAGAGAGATATCAATGTATGGTTGCTTCCTGTGCATTCCCTGCTGGGAACTGGCCTGCAACCGAGGCATGTGCCCTGACTGGGAATCGAACTGCTACCTCTAGTTTCACAGGCCTGTGCTTAATCCACTAAGCTACACCAGCCAGGGTTAATCACTTTCTTATGCTACCTTTACTTGATGCTATATTTCAGGAAACAGCTGAAACTTTACCAAAGTCTTGAAAAGTTTTTATCTTCTCTTTCCATGCAAGTCTTTAAATTAAAAAATTTTTCTTTAATTTTATTTTTAGAGAGGGGACGGGTGGGAGAAAGAGAGGAAGAAAAACATCAATGTGTGAGAGAACATCACTCGGCTGCCACCTGCACACCCCCAACCCGGGACCTGGCCCACAACCTAGGCATGTGCCCTGACCAGGAATCGAACCTTGACTCTTAGGTTTGCAGGCTAAGATTCAATCCACTGAGCCACAGTAGCCAGGGCGCAAGTATTGAAATTAATTAATATTTACAAAGGCTATGCAGATAACCCACTCACGTGCATTCATACATACCCAAGTGTGTGTATTTAAGGACAAACCCTGTATTTAATGCCATACAGGGCTTTACTTAGAAATAATGCTGTCTTTATCAGACATATTGTAAGGGCTGCTCTTTGCCAGATTTTGGTGGGGGAGGGAAGATTGTTAGGACAGATCTTAACACTGACTTTGACCAATTTCCCTATGTATATATTTAAGCAATGCTATATTCATTCATTCACCAAGTATGTATTGAGAAATGTGTTAGGTATACAGTGGTAAGTCTGACCTTGCCCCCAATGTCCACAGGTTGCCCCAGACTATACACACTCTACTGCAGGGAATGAACAATAAGCAGGTAAACAAATGAAATGAGATAATTACAGGTTACAGTAAGACCTGCAAAGGAGACAAAAAAAAAAAAACAAGACAGGGAGGTTATTTAATAATCATCAAAGGCCTCTCAGATACATTTAAACCAAGATGTAAAAGAAAAGCAGTACCTAGCCATGCCCACTACCTGGGCAAGAGCCTTCTAGGCAGAGAGAAGTGGAAAGGTCCCCAGATGGAAACAGACTCAGTTTATTTGAACGAAATAAAAGAGGCAGTGTGGCTGGTTATGTTTTTTAATTGTTGAGTCATGTTTGTAGGTTGTGATAACAATTTTGTGGGTCATTGCATCAGGAGTCATAGGTTTTCAGAATGAGTTTCTTTAACAAACTTTTGCTTCAGTTTTGTGTGTACACAAGTACTGGATTGCAATGTGGAATGCATTTCCTTTAGCAGGCAGTGGTGAAATCTGTACTAAGCAAACAGAGCAGGAACAGAGGATGGAGGGCTGGGCAAGAACTAGGGCATGCATGGCCTTGCACTGTAGGCCACCATACAGAACTGGGATTTTTATTCCAAATCAAGTAGAAAGGTATTGAAGGGTTTCAAGCTGGGGAGTGATATGATCTAATTCAACAGGATGATGTTGCCAAAAGATTACTATAGTGAATTTCAGAAGACTGGAGCACCAGCCCTGGCTATCCAGCAACACTAGAGACTTTTTTTAAAATTTATTTTTAGATACAGAAAAAGGGAAGGGTGGGGGAGAAAACATTAATGAGTGGCCGCCACTCGCATGCCCCCCCACAGGAGACCCAGCCCACAACCCAAGCATGTGCACCAACCAGGAATCGAACCTGCAACCCTCTGGATTGCAGGCTGGCACTTGATCCACTAAGCCACACCAGCTAGGGCTAGGGATTTCTTTAAATCCTTACCTGAAGATATTTTTATTTATGTTAGAGAGGGAGAGGTGGGAGAGGGGAGGGAGGAAGGGGGGAAGGGAGGAGGGGAGGGAGGGAGGGAGGGAGGGAGGACAGAGAAATAGTGATGTGAGAGAACCGTCTCAAGTATGCGCCCTGACCATGTGCTCTGACCACGTGCTCTGACCAGAGCTCTGACCTACTGCTACATTTCTACGACTATATTCTGCTTCCTCTCTTGGGCATAAATAAAGGACTACTGGGGAGACACGAATTCATTAGGTCGAGTTCTGGGTTACTTCTTAAAAAAAACCATGTAGCTGTAAGAGTCACATTTTCTATAGAAAGAAATTTTAGAATTATTTCTTTACTGGAACCAGCTATATTATTAGAAATGAGATCTCTGGACTAAAAGGAAATCAAGTGCTTCTGCAACTCTCTGATGCAAAGTTTAGGATGTGAAGAAAATTGACAGGGAGGGATGAAAAGATTTACCAACCAGGATTTTTTTTTGAACAGATTTCCTTATTTGTTCTAGGTCATCAACTGACATAATCTAGGGCAGTGTAAAGTTGCTGGGAACCTCTACTTAGCACTAAAGTCAAGATGTGAAAGCTTAGCTCCTTCCATAGTAACCAAAATGACTATTTAATCAAAATATTCGTTGAGAGACTACTATATGCTAAGCCCATGCTAGACAGTTTGATACATGCGTTTTCATTTAATCCTCCAAACCTAGTTATTTGCATTTCACAGCAATGGAAAGAGAAAAGACAATGAAGCTACCAAATGTCAGGATTAGCATTAGAATTTATATTACACTTATATTAAATTATCCCGCATGTTTTAAACAATTACAAGGATTAAATCATCAGTTAAAAATACTGGACAACTCAAGTATCTGTGACATCTGGACACAGAATGTTCAAGCAATAAATCAACTCTGGACTCGCAGGTACTTTGCTGGGTGCAGTGTGAGACCAAAAGATGAAAACTTGTTCCAGCACTGGAGGGCCTACTCAGTGGGTATCATGCTGGGTTGTATGATGTGGAATTAGGCAAAATATCCAAGGAATTTGGATCCCCAGTTCAGTACACGTGAATAGTATTACGCCAGTTTCCAGGTTCAGCCTTGCGATTGGTGCTGATGAAATGTCAGCAGAGGAACCCTGGACTGGACAGTGTCACCAGTGCCGTGTGCCTGGAAAGTGTCCCGCAACTTTCATAAACTCGAGAAGCTAGAAACACTGATTTCCAACTTACATGAACCCTTTAGCGAGCAATGGACGCATCACCTGCCGAACTGGAGCAGTGTGCATGCCATGTAACAGAGAAGAATACCTTGGAAACGTGCAGGGCACCTTCCCTGTGGGGGTCGAAATGGTCCCTAATCCTTCCCAGGGACGCCCGCAAACACTCCAGCAAAGTTGGGGATAGTCAATGCACACCTGTCTCAACACCAAGAACGCGGTACCCACCGGTTACATACTCGGCTTCGAACCTCCGTCGGGTCTCAGAGATGAGCTTGGCTTTATTCTGAGCTTGACACTGGAAGGGAGAAAACAGACGCTTAGACAGCAAGCGCACCATCCCGCTTCTCCTGCGCTCAGTCCACCTGCACCTGGGAACGCCCCCTCCTCCCCCCCGCCTTAGAGGAGGATTTCGGGTCCCAGGAGAGGGCCGCCAGCGGTGCAGTGCGATCAGCTTCTCACCTCTGCCATGGTCGCGGTCGTAGACCTGCTGGCAGTCACACTCCTCACTTCCCCGACTGCCGTCCCAATTTATCCTCATCGGCCAGGCCAGCCCCGCTGTAGACAGGGAAGGGTGGGAGGTGGAGGCGGTCGCGTGACACCGGAAGGCGGGTGGAGGTGTAGTCAATCTGCCCAATCAAATACAGCCGCAAGAGTGTGGGGGCGGGACCAGGCCCTAGACCTGGCTTGCCATTCGCTTCTTGTTCTCGCCACGCCCTTGCGTCCCCTGCACTGCGGGTCCACCCCCGCCAGCCTCTGATAGAAAGCGCTTCCCCCGCGGAACTCCGCCCTAGCAAGCTCCGCCTGCCATTCGCTTTCAAGTTCCCGGAGGACCCGCCTCCTTAGCCTCCGTTTGCAACCTTCTCCGCCCGCCTACCCGGCTCCACCTTTTCAGAGTTTGATGCAGCTTCCAGTCCAGCCCTCCCAGGATGCAGCGCGCGGGCGGGAGGTTTGGAGCCTCGCGGACTTGGCAACTACTGGATGCGGGTCGCTGCGCCCGGAGGTAGGGCCGGCGGGTTTCCCTAAACCAACTTTCCTGGAGGGGCGGCGGGACTGGGGTTGCTTCCTTGTCCTGGCATTGAGGGAGAGCGAGGAGGAAGAGGCCGTCTAGGTCTATAAGTGTCCATTATGCTATATGGATGTGCCTCATGCTATGAAATGATAAGTAGATTTTAAGTGCTTGGTATATTCGGGGATATGTCACTTGAAACTTTCTTCACCCCTTGCAACATCTTATCCACTTGGAATGTGAGATACTTAACGAGGAATATATCTCTGAAATCTTTAAACTCAAACAGTTATATAAAGTTAAGACATGGAACTCGTTTTAGTTTATTAAGCTGACTATTCTCAAAGTGGGGGTGGGCGGGTGGGTGGAATTTTGCCTTCCAGGAGACACTTACAAGTGTCTGCTACTGGCATCTGGTGGGTAGAAGCCAAGGGTACTGCTAAATCCTGCAATGCACAGGACACCCTCGACAAGTTAGCCAGCGCAGAATGTCAGTAAGTGCCAAAGTTGAGTGCATAGACTCATAAGTTACTGGAGCAAATTTTATGGTTGCTGGTTAAAAAATGGAAAGGAAATCATTTCCCATTCAGTGATACTGGCTTTTTTAAAAATTGAAAGATACTGAAAATACAAAGGCATTGTAAGAAGAGTGAACAGTACCCCTGTTTCCACCATCCATAGCCAACCATGATTGACACTTCAGGATCTTTCACCCAGGTCTTTTTTGAATACATGTTTATAGAGAAGAAAATGAACACATTGTTTAAAAATTATCTGGCTACATTCTTAATAACATCTCAGATACAGGCACAGCTCGTTTTATTGCACTTCGCTTTATTGTGCCTCACAGGTGTTGCGTTTTTACAAATTGAAGGCAAGACCCTCCACCAGCAAAACCAGTGTGACTCAGTTTGTTGCGATACTCGCTTTTTTACTGTGGCGTGGAACTGAACCCACAATATCTGACGTATGCGTGACGTCTTCCTCACGTCTTCCTCTGGCTCCATTCCCCTACTCTGAAAGCCATCCCTTTCTCCAGAATAAATGGGATCCATCTTTACAGCTTTGCTTTTATTTTGATTTTGATTTTGGACCAGGCTGCCTAGATTTGAATCCTCACTCTGTCACTTTCTATCTGTAGGCCTTTGAGAAGATCCTTCCACTTCATGCCTATTTCCCCATCTGTAGGATGGAAAACAGTGCCTGTGGCGTAAGGATGTTGTGAGGAATAAATGAGTGACTCCAAAGTCCAATAGTGTTGGTACAGAGAAAGCACTCGGAAAATCGGCCTTGTAGGTAAACAGAAAATAAATAATGCTGTTTTATGTGTTTTTAGATAAATAATGTACTGCCATATACATTTTTCTGCAACTTAATTTTTCTCATTTTATTTTTGAATTCTAACCATGGTAATACACATACATCTAATTCATTTCTTTTAATTATAGTATGATATTCCATCTGTATTTATTCATTCCACTATTGGTCATTGAAGTTTTTACTATTTTTTTTATATTACACATAACAGCACAGTGAACATTCTAGAGCAGCATCTTTGTGAATTATGTAGAATTATTTCTCTTGGTTTTTATCTAGAAATGAAATTGTTGGTTATATACATTTCCATTTATTGCCATATTGCCTTCCAAAGTCACCTCTCCCTTTAATTAAGTACTCATAATTATCTCTTTAATTGATGGGTTTCCCTCCAATCTCACCTGGTGACTGTCTTCAACATTGTCCCCAGGATCTTTGTAATTCAGAAGTATACATTGATTTCTATATTTTAAACCTTTCAGTGGTGTATCATTCCTTAGAGAAATTTAGACGTGCTTAATATGCTATAGAAATCCTTCTTTAACTTAATCTTGCCTAACTCTGTTAGTGGATCACCACTCCTCCACACAGTCACCTGCATTTCAGGCGCACTAGGTATTGTTGGGAAAGGAAAAGGGGAGATTGATTCTGGGGAAGCCTCAACAGATGACTTCTCGGCATATAGGTAGGAAAAAGTGTTCACAGTGGGCCTGTTCTGTAGCCAAGTTAATTTGCTTAGGTAACAATGTCTGTATGTTGGAAAAAGAACATCTGTCAGTTTTATGCTCATAAGATTATGTTTAATATTACTAGGGGAGGTTTTTAGTTGTTTTAACTCACCTTTTTCCCAAAGATACTTTTGTATTTCTTGCAATTGATATGGTTTCATAGACACTTTTTAGATATCCTCCCCAGATCATGTGGTGCTTTTTGGATCCTCCTGAACTGGCAGGACAGTAATTTAAAGAATTCGGAAATTCACAGAGCCCAGACAAATTTAGTAGCATTTAAAGGCAGCAATGTATATTTATTTGCTTAGGAAGCTGCTGGAGAAGAGGGGATGAGGATGGTAATTTTGTTGACAACTTATTACATTTACATTATCATGTATTTTTCTAGTATACTCACACATTTTATATATAAAATATATACTGTTGACTTTGGTATAAGGTAATATAGGACAGGAAATACTCATACTAATTACATACTATTTTATAAATAATCTCTTTCCAAATCTTCTACCCCACGATCGGTGCAGCAGGAGGTAAAATTTAACTGGCTTGAGTTAACCTATTTTTTTTCTATAGTCATTGTTTTAAAGGTACTAACCAAAAAGTCAAATGACCAATACGCTAGAATTGTAAGGCTGGTGCCCTGATAATCAGGGTTTGATTAATCAGGGCTTGTTTACATTGGTTTAAGAACCTCTAAATTGAATCTTCGTTTCACTTGTTTTCAGATTATTTCTATCTAAAAAAAGCAAATCCCCATTTATGCCATACGTTGTTTAAAGGTTTATTTTATGAATGTATGCTAAATTTTACTCTTAAAACATGTTCATTAGTGTAAAATAAAATAGTTATACTCATGTGAAAGTCTGAGGAAATAATTTATCTCCATTAATATATTAGTAGCTTCTAATTTTTAACTCTGAAGGTGGTCCATTTAAATAACATTGAAAATATGTATGTTTTTGCAATAATATTTAAAAATAAATAATGACTTTTATATAACAGTCATTTATATTTTTAAATCTACCTGATTCTAAACCCACGGCAGTAAGTTTGCTTTTTTTGCTTAGAGCTCAGCCTAAAAGAATGTTCGTTTAAGATTATGCAGGGATTTGAATACTATACTAAACTTTATAACAGCGGTTTGCAACATTTTATCTTTGCATCATTCATATGTTCAAAACAATGCTTAGTATCTATCATTTGAGGTAGTACAAAGGTCCCATGGATCTCTTGAGAAGGGTGTGGGTGTGCCTACAAGGTTTTTAAATTAGGAGGCAGTGACCAGGTAAAGCTTGTGTTTTAGAACAATGACTGAGATAGCATGAATCAATTGATACGTTGGAGCGGGGAGAGACTAGCGTAAGGAAGACCCGTTAAGGAGCTCTTACCGCAGCCTGAGAGATGAAACCCTGAACTATAGTGGGAGTTGAACAGAAAGTTTGAAGATAGAGGGTTTTCTTTTCTTTTTTTTAAAGATTTTATTTATTTATCTTCAGAGGGGAAGGGAAGGAGAGAGGGAGAGAAATATCAATGTATGGTTGCTTCCTGTGCATTCCCTGCTGGGAACTGGCCTGCAACCCAGGCATGTGCCCTGACTGGGAATTGAACCATGATCTCTTGGTTCACAGGCCTGTGCTTAATCCACTAAGCTACACCAGCCAGGGCAGATAGAGGGTTTTCTAAATGAAGGAACTTGGTGATATATCGCATTAAAGGAACAGAATGTAAGAGGCCTGATTTTCCTAAGTCATGACTTCGTCAGGGTGCCACTGAAGTTTAGTAAAGGGGGAGATTCTACTGACCTTTTAGCTATGAGCGTCTCCTTACTCCTATCACACTTGGATATGAGTGAGTCAGAGCGCTTGTGACATTTAATATTAAAATAACAAAATCCTTTCTACACAGAAGTTTTTTTTTAGAATTATGAAGAAATCTGAAGAAGTTTTTGAGTAGGTAGTAAAAGGCAATGTGTTCTTAGATCTTTATCTTAGAATATATCATTTTATGCTTTTCCTTTTTTGGAAATCTTCTAAGAGACCTGGCATACCTGTGGGAAATTTGAAATACAGAAATTGTTATTCATACATTTTGATGTAATATAACTAACATGTTTATTTCCTTTAAAATAAAAGGTAGTTTTATAAGTGAAAGCCACACCTTTGAGGCACCTACCTGTTGGTCCCATATCTTTGACATTAACTGCCTGACAATACACTGGTAAGCCAGTGACATCTGCTACTTTGTATTATGATACAATATCTCCAGTTACTTCAGGTCATAGATTTCATGAAATTCTCAAAAACAATACCATCAATTTAGTAAAAAAAAAAAAAACAAAAAACAAATGCGATAAGGGAATGTATTTGTCTGTTGCTGCATAACAAATGACTCCCAAATTTAGCAGCTTAAAGCCACAAACATTTATCTCAGAATTTCTGAGAATCAGGAATTTGGGAGCAGCTTAGCTGAGTAGTTCTGGTGCAAGATCTCTCCAAGGGGCTGAGTTAACTAAAGGCGTGATCGGAGCTGGAGGAGCTGACCCCAGGAAGGCTCACTCACATGGCTGTTGGCAAAAGTCCTCAGTGCCTCGCTGTCTTTTGGCAGGAAGCTATACCTCCTTGCCCTATGCCCATCTTCATGGGGTTTCTGGAGGGTGTTAATGATATGGCAGGTGGCTTTCCCCAGTGCAGGTGACCCAAGGAAGAGGTGGACAAGGAGGCCATAGTGCTCTATGAGCCAATCTGAGAAGTCACACACTCATTTCTGCCACATTCTGTTGGCTAGAAGCACATCATAATGACCAGCTATAACCCAAGGAGAGAATTAACTGCCACTTTTTGATGAAAGGAGTTGCAAAGAATTTTAAAACCAAAAGCGATGTGTTTAGAAATTAGACAATAAGGTTTGAAAGTAGATGCTGACTAATCTAGCCTGCTTTTAAGTAGAATCTCCTCCAAATTGGTCATTTCTCTAATATGCAGGCTACATTAAATTTGTAGATAAGGTTCAGTGATATAATACTTTTCTTCTAATTGGACTATTGGTAGATATTTATAATAAAAGAAGAAAACCTAAGCCTTTAGAGTTTGCTTTTCATTCAACAGAGTAAAACAATATTATTTACTTACAAATGACTTCATTTTCATTTATTTCTGAAATAATTGAATTTCCTAGCGTAAATGATCCACAAATAAGAGAAAAGAGAGAGTATGAATCACTGTATTTTGCTGTATATAATGCGCACCCACGATTTTGTGCGCATTATACACGGGATTATGTAATCATTACACTGATGTATAATACGCATCCTTATTTCCCCCTAAAAATTTGAGCAAAAAAGTGCACATCATACATGTCAAAATATGATAATAAGCATGGATAACGATAGCTATTATGTAATTCTTGTGTCCATTATAATATTACTAATAGTCTATTCTCTCTACTTTGAGTAAGAATAGTGACTTAGGTCTTAAAACTGCATTGCTTTTCTAAAGTAAGATTTAAGATTTATTTCTGTTTACTCCTGTAGAGATTTTTAAAAGCCATGTTATAGCATCTGTTTTTCTTTCTGGGCTTTCATTTTGGTCATAAAATCTATATGAGTTCCTGTCTCGGGGAAGCTGGGACCCAAGGGCCTGGGCTATAGGAGCAGTATAATTTGAATCGTTGACTGGGGAAACCAGATTAGGTTGGTAGGTTTGAAAGAGAGACAGAAGAGGAACCCTTAAGAAATTCCCCGAGCCAAAAAGAATGTCTGCAGTCACTTTAACAGAGCTCCACAGCTTTTAATAGTTGCTGTTAACACATCCTGTTATTGTTCGTGATGTGGTTATTTGCATTCTGTGCAAACTTTTTTATGGACTGTATAGAAATAATACTTGGGGTATGTTTTTTGTTAAGTGTGACATTAAGGCAGCATAAAGAGCTTAAAATGGTAACTTAATAAAATTTATTGTTCTCTAACAAATGTAATATTTTTCTAATCGAAACATGTGTTTTCTGCTCTGCCTACCTGATGGCTCTTTTTCTCATTTCAGTTTCAGGTTTAAAAGCATCGAATGGAATCCATTTGCATTCGAAAAGTGGACCAACACAAAGACTTGATATTGTGGAATGATGAGCAAACAAGCGATGTCATGTGACCAGCAAGAAAGGCTCTTGTGTTATAATGGGGAAGTCCTTGTTTTTCGATTGTCTAAAGGAAATTTTGCAGATAAAGGGCCTGCAGAAATACCCGTATTACAAGTCAGAAGAATGGTATTTGACAGAGAAACAAGTGCATTTGTTCAGAAATCCACGGGATTCTGTAGCATAAAGGAAGAAAACTCTTATCACTTCAAAATCATGTGTTGCAACTGTGTGTCAGATTTCAGAACTGGAATGAACCTCCCTTGTATTATGATACAATGCAATGAAAAGAATAATGTTTTCAAGTATTTTCTACTATTTCTTCACAGCACCAATAAATTTGAAAAGCGTTTGAGTTTTAGACTAGGCCATGAGTTGAAGGATGGCGTAAGGGTCTTGAATGGCCCTTTAATTTTATGGAAACATGTCAAAACGTTCTTCTACATCTCTTCCCAAACTGGCAAAGTTATTACTATGTCTGTTAACTTGTCATCTATTGAGTGGGCAGGAGAGATTGAAAATGTAGGCATGGTTTTAATAGGACAAAAGAACTGTTATTTATCTGAGGAAGAAGGCACCCCGGGGCCTTCAAAATCAGATTATGCAATTTGGAACACCACGTTTTGTGTATGCTTCCTTGAAAGTGAAGAAGTCATAAGTGATACACACATTATCCCTCCTGCTTACAGCACTGTAATAACTCATGTGCATGTCTGTGCAACTGAGTTTGTCAACAACCAGCTAAGAATGTCTCTGCTTGCCCTCACTCGAAAGAATCAGCTGATTTCATTCCAAAATGGGACTCCTAAACGTGTGTGCCAGCTTCCATTTGGAGATCCTTGTGAAGTTCACCTTATGGATTCAGGCGAAGATCTCCTTTTCATTGTATCCTTTAGGTCCAGTGCTTGTGCTGTTTGGGAAAAGAACTTTCAGGTACAGTACTTATTCTTATAATCATTCAACGGGTGTAGTCTTAGACCTAGTAAGCATTCCTACACTTCAATAGAGTTCATCCTGGAGTCTTAGCATCCAAATCAATTTTCAGTGCTGCACTTAAAGGAAAATTATATGTGACATTACTCTTTTTTTTCATAGAGTTATCTGAATACTACCTGGTAAAGGTTTTGGCTTGCCCTGACTTGTGTGACTCAGTGGGTTGGGCATTGTCCAGCAAACTGAAAGGTCCCAAATTTGGTTCCATTCAGGGCACATGCCTGGGTTGCAGGCAAGGTCCTTGGTTGGGGGCATGTGAGAAGCAAAAGATTGATGTTTCTCTCCCTCTCTTTCTCCTTCCCTTCCCCTCTCTCTAAGAAAATAAATAAAATCTTTAAAAAAGGTTTAAGTTTGCCATTTTGACTCATAAAACCTTTGAGTTTGGAAATACATAAATGTATAACTACAATTATTACATGTTTATTTGCCTTTTAAAATGACTATATGATAATTGGATGTGTATTTGTACGTAGAATAAGATTATAAGTGATTTGACTTCATAAGCCTTCTTAGAAAACTGAAATGAGTTCAACATTTTAAAAGCTGGTAAATCATGTATTTAAACTTAAATGTTAATCTAAAGGAATTCGTTGAAATGTGCCGTTGTCCCTGAAGGGGCAAGTAATTGTTCTCCAGAGATAAATGATGTGTTAATCTTTTCAAAAACTCACTTAGACATTTTTTTGTTATATTTTGAAACTCAGAGTTGTCCTTAGCAAGCATTCACATTTTATTCACACTTACAGTAGTTGCATCTTTTAATGTAAGGTTTGGAAATTGCTTTAAAATACTGTCTGGTATCAAGTTTCAGTAATAGGTAAAAAGGTGCAGAAAATAAATAGGGAATCGGAGGGTTATAACTGCGTCTGCACCAGTACTATTTCTCTGTCCCTGATTTTTTGATAACACTGCATCCGCTTGGCTTTAGATGTATATCAATCAGCTCATTCAGGTATGTGATTTGAGTGTTTATAGTTCAAGACAAATAATCATTACTTGTCAGAAATAGCTCTTCCAGTAGTGATTTTTTTAGCATGTTATACCACTTTCAGAGGTTTCGTGCTACTTTGGAAAAAGCAGAGTGCCTTACTTTGTGTGCCCTAGCCATTTAATTAGAAGCCCAATTAAAATTTCTATTACTATCACGATATGGAGTAGTGATAAATATTTTAGAAAATTTGAGAGGCATTCTTTATGTGAATCATCACTTCGTGTATGTGGAAATGTCAGGCTGAAATTGTGTTTCATCAGGCTTTGCCCTTGTAAATTACCTTTCTGTTACTAGGAATTGTGTAACTGAGACAGGATAGTGAGAAGCTATTCCTCCGTGAGTAGAATAGGGAGACTGAGACAGAGAGTTGAACACAATGGCCGAGCAATTTACAGCGAGGTGCAGAAGGTCGCCAGGGCGGAATGTGCGCCCTGCCCCCTATGTCAAGCCGGTGACCAAACTGGGAAAACAAGGACCTTGCTCCCAGGGTAACCTTTCCTCCCTGGAATTAGCCTTTAGGCCTCAGTTGCATTTCAGTTCCAGGCATTTTCAGCTTGTTACACTTACATTCTCAAAAGGAAGATCATTTGAAAGCTGTCCTGTTTTCTTTTGAAAGCATGTTGTACTTTTATTTGAAAGTTATTTGGATATTTTCTGTCAAGAAACGGTGCGGGGGAAGCATCTGGTATAGCCCATAATCCTTATCGGGGTCAGGGTAATGGCAAGAACACAGTTACAGTTAACCTGACTGAATCCCAGCTGAGCCACTTACTAGTGTTACCTTAAGGAAAGTATGTCATTTTTGTGAACCTGTTTTTCATCTTGATGAAATCGAAGTCATCCTGCCTCTGAGAGGGGATGTTTAAGTGAAATGAGGTGGGAAAGTGTCTGGCACGGTACTTGGCACAGAGGAGCAGCTCAGTAAGTGGTAGCTATTAATGTAAGGCTCAGGCCAGGGCTGTCATCAGTGACTTGGCCCTATCTAAGGTCTCTTATTCACCTGGATAAGGGAAAAACAATTCCCTGGTGCCTCGTTAATTCCGTGGGGTATTGTCCTAACTCCCTTGGAGTGGACTCCCCTGCTTGGACACTGTAGAGCTCTGCACTCACATTGCACAAAGCTGGAGACTGTCAGGCCGTGTAAGCCTACCTGTAACTGTTGGCCTCCCTGCCTTGAAACTGTGTTCTAGGGCTCTTTACAGTGGACCGCCATCCTTTCCGCAAGGTACCGGTACTTAGCTGAGCCCCTGCCGCCATCTGCCTTAAGCTCCCTCCCCAGGGAGCCTGATAGTTCTAAATTGTTTGCAGATGTCCTGTATGGAAAGCTGTGGAGTTACTCCCGGATATCTGGCAATTTAAGTGCTTCTAAATTGCCTAGGTAACCTTGGAGTTTTGCCGCTTCTGCCTCTATCTTGGTGTTGTTATATTTATACCAACCTACTTTTGAAAATTGGATATAGCTTAGGGTAAAATATTTGATTACTTTAAAAGTGGGAATAAATGCTAAGAATACAAATAAAGGAGGAGGAGAGTTAAGGGAAGTAATTGGATGTGAGCAATTACACTTAAGTTTAGCCGTTAAGACAAAGTAAATACATCAGGTTTTACAATTGAATGGAGTGTACAGTATCAAGGGAAGAATATTTCCTAACACTGAGTTCTGAGAGGAATTTACTGTTGTGCTGCAATGTAAGAGGTTTTGAATAATAAAATGAAGACATTCTTGAAAATACAATGGTGTCTGTGATGGCAGGTTTTTGGGAGGAAACAGCAGTATAGTCTTCCTTTGGGGTGGCTCTGGTCTTATCTTACCCATTCATCCTTTTAGTACTCCATTCCATAAAGGAATTAAGGCAGCTCACAAAGATAGGCTAAAATATAAATAAGCATCAACTAGAGAAAGTAATAAATCAAAGTTAGTGTGTTCTCAAATCAGCCCTCCTAGGTATAATGTTTTATGCAATGACAGGACTTGAAATGGCTGAATCTAGAGAAACACACAAGTAGCTTTTCTCTTCTTAGGCTTTCTTTTGGGTAGAAATTAATCTCTGCAAGTTTTGGCAAGACCTCTGTGTAGCAGGTATTTCAAAATTGAGGTCATTTTTAAATATACCCGAAATAGGTATCGTTGTGTTGTAGATGGAAACAGGTTGTAGAAGGGTGTGTCTGATGCTGTAGCCACTAGCCACACTTGGTTATTCATCCTTTCAAATGTGACTAGTCTGGATTAGAATGTTCTAGAAATGTCAAATATGCACTAGATGTCAAAGATTTAGTAAAAAAATAAAGGTAAAATGTCTCAGTTTTTATTGATTATATTGAATTGAAATGATAGTATTCTGGATACATTGGATTAAATAACATAACAAAGTTACTTTTACCTGTTTCTTTTCACTGCTACTGGAGAATTTTACTGGCTATTGGAAAATTTTGTTAGGTATGTGCCTTGCATTTTGGATGACACTAGTATAGCCCTATGGATGGCAGGTGTGTGTGTGTATGAGCGCACAGCTCTAGGGTATCTGCATGCCGAGCACATTCTTATTACTAATATAGGTGTTATTCCTATAGTCCTTTATATCGTTTTTATACTCCGTGATATTCCTGGACTGGTGGGAGGGAGAGAGGACATAGGTTTACAAATAAGGCCTTTCCTTGCATAAGTGAAAAATCACTGCTCGAAGTGCCTTAAAGGGGAAGGTTGATATTTGGTTATATAGATTGAAGAGTCTTACTTACATTCTTGCTGTAATGCAAGCTGCCCTCCTGTATTATCTATTCTAGATGGTGTAACTGTGCTCCTGGCATTCAGAGTGTGAGTTTTGGTTTTTCTGCCTGAAGGAGAAGCGGTATCTGATTCCCATAGTGTTGGTTTTCCAGGGGAGCAACCTTGAGGCTTTTAGCTTTATGGGCCTTTAAGAAGTTGCCTCCTATTTTAAACTTGGAGTCTCATGTTCTGGTATAAACTGGTCAAACCATTCCATTAGGCTAGGATACTTCTAGGTGCCCCACTATTAGAATCCCTCCACTTCTGTGGCTCTGATAATGGTTTTGTTCTTCCCAACCAGAGTTTAGGGCATTAAGTTCATCTTGACTTTTAAAAAAATTTTAAATTAAATTTATTGTGGTAATACATTGGCTAATAGAGTGATATAGGTTTCAAGTAGACAATTCTATAATACATCATCTGTATGTGGCATTATGTGTTTACCACCCAAAGTCAAATCTTTTGTCATCCTGACTCTTAAAGGTTATTCTGCTCTTAAAGTGTGTACTGGTACCTTCTAGTTACCTACTACAACTTAATTCTTCGCGTGGGGCAAAAGTAGGCTTACAGTTATGAGTATGCGGAACACAGAGTTTATACTGTAAACCTACATTTCCCCACCCTGTATACATCCATCAAGGCTTATGGGAGTGAGGGTCGTGAATTAACCATGTTAGGGAAAGAACGTTTGCTAGATTTTCTCATGAGAAGTGTTAGAATTTCCAAAATATTAGTCTTGGGAAGTATTAGATTTTATAAATTATAATAAAATTTTTGTGCAGAAATCAGCAATGTTACAGTACTGCACAAATGTTGATAAAAATATTAAATTTAAGTACCTTGATATTTATAAAGTTATAACTCCCTATGGTTTTTGATCCCTCAATATATTTATCTTACTTTGTAGTGTTTATACTACCATTTACTCGTTTATAGGATTGATGATAATAAATGCAACTACATGCAACAAAAGGATTTAGTCGATTTCACATCCGATTGTTTTTCCTTTTCTATTCCTTCTTTACACTCTTTCAGGTTGCTGCTCAGTGGGAAAAAATTAGCTGGGTACTCATAGATGACTTTATCGGAACTGGAAGAGAACAAGTACTGCTACTTTTTAAGGACTCCTTAAATTCAGATTGTCTGAGTTCATTTAAAATAACAAATCTTGAAAGCATAAACTATTCGGTAAGTTCTGTTTACTTTTTATACATTAAGAACCATTTTAGAAAATTGGAGTGTTTTAAATCTTTTCACCCACTATTTAAATGTCTGTGATTTCATACTTAAAGTAACTTTTTGAACTTTAAAAATACATGAGACCTGGCTGGTGTAGCTCAGTGTATAGAGCGTGGGCCTGTGAACCAAAGGGTTGTCGGTTCGACTCCCAATCAGGGCACATGCCTGGGTTGTGGGCCAGGTCCCCAGTAGGGGGTGCGTGGGAGGCAACTACACATTGATATTTCTCTCCCTCTCTAAAAATAGATAAATAAATAAATAAAAATAAATAATAAATAAAATACATAGATTGAACCTTTAAACCATTTACTCATATGCCACTTACTGATGGGGATATGGTCTGAGAAACGTGTGGTCAGGTGATTCGTCATTGTGTACTCACACCAACCTAGGCGCTATAGTCTACTACATACCTGGTCTACATGGTGCATAGCCTTTTGCTCCTAGACTGCAGATCTGTACAGCATGTTACTATACTGAATATTGTAGACAATTGTATCACAGTAGTACGTGTTCGTGTATTTAAACATGTCAAAACAGAAAAGGCGCAGTACAAGATCAAAAGCGGGACACCTGTACAGGGCACTTACCACGAATGGAGCCCGCAGGACTGGTAGTTGCTCTGGGTGAGGCAGTGAGGGAGGGGAGAGCGCATGCGAAGGCCTGCGACATTACGGTAGACTGTATGAACACTGTACACTTAGGCTGCAGTGAATTTATAAAACAACATGAGATCAAGTCAAGGACAAGGTAAAATGATGCAATCAAGAGATGTGGTAAACCTGAGATGTATGAAGCTGCTACTGGTGTACGTAATATGACGTACTGTTTTACAACAAACTTTATAAGCAGAAGGAGTACACTGTAAAATAATGACAAAAAGCCTAGTGTAGTAAATACACAAACCAGTGACAGCTGTTTATTGTCATTATCAAGTGTTATGCTCTGGACCAGTGTATGTAGTATATGATGTACGTGTGCCTATATTTTTATACTACAGGTAGCATAATGGGTTTGTTTTACACCAACATCACCACAAACACGCAAGTAATGTGCTGCCCTACAGTGTTATGATGGGGCTAGTGTCACTAGGTGATAGGAAATTTTCAGGTCTGTTATAATCTTACAGGGCCACAGTTGCATGTGGTCCGTTGTTTACCAAAATGTCATGTGACACATGACTGTATACAGTGAATGTCCTGTCAACAAATGTCATACATATTGACTAAGCTTTTCAGTATATGTATGTGGTGGTCACTCAAGTGACAAAAATACTGAAAATTAACTTGTTGCTTCTGAAAATCCTTTTATATCAATAAACATGGTAATATTGGATTAATTAAGTAATAAAATAAAGTGAAACCGCTTTATTAAAACAAACAACAGCCCCGGCCAGTGTGGCTCAGTGGATTGAGTGCCAGCCTGCTAACCAAGGGGTCACAGGTTCAATTTCAGGTCAGGGCACATGCCTGGGTTTCGGGGCCAGTTCCCCAGTTGGGGGCATGGTCCCCAGTTGGGGGCCTGCAAGAGGCAACCCATAGATGTGATAGATGTTTCTCTTCCTCTTTTTCTCCCTCCTTTCCCCTCTCTCTAGAAATAAATCTTTGAGAAAAAAAAAAAACAACTAACAGTTCATATCTTAAGATGTGGGGCAAAGGGAAATAATACCCCTGAAATCTCAGATTAATATAAAAATGCCTCTGAGTCTCAATTTTCTCATTAGTAAAATGAGGGTAATTCTTATTTTCTCTACTTACGGGATTTTAGGAGTTTATAAAAATTTTGTAAGCTGATACTTTTTGAAGTAGTATATATGTGTTACATGGGTAGTAATAGTGGTAATAATTGTAATTTTTCCTAGTTATAAGAAAATGGGGAAATATATATATTGTCTTTTATATAATAGTGTCTAACATAGAAAACTGTCCTTTGGGTAAACTTTAATTTTATATTAATATTGTGAATTTTCAGTTTGAAAATTTCAGTTTTAGTGTATTCTTTTTTAATTTATTAGAGTGAAGCATTGGATTACAATGAAGATGACTTATTTGAAGACAAACCAGATAATCGTTATTTGGTGATTCCAGGTCTGGAAAGAAGAGTGAAAGTTAGTATCCATGTTTGCTTTTTGACTTTTGCTGTTTTGGATTAGTGCTATTTTAAATGAAAGAAAGAACTTTGAAAGCTACTTTAAATGAAAGTTCCCTTAAAATATAAACAACTCAGCAAATGGGAATAAATGGTTTTTAAATGATCTTTACCTTTTCTGTACCTTTGTAAAAACTGTTATGACATCTTTTATAACTGTGTCATCTAAAAATGATAGCTTTATGTAGTAAGATTATGTAAAATTTAAGATAAAGTATTAGAAACTCACTTTTAAAAACATTCTTTCTGGTCTGTCAGATCAAAATACCATGGTATCTCTTTAAGGAGCAGCAAATATGATGAATCATAACGTGTTCCAAACGTGAATGGTTCACCCTCCAGTTTTCCATATGAAATTCTATACAAAAAGGTTTTCCTATTATCGGAAGGTAATCCACATTTCCTGTAAAATACTCAGACTATGCAAAGAAATATGAAAAAGAAACGATTACCTTTGATTCTACTACTGAGATATAATCAATTTTTACACTTTGGCATGTATATTTTTACAGATTTTTCAAATGTGCAAATTCCCATGGAAATGTGATTATAAGATGTTCATTTTTAACCTGCCTTCTTCCATTTGTAAAAATTTTCAAATGTACAGAGAAGTTGAAAGAATAGTATAGAGATTATCTCTGTAGTCCCCACATGGATTCAACTGTTGTTACCTTTGGAAAAATCATATTTGCCTCACCTGTTTGTGCTTGTGTACATGTATGTATATGTTTTTGTAGAATCATTGGAAAGTTGTGAATATCATAATACTTTACTCTTATGTATCTTAGCAGGAATCTCCGAAAATTAAGGACATTCTCCTATGTATCCAACATACCATTATTGCACTTAGGAAATTAATAAAAATCCCTTAATCTTATTTACTATTCAGTCCGTATTCAGATGTCTTTAATTGCCACAAAAAAGTTTTTTTATAGTTACTTCCTTCAGAGTCCAGTCAAAATTTACAATTGCATTTAATTACTATATTTCTCATTGGTCTTTTTATTTAGGATAATGTCCCCTCCCTTATTTTTTCAATGACACTAATGAGGAGGCCAGGCTAGTTGTTCTTCCTTTTGGATTTGTCTATTTTCTTGGATCATTTAACTTTTTTCTCTACTCCTGGTAAACTTTTCTGTAAAAAGTTGGATTATGAATATATATACTTTGCAGACCCTTTTAAAATTATTTGGAACTATTTTCATTATTAAAGTGAATTCACCAAATGCTTACTGAACACATACTAAATATGAATATGAGCAACAGATAAATGAAATATCATAGTGATCGTAGAACCATAAAGGGAAAGATTGATTACATTTACAGCTTTTATATTCTGAACAAAGTAAAATAAATAAAAGGACAAATTATGTAAAAAATTATAACACGTGACAGGATTAATTTCCTAATATAAATGTGCATTCTGAAATTGTTGAGAACGTAAAGTGGTCCAGCCCCCTCAGAGGGAAACTTGTTCTAGCTACTAAAATGTGAATTGTATATTATCTCTTTACTCTTGTAGTTTCACTTCTAGAAATCTGTTCTGAGGATATACTTGCACATGTAAGCAATGATGATTTTACATGGACATTTATATGGTATGAATAACAAAATCAGTCAGAATCAAAATACCCATCATTAGGAGTACAGTAAATAAATGAATATATACCTGATCCATGGGCTACTATGCAGCTGTCAAAAAGAATATGGTAGGTCTGTACACCAATGTAGAAATGATGCCAAAATAATTTAACTTATGAAAGCATGATTTCAGAAATTCCACTTCCGGTAATATGTCACCTAACTTATTTGGACCAACTCTCCTGATAATGCAACTTAAAATGATAACTGATATATGTTTTAAAAGCTTCAGAAAGCTGAAAATATAAGAATAAATTATCCAGCCAAACTCTAAAGGGTGGAACCCAGAGAGAGAAGCAGAACACTGAACTGCTTTTGCGCCAGGGGCGTGTATATTTAACATAAAGCAGTAGTGCCCCAGGCACCGGGCAGAAACAAACATCAAAGCCTTTCTCCAAACACAAATTTATTCTGGGCCTCTTATCAATTTCACAAGTAATTTTTCAAAGATAAGGAACCACCACAGAATAACTAAACACATAATGACAAAGCATTATTTATTCACACAAAATAACCAAATAGCATTTCTAGAAACTAAAGATACATTGAAATGAAACAAAAAAAACCTCAACAGATGAGTTTAACTATTGACTCAAACATAGGCAGAGCAAATTAGCAAGTCAGACTTAGCAAAGTTATTTAGAAGACAGCACAGAGGAAAGGAAGGAAAATAGGAATGAAACCTAAAGGGGAGTCAGGGACACGCCCAGGTGGGCAACCCAAGATAGCTGGGGTTCCATTTGACCTTGGGGATCCACGTGTTGTCACTAGCTCTAAATGGGGTGGGAAACATTCCGAGTGTTGGAAGGCCTTCCAGGGATGAACCAGTCTCCCCTGTCCCCGTTTTCCATATGAGATAACACGTGGAGAGGCAGAAAGGTGAAGTAACTTGCGGAGCGTGAACTGCAACGCATTTCACTGTTCTTTCCCTTGTGAAATCTGAAATCTGTTTCCCAAGTGGTTGTTTTTAGGGGTCTTGGGGAGACCAGGACCTTGGACAAACTCGTGCACTTGTACAGGAATGTTCACAGCAGCATGGTCTGTAACACTCCACAACTGGATGTAACCCAGATGTCCCTCAACAGCAGACTAGAGGAGTAAGCTGGTCTAGTCACGTGATGGGATACTAGAGAGCAGTGGAAGGCAGGACCTGCAGCGACTGGGGACAAACGGATGACCCTGAACAGAATTATTCCATTTGTTCAAAGTTCAGAAGCAAAACACACAGAAAACTAAAAGTATTCTTTAGAAATCCATACAAAAGGGGGTAAAATTATGAAGTCAAACAAGAAAGTTATCTTAAAGGTCAGGGCGGTGTTGCTTCCAGGGGAGAAAGAGGTTCATGGCCAGGGATGGCAGTGGGCAGCCCCTTGGGTGCTACTTTCTGGCTGGAGTGTGGTTGTTACATGGGTGTTGACTTCATCATTTGTCTGTAAATGTTTCTTTGTATCATGCTTGAGAGAGATCCCAGTAAAAAGAACAAAAAGCAGGGTTCACTACCATGCAGTGTAGCGTGCCTCCTGTATTTGGTTTTGGGTGGGTCTTATTTCTTTGTTGGGAGGAGAAAGAAAGCGTTCTGTAATAGATACTTGGAAAAATTCTGGAAAGGTAAGCAATCTGTTGGCTGCATAAGTGAGATTGAGGGTCTAGGAAGGGAAGGGGAAATGTCCTTTTATGTTATTAAAATTTCTTACCATGTGCTTATTTTCATAGTTTTATAACAAGACTTCATAACAGAGTATCTGAGGGTCTAGTGGTTCACCATTCAGTCTTCCAATAGGCGGCACGTTGAGGGGAGCAGGGAAGAGAGAACAGGATCATTTCTGAGGGGTCCTTATTTTCAGTCTGCCCAAATATTCCTCTCCTCATTCCCTCGCCCTCCAACAGTCTCAGATCTGCTCCACCTCTGATGGGTACATCTCCCTTTCCCTAAACTAATTAGCAAATGAATGATGGAGTGTGAAGGATGTGGAGCCCACAGAACTGGGTCAACGGATGAAATTTCAAAATATTAGCTAGACACTTTACATTTGTTCAATGAGGTAAAATACGATTCAATCTTCTTTCGCTCTCCAGCTTCTCTTCATTGATAAAAAGACAAAGAATTTACCTGCCTTGAAATGTAATTTAAAAGAAAGCAGTTAGAAAACAGGATGCATTGTTTTTTCAATTTGGAAAAACATTTATATTAAAAACCAGATTAATGCTTAAACAGCCTCAGATATCCATGTGAAATGAAACAGCTTGTATCAGTTCAGTGATGTGACTCTTTTTAAATTTTCAGTAGCAAAATGTATTTCATGACTGTTTCATCCTTCGTGGTGACATCTCTTTATCTGGTACCATAAAAGGAATGGGTTTCTCTATGTCCAGTTCAGAGCCAGTTTTTTCCCACGGTAATTAAGAGTCAATCTCACCACTGAGTTGATTAGCACAAAAATAAATGTGACAGTTTATTGTGTATTATCTTTAAAATTTTTCATAAAGGTTATGTGAACAGGATTTCAAACAGTAGCAAATGAAATTGACTATTTCTATTCATAATGTTGCCTTTTGCGTTTTGCCTTTTGAAGCAGAAATTACTTCAACAACAAAAACATTTTCCTTGTGGGGGTAGCAGTATTGGTAGGCTTTGCTTTTTATTTGTATTGATTGGACTTAATCATATTGGCTGATTAATTAGTAGTGAAAGGAATGCTAATACATTGACATTCTCTCAATTTGATATGTAAAATCGATTGCAGTTACTTGCTGTGTTGTCCTTTGTAATTAGAGACTTAAAATTTACAAATAGAATAGTTTTTCTCTGAGAAATATTCTTTGCTTTTCTATAGAAAAATGAATTAATAGGCAGATTTGAAGAGAGTACTTTCTGAATTAACGGCATGTCAGATTTAATTTGAAATTACGTCTCCAGCAATGATTTTTTTCTACTTTACAGGTTGGTTTGGCTTCTATTCAGGAAGTCCAGAAGCATCTTTTGCTTAAGGAAAAAATTGTTTTAAAATCTTACAAAGCTTTAATGAACCTGCTTCAAGGAAAAGAAGATAATACATCAACTGCAGAGGAGGTAAAATTAACCATGTGACCATTTTATCATTTTATAATTGAAACCTATTGAAGTTATTTAAATTGGAAATTGGAATATATTAGAAATGCTCAATGGATCACGAAGCGAAGTGGCAGGGATTATTAATGGTGGGCCTTTATGACATTGAAAAATATGTGATTAAGAAGCCAGTATTTTACCAATTTACAAATTTTTCTTATTCAGTAGGATATTAAAATTTCAGTTATCAGGAACCTTGGAGAATAAGTCCTTTTGTTTAAAAAGATTTAACTAAACTTTTATTTTTATAGCCTTGAATAAAAATTACTTCTAAGAGAATTATATATTTTCTGACTTCTTAAACAATTACTGGACATTATTTAATCTTGTATTGATGATAACACAATTTCCTCATTAGTATAATAGTTGTTCTTTTAGTCTCTTGCATGTTTCATTTTCAAGGATATGTATTTCTCTAGTTAATGTCCCTAAATTGCTCTGATTTTTAGCCCTTCTGTCTGCTTTTTATAATTTCACTCTTGTTTTCCTTGTGGTTGACCATCATAGGCACCTCTTCAGGTACCTTGCAGTTATTTATGCCTGTATAGTAATGTAGAAAGTTAGCAAAAACTGCTTTGAGTTCATAAAAATAGTTTTTATGCATGTTAGTTCCATGTTACAAATAAATCATGAATAGCTGGACAGACAGGAACTTGATGGCGCGTTTCATTCCGTCCGGTCTCTTTAGTGCTTTGCTCTGACCTTCTTCAAGGTCGACCATTCTTAATAATGGTCTGTGCCTTGGGTCTGTATTTCACTGCTAGTAATATGAGGATGGGGGTCTGAAATATGATTGTGTTGGTATAAGAAACATAACAAGAGCATGTCATGTTACATTTCTCTATTACTCTTCTAATTTCCTGAGAAACCTCATGAAAGTCATTGTTAAAAGTCTCTGCCCTGGCCTGGTGGCTCAGTTGGTTGGAGTGTCATCCTGAACACCAGAAAGTTGGTGGGTTCGATTCCCCAGGGCATGTACCTAGATTATGGGTTCAATCCCCCGTGGGGAGGCAACCAATTGGTGTTTCTTTTTCTCCCTCCCTCTTCCCTCCTTCTCTCCCTCCCCCTTCCTCTTTTTCTAAAATCAATAAATAATAATTAAAATATATATATATATATATATATATATAGCCCTGGCTGGTATAGCTCAGTGGATTGAATTTGGGCTGCAAACCAAAGGTCGCGGTTTGATTCCCAGTCAGGGCACATGCCTGGGTTGTGGGCCAGGTCCCCAGTAGGGGGCGTTCCAGAGGCAGCCACACATTGATGTTTCTCTCCCTCTCTTTCTCCTTACCTTCCCCTCTCTCTAAAAATAAATACATAAAATCTTTAACAAATAAAAATACATATATATCCCCTAGGATGAGCATTAAAAAAGGAGCCTCCCCATTTCCCTTCTTTACCTCACACCAACAATTTTGCCAGTATTAGAAATGTTTAGAAATTAATGCATTGAAACCACTGTGCGCAAGACACCGTTCTTGCCCTTCACATCGTTAGTTTGAAAAGCAATCCTAGCAGCTGGTAAACATTTCTGCAGGTTTTGGGTGAATGGTCTGTGTCACATCTCACAGCTACAGGCACAGGCGGCAGACCCCTAGGAACATGTTTAGTTCACTCTAGTGGAAACGCTCGTATTGTTTTTCAGTAATTAGCACATAGAGGGATAATAATACACAGGGTCCAGCAGAAGGAACGCCTGCTTGAGTGTGGTTGGTAGGGTCATACGATGGGTGTCATAATTTGAACGTTTCAGCTAAAATGTCATCTGGTGTGCTTGGGTGTGATAGTGTATAGTACAGAATCACATGCTTATGATTTTGTAATAAAGGAGTTCGTAACAAAAAAGGGGAGTTATTTGTGCCAGACCCTGTAGTAGATTAACAGTTAAAATAGAGCATGGACTCTGGAACCACTTTGCTTTGTTTCAAATCCCAGCTGCACCCCTTGCTAGCTGTGTGACCTATGGCATAACCTCCCTGAATCTCACTTTTTTTTTTAAATCTGGAAAATGTAGATAATAGTACTACAGACCCAGGGTATTAGGGTTATTGTGAAGGTTAAACAAATACACAAATGGCATTTAGAACAGTGTCTGACCTATAGTAAGTGTCCCGTAAGTTTGTATATTATTATTATCATTACTACTCTGCCTCTTCCTCCTCCCCCTATTATTTCTATTGTTATTATAAATCCATATGTGTGTGGAAATGAATGAGTATGGCTTGGGCTTTAAGAATAAAATTTTAGCAATAATCAATCAGCAGTCTAAAGATAGTTTAATCACTTTAATTCGTATAAAAGTTTACAGTTAAAGGTTTTGGGTAAGTCACTGAAGAGATAAAGGTGGGATTGTTTTCAGCAAGACTGGGCTACGTATTGTCAGATTATCTTCAAAATGGACTCTAGGTTTACATCCCTGCTGTGTTTCCAATCAGGCCATGCTTCTTGAGCTGAGTAAATAGTTAATTATATGTTTTTCAAGTTTTATTTTAATGAATTATGTATAGCCTATAATATAATATATCATAGGTACTGTATTTGAAAATATATTGTAAGCTTTAAGGCCTGGCCAAAGGCTGATTAACATTTTTTGATAGTTTTGCCTCATATGACAGTTTTTTTGTAATCGGTTATTTAAACATGTTTTTCTGTAAGGAATGTCTCGTTACTCTTTGTGGTAATGAAGAAAATCCTGTCCATACTGGTGATGAAGAGTTATCAGACAATTCTCAAGATTCAGAACAGCTAGTAGAGAAGATATGGTATCGTGTAATAGATGATAGTTTGGTTGTTGGAGTGGAAACCGTATCTTCTTTGACGCTGTAAGTAAATTCTAACATGATACCCTTATCTTGATTCTCTCAAGCAGCACAGTCCAGTATAAGCCATATACGTATAGTATATACGTATAAGCCATATACGTAATTTAGTATATATAGTATAAGCCATATACGTAATTTGCAATGTGCTGGTAGCCTCATTAAAAACGTGACTAGAAACAGGTGAGGTTAATTTTAATAATATTATGTCCCAAGAATCATTATTACTGAGGGATAGACAATATTCTGTATTAAGAAGCATATTTTATTCAAATCATTTGGGGGAGTACAAATGCAATTTTTACTTTAGAAGTATAAGTATTTGCATTCTTCAAATCATTTGGGGGAGTACAAATGCAATTTTTACTTTAGAAGTATAAGTATTTGCATTCTAAATTATTGCCAAAATAAAGTCTTTTTAAAGGTGATTAGTTTTTTTTTTTTGTTTTAAAAAAGGAGAGAAAATCTACTTCAAAAATAAAATCCAGGCATAAATTTACCATTTCCTCCCGTTAAAAGAATTATTTTCCTAAAGTCCAGCGTATTCACAATGTTTTTGCTTTCCTATCTTAAGAAACAGTGTTAATACAGGATTTTTAAAAATGCAATTGGCTTTTATGCTTAACTTACTGATACATTTTACATTTGAAATGTCTCCTAGGAAAGGAGAGACTAAATTTTGTTGTTGTTGTTTGCATGTCATTTAATAACCTGTTTGATTCTAAAGAATGAACTTCTAGGCTAAACCAAACTCTGGATGTTTTTTTTACAGGTCCCTGAACCAGGTGACTTTATCGTTGTTAATGGATGAACCCCATTGCTCCAGCTTTCGGCTTATTAAGTGTCAAAATAGGCTGATCAGGTTGTGTAGGGACTCTTTTCCAGCAGCATGCGCAGTGCCCTGTGAAATAGGATCAGAGGCAAAAAGGATCAAGCTGACTGCTGACAGTGAGGAAGAGGAGGAGGAGAGCTCTGCTTGTGCACAGCCATCTGGGAAAGAGTGTGTACAGACCATCACGGCTGTAACACCGCTTTCGCCGCTTTTAGCATTTGGTCAGTTTCGTTGCACTCTGCTGCTACAGATCAGGAAGAGCGAAAACGGTAACTGTTTTGAACATCGCTATACTCCGTGTGGACAACTTTTTTTAAGTCTAGAAGATCTTTCAAGTGGGAAATACCTAGTGATGTTTCCAAAGAAACCTATAGGTAATTTTTGTTGGTACTTTTTAATCACATACCTAATTGAATGAGAAAATTGTAAGAACTGTCTTTACTTGATAACTGAGTTTAATGACGGAGCTTGTGACATGTTTTCCTTGTAGAACACATGGAAGATCTCTTTGCACTTCTTGCAACATTGCACAAAACCTGTTTCCAAATTGCATCAGCCACCTATGCCCTGACTTCAATGAAGGCATGGCTCTTGAAACACATGAACTGTGAAGTAATCAAAGAATTTCCAGAAATTTGCTTTTGTAAAGGGCCAGAAGGTTTGTATGGGACACTCTTCCGCTGGAAACAAAGGACACCATTTGAAGGGATTTTAATCGTCTATTCCAGGTAATGCACATCATCAGATTGGAATTGGTCCACCCAAGTTAGTGTGTGTGGGTGAGTGAGCGGTCCAATGGCGATCCCCGTGGTAGAGTTCTGTGCCATTGTGGGATAGGTCCGCGTCACTGCCTGGCGACAGTGTGAATGGACAGGTGGCCTCATTTAAAACCTGCAGCTGCTTTAATTTGATGTTTGTTTTGGGCTGTTTTTACTTTTGGTTGATTAGAGCCTAATAATTATTTTAAGATGTTCTCTTACCTCTCCCCCACAATGAAAATTTTAAAATATAATATTGATTTTATTACTCAGTGAAAAAAATTAATCAGGATGGAACCGCATGAGTATTAACTGACTTGGTGTAGTATATGCGTTTTTGACTGGTACAGTCTGAATTCTGTCAGTGATCGTATGCGTTATTGATTGTATTTATTGCTTGAGTATTTATACATAAAGATTAATCGATTACTATAACATGTTGTGCACAATGGCTTTGTGCTGTCCTGAATTTTCTAATAATTGTGTTTGTTTGTTTTTTTATTCCAGGAATCGAACAGCTTTGTTACAGTGCCTTCATAATCTCAGCAGAATTCTCCCTATAAACTGTTTCCTCAAAAATCTGAAGCCAGGAAGTGAGGATTTGCTAAGTGACCGTTTGGCATTGACTTTGGAGAAGGAATTGGTTATCCTTGGCTCTCTTTCTTCTGCCTTAGTTAAGGTTGACAAGAACTTGGTGCAGAGGTGTGAAACAAGTAAAGAAAAGAGTAGTGATGTTCTTGCTGCTTTATCAGACAGCAAAGAAAGCATCCATCCCTACAGAGAAGAACTTCAGAGAGAAAAGCAAACGTTGGAAACGAATCTAAAAGTGAGTGGTGCCCTTTATAGAGAAATGACTGTGAAATTAGCGGAGGTTCAGCTGGAATCAGACCTTGCTGCACAGAAACTGAGCAGTTAATAATTATACTCTCAATTTGATTCTATTTTAAAACATTTTTCCCCTGCCAGAACGTTTTGGTTCTACTTGTTTTTATTTTACATTATATGCCTCCTTTGTGAGAGTAAAACATGAAGCTTTTTCTAGAATCTTTGGTTTTGATGATGCACAGAATAGCATGCCTTAGAGCAGCAGTTCTCAACTGGGCCATTTTACCTCCCTCCAAACCTATTCCCCTTTCTCCCCCCACCCCACTCCACCCAGGGGCATTTGTCTTGTTTGGAGACATTTTTTTAATAGTCAGAAGGAATGGGGAGGGTGAAGCAGGGGTGCTATTCACATCTGGTGGGTAGAGGCCAGGGATGCTGCTAAATATCTTCGTCTGTACACATGAGCCTCCCTAGAAAGAGTGGCCTAGCCCAAAATGCTGAGGTTGAGAAACCCTGCCTTAGAGTTCCCACGTAAGTGCAGACAGAAGTGACCTAACAGTGTTCGGTCTAAATCCTTGAAAAATCTTAAATAGTCCTTTTGTTGTGTCCTGCTTAGTGAATCTGTCTTACAAAAATTACCTTCACGCAGATAAACAAGCTTGTCAGGATTCACAACTTTGTGTAAAGACCGAGTTCCTGTGGAGATTGAAATGGCAGACTGTGTGGGCGAGGCTATTGAAACGAAAGTGTCTGGAACTGTTGTTAATTTAAATCTTATTAGAAAGTTTCTGTGAAATTGTTAAAGTGTATAGAAATGTGAAAATATCAGGGCATTACTCTGAAAAGCATCTCTCTTTCAAAAGGTTAAGCATACCTCACAGGCCACTATTTTTCAAAAATTGAAAATGCCTTTAAGCCATCTGAAATTCTAACTCTAGGCAAAGCTAAAATATAATATTCTAACTAAAATAATTTAAAGAATATGGTGTTCCTCACAGACTAAAAATGTTTAAAATAAGTGAAAATTCAGTGGGGAAGTGATTTTTAAGGGGTTCAATGAGACATTTCAAAGGGGTCAAAATTCAGCCTATTTCCTTTTTTGGGGGGCAAAAAAGAATTTTGCAATAATGAAAGAATGTCAGGAGAGGAAAAAAGACTCAAAAGGAATGTTTCTGATCCTTTTTGCTCTAAAGTCTTTAAGTGAGATGTGGGAAATAAAGACGGTTATAGAAAGTGGTGTTTCATGCTCGCAGCTGTGCAGTGCCAGCCCCGCCCCCCCATGCCGCGGGAGGGCTTGTGCCGAATGATCTGATGATGCGAATGGGTTTTAGAGACTGTAGGTTATTTTCTTGCCTCGGTTTTTTATTATTGTCCACCTAATGTGCTAGTTCTGTTTTTAGTCATCATTGCAAACTGAGACAGCTGTATTTCTATGAAATGTCGATGGAAAATATTTCAGTCCTTCTGGAAGTAAAAATGGAATAATGTCAGGATTAATTGTGGAAATCTGGCAGCACTATGTGTAAATAGATACATTAAAAGTGTCCATGTCATGTTCTAAAAGAACAACCAAGTATGAAATTGAGGAATTCAAGTGGAAGATGGTGTTGTCAAAAAACTAAATAGAATTTAATTGTAATAGTTTATCCATAGGAAACAGGATAATAAACATAGCATTTGCTTATTTTTTTATTGATAAAAGCCACCTAACGTTATTAATGTAGATCATGCCAAATAACCACATTACTGGTAAGTTTGTACTTTGGTATACTTTTCTGCTTATCACAAACTGGAAAAGCCAACGTTTGAGGAATTGGTGGCCTCGCCGCTCCCTCATTCGGTGGTTCGCCTCCGTAAGCATATCCCTCTGCCCACTGCCCTCGTCGTGAATCTGAGGCCCCTCCTCAGAAACACAGCCCTCCCAAATCCACACTGCTGAAGTAAAATCAAGTTTTGTTTTTCTGAACACAGCACTCCACAGTTGTCAGACACAAAATTTTCTGTGGACCTCGCGATCCTTCAGCTAAGGAAAGGTGTGCAAGCCAGCTTAGGTGTGACATCATTCAGTTTGGTGACCAGGTTAGGGGAAGGAGGAGGACATGTAACATTTGTTGACTGTCAACTATAATGCAAAACAATAAGCTTGAAACACACACACGCCCACATACACGTTCATGTCCACATCATACGTATATAGCGTTTCATCGTTCACAGCAAACCATGAAGAGTAATTATTAGTATTGTCTGCAATATGAAAAAGAATGTTAAACCAAACTAAACGGGTGAACGCAAGCAACCTGAACCTGTGCCCTTGTTAACCAGATTTTTTAAATCAGCAGACCCTTGAAGAATTCTAATAATACACAAATGAATTTTTATTGTCTACATAAAGCTTTGTTTCCCTTCTTTCTTCCCTCTTCTCTTCTTTTCCTTCCTTTCTTCCTTTTTTTTTTTTTGCCTAAAAGTTTAGACAGTATCAGATGTTGAAAGGTATCCCTTTTTTCTCCCTTGTACTGAAACTTGTAAAAACATCCATGTCCCTTCTAATGGAATGACTGAAAGCTGTTTCTTGGATCACCCCATCCAGGGAACTTTGGGCTTTCACTGCTAAGACAGTACGGTGCAGTGTAGAGAATGCTGAGCCATAAACAGTACACGTCATTGAATCCTTCAAGGGTTTGTTCTGTTTTCTCTTTTAGAGCTCCCTCGATCTGTCATTCGAATCGCTTACTGCTTTAACCAAATAGCCCTATCCTATTGTGTTGAGTATCTTCCTAGTGCTAATGGTGGTCAGGCCACTTTCCAGGACCTTATTTTGATAATCCTGTTGGTTTTTTATTCAGGAGGGTAGCAGGTACTATTCAGGTAGTGGATGGTCCTAAGGCCTGATAATCAGACACCTTCTGGGCCTGCACCGTTCGCATTTTTCCTGTGCTACACTGTGACGAGCTACACTGGACGCAGTACCCGTGTGTATAACCGTAGCTCAACATAATGGTCGTGAATCCAGCTAGGAAATTTCTGTAGCATCTTTAATTTCATCTTTAATTATCAATTTTCCCACAGCAGCAGTGACTCTGAAAGTCTAAGTAGTGTTATGGGCCAGTGAAGGATACCATTAGTAATCAACCGAAGCAGTTAGCACTAGATACCCAGCGAGTCTGGAGTGGAGAGAAGTGTAGTGCGCTCTATCGATTGCTTGTTGCATATCGATTCCTTCCTCTTGTACCAGAACTCTCTCTCTCTCTCTCTTTTTTTTTTCCCAAAAAAGTTCCTTTCCCACAGTTCATGTGCTTGGGGAAGTGGACTCCCTTCCTAGTTCCAGAAGTTGGTCCTGACTCGTCTACGCCAGTTAGTCCAAGGCATTTCTGTGGCAACTGTTACTGGCTTGGGATGGGCATAGGACCTACACTGGGTCCAATTGGACTGAGGAGAAGCACTCAGTTCTTTGGCGAGGAAGAGGCTCTCTTCCTGTCCAGCTGGAAAGAAGTAGGTGGCCCTAATTTAAAAAGTTGAGCCCTGACTGGTGTAGCTCAGTGGACTGAGCGCAGGCCTGGGAACCAAAAGGTCACGGGTTCGATTCCCAGTCAGGGCACATGCCTGGGTTGCGGGCCAGTTCCCCAGTGGGGGGCACACAAGAGGCAACCACATATTGATGTTTCACTCCCTCTCTTTTTCCCCTCCCTTCCCTCTGTTTATAAAAACAAAGAAAATCTTTAAAAAAATTAAAAAAATAAAAGTTGAGAGTTACCTTATAATCACAGGAAACTAGGCTTTCGAATGAATGCATGATTGTTTTATTGTGCCACAGATCAAGCCTAAACTCACCCTTTCCTGGGACTGCCTATCACTTCAGAAAAAAATAACCTGTTAACAGAAATCAAGGTTTCTATCCCTTGCAGGTAAAATAATTTCTCACTCCTAGAAATGGGAAAAAGAATCCCAGAGAACGAAGCTGCCCGTTATCCACATGCAGTCCTAAGACAGGAAGAGTTGCCTACAGAGACCAGGTGCTTGTGTTTGCTAAAAGGAGGGGAGGGAGGAGCCACACACCCTCTGACTCCCGCATGTGCCTTTCACACCTTTCCCTGGCTCACTATGCTTCTTTCCTGGTTTTTTAGCTTACAACTCAAATTAGCTCATATCTCATAGTATTTTATTTTATTTTTTTAATATATTTTATTGATTATGCTATTACAGTTGTGCTATTATCCCCCCTTCATTCCCCTCCATCCTGAACATCCTCTCCCACCCACATTCCCCCCTTTAGTTCATGTCCATGTGTCATAAGTTCTTTAGCTTCTACATTTCCCCTACTATTCTTGCCCTCTCCCTGTCTATTTTCTACCATCCATGCTACTTA